>ML682007.1:9011538-9328717 GCA_007922195.1 Podocnemis expansa
CCACAAAGTCTATGTGTGGCCCTTAGACGAGGGCAGTGCAGCCTAATTGCCACAGACAGTGTCCACAAAGTCTATGTGTGACCCTTAGATGAGGGGAGTGTGGCCTAATCACCACAGACAGTGTCCATAAAGTCTATGTGTGACCCTTGGATGAGGGCAGTGTGGCCTAATCGCCACAGACAGTGTCCACAAAGTCTATGTGTGACCCTTGGATGAGGGCAGTGTGGCCTAATCGCCACAGACAGTGTCCACAAAGTCTATGTGTGGCCCTTAGACGAGGACAGTGCGGCCTAATCGCCACAGACAGTGTCCACAAAGTCTATGTGTGGCCCTTAGACGAGGGCAGTGCGGCCTAATCGCCACAGACATTATCCACAAAGTCTATGGGCAGTGCGTAGTGCCCAGGTAGGGGGGCTCAGGCCCTCCCACTCCACGGAGCCCCAGCCCAGGGCCCTATGGTTGCCGGGGGTACAGCACCCCGTCAGCGAGGATTCAGACCGAAACATGCTGACTCATTCCTCTCTATGCCCCGATGCACCCGCCTTGGGCCCCCTGGGCTGCTTCCTACCTGGGGCAGGGTGAAGAGCTGGTCCGCAGTTGAAGACAGGCGGCCTCTTTCCTGGGCCCGCGGTCGTTGGCTTCTCCCCAGGTCCTGGGCGTTGGTCACAGGGCTCTCCTCGTTTAGTAACCGCTCTTTAGGGCTTGCTCTGCTTGCTGCGTCTCCTCTGGAACGGGCCTGGCGTACCTCAGGAGCAAGAGCCTCCTCCAGGCGTCCTTCCCCTCCGCTGGCCAGCCCTGACTGAGCTGTGCTGCTCCCTCTTATACGGGGGCAGCAGTTTGAGCGTGACCAGCAGGGCTTAAGGGGCGGAGCTTCTGCCACCGACAGGGCTGGCCGGGCTACCGCCGTGCGGGGTGTCAGCAGGTTGGGGTGAGTCAGGCCCGTCGCAAAGGGGTACAACTTAATGTGCTCTTCCAGTCTATGATCGGAGGACAGGACGTGGTGCGTATGTATCAGAACTGGTCACTGTGTACGTCTAGCATTGCACTTTATTACACAGGCTGAGAATTGCTTAACTGTATGTCAAACGCTCTGTAAAAACTGTGAGGCTGAATATCAGAAAATAGTTCCTGAGGGTGAGGTCTAACAAAATGTGCAATAGGTTCTACAGAGCAGCGATGAAAAGTCTGTAGCTAGAATAATTTAAAACCAGACTCAGAAAAGCTATAGAAAATACCCCATTCACAATGTTTTGTTCCTTCACTTATCTTCAGTATGGTATATAAATTTATATATTGTGTTCTTTCCCAGCTTATCTGGGCAGAAGAACCTTTGTACAGATGATTAAGAGAAAAATCAAATATATATCCGGGGGGGGGGGGGAAAGCTTTACTGGGGATAGATTACATGACAAGGTGATTGCAATCTACATTTAGTATGACCTCATAATCCTTCGGTGTGTGAATTGGTGCATCTCACACCATCATGAGAATTCCTATCTGTCACTAAGGTGAGCACAAGACACTACCCCAAGGGTGTCAAACTCATTTGCTATGGTGGGTCCGATTGAACTTAAATGTACTTCAAGTGGGCTGCAGATACCATAAATGGAAATATTATGGCATTCTTGTGGCATCACAGTGTGCCATGTATGCAAAGTATGCTCCACGATACCTCCCTCTCTCTCTGTTAGGGAGAGTTGTCTTGCAAAGCGCACTCTTACATACCCAGTGCTCCATGATATCTCAAGACCTGACACTTGTGGAGCCCTAAGTATGTGAGACCAGTCTCTCTCTCGCTCTCTTTGTTAGGAAGACAGTGTGGTTCTGCTGAGTGCAGTCCCAGGCTGGATAGAAGAGGTTTGCAAACCCCATTCAGCTCGTGGGCCGCATGTTTGACACCCCTGCACTACGCTATACGCAGTGCAGTAAGCTGATAGGCCAATGGACAAGCCTCTGTAATACTCTCTTGTTCACACTGAGGAACTCAAGCAAAAAATCATCATCCATTACTGCAATGTGGTACAAGAGGTGAAACATGATGAGGAAATAAGGTGATCAGATGTCCAGTTTTATAATATTGACAGTCCAGATTTTCAGGGCTTTTTGCTATATGGGTGCCTCTTATTGTGCACCACCCCTCCACGCCCTGGCTTCCTGATTTGCTATCTGGTCACCCTTTGAGGAAAGGTTGACAGTTGTGCACTTGTTTGTGTGGATACATTGTCCTGCCATTCTCAGAGTTAAATAGAAGAGGAAGCGAGAGTGGTAAGCTTGAGGTTTCCAAAGACCGTTTTCCTAGTGTTAGGAGCACAGCTTAAGTGAGAGCAGTGTACAAAAGGGAGCATATGAAATGTCCACCCGTTGATTACACAATCAAAATGACAAAATCTGGAGCACTTTGAGGACAGAATTTTCTTTGCAACAGGCATGCAATTAAACACACAACCCCTCCCCCACCACCAATATATGGGAGAAGAGGAATTTTGAGGCACATTTTTAGAACTATGAACTGTGACTGTATCATACATTGTGGCATAAGAGGAAAGGAGCAGCTGGCTGAATAAATGCATTTTCTACTTAAAACAGAAATAGAAAAATATTTACTGTAAATTTTAGTCCTATTTAATGTCTTTCTAAACACCTAAAATGTCCCTTGTTCAGAGAGGCAGCACTCCAAGGTTACCAAAAGAACTGTTGCTATGGTCTGAACTCAGTTTAGCTCATGGCGGTTTTGTGTGCACATGTATGTGTTTGTGGGAGAGAGTCAAAGCAAACCTGTTTGTTCTGAATGTAAAAGGAAAGCTGGTTAAAGACTTGGCAAGCAGCAGCTATAGCTGCACAATACCTATATGGCTATCAAAGAGAAGACAACAGGATGGCCCTTTTCTGTCTATCCAAACTTTGTATGAACCGTTTGATTACAAGAAGTGAAACACAAAGCTTTATTCAGTAAAGAATGTGCATACTGCATTGTTTGCTTATTCTTATCCTGTATAAGATTTGTTACAAAGAAAAGAAAGCATTGAGTATATCCTAGAGATTAAGTCATGCTTTATGACCAAGAAGGGTTTAGCCTCTACTGACTACAGAGGATATTGTCTTATATATATGTGGGACGCACGCACGCACACACTGTATCACTACCCATCCACACCAGTTTCTCTCCTAAGCTCCAAATTTCTGAAAGAGAACATGGCACTTTTATTAAAGAAAACAAAACAAAACAAAACAAAATCTTCCTGATATGTGACAAGGAGGAATGAAGTACTGACCAAATTAGAAGAAATGATCTTCTTTTGACAAAGCTGTCCATCAGACCTAGCCATCTCAGGTATGTGTAGACCATCCCTGTAGTACCGAGCCCTTCTCTGTGATGAAAAAAGAAACTGTTCTTGATTAACAAGGAAGGAATCCTGTGGCACTTTTAAAGACTAACAGATTTACTTATCACATCAGCTTTCATGGGAGCAAATCCCTCCTCATTAGATGCTCTAAAATAAAAAAAATAACTTTGTTAGGCTATGTCTACACTGCCAAACTAGTCCAGACTAAGCAAGCTTAGTCCAAGCTAATTTGGCCCATGGCCATACTAACCATTGGCTAGTCTTAGTTTAGATTAGCCAAAGGTTAGTCCGGACTAGTAAAATCCCTTGCTTGGTCCAGACTACCCTGCTTAGTTCAAACTGTAGTTCAAACCAAGCACATGCAAGCTGTAAAATAATGGCTAGTTTGAACTAAAAAGTTTGAACTAAGTCATTAGTTTGAACTAGCTATGCATTCTAGTTCAAACTAAAAAGCCGCAGTTAGCCCAAACTAGCCTGAGGCTTGTTTGGACTAACCTCAGACTTTTTTAGTTTGGACTAGCAAGTCCGAACTAAAAAAGGAGATGTAAGGAGATGTAGACATAGCCCCAAGACTCCTCATTTGTTTTGTTGAACTAGACTAACATGGCTCCGCCTTTGGAAATCGTTCTTGCTTGCAGGCCTATTAGTTCATGTCCAGGTTGTTCTAGAATTGCAGGTTAGAGACAAAATTTTTGATTACACAAAAAAAAAATCACTGAAATTTGAGAGTTTAAATTGTAATATTGAATGGACACTATTGCCTAATCAGAGTAGTGCATTTATACAGTGTTAAACAAAATACTTTGATTGTCAAACACACTAATGAAGTTAATCTACCATAAACAGTTCCATGTAAGGATCTATCAACATATTCTTGTGTAAAACATAGTTATACTTTAGAAATTAGGCAAGATTATGTTGTCTGCCCCAATTCAAGAAAGCTTCCCTATTCAAGTACTTCAGTATGTTCTTAACTTTAACTCTTATTTGTATCATCTTTCTGCCAGAGGTCATTAACAGTAGCAAAGTCCAGCTGTTTTTTCCATGCAGGGGTCTCCTTACAATAAATAAATAAATAAAAAGATTGGCTGAAGCCTCTACCTAAAATCCTAGCCACTCCCAGCTTTTCTAGGAACCATTATCCCACCGAGCACCCTTCCAGATGGTTTTCCTCATGCAGGAGCCCTTGTAAATGTGGACCACAACAACTTTTTTGTTGGGAAAACAAGATAAACCTATTTACATAACAAATAAAATTAGCAAAGCCCAGATAGTGGGACCTCCTCCACTCCAGTTATTAATTGCCTAGATTGTTGGGGTCCAGAACTCTTACCCCTAATATAGTCTCCACCAACTTAAACCTCACTCATGAATCCAAGTGGACTCAATGGTGATCAAACAAGTAGCAGCTCCCCTCAGCACTCCAGAGACGTTAGCTGCCAGGGCAGCTTCTGCAAAGTTGGGTCCTTCACCCCCTCATCTGGTCCCATAAAGATGGTTTCATCCAGGGCTGGCTTAAGTGGCAAGCCACTGTGGCACCAACTCGGGGTGCCAAAGCTTTGGAGTGCTGGTGCCAAAAATTGAAAGCTTGGCCCTGGAATGGCTTGCTGTGGAGACCCACAGGTCTCACCTTGCAGCTCCCTGCATTCACCGGGACAGCATGGCTGGGCTGGGCTGGGCCCTCCACCACGGGGTTGTTACTTCGCCCACTGCCACGTGACTGCTGGCCTGGCCCTGCCCCTCCTGCCCTCACAAGCAATGTCCAGGCACAGAGTCAGCAATGGGGGTGCAAAAGCAAAAGTTGGGTTGGGCGCCACAGCCCCCTGAGCCAGCTTTGGCTTCACCAGCTCACTTGTCTTTTAAGGTCCTGCAAAGTCAGCACCACTAAGAGGAGATCCAGTCCCACAAAGGTAATGCCACACAGGGTTTGCCACTGCCAAAGAAATTTCTGGACAGGAAACCCAGAGCAAAACAAGACACTTGGAAGGAGTCCTTGCTTTCAGTCTCTAATCTTGCCTTTAGCCTCTACCCATGATCTACTGTCAGTCAGGTCAGGGTGACCCACTTTCCCTAGACAAAATCTTTCCTAAATTCCCTCTTGCACTTAGATACGTACATACACAATTTAATGTTGTTTCCAAAAACAGAACACAGGCTGCAGGCGATACAAGATAAAACATTTTATAGAATCTCAGTGGAGCAACATTACAATCCATAAATTAATGCTTCTAGGGCTAGTTTTTCTTCTGCCTCCTGTGCATCAGGGCCTTGATTGCAATCCAGAGGCAGTGCTGAGTGCCTGAAGCAGAATGCAACAATGACTCATGCACCAAGCAGGTAGTCATTCTTCATTTACTATGGCGAGAGCACTATAACAGTGCAAATTATGCAACTTTATGATCATTAAAATACAGCTGTATATAATGAATATCTAAAACGGTATATTGCAATATTCTATTGTATTCGTGCTTCTCAATGGCTACGATATTTCCCAGACCCAAGGTCTTCTAAGTATTTGAATCAAGTAAGGAACAGAAGCCCTTTGACTAGCAATGCTCTGTGCTTATGTTTTTAAATGTATGGGATTGTATCAAGATTAAAAAGTCAAGAAAATACATACATTATTTTTTCCTTCCTATAGGAACAAATCAGAGAGAGAGATTCTTTCTTTCCAGGGTCTGTCAAATGGGTTTTAGAACGATGTTCTGAATTTATGTCCACAGGCTATACATGTCCACTAAAGTAAATATTTCTTCCGGCTCAATACCAGTAAGGAGCCAAGAGCCAGGGTTATAGAGGGAACATGTTTGCAGGGGAAAGCAAGATAGCCACCTGCTCTCTTTAAGAAGAGTGAATTCTTATTGCCAAAGACTTGCCCCATGTTTGTTTCAATAAGTGATGCATTCCAGTTCGTAGCTATGCACTGATCACCTTGGAAGTTACCAATTTCAGAGATTTAATCTTTTCTGAAGTGCAAAAGATTTTGCATTGTTGAGATTCCTGTGCATGCATATACTGCAGACCATCAAGAACAAAGGAAACCAGTGTGATTTTTTACTGCTGAATTATTTACATGAAAGTTTTGTGAAGTAAGATCTCTGATCCATAACAAAAAACTTCTTTACAGCTCTATAAAACAAGTACTTTCCTATAGTCTGCAAATCATCTCTATATTTCATATCTCTATATGGAGTCTTCTTTAATCTCATCATATTAGCTGGATGTCAGTGAAACGTGCGAGTACTTCGCTGAGAAAACCACATGCTTGAAAAATGCCAGTGATGTATCCATTAGGGGAAAAGGGGTTTACTTTTCTCCTTTGGACCATCTTATTCTCGTTGCCCCATTTTATACAGGCAGGTAGTCCCTTAACATCAGATCAATACTATTCACACTTCCTTCCTATCCAACGGGGACACACTATGGAACAGAAATTTAACAGGAATCTTTGCTGTTTGCTGTAAGCGGGTGGAGTCAGCAACTGGAATTTCCTGGTTACATTTATTGAAGTTTTTCAAATGGAGACTACACATGGCTAAACCAATTGTACAGTAGGGTGTGCAGCTGCACTCATCTTTTTCACAGAGATATGGCATGTGGAGGCTGAAATCCCTGATAAAATGAAGTTTAAGATCAAGGACTGCACAGCAGCTGCCTGGAGAACTGCAGACTTGGATCTGGAGACAGCTCTAACCTTCATCAAATGATAGGTGCAGTCCTTGGTCATTTGTAATATACAAATGCAATCTAGCCCCTGTGGCACTTTTCTGGTTTTGTTTTTCCCTATGATTTGTATTTTTGAATTCATATTTTGTTCATTGGCAACATTAATGACCCTCTGTATTTATCTCAAGCCAAATGATACTGTCCATGTTTCCAGATGACTGGATCTGTGTCCTGGAGAGTCCATATGTCATTGTGGCAAAGTGCACCACATTGGCAGCAATGCTGACCAAAAGCAGGGTGGGAAATAGTTTTCCAGAAACTCAGGCTATTTTCTTGCCAATGTCACAATGGATGCACCCAGCCAAACAGACTGATAATGCTCTTTTCAATGCATTGGTTGAGATGGGGCAAGTTCTGTGAAAGAGAGCAAAAAGAAAAAAAAAGAACCTCAACATTTTGCCCTACAGTAGTGTGAGGCAAAAAGAGAATTTTTGGATAAAGTGCTGACTGAGGGGACCATGGACCTGTGAGCAAATAAATTATCTCCTTGTGACTGATTCCTACTGGGTTCAGGAAAAGAGGACTTTGCACATTCTTTAAAATTAAGCAGAATTTCACCCATCTCTCATCAATTTTTCCTCCTAACCAAAACAAGCCATTAAAACTTCACAGTGAGCTAAATACTCTAGTCAAAAAAGAAATAATATGTCAGTGTGTGATCCCAACATATAATTTATGGAAGTCGGTTATTGTGATCCACAACCCCTCAGCAACGGCAGCAAGTCATGCATCGGACACCCTGATTCTGCTCTCAGACACATGAGGGTAAAGCCAAAGTAAGAGAGGAGAATATGACTTTTGTACATGTCACAGAGCAATGAAAATTAGTCACTAAGCTTCTACAGGAACGCAATGAAATTTTCCATCTTACAGTGAGAACTGTTCTCTGAAGATGTGTTTGAATATTCATTATAAAAGCAGAAAAAAATTCAGTTACTTGGATTTAGTAAATAAAAGAAAAAATCCCTCAACAGATATTCCCCAGTTCTATGCATGGGGCTTCAGTCTGAATATGGCCGTACTGAATGTCATTTTACCATTTATGGAATTAGTATTCTAGGGCCAAATCCTAATAAGTTTTCACTCAGCTTTCATTCCTTTTCTCCCTACTCTCTGTATTCTTTTAACTCATTAGGATTACCTTGTCATAGGAATAAAAGCCGTGTTAGTCTAGTTTAGTAAAACAAACAAGGAGTCCTGTAGCACTTAGAGACTAACAAATTTATTTATTGCATGAGCTATGAATCTGTCTTTTATACAGTGCGGGTTTTCCAAGATCCATTCATCCCTACAATACTCTACCTTTGTAATCCTGCATAGCTCAATAACATGTTTTAATCACATTAATGACGTATTAATGACAGACAGACAGACAAGCTAAATCTCAGAAACAGCTCTCAGCTCAGCGCTTGATTGGAATGTTTTATGTAAGTCTTTTGTCTGCACAAATTAATTAAGCTTACTGAGATCTCTCCATCACCCTTCTGTGCTGAACAAATGTCATGGTGTCTTACCATGTAATAAGAAAACCATCTTTGGCCATATTTCCATCACAACTCTTCAAATTAGCTGGCTTATGCAAGATGTAAGCCCTTCCAGGACATGGTTCTTCCAATATAATGCATCTATAAATAGCATTTAAAGGAAGAGAAAAAAAACACGTGAATAAACTATCTGGTCAGATTTAAGGCAACTTGTAAGCATGTGCCACTGTCCCTTTGACTTCAGCAAAAAATCAGGGCTGTTGGGAATAGCATGGTTTCCTAAATTGCAGCCTCGCTGTGAAGTGAGGAGTTTTGTTTAAATATTGCATTAAATTTTTCATTATAACATTCAATCTGCCTCGTCTGTAGTTTTATCTGCAGATTCCCCCAAAGCTGTGCTTTTAGTTTGCACATTTATCTTTTTATGTGTGTCATTTCAAACATCTTCCTAATAGCTAATGATTCATATCATGAATGATGATTTTGGTAAATAACTGGGAAACCGTGCCACTGAATATACTAACAAACAGGACAAGAGTTTTTCTGCCTTATGCTTCATTCCAAGGACAAATCCTTCATTAGAGATTTTTTTTTTGTCTGTGTATATTTACATTTCAAGAAATTGGGAAGCTTTTCCAATGGATCCATCAATCAAGTTGTCAGAGGAAGCAAGCAGTGTTTTTGTTGTGTATTAGCTTTTTGGCAATAATACAAAAACTGTTTGCTATTGTTTGTTTGAAATTATTATTCCAGTTGTGGGAGGATAATTAATCTTCTAACCTTTGAATACTATGAGCCTGATTTGATTTGTAGTCATTTACATCAGTGTAAAGGGAAAGCAAGATGCTACCAAAACAAAATGGCAGTCACTTTGTACTTGTGTAGAATAGATGACAAGAGACAATATAAGGTCATGGAGAATTATGCTCCTTATTTCCAAAATGGCATAGATCAAAGACCTACAGAATGATGGCATATTGTGTCTTTCTCTTCTATTTGCACACAGTGAACACGTGTTATTTTTGCTTTTGCCATTCTTGGAAAATACTGCTTCTAAGTGTAGGTTTGCTGGGGAACTTAGTCAGTGATGCTAGCTGTCTAATTCAAAGGCTAAGGGAAATGAAAACCTAAATATGGTGTCTTCTCCGTAGGCCAAATTCTGCTCTGTTGTGCCAGTGTAAATTCAGAATAACTATATCCCGAATGAAGTGAAGAAACAGACTGACAAACTCAAATGCGTACCTGGAAGTCACCTACTACAGGACAGGCCAAGTAAAGAATGCAACAGAACCCCATCGGCCATCATCTACAGCCCCAAGTAAAACCTCTCCAGCACATCACCAAGGATCTACAACCTATTCCAGAAGGCAATCCTTCACTTTCTCAAGCCTTGAGATGTAGACCAGTTCTCACTTACAGACAGCCCCACAACCTGAAGGAAATCTCATCAGCACCCACACACCATACATCAGAAACACAAATAAGGTATCTCTCTCTGCAGCAAACCCATTGTCAACTTTGCCCACATATCTACTCAAGTGACATCATCATAGGACCTAACCAAACTAGCCACTCCATCAGGGGCTCATTCAGCTGCATATCTGCTAATGTGATATATGCCAGCAATGACTCTCTGATATTCATTGGCCAAACTGGACTGTCTCTGATCAAAAGAATAAATGGACACAAATCAGACATCAGGAATGGTAACATTCAAAAACCAGTAGGGGAGTAATTCAGTCTCCCTGAACAAGCTATAATAGAGATGAAAGTTACCATAGTTCTGCAAAACCAACCAGCCCACTCACCCAACACCCTTCAAAAACAGGCTTCAGTGTGAAACTGAAGAGCTGGAATTCATATGCATATTTGACCCTACCAGACTAGCTCCAAATAAAGGCTGGGGATGACTAACTTATTTACAAAAGGTAATTTCACCTCTTTAACCATTCACACCTTCGTGTCAATTGCTGTTAATAGACCACATCTACACTATTTGAATTAAAGTGACCATGTTATCTTGCTCTTCATGTGTATCTATACCTAGTATACTGCAGTTTTCAATTCCATGTATCAGAAGAAGTTAGTTGTAACCCATGAAAACTTATGTTTTAATAAATTTGTTAGGCTTTGTAAGTGCCACAAGACTCATTATTTGTTTTACTGAAATACACTAACATGGCTACCTCTCTGGAAGTAATATCCCAAGTAATTTCAATGAAGTTAGTCTGGATTTACATCCTTGTAAATGAGATCAAGATCTGGGCCTGAGGTTAAGCGTCTTTAGTTTTGTAGAATACTGCTTGCCTTACATAGGCTTATGTATCTTGCATTTGTTGCAAAAAGAGCTTGTTGAAAAATTTCAACTGAACCTTATTCAGACAAAAAAAACCACGCAGACACAGCAATACTAACATCTCATGGAAGTGCGTGTCAAATTAATTTATTTGTTTTGGTCAAAAATCCAAACACCAACTTAAAAAATGTTTAGAAACAAAAAAATAAAAAAGCTATTCTGGCATTTCAAAACAAGAAGTGTTTTTGTTTTGTTTTTTTTCATTCAAAACAGCTTTTTGGTTTTGACTCTGATTTTATTTAATGTGTAATGTTAAAAATGTTCAACATTGGTATAAAACTTTGTTTGGTTCAAAATGTTTATTTTTTAAATTCTTTTAATTGAGAAATGGACTTTTTGCTTAAAAATATTTAGCATTAGTGATTCTGACATAAGCAATGCCCCTCTGTGTTAGTAAGTATGCTTTCACCATTTTGTAGGTTACAGATACTCACCAGCAACTACAGACCTATCAACAGAAACATTAAAGCAGGCACATACCACTGCAACAAATCATATTGCCAACTTTGCCCACATATTTGCACAAAAACCACCATCATAGGACCTAATCAAGCCAGCTACTCCATCAAGGGCTCATTCACCTGCTCTTCCACCAACGTGATATATGCCGTCATGTGCCAGAAATGACCTCACACCTTATACATTGGGCAAACAGGACAATCTCTGCGCAAAAGAATAAATGGGCACAAAACTGACATCAGAAATCACAACATGCAAAAAACAGTTGCTGAGCTCTCCCATCTTTCTAATCACTCTATGGATGATTTGGTAACAGCTGTTCTCAAGCAAGTCAATGGGACATCAAGACTTCAAAGAGAAATAGATGAAAAAGAACTGATATACAGATCCAATTGTGTGAAAGCAGGATTAAATCATGACTATGGCTTCTTTTCCCACCGCAATAGTTGATTTGACTTCATCATCCTCATGTGCTGTTCCCCGGTGTTTGAATCTTAACAACTGTTTCGATTTGCTGTTACAATATGACCTGATCCCATGTCTTACACTGTCCTGAATTTATTTTCCCCCCATTCTGCATGTTCTCTCATCTTCAAAGCATTTGACAAAGTGGGATTTTCTCCCACAAAAATTTATGCGATAAATTTGTTAGTCTTTAAGTGCCACAGGATTCCCTGATTCTTTTGCTCGACTAGATTAACATGGCTGCCCCTTGGAACTTGCCAAATCTTACTTGAAAACTATCAGCCTCTTTCAAATTGTAAATGATTTTGCATTGCTGGGATTGCTATACACTAACATGCACATACTGGTCTATAAAGATAGATGTGTTAGAAAGCACTTTATTCCAGAAATAGTCCCATTAACTTCAGTGTAAATCTATCAGCATCTGACCTTTAGTGATTTCTACTGTGAATACAATAAGCAAACGAGCTTAGGAACATATTAGCTCTTGGAATATGTATTCCCATAGCTTTTCATTTGAAATTGTACATTTGATACCAAGAGTCTACCACTGCAACTATTTTCCTGATCCAAAAGACTTTTTTTCACTGTTCATCATAGGACAATTAAATCATTCCCTCTGGGATACTGAGGAGGTCATTTGAATCCAAACAGTGTAACATGTTCAGCAAAGTTTCTGTCCTGTCACTTTGTTCTAGATGAAGTGGTCTCTTGCTCCATAGTTGTTCCATTATCTAGTTTCTAGCAAGAAATATGAGGCTCAAGTTTCAGTCCCTCAGAAGAAACAAGGAGTAGTTCCTTAAAGCTCACATTCATCTTAAAAAGTAAATACTCAGCTGTCAGAGGCTGGAGCTCAGTGGGTAAGATTAGCAGCAGGAGATTTTGCAGTTAATCAGTCCTGCCTTGAACAATAGGAATTACTGTAGAAGGTTGCACTTGACTGGGGAAAATGTTAGGAGTCCAGAAAATAGCTAATTTTCCTTGTCTCATTTTGTTATTAAAAATTACATAGAGTTCATGTTTATGACTTTGAGGTCCAGTGTTTCAGGTGTTATGTCTTATAGGAACAAAAGCTAATCGATTGTTATTCAGCTGCCCTTTAATGAAAATAAAGGAATTGACCCCAACTACAGTCAAATAATCATTTGAGTTCAAAGACTATAATCCTGTGATTCTAAAGATTCTTGTATAACGAGAGGCGGAAGAGAGCAATAAATCCTCATTTGTTTGAGATAGGCTTTAATGTTGGGTTTTGCCCTAAATTTTTTCTGTACAGTGAAAACTCACTTAAATCCTTAAATACGCATAATGAGTTTTGATTCAGCTGTGGACTTGTAAGATTCTGCAAGTTTTGTACGATTTATAATTATATGAAATTTTGGAGCATTCTATGGCTGGGGATGACTGGTTACTCAGAAAACACCACTTTTGGCTCACTATGCACAAACTGTGAATTTGGATCAGGTCTTAAGTCCACTGAAGTCAAAAGAAGGACCTGTTGACTTCCATGGGGTTTGGATTAAGTTGTAAAGACTGACATTTGACACCTTTAGAGGGGTTCTGAGTGATCTTAAGTCCCCTTTGAATTCACAAGGTAAAGCAGGAATAGGCTCTGGAGCAAGAGGTAGCTCAGCAACAGTAACAGCATTCAAACAATCTGAATTTTTCCTCAAAGGGAATATCAGAATACACAGGGCACTTGGAGAATTAACATAATCATGGAATCTCAGGTTATATAATCGTACCTACATGCATATTTGTTAGCATCAATGGGAGCCACATACACTGAAAAGAGACTATATCCGTAAGCATCTTTATGGAAATTCACTGTGGTCTTGCCATTTAGTGCAGAAGACTAGCAGCCAGGAATCCTGAGTTCTAGGCAACTCTGCTACTGAATTACTGTTACTAAGAGTAAAGCATTTAAACTTTCAGGTTATACATCTGTTACAATTTAGGTATTGCAACTCTGATAGAATTGTATTTTTCAGTGTATGCAGAAGGCACTGAAGAGCCCCCAAAGTTCTGGAGAAGCTTCTTTTGGGGCATAGGGGGTTTTTTTTATACCAAATCCAGATAAATTTGAGATTGCTTGCATAAGAACACTTTCTTGTTGGTATTTAGGTCTTGCTGACCTATATCTGTCTTTATGCTTGGAAAAAATAATCTGTTTGTTATATGGGTAAAATTTATTGTGCCCTTTACCGTTTGTTTGTTTTCCTTCATAAGTGATGTGATGACTAAAGAGATGTTGTCACCTTCTTTTTTTTTTTTTGGTAAAATGTTTTTCTGTTTAGGGAATAATGTCATGTGTCATGTGACAAAATAATTACTGAATAATCTAAATTTTGAAACATAAAGGACAACTGCAGCATCAATTAATTTACAGAACTTTACAAAACATTGAGAGAGGGTTTCTACCCTGAAATGTAACTTAAAATATAAGACAGAAGTTACCAATCGGGGCTGAATCAAGCTCACTAATCATGAAATAAACCCCATCTTCCCTCTGCATGTCTTCATCACACAGTTCTGCTATTACAGCTGTGCTGAATGTCTGAATGCATAACTAACAGAGGAAATAAGACAACAAACCAGATTTCAGTGTTTTCCTGAAACATCTCATACTGTTAATAGGTGCCAGTCCTACAAAAGAAAGTTAAGTGGGTTGTGTAGACTCACCAAAGCAAGTGACTTTCTACTTCACCTGGATATAAATGGAGAATCTAGAGTTTGGGCTGAGCAGTCCTGCAGAAGGAAATCTATGTACTTATGAAAACATGGGGATAAAGTTTTTGCTGAACTTTCTCTTGTTAATTCATCGTGGTGAAGTTGGTGTCTTCTCAAGGGACAAGCTTGGTCTAAGAGCAGCGTGGGAACAAAAGATCAAGATGTGCTAGAACTTGAATCTGAACTTCAGTTTTAAACTCTACTTCTCTTTACACTCATAAACAAGGTTAGTTTTAGCTTAGCAAGAATCAGCTCTTATTGCAAGAAGCTCTTTTAATTTCAGCAACACTTGCAAACTACTCTGTGTGAAATGCAATTCCCCCACTAGTCCCTTTTTGTTAAACCTGCAGCAAGGCACGATTAATCAATTTCAAGCTTTTTACCCAAACTGTATTATGTATTTAGGAATAATTGCTATTCCCAGAATGATTGAAAATAGGAGTGCACCTAGCCTGACAGAGCATCTTAGTAAATGTATTCCAGACAAAACTGCAGCCAAAGAAACCCAGTGCAACAATTCAGGGAAGGGAAAAGAAAAAAAACATGTAAGTGAAAAATCCTAGCTAATAGGTGTTTTAATATCTAGGTACCAGGTGCTTTGAATCACTTACTAAATTTCAGTTGTGGGCTTCTGATGTTCTCTTTATCCACTTTAAAATAAATAAAGCCAACACAATAGTCTTGTTTTCTCTCTTTACACTGGATTTTTTTTTGTTAAACCACACATCTAGGCAGTTAGACACATTGCTGTACTAGACTAGGAAGATTTTTGCTTCAACTCTATCAGCCTTGTTCTTTTACAGTAAGGAAGTTTTACAACAGTGACAGGAACAAATAGAGTTTCAATAGGAAACCAGAGAAGGCAACAGTACTTCTAAAGGGCCTTTCAGAAGCAGCTACAAGAAACTATGAGGCAGTTGGGTATTTTGGTTTCCAGAAAAGAGTATGTGAGGGAGGAATTAGTAAAGAACTAGAGACCAGTGACTTCTGTGAGACTCTGTAGTAGCCAGAAGAATTGTGGACCCACTCATCAACTTCTTTACTCTGCTCTTCCTGAAAACAATTGACACTTTATTGTTGACCTCAATAGAAGCAGAAAAAGAGAAACTTTCCTCAAGGCAGTGGTTTTCAAACCGCAGGTGGGGTCTGAATACTGGGCCGCAGATGCTTGGGCACTGGGTTGTGGTGCCCCCTGCCGCTGCCTCTGGAAAACTGGAATGTATTGCTGGAAGATATAGTTGTTGGGTTGCCAGCATAAACGATTTTTTTTAACTGAGTCCCAAGAAAAAAAAGTTCAAAACCACTGCTCTAATGCAGCTGTGTGCCTGATCCAAAGCCCATTCAAGCCATGGGGCGGAGGGCTCTCCACTGACTTCACCTCAGGCCTTTCTGAAGGTAAGGTTGACTGGATGTGGAAGCCAAATGGACAGCTCTTCTTGGTGAAATGGCAGGACCTCTTTCAGCAGTGGAAGGGCCTGGGAAAGTTGCAGAGTTAACACATAGACAGTACTATTCTAAGCAGTTGCACCCTGCCAAAACAGTGGTCCCGAAACAAAACATCCCAAGGCCTTATTAAAAAACTTCTTATTAAAAATGACTTTATATTTTGGTGCAGAGTGAGGTAACAACATAATTTCAATATACACCAGACAATCAATACATTAGCACAATGAAATTTGTCTAGGAAATTAGAAAGCAATTTTCAAATACTGATTATTTGGAGTTAGTCATGCTGAAATGCTGCCTTTTTTATTATTGTCATGACATGACTCCCTGTTCTGCACAGATGGCTTTGTCTGTCTTACTCTAATGGCACTGCCTTTATAGCTGTCTAGCAACCCATCTGCTAAGGTTATTATTCTTTTGTCACAAAGGAAATATCAATTCTTTCTAAGGAACAAGGAAGGATAAAGATTTAAAAACAGATTGAGTCTCACTTTTAATTACAGTGTATTTCCTATCCTAATGCACTGTAAATTCTGCAGGTGTAAAGAAAGATAATACAGCTCCTTATACAGTATGTGTATATATGTATTGTTCATTCAATGTTAAAATGTGAACAGGAAACTAAAACCACCTAGAGAAAAGAACAATGACTCTTAAATAAAACATACATCTTTCTCAGCTAGGAGTATTACATTTATTGGGAAATCAGTTCTGTTGAGTTAAAATGCCATTGCAGTTATTCTTTTCATGCCACGTTGTGCTTGTGCTAAAGCCCCAGAAGATAATATTTGAATACCTTTGTGAGGTTTTTTTTTTATAGTATGTATGAGGTTTTCAAACAGAGTATAAAACAAACACAGAGTATAACAAAGGCAAACTTCATCACCACCAGTGCCTGAAACATAAAATTGGAAGTGACAGCTAAAGATATTTGCTATTTGCTATAACCTACAGGAAATTCCACCAAAAAATAGTAGAGCCATGGGAGGACCTGCTGAGGCCCCCTGTGGCTCAGAAATGCACAACTGTTGTGTGACTCAAAAAAAAAAAAAAGACTGCACTACTTAAGCAATGGAACATGGAGATAGGTGAGCCATTTGGTTCTTTCCTGCATTAACATCTGCTTGAAATAAGATGGTAAACCGAGTCCATGAGGGAGTCGCTTACAGCTTCCTGACTGAAGATCAGTCCATTTATGACAACACAGAGAAGCTGCATCAGCAAAGGACATAAATTAGCATAGTGGACACGAGAGAGCGTAGGAACAGGGCCTTGATTCCCCATGTCCGTGCCTATGATCAGTTGTCCAGAAGAGAATCTCTCTGTAGAAGGGATTTTCAGCCAGATATTCTTCTTTGCATAACCTGATTCATGCAAAAGGGGCAGTAGAATCATAGAAATTGGAAGGGACCATGAGAGGCCATCAAGTCCAGTCCCCTGCACTCATGGCAGGACCAAGTTCCCTCTTAAACTATCCCTAATAGGTGCTTGTCTAACCTGCTCTTAAACGCTTTCAGTGATGGAGAGTCCACAACCTCCCTATGCAACTTATTTCTGGGGTTAATCACTCTGACAGTTAGGAATCTTTTCCTAATGTCCAACCCAAACCTCCCTTGTTGCAATTTCAGTCCATTGCTTCTTGTCCTATCAATGGCAGTTAATAGAACAGTTTTTCTCCCTCCTCCTCGTGACAGCTTCTTAGATACTGGAAAACTTTTATGTCACCTTTCAGTCTCCTCTTTTCTAGACTAAACAAACTCAGCTCTTTCAATCTTCCCACATAAGTCAAGTGTTCCAGACCTCTTATCATTCGTGTTGCTTTTCTTTTGCAAAGAGTCTCTATTCCAACTTCACTAAGGGTATGTCCACATGTCTCTTTTATTTCGAAATAACACTGGTTGTTTAAAAATAAAAGAGATTAGGTCCACATGATGTATTCTTATTTCAAAATGACGGGCTCTGTCATTTCGAACTAAGAGCTTAAACCTTCTTTAAATCGAAACGGCTGTTATTTCGAAATAACGCCGTTTGGATGTGTTATTTCAAAATAATACTTTTGCCCTTCTCCTTCCCAGGGTGCCTTCCTTTTAACCTATATTGGGTGGGGGCAAGGCCCAGGGAGGGGCCCATGTTGCCACACCTCCCATGGTGCCCTTCTCCTAAAGCGAAATAGCAAGTCCTGTGTTTGGACATGCTATTTTGCTTTGAGCTTTTCCCTTAATTTGAATTAACTTATTTCGAAATAATGATGTACGTGTGGGCATAGCCTAAATGGAATACGTTCCCTAAAGAAAAGCTGCATATCTGAGGGAAAATAATCTCATGGTCCATTTGGAAAAAACCCTAGGTCTCTAAAGGTATGTCTGTATTTATTCACCAGTTTGACTCCACTAGTAAAGGCTGATCCTAACCAGAGCTTTGAATGGGTGGAGGGAGGAACAAGCACTAACGTTGCTCTCCAACAGAGCAATTCTGCTTTACAACCCCAGCATGTAACATTTTTCTTGACAGTTCAGAGCTGGCGTCAAGTTGCAAAAACTAATCTTAAACTTTTTCAGTTCAAAAATCTCCAGTAAGAGCAGACCTTTGGGTGAGACAGAGAAATGGCCTGACTCAATGTTTGCTGAAGCAAGAAATTCTGCCTAGTGTTATGCACAGCTGAAGAGCCATCCTCATTAGATAAACGGGAACAAAAGGTCAGATCTCAGCTATACCTCAAGCAACAAAGAGGGCAGATTCTTCAGCTCAATGCAAAATGAAGAGTGACCTTAAAGAGATCCCATTCTGTGATTTTTCTCCCAGCCAACAAAACTTCAAAGCAGGGAGATGTAGGTAGTTTTATACCAGCACTGAGAGGGAGCTCAAAATGTTTCACTTTCAGATAAAAGAAATCTTTAGCAAGACAGTCACTTTTAGCAGGCAATTCATAAACTAACATAGCCTCACAGTTCAAGTGCCTTGCTAAAATGAATTTAGTTCTTTCAATGTTCATGGCCTAATTTAAGGGAAATCTAGATGGCAGAAAGATAAAGCCATCTCTGCTGGAATTCACGTTTCTGTCTCTTCGTCTCACACCAAAACTATTGACAATGGCCAGTCATTTCATCATGTAGCACCAAATACTGCTGGCCTTACCCATACAAATAGTTGTATGTACTTAAATTTCACTGTCTGAAAGGCAGGAGGTGTTTTTTCCTTAGATGTCTATACAAAGATAACAATGCTATTGTGGGAGTATTCCACAATGCGTCAAGTTCTGTAATATAGGTCTACGTGCAAATTTTATACAAAATGAGTAGTTTGTAAGCAGTGAATTGAAATTCAAGAACTGGCCTGAGATAAACCTGTACCTAGAAATTAGGCTGTAACATATTGATCTCTTAGTTTTGAGGACCCTATTACCAGAGTATTTGATTGCCTCACTTCTTAACATTTACCCTCCCAGCACCTTCCCATGGTAGGAAAGTGTTGTTATCCTTATTTCGCAGATTGGAAACTGAGGCCCAGAAAAGCTACAGTTCAGACTTAGGAATGATGAAAAATGCAATTGGATACATAGTGGGATTCTCCAACAGTGCCTTGGTGCTTATCTTCAGGCACCTAAATATCTTTTTAAAAAAATCTGGCCAGTAATGTGCTGCACAATGTCACACAGGAAGCCTGTCGCACAAAGTATTTCTGGATACCCCTTCAGTACTACTGCTTTTGGGCCCTAGATTTGGATGAGATTCATTTTTTCCTAACAGATTCATCAAAAGTATCACCCACCCAACTGAAGAGCTTTACCTTTTGGCATTTCACAGAAGTCCTAGCTCATCTGAATCTGCACTTTCTTTCTGGCTGACACCTCCCAGTGGACAATGTGATGGATTCTTTGACGCTCTGATTGAACATTTTGATGTTTGCTTTCTGAAACCTCCATTCTTGCCTGTCATAATGGCGGTTACCTACAGCCAAAGGGAGACCGATAGCTCTTATTTTAAAGGAAACAGTCCATCTTCCAGTTGACTGACACTGTAAAATGCCAAGAAAAAGCTAATTGCTTTGTGTAATAAGAATTCTGTATTATAAAGTTGACCGACAAAACAAAAACAAAACCACCAGCACACACACAAAACAAAAAACAAAACAACTCTCCCCACCCTACCAAGATACAAAATGTAACCATCTTGACACTGTATAGATACTTCCAAAGAAACACTAAGTCTTTAGAGAATATATGTAGATACTTGGTATGGGGAGAGAAAGTAATTGATTTACTGACCCACTATTTGGTGTTGGAATTGTTTGGATATTGTCATTCGTCTTTCCCCACTTCAACACAGCATACACACTGTATTCCTTGGAGACTGTTTTCACATATACGTGCTGCAAGCCGCACAAATTCTGCACTGACAAATCCCATGAAGGTTCAAAATACATAAGGAAACTGAATCAAGTGTTCCCAGAGCTTCCTTTGAGATGGCCTCCGATAGGTCTTCTGTAAGATTTTCCACGCAGCTGAAGGTGCAACAGGAAAACATGGCATTATATTTAAAAGTGCATGTTATTAATTACAAGGATTGAGTAGGTGCACATTACATTGCATGGTATGGCCTGAAAAGTGTCCTAAAGTTACAAGAATTACAGTGCGAACCCAAGTTAATATGCAACCATTGCTCTAGTTCTTATGTCTCACTTTTCTTACCTCCTGTAGAATTATCCAGTCTTGTAATATCTAAAGTTCCCTATTTTACAAGAAAAATGAGACAATTTTAATGCCATCATTAGCCCTTTGCACAGATGTTCAGGAGTTTGAACTTTAGGGCCTCATCATAGCCTTTTTTAATGTCTGCCAGTAATGGTTGTGAAGCGCCATAAACCTTTTCCATATTTGCTATTTACACATATGCAGCTCTGACACTTTCAAAGTTCCAGAGTTGTATCTTGGCAATTAACCAATCTGCAATTTGATAGTGTTCAATCTCATCCTGATAGGTGTATCCACAATTTATTTCCTCATTTATAGTTCAGCAACTCTGCTGGATCCCAAATTAGGTTTGTCAGGACTAAACACAAGAATAGTTTTATGTTAGCTGTGTGCTTCAGTGATATTTCTAACTCTATAATCAGTGTTGAGGTTCTTATAAACTTTTTACTGCTGTATAGAAGCAAAATTACCCAAGCGACTGGAACTAAGAATTGGGTCTCCTTTTCAAGCAAGTCAGTAAGTTTCAAAAGTGGATTAGAACTAGTCCTTGGCATTCACATCACATCCCCCTTTGTTAGGGGGAGTCAGAAGCTGAGATGAACCATTGAAAGGGGTCGCCAATATCTATCTATGATTGGGTTTTTTTTAGATCAAGGGAATTCTGGCATTTATAGTGTCCAAGCCATTAGAGCTAAGTGAGCAAGTCTTGTTGGAAGGTACAAGAGAACAAAAACTCATCTACTTACTCAACGGACAGAGGGACATGAAATGTCTGAAGGGGAGCAGCAGCTGCTACTAAGTCTCTATAGGACAGGCCCCAAAAAGGATGAAGGGGGATCAACACTGACTCTGATGAGAAGCTGTGGCAGTTTGATGAGCAGACATGGTCTCAGTTCAAGTTGCCAGCTCTCACAATTGTGAATGTCAAAACATTTAGTGCTTTCTACGCTTGGACCTGTGACTAAATCCCAGCTGTCACTTTAAAAAAAAATAAGTAAATTTCTAGCTCATGTGATTGCACAGGTCTGCTTGAAAACATGCCTTCTAATTGCAAAAGACCCCCAAACCTGTTTGTTTCCAAAACTCAAGATTGTTTGGGGCCAGTTTATGATTTTTGAATGCTTCGGAGTTAGCAGTAAGGGAGAACAAACAGGGGGTCTGGTGTCACTTTAAAGACTAACATTTATTACTGTAATTGCATGAGCTCTGGTAAGAAAAAATCCCATGTTCTTCTAGCATCTGACAAAGTAGGGTTTTCTCCCATGGAAGCTCATGCAATTAATAAGTTTGTTAATCTTTTAAGAGTCACCAGGCCCTTTGTTTGTTTTGCTGAACTAGACTAATATGGCTCCACCTTTGGAACAATAGGGGAGAATTTCTGCCCAAATGTTGTAATATTTCATAGGCAATTTTATTAAAGCAGACTGATGAGAGTGGATGCCTTGTTTTTGAAAAACTCTAGGGACTGTGTGTATTACTTATCAGATGCAGGAAGGAAATGGAGACAGTAGTCAGCTAGCACAGAAAGAAGTCTGACATATTTGTAAGGAAGAACAGTAAAAGGAGATAGTTATTGGCCCCGAACTGCAAATGGAAGCTACTAAATGATCAAACTATTGGATGTATTTGCACAGCAGGGGACAAAAATGCTTCTACAGTTCATTTTAGGAGAGTGGAGACTACTCATGGACACGAGGAAAATTAAGCAGGAGGTATAGTTCAAAGAGTCAGGCCCTTACTGATCTGCTTCCTTTGTTTCTGAGTGTGACAAATGAGTGTATTAGAAATGAAAAGAGACTAAAGCATATTCCTTAGTATGTCATTCTCCCATTAAATATGACGGAGGCAAGAATGAACAGACCAGCTTGCACAGCCTGCTCCTCATCATTAATTCAGACTTACGTCCTCCCTTGTTACATTTCTACTCTGCCCTTTGAGGGTTGGCTGTTTGGGATCAAATCCCCTATGTAGAACTGCAAGGAGCTGAAATGAGAAAGGCAAGGATTCTAGTGCCATTTTACTGAAGGAAGAAAGGGTTAAAAACTACAGTGTGGTTTGTCTGGGAATTCTATTCCATGGGAGATTCTGATTTTTTGGGGGGAAAAGTTTCTGAATCAAAATGAAAAGCTGAAATTTCAAGATCTCCCATTTTTTAGAAATTCCAAAATGTTTAGTCAGTGTTTAAAATGTTTGTATTTACACTTATTCTATTCACATATTAAACAGTCACATTAGATCAATATTTTCCCTATTTAAAGTGTCATTAAAACAAATGTGCTTTCATAGTGTTTCAATTTTGATGACCCTGCATTTTTCAATAAAAGCCAGTCCTGTGAGATTCCTCCTCTATCCCCATCAGCGCTATAGTGCAGTGACTTCATGAAGAGGCCACTGTGGAAGCATATTTTAACATGCTGTTAATTAAGTAAGAAGAAAACAAATATAGAAGCACAAAGATTTGGGCCTTTTTTCCTTGGTAGAGAAAGAGCGTACATGATAACATAAAATGAAGTTATATTTAATGCCTGTGCTGCTGTTTTTCCTAAAGGTAATAAGAGATCCCTGATTGCATTTCGTAGGACTCATTAATGGAGTAAACATATTGGTATACAGCAGGTGCTGGCTCTTTTGGTTGTGGTCCAAGAAATTATTTTAAAAAATTAACACTTTGTAAACAATTAACCACTAATGTGGAATAAGATGTTTTGTGAATTCTGAAAGATAGCTTTTTAATGGGTAAGCACCCGAAGTATCACTTTTTCTGCTTGCTACTATAGTTCCTATGGACCAGATCACAGGCCATCCCTATATGGAGAGCCACAGAAGGAGCGGCAACATCAGTATATCCTTCCTCCCTTGTGCTGGGGAACCATATTGTCTTATTGCACATAGAGGTAAGAATAGCTCTGAGACCTGCTGCTTTTCCAGTCTGTTGCCAAACTGAAAACCTGAAGAAAAAGTTTCCGGTTGAAGAAAATATTTTCAAAAGGTCTGGCTGGAAATGAAATGTTTCATCTGAAACAGGATTTTTTTTAAAACAGCCACCCCACCCACTCTTTAGAAAAATCAAAATAAAATGGAAGTACAATTTTATAAACGAAGTGTTGTTTTACACTGGAACATCAACATGTTTCCCTTTGAAAAAACAAATGTGAAACATTTTGACTTTTTCAGAACTTTCTTTTTTTGACTGAAGTCTTTTGTGATATTTGATACAAAATGTGCAACATGCTTCAATTGGTCTATTTTTGGTGTGTGTGTGTGGGGGAGTTTCCCCTGAAAAATTTGCCTAGCTCTAGAATTGAGTTTCACAGAGATAAAACTCCCTCCCCCTATTTCATAGAGATGAAACCTCAATTCCCATCTGCACAGATGGGTTGAAAATGGGCAGAACCTCCCATACACCTGGCCATTGAATAGTTACATTGATGGAGCAGGAAGCAGATGCTGTGATGGATAAATATTTGCTACCATTTACTCTCTCCTGAGCCTGATGGTGACTGGAAGACATATTATGATTGTGACAATCTCTCTCCTATGGGGTTCCATGGGCTGTGCAACATGCTGCACCTTCTTATGTCCAAGACAACAACATGAAAACTTAGCCTATGTGATAAACTCCTGACATAAAAGGAAAGGGGGGTTCCATTCTCTTAAAGGGGCATTTGCTGTTAAATCACAATGCTGCCAACTTTTGAAAATTTGATCATTTTCTTGGCACTCTAGCTCCTGGAGTCATGTGGTCGTGGTAGTTTCAGCTCTCATTTCAAAAAAGGAGCAACTTTCCTCTAGCTCTTGTGGTTCTAGAGAAAAGTTGGAAAACAAACTCAAAAGGCAACTATCCTAAATGTATTTTTCAAAAATTAATTCTTTTAAAGTCAGCCTCTGGGTTTTTTTTTTGGGGGGGGGAGAGGGGCCTCTGGATTTTGAACAGCTTAGTTGGCATCAATGAATTATTATCGGTTCTTTTACAGAAAAAGAAACCTAACGTGTTAACTACATCTCCTACTCCACTATACCTTCCGAATTTCTTCCATAGATCATAAAGTGCTCAAAGGGCCAATTTCCTTGCTACAATTGTGATGCCAGTTTAGCATTACTCACAGGGCCAGAACTAGGAGTTTTGGCACCCAGGACAAGCAGTCCCAAACATGCCCTCCTCTGACCCAGGCCCAATCCAGCCTGGGGCTTGATCTATCCCCAGTCACCACCAGCAGGACACTGGGGAGCCGGATCCCATCTCCAGTTGCTGCTGGGAGGCAGCTGGGGCTCCCTGCCATCTGCTGGCAGCAGCTGGTGATGGGTCTGGCTCCCCACTTCTGCTGGGGCTCTCTTATCTGTCCGTGACACCAGCGTGGTTCCCGGGCCGGAGCTGCACTGGCTGTATGGCCACAGGCTTCTCTCTGCCTCTCTTCCCACTCCCTCCGAGCACGTTTGGGGCAGGGTGTGAGATTTTAAACTTCTGCAGCCCCAGCCCCAGCCCCAGCCTGGAGGAGTGTGCCTCCAGGGCCACGTAGGGGTTCTGGCTTCTGCCCATGTGGTGCCTTCTAAAATTTGGTGCCTGGGGTCTGCCCCGGTTGCACTGCCTTAGGTTACTGACATACTGACTACTCAGCATGAAGTGGAGGAACAGAATTTGGCCCAAGGGAAGGCACAGAGGCAAAAACACTTGTCTAAGGTCACAAGACAGCTCAATGCCAGAACTGAAAGCAGAGCTCTAGATCAGTGGTTTTCAACTGCTGTGCTGCGGCACACTGCTGTGCTGTGAGAACTGTCGAAGTGTGCTGTGAAATTTTGGATAAAGGTGATGAAAATCAATGTAAAACAAACATTGTTTCATCTTAAACAATATTCTATCCAACCAAAATTACAACTCATAAAATTCATAAAAATTAATCATCAAATTAAAAGCGAGACATAGGTCTTTCGATTAGAAAATGTGAAGATTCTAAATTCAGGTCGCCAAAGAGCAAAATTGAAATGATGTGTAGGTTTTTTTCTGGTAGACCTGAAACATTAATGCATTTGATCCTTCTTTAGCTTGTTGTATGCACCATGTCACAAACCTCTCTAGTAAGACCGTAACCATAGTAAATGTCAGTAAATATGATGTTTGTGAGCAATCAATTCAGCTGATAAATGTGGGTGTGCTGTGGAATTGTTTGTCTCATTGAACTATGCTGTGTTACTGAAAAGGTTGGGAGGCATTGCTTTAGATTCCCAGTCTGGTCCATTGTCTATTTAATCACATCATTTTGCCTAAGAGTATATCATCCTGAAAGAATAATTCAATAAGACTAGAGTTCTAATGCAGAGAGATTAAAAACCCTTTCCTTCCTTCTAGAAATTTAAAATATATCTATAGTAACATAGCACCAAACAACAAGTGCGTTGGCTGTTTATTGGGTCTGTTTAGTAATGAAAAATTACATTTTACGGTGAGTTAGTAGATGGATAATAACCAGAGGACCAGATTTTGTTCTCATTTACATCAATTTCACACAAGTGTAACTATATTTATTTCAATCAAATCATTCAAATGGATATGGTATACTTCAATGAGACAAACAATTCCATAGCACACCACACCACAACTAGAGAAAAGTGAAAGCCACAGAGTCAGATTCATACCTTCCTTAAACCTTGCAGGTAAGGAGTTCAGAATTCAAACTCTAACTTGAATTGTGTTGCTGGGATCTTTCTTCTGACTTGGATGTTGGACAGTACATTCTGAGGACAAAATGATTGTGACTCTAAGGCACTACTCACTGAGGAAGTTATTAGCACAACAATGTACATCACACCAGATGGATAAAATTAATGTCTTCATTAAATCCATGGGACAGATTTTCCACCTTCTTGCACCTTGTACAGTGATGTACATCTGCACAAAGTGGATGTAAAATGCAGCCAATTCTGATTTGGTACATGGACTAAGTTCATGAAGTTAAATGTACCAATTCTCTGTCTCAGACACTGAAGCATGAAGAACTTTCATTCACAGTTCTTCCACAAAAGATTGTGTGTGCTCTTGGCCCTTTATATATATGCCTGACCTGAATATAGCTATGTCTGTTTGTTGATGCTGATCTCTTTATATTTTCTACCTCTGAATACATGGATCTTTTGATGTTATGCCCTTTAGAATAAAAATCCTTACCACCTGAGATTCATAAAGAAAAAACAGTTGATACTTTTTGAACTGTATTTATTCTGCATAGCTTTTGCTCATGACAGCATGCTTGTCCTAGGATATTATGCATTTATTAAACACTTGAAAATATGTTCCTATGAAAAGCGTTGAGACATGAGACAAATGAACAGTGAATTCCCATAAAGGGATCTCATTTCATTTGACTAGTGACTACATTTTTAAGATGAAGCTAAAATGCATCTACATCCAAAACCTCCATAGACTGGCTCTTTAGAAGAGCTGTCCCTTATTTTGCACTTCAGTCCATGATTTGTGACAATTATTCTACTGCAGAGACATCTGGGACAAATATTGTCACAAATCATGGACTGAAGTGCAAAAATAAATGTCTATGCACTAGAAAAACATGCCAGAACTTCAGTTATAAGTGAGCGGCGCTGAAGCAGGACTAAATTTCCCCATTTTTATGTAAAAATAAACTTTAATTTTACAAAGAAACATATGGAGATATACATAAAGAAAACAAGATCCAAAGGGGTAGCTGTGTTAGTCTACTTCAGTAAAAACAAACAAACAAGGAGTCCCATGGCACCTAAAGACTAACAAAATTTTAAATAAATTTGTTAATCTTTAAGTGGCACAGGACTCCTTGTTTGTTTGTTATAAAGAAAACACTATGCTTCTAGTTGTGACTAAAATCATTAGGATTTCTGCTTGAACTTAACACAGAAGAATTGTTTAGCTACAGAGGGTATTTGCTGATTTTTAGGACAAGATCCTTGCTTCCAATGAGATGGCTTTGTGTTACTCCTTTACATCTCTGCATCCCCCAAATTTGGAAAGGATATGATGCTATCATTTTATATAAATAAGAGTATGTTGACTCTGCTAACTAACAAAATCACACAAAAAATGAATTTATAACCCTTGACTTTCTGGAACTCTGTTGGATCCCACGGAGCAGCTCTTCATCTAGTGTAAATCAGGAGAGGTCAATGGACTTCAGTGGCAGTATGCTGATTTATACTAGCAGAAAACCTAGGCCTACACGTGCAAAGGTTTCACTTACCAGTTCCTCTGTGGGATTATGGTACAGCCAAACTGATCAAGAAAAGCAGTCCCACAAGGTAAGTGGAAGTAAAGTTTTCCTGGGATTTGAAGGGCTGTAGCTCCAGTTTTAATCTCTTCTGTACTGTGTGTACTAAGAGACATATCTTTCTAGATGTATTAATATGCTGTAAAAATATGCAAGCTGGAAATCAATTTATATGTAGGCTGCCTTTTTTCCTCACCACTAATCAATTACATTTGAAAGAATTGTGACCAAGATCTCATGAATTTGAAAAATGAGTGAAGTTCTATTACAGACTGCTCCAATCAAAAAACTCAAAGTGATTTACAAACATTCAGTAAGCTTCAAAACATACCAGTGAAGTACTGTCAGTAACCATTATGCCCACCCCCTTTAAAGATAGAGGAAGTGACGGACAGGAAGGATAATGGATTTGTCCATATTTATGAATGTAACACAGGAAACCTGATCATACAAGAGTCTTGTGCTAAATGTTCATTCTCTGTGCAGCTGTTCTTTTGGAGAGCACCAGTGACTGCAGAAAGAAAAAAAATAGGAAGTCGGGCAGAAGGGAGTGATGGTGACGTTAAAAAGGTATTAAGTAGATAAATACATTTGTTAATGAAGATTCTCCAAATGAAAATTGCCTTTAAATAAATAATCACAGTGCTGAAGCAGGGCCACCACTCTCTTTGCAGGTCAATTGAAAACAAACACCTATAGTTACCTATTAAGATTTTCTAAGGAGATAGTCAGACTATTGGTTCACTTCTAGAAATATAGACCTTTACCAAGTGTTATGTGTGACATGTTACACCTCACGTACATGCTTATGGTGTGATCTGTGTATCATTTATGTTCACCCCTACAGCGTAATGGTGTATTACCTGATGCAAAGTACATCAAGTACGGTATTTTTGGAATGTTCATGACATACTGAATATTACTGTTATTGTAGGATGTTTCCTACAATATCATTCATACGTACAGATATGAAACTCTGCTATACGACGTCCCTGAATGTGTGTCTCGCACAGCTTGAATAAATGCAAACAAACACAAAGCTGTGTTACCACACCCATGGGAATTCAGCTCCCTTACCTAGTTCACCTAGAAGCAACTGGCCTGTTTTACAGAATTAATAGGACCATAAGAGTTGCCAGCTTGATCAAACTAGTAGTTCACCTGCTCCAGCACCTTTTCTCCAGGAGGGGCCAGTTCCAGCTGCTTCGGTGGACAGTACAAGAAGTCCAGCAGTGGGCCGGTATCAAAACTTATGTTTAGGGAAAGTTTTATCTTGGTTTACAACTAATACGAAGCATTTATTTGCTCTTACATTTTATAAACTGAGGAATGTACTGGACATTTGTGCATTTTGAAGCTGAAAATGTCTGAGTGAACTAGAATTTTTTATAATACTAGCTTAGCAGGCCAATTTGCAGAGGTGGCTAAAGACTTTCTGCTTTAAGCCTAACCATGGGTTACTCCTGATCTTCATTGAACATTCTGAGAACTGAAAACTTAGAGCTCAATCATTCTCCCAATGGGCACTTGGCTGTTGATTTCACTGAGAGCAGGACCACGTGAATGAGTGGTCAGAATCTGAATATCTTCCCAACTCCAAGAATATAAAGGTTGGCTTTCCCAGACCAACACATTCCTGTCTTAGATAATACGTATGCCACAATTATTTGCTTAACTGAGAAGCATGACATCCTAGTTTTGAATATATAGTAATGTTCAGACTCCAAGATAATCTTTACATGGGTTCAGTGGCCTCAAAATATCAATTTATTGTACTAATGTTCCTCTGGATACAAGTAGAAAGGCCAGAAAAATCAGTTCTTAATGTAGCCAAGTAATAATGATGTTTCCCTTTGGTCCAGTCTGAAGGATATTTTGAACAATGTTATCTAGTTTCTTTAGTTTTTCCCAGAAGACATGGGCCATCAGAAATGCACTACTTTCATTTAGAACATTGTGGGTAAATTGCTTGGAAAAACTCCAGCTGACCATTTTCTATCAGATGCTACAGTTCTGTTAAAACTGAAGAGGGTTCTGAAAACATGTTGATTGGGTTGAAATTTAATTTGAGAGAAAAAAATCCCTTTTTTGAATGAAATGTTTCAGTTTTTCAAAATTACTTCATTTTGAATTCTTTATTTTATATTATAATACAAGATAAAAAAGTTAAAAAAAAATCAAAACTAAACACTTTCTTTGAACAATCAATTAGAAATTTCCCCCAGAATTTGCTTTGAGTTTTTCAGAATTCCTTTCAGAATCCTTGATTCAGAATGAAAACAAATTTTAAAATCTCAAAATCCCTTATGAAATTCAATGTCCGTTTACCTCACAACTCTAGATGGGTCAGATAGCTATTTAAGAGAATGCAACATGGCACAAAGCTACACGTTCTCATATAGCTAAGTTAAATGGATAGTAAAAGTTCAAAAGCTTCCCAATTTTACATACATGGAGGAAAGGACTCCAAAAGCCCACACTCTGAAAGATGTAGTTAAATGTGCACACTGGATTTTGCATGTTGAAATTAAGTTAAATTTGTGATTGTAAATATTGTTGCAAATCATTTGTCTAAGACCAATCACTTACTCCAGAGGAATGGAGTCATTTAAACTAATGCAAGAGATGGTAAGGGAGACCCACTAACCAGGAACTAGGTGGCCTGGTTAAGAACTTTCACTAGGTTTCATTATTTATATTAATTAAAATCATTTTAACTGCATGCTCCGTAGGTGTTCTGAAAGTTTTATATAGTTTAACTTTAATTACTTTCATTATACTCCCTCCCTTGCTGGAAGCAACTGAGGTTACAAGGTGGGCCAGAACTTTAGTGGAAGTTCACTGCAAATGGAATGATACTAATCTATGCCAGGAGGGGATAGGATCTGGAATGAGCCACTAGGGAAAAATTAAAGATGGGGGGAAGGATTGTTTCTTTGTCTGCCATTCAGTGAGTTGTTCAGAAATCTGCTATGTAAAGAAGCACTCATTGAGACACTATTCACATCTCCCAGTTTATTTCAGCATGTCTTTGCCCAGAGCAACAGATTAGGTTTGAACTGTTATCAGGGACATTTTAGTTTTTGCTATAAATGAACAATGTCAGCACTCTTCCTATTATATTCTTCACTTTTAGCACATGAGTCATGAGTGAATGAATCCTTCTCCTACAGAGAATTTAACAAATTTTACTGTTTCAATAATGTGATGCATGAAGATTATCACTGATGTTACCCATGGGCTGTGGTGGAAGAGCTGATGTGTGGGATGACCTACCATTCATGACTGATAGTCCCACACAATGACTTTGGATGAATTTTAATGGTGAGTTGGTTTGCAAGGCAGCAAAGTGGCATGCCAGTTACTTGAAAAAATGTCAAGGTAATAAAACAAATAAATGCTTTATAGAAGATTAGTAGGTGCCTGTATAACAGGCCAGCAATGTGGATTTTAACTATTGCCATCTGCTACTATTTGGACTATTTGTTCAGTGGATTTAAGACTTGAAAAGGAGTCAAGGTTTTGCTGTAAAGCTACTTATGAAAGTATCATATACTAGGAGGGAACCGGCTCTTCTGATGTTAATTATGAGTACTAGGTTATTCCCTAAAGGTATGATTATGCCATCAACTCTGTGTAGAAACATATGTCCAACCACAGGGAACTTCCTGCAGTATCAAAGTTTAAAATTCTCTTGGATACCAGGCCACCAAGCAGCAGGATGTATTGTAGAAATGAGTTATGTAGAAATGAATGTGGGAAGCAGACCTATGCTATGTGTAGACCATACTATGGATACTTTTCATTGAGCACTGGCTAATACATCACTAGTTAATCACAGAGTTGGGGATGTTTGTTATGAGATTGCCATCCACAATATATGTCTGATTTACCCAAATTAAGTATGAGAACAAAACACAGTTCAGAAGATGCTTGAGACATAGAGATCCTGTATTGTTTCTGATGCTGAATATGGAAGCATAACTGTTTATGAGGTGCTTGTGGAGGATAGGGAGGAAGGGTGTTAGAGAGTACTATGCTGCCTATGAGTGTCACTGCCAAAATTGATTGTTTCCCTAAACAAGTGAAACAGTGCCCTTGTAATAGATAAAAGGTGAAATCCTGGTTAAATTGAAGTGAATGGGACTTTTGCCACTGACATCAGTGAGACTGGATTTTATCCTCAAAGAGTTTATTTGCATGCATTTGTTCCTCTCTAGGACTAACATTTTAGCCCCAGGTGGATTTTGGAGCTTGCCTGGGGAAAGCAGCTCCAAAGATCCAGCCCTTCCTACCCAGCCCAATGTGGCTTCTGCCACAGGGGCCAGGGCAGGATCCTGCTGCCAGCGGCAGGTCCGGGTACCCAACAGCGGCTGGATCCCACCAGTGGCTCCTGCCATTGATCCCAGCCAGGACTGGCTACCACTGCTGGTGGCAGCTGTGGGTCCCCAATCAGGGAAAGGCAATGCCTCCCCCTGCCTCTGATAACCTCTGCCCCCAATTTAGCTCATAATTCTTCTATACCTAACCTCTCCCTACAGATACTCATAGGAGGAATAGCATAACACAATAATTTTATTTATCGCATTAATGAGTTCTTTGTTTCATACACCTCACCTTAATTCTTCATTTACAATTAGGACTGAGCCTTCATTCGATTGCTGCCTTCTTTCTATCTGCTTAATGCGAAAAATAGATCTGTTAGTCTTAAAATGCCACATGACTCCTTGTTTCTTTTTTCCCTAATGCTGCATAGCATGATGTCACTTCACTGTGAAGTCTATATCAGAAGCCCACAGCATAACCTTTCCTAAGTGCCTGCAGCATGGAGAAAACTTCAGATATGCATGGTGAGCAACATACAAATTGTTCTCTGACAATTTGGTGGTGCTGATAACATGTTCAGCCCTTTCATACCAGACTTGTTCTGAGACTACTTCAAATCCACGTTTGTTCCGAGCATTAAGTCAGCCTGGAGATGAACCAGCTGACTGAATTTGCTTGGATGGAGGGCAATTTAATATTAGGAGAGGCACTGACAGACCTAGAAATGTTCCAAGTATTGTCCTATCCATCTAATGTGCAGAAGAGTAGCAATAACCTGCTTCTGGAAGATATTTTGCAGCTTGCAATTAATATTTGATGTACCATAGTTGAAACGATCCTCCTCCCCCTTTCCCACTCAAAATTCTTCACACATTATTTACAAAAACCCCACATGCTACCATGAGCAGTTTAAACAAACCATGCTTCATCCTCCTGGGCTATGTCTACATCAGCCAAAATTAGTTCGAACTAACCTCGTGCTTCTAAGTTCGAACTAACTCCATGTTCTAGTTTGAATTAGAATGCATGGTTAGTTCAAACTAACTGGCTTCCTTACAAAAGCTTTGATTTGCTGTTGCAATATGACCTGATCCCATATCTTATATTCCCTTGCATTTATTTTCATCCAATTCTGCAAGTTCTCCCTCTTCAAAGCATCTGACAAAGTGGGATATTCTCCCATGAAAGCTCATGTGATAAATAAATCTGTTAGTCTTTTAAGTGCCACAAGACTCTTTGCTGTACTAGACTAACAATGGCTGTCCCTTTGGAACTTGGCAACATTCAGGGCACTGGCTAGAGTCATTTAAAGTGGAAATCCATAAACTTCATGAAACAACTTTCACAGCTTCAGACAGATGTCATCTTTCTTTCCAAATGCATACAATTGGACATTATACCCAATGGACTGAAGGTTATAAACTTGTTAGTCTTTAAGTGCCACAGGACTCCTTGTTTGTTTTAGTCCATAAAGGAGTCTTTGGAGGATAAGGTTACAAGCATTATAACGCTAGAGGAAATGATAGAGAAATGGATGCCTTGAAATCTCAGTTCCAATGTGTATTTTTCATCCTTACTAAATAACATGGCACAGCAGTTTTGCTCTGATTTAGTGGAAGTGTAGACTAGCAATAATTTGAGGCTATTCTATTTCTTACATAATAGTTCTGGGGTTATGGTAACCTAAAATGGCCTGTGCTCTGCTTGTTAAAGAAATGACCCAACTTCAATCTAAGTTAATTACTGAGCATTTCTATGTGATTGAAGTGGGGAAAAAAGACAGCAGGGAGAGGACAGGAAGGGAACTTGAGGAAGCTGTTTCACAGAATCCCTTAATTCACACTAAGACAGAATTCAGGGCTCAGGTCAGCAGAATAAAGGACTTTATTGTCCATTTCCTGGTTGTCCCCAATATTTTTGGACTATTGAACCCATGAAGTTATAAAGCCTGGCTTTTGGAGGTTTTAAAGTCATTTTACAGTTCTGGGGCATCTTTAGTATATACAGGGTAATAGCACTGATGGGAACCATATTCAGTAACATATAATATAGACCAGGAATAACTTTCACTGTTTGTCCACCCTCCTCCCCTATAAAGTTCCTATCCTTATAGCACTGCAGTCAATTAAAATTTTGACTTCATCTTCTAAAGCAGTAAGATTGAGACCTTATCTGTATCCTTGTCTCTTAAAAATTACTTACTGAACTTAACTTCTCAAACATTTAGAAATAGCTCCTTGTCTAAAAAACTTTGTTTCAGGCACTTCTCTCGCCTCCACATCTCATTTGATCCTCCCTCCCATTATGTCTGATTATAAATACGCCTTCTCTTCCTTTCAGTGAGATTCCCCACTTACTGAAGTTCTCCTAATTTTTAGCATTTGAGAAGATGGAAATGAGATGGAGCGAGATAATTTGAGAAACTCTTCCTTTTGTCTTGGATACAAAGGGAAGGTAGCAAGTAGGAAATCCATTCTTTGTGTGGAGGAGGGGAAAGAAACAGTTAAAGATAGTCAAAGTTCATTTAGTTTCCATATATTTCCTCATGAAGAATAATACACACAAATGTAATATCCGAGCCCCCTGTTTTGTGCAGTTTTTTAGCTAGTAATCGAGGAAACACAGCAGACAATAACCCTGTCATTCATACAAATTTAAACAATTTGACTAATTTCAAAAGTTTAGAATCATGACAGGGCACATTTTAAGTAGTACATCTTTTTTTTTCTTAATTTATTCTTTCAAAATTGTAGGGTTTTTCTGGTTTCCTCCAGATGTTTAGGTTTTGGATATATGTTAGGTGAGTCTAAGAACCACCATCAAATGAGATTCCACACCATCAACTCTCATTCACAGTGCAAGGGGGATGTCCGTGACTTCATTATATTCCAGTCACCACCCAGCTGCTGGAAGGAAGCCCCAGGGTCATTGATTCAGGGTAGATTAAAGCAGCCTTCAGACTTCTGATTTACACCAGGAACCAACCAGACAGCCTCTAAAGTGATATGTTCAAGCATGTCTAAAGGCTATTTTTGCATAACCCTCCCAGAGCTACCTCCTGAATGCTTCCCAGCTGCACTAGGGAACTGGGATGATTGTGTGCTCTACCATCACCAGAGATACTCTTTCCTGAAGAAAATTAGATACTGAATCATTTTGGCTAACAGTGGAGATGGGTCCAAATCCAAATTAGAGTTGGTTGGGAAATTCCCCTGCCTGTCATTCCCCAGCTGTTTATCAGAAAATGCCAATTTGTTGAAACCAAAGTTTTGTGTGAATTTATTACTTTTGATAAAGCTTCCATTAGGAGCTCAGGATGGAATTTCTTCTCAGACCCCTAGACTAACCAATGGCCTGGGGGGCAAGGCAGTCAGCTTATCTGTGGAAAACCCAAGTTCAAATCCCTAGGCCACATCTACACTGTTAGTAGCAAAGTTGTGCTGTCAGATTGATCTTTCTGGATCACCTTAGCAGTTAGTTAAGACACAGTAAGTTGATCCAAAAGTCAGCTTAGTAAAACCAAGTGGCTCTGCACAGGTAAGACACCATGCTGAAGGGGAATTAAGAAGTGGATGGGAGTTACACAGGCTATTCTCTGTAGCTTGCATAACTCCCATCAACTGCTACTGAATTTTCTTGGCAGTGTAGATCAGGGCTTAGTTTGAATCAGGCAGATTATGAACTTGAGTCCCCTACATCCTAGGAAAGTCTTGTAACTGGCATGCTATTAAGTATGCCAGAGTGCCAAAGTGGCCTTGAAATTTTTTCAGGGGGAGGGGACGAGAAGCAAACAAACCCAGAACTGGTCTTAGTCTGTTTGTGGGATCAGAAAGCTATTCTATACCCTTAGGGAGCCTCATGCTGTGTTTAGAGTGTTTGAAATATGACTATTGTAGCTGGAGCCCTCTTTAGCTTATGTGATTTTTTTTTTAACCAATATGTTGCCTTTGGGATGCAGTCCCTTCCCTTGTATCCACGTTTGCAAGATTTTTCAACCTCACGAGGAGATTAAAGATAATAGTGAGGAGAGAGCACGTGACAAAATAAAAATAAGCTATTTTTAATCTGTAATTATAATACACAGAAGAAGGCATTGTTCGCTGATTAATACTTAGCTATGCTGATTACTCCAGTTGCTCACTTGTTTTTTGATCCTGCTAGTCTCCCATTGTCTTTAATATTCACAATGCTTTCCCTCTTTGGAACTCAACGGCTGTCTAGCGCTCCAGCTTCTTCTGTAGTTTTCATAGTTTTCAGTGCTGCCAATGAGTTGCTTTAAAAACTTCCATAGCTTGCCCATACATGGCGATTTTGTTGAACAGTTAATATATCCTATCCAATCCCATATCAGACATCTGACCCCTGTCAATCTAATACACCTCTTTTTATTTAAAACAACCTGCTTGGCATAGGGCAAAGAGACAGGAGTGAAAAATAAATGCATAATTTAGGAATCATGCAGACATTCCAATCTCATTTTCAAGCCCATGTTCACAAGCAACTATGTATACACATTGCGCTTGCTTAATTCATACATGTACATTGCATACTTGCTCAGACAATTGGTCAGTAATCTAGTCTAGGGTTTTAGTGTCAATTACCATAGTATCTATGTTAGAAGCTCAGGCAAAGTTGAACAAATCACTGATTCTAAATGCACTTGCAAATAAAAGGCACAAATATGTCCAATGACTTCTGATATTTTCAAAATCAGGCCCTATATGGTTATGTACTAAAAGTCTAGGTTCTAAGTAGGATGAACAAATAATTTTCCTAAGGATAAGAACTGAATTAAACCTCCACCAGCTCATTCAAATGAGATGTAGAGTCTGATCTGCCACTGACAACTTCTGCTGAATCAGAGGCAGGTCTCCACTGGAACCATGCTGGTATTCTAAGACTAACCAGCACTGTCCTTTTGCAGTAGACAATCTGGCAGATGGGTCCCTGGGGGCTGATTGTGCCATGTCTGTTTTCCATTTCATTTCAGAACCATCCTCATGATTCAGCGTGTCCAAATATGAAGTTTTTGTTCCACTGAGAAATTTCATGAAGTTTTATTGCCATGCAGCATGAACTCAAGTTTTGAAATCCCAGAGTTTATTGTGAACCCAAAATGGGAATTGGGGCCAGCTCTAGCTCTTGCCATGGTTTGTTGGGCATTGCAACCAGAATACAGATGCGGGGGACAAGAGAGGTCCATCACAATGAAAAATCAAGGCTGCCTCCTGCATTTATTCCTTATGGAGGGTTGGCTTTCATGTATAATATAGATCAGCAAGCTGAAAGTGGAAAAGGAGTTTACCTGGACTGCTTCTGAAGCAGATCATAAGAGAGACAAGAGCCTTTAGCTCCATCATGAAGATGCTGTGATGTGGTGGAAAGTAGGAGTAAAATGATCACACAAATTATCTGAAGGAAGTGTGGTACTGGAGTGTTGGTAAGGACATAGCTGCATGAAGGAAGGTGGAGAACTAGAGAGGGTGTCAGTGAAGGGGAAAGTGGCATGAGACAGCTGATGGGTCCGAAGAAGTTATCCTGGATGTTGTTCAAAGACTTCATCTGACCCTCAGACACTTTTCCATCATTCATATCAGATCAGGTGACAGCATAAAAGAAAAAACAAACAAGAAGGCCTTTGGCACTTTTAAAGACTAACAAATTTATTTAACAGATGAGCTTTCATGGGAGTAAACCCCACTTCAGACACCAATTTTCTCCCATGAAAGATCAGGCAATAAATAAATTTGTTAGTCTTCATAAGTGCCACAGGACTCCTTGTTTGTTTTGCTGAACTAGACTAACATGGCTATTCCTTTGAAACTTGTCAACATAAATGAAGTTATTTAAACAGAAATAAGGTCTATAAGATGCCCTATGAGGTGATAGATGCTAAATAGGCTTCATAAGCTACTGACTGATTCCAAGATCCAAAGGGGTAGCCATGTTAGTCTAGTTCAGTAAAACAAACAAGGAGTCCCATGGCACTTAGACTAGCAAATTTATTTTTATAAATTTGCTAGTCTTTATGTGCCACAGAACTCACTGTTTGACTAATTGCAGGGCAGGCTTGTCCACACCACGATAAAGATGTAGTATTTGAACAAACAAGATGATGCTAGGCCAGCTTTTAAATGTAGTGGACAGGGACATAGCTGGGGGACTCCCACAATAATGGGAGTCATGCACGCTATTCCCCTTGTGTTCCTGCTTCAGTGCATCCCTGAGTGACTCTACAGGTCATGATGATTTGGAAGTTACTGTGATTTAAAGGGAGTTTATACTGAAGAGACTTCTCTGAGTGCTATTTGAGAAGACCCCTTCAAAAGAAGTCTGCCCTTCAAAGAGGGGCATGCCCTTTACACCTCAGGATTCATGGACTGAAAGTCTTTTTAAAATCTTAATCATTCAGAGGTTCAGCCAAACGCATTGCTATCTTCTCTACACCCCCAGCTTTGGGGGCACAATTCCAGGCAAAGCTTTGACTGTTGTTGAGACCTTTGGTTATTCCTAATAGCTGCCATATGGCTGAAGTAGGGTATTTTATTTCAATGAAGAATTTGAGAGCAAAATTCAGTCCTTACACCTGTGCAATCAAGTTAAGGGCCAAATTTAGCTGTGTATTTGACACTCTGGGTGTCTCTTGAAAGCTAGGGAAGTTGCTACAAATAACTAGACAGAATCTAGGACACTAATGAAATTCCTGTTTGAAATGACTTGTCAGTCATTCCCTTAACTTTAAAATAGTAACATTCATTTTGCTGAGTAGTCAGGGAAAGTTTTGTAACATCCACCAGCTGATTAGCCAAATGCAAATATCTTAGGCCAGGCTCTGGTGTTGGTTAGAAACATTCTTGCTTTTAAAGTTATCCAACTGTTGTTAAGCTGAAAACATGTCAATGGCGCTCTCTGCTGGCTTCTTTGCTCAATTTAGTTTATTAAAACGCATTTCAAATCTGTGGTCCTTACAATGTGGATCGAGGTCAATGGCTTCTTGTATGCTGAAAAATTAGCAGTCTATGGGTCATTAAGGAACAATTTTGACATAAAAACATTCTACAGCTGGATATTACAACTGTCAGGAGGGGGTTGTAACATCAGAAATGACTATCAGTAGACCACTGGGAAATGTATTAGAAGTGAAACAGACAATTGGCACCCCCTAATGATATAAATGAACAGAAAAGTCCAAGTAGTAAGCTTCAAAACTCTGGGCTTTTATGTATTATAAAAACAGCATGGAAACAACTCAAAATTAATTAGCATTTAGCTTCCAAAATTCAGACAATTACTTTGTTAGCTACTCTTGCAATTACCCAACAGTATGCTGCCAGCAGAGCAGAAATGACAGTGCTTCTTATGTAAACCTGTCACATGCAGCCGCCTCCAGAAACATCTGATAATCAATTGTTTGTTTCCCCTTTACAAGTGCATTGTTAAGAGATTCAGCATTTTAATGTCAATATTACTTTAGTTTTGGAAAAAAATATTTTCATGTTTCCTTTTCTTGGAGCTAAAAAGCCCAACCCCAACAAATTCTCATTTTATTGTAATCCTTGGTTAAGAAAAAACATATCCAGATACAAATAAAATACATTGACAAATTGGGAGTGTTTCCACTCTGAAATGTGACACTATTTTGCAGGGCTCCAGGTTTTCATGATTTTATGTATTACACCCCTGAACTGCGCAACAGCTGAGCAGACTAAGTCAAACAGATTGAAATCAAGTGTTGTAACTGTCCAGCTGAAGACCAAGTTTACTGAGTCTACAAGACAATAACTGTTACCTCAGCACAGAACTGGGGTGGGGTGGAAATCTCACACTACCCCTTTCAATTTGTACCTCTCTAACATGAAGGATTCTGCACTGTATTGTGCCAAGATCCAAAGAGGTAGCTGTTTTAGTCTACTTCAATAAAAACAAACAAGGAGTTCATAGTTTCCCTCATCTTCAAGGCATCTGACGAAGTGGGATTTTCTCCCACGAAAGCTCATGCACTAAATAAATGTGTTAGTTTTTAAGTGACAATGAACTCCTTGTTTTACTGCATTGCATGGGTACTTCTGTCGATGATATGCAACCTCTCTTCTGTAGATGCATTGGCTCCAGAGGGCTAACAAGAATAAATTACTATTTTCTTGCTGTTCCACAAAAATTTGTCACTTTGCCTACACCCAGGGGAGAGCTCTTCTGAGTGTGAAGATGCCATTGTACACAGGCGTTTCCAGCCAGCAGAACACCTTTAAACAGTGACAACCCAGAGCTGTACTATGGTATTGCTGGTTGCAGGTGTTCAGAACCACGCAATTCAAGTTTTTTATATGTGTTTTTTCCCCTAATTGGGCTCCTGTGTCAAAAGGCTGCCAAATGGACTTCTAGTTCTGTGCATTGAAGGGAGGTTCTGTCCATGATTTTTTCCTGGCTGGATGTAAGGGTCAGCTTCCCTTGCAACACCAGAGGCCTAGCTGTGTTCATTTGTTTCAAAAAAACAAGGAATCCTGTGGCACCTTAAAGACTCACACATTTATTTGGGTAGATGCTTTTATGAGTTAGAACCCACTTCCTCAGATGCAACAAATGCCTCACAACCCCATATCTTTCCACTCTGGGGCTGGTGGATGTTTACACTGTTCCCACTCCATCACCATAAAAACTTAAATGGAAAGATTAATACAGCTTAGGGTGTGTTCAGTTTTCCCTGGAATCTCCCCTTTGGAGAACTGTAGTGTATAGAAATTAAGTAGTATCCAGTTATGTAGTTTGGAAGCCCTATCCCACTTTTAGCAGGCTTCCTAGTCTTTTTAAAGGGCTACTGCCCTAATCCTATACCTTGAAAGCAGTCACCAGGGAGAGATTCTTCAGAATTTGTCTTTCTGATCATTCTGCAAGACTTAAATTATTCTGCCATGAGGTTTAAACCTCACCCTATGCTGGCCCAGCAGGATATTTGTGCTCATTTCTGATATTTTATGAGTCCTCTCATAAAGCTATTGCCCTTCATGGACTGAGACTGTAAAAGGACAATAAGAATAACCAGGCTACAGATTGGAGATCTAAAGCCCCAGGTACTACTGCCAATTTCTGCAATGACTGTTCAGTCTATATGATACTTACACATGCTTCTGTGGGCATCTCCGCACGGCAGTCACAAGGCGAGACTGCAGCTTGCATGGACATACTCAAGCTAAGTTTCAGTAAGCTGTGACTTTTTGGGATCACCTAGACTCATAAGGGGTAATATCACCAGCTGTCCTGTAACCTTGGGTACCTTAATGTTGTGCTACTTTCATTTAGATCCCTAACATCAGTTGCCTGCCCACAAACAGAAGGTCTCACCTGGCTTCCACTAGCCTACTTTGTGTAGGCCTGCCAGTCTCGTCTCCCCAAAGCCATCCTTGCCAAGTGCTGAACTACCAGGCTCTCAGATTTTTCTCTTCCAGTTTATCGCCCTTGAAGAAGTGAAACCAGCCACCTGGCTACCAGCTCACTTTGAAACACACAGTCCAAGCAGGTATCTGTTGTGGAAAAATGGGGTTTATTTAATAGTAAAATCACAGATTGAAAGATGATATAAATGGAAGCAAACACATGCAAGTCACACACAGGCTTCCTACATCTCTAGCAGATCAAATCACTTTTCTAATACAAGTCACCTATTGCTTTTGCAGACTTTCCAAGAGTGCCACCTAATGGTTCGAGGATCCAGCCTTTCACTGACAGCCTCCTATCTTCAGTCAAAGGAGCTTTCAAAAAGGCTTCCCCACCTATGAGTAGACTATGGTGACTCAGGTTTGTTTAGAGTGTGAAAGCCCCCTCTAGATTCAAGAGCTGGTACATCTCAGTATATTTCCATTATCTTTAATGCTCCCTCATAGTCCTTTCCTGAGGAGGACAATGGATGGAAACTGCAAGTTAGTTTTATGTAAACAACTGATTTGAGAGATGCCCATCCCTGACTGATCACTCACTGCGCTGCAGATTTAGGCATACAGCTCTCTGTAGAGTAGAAAGAGGCAAAAAAATCATAGCCACGGTCTGCATACATAGCTCATAACAATTGTGAAACTTGGAATGTCACCAGCTTTCATAAGAAATTTACCTGCTATGTTTTATAGCAAAACACATTTCTATACAATCAATGGATTCATCTGCCTGTTCATTAGCATTCTGCTCCCCTGTTCTCTTCCTAGGCTGTCAGGACCTCTAGTGACATAGTAGCTGACTTGGGTACTGAGAAGAGCGACTGTCGTGGCATAGGCTTCACAGCGGCTGTACAAGCCTCCTGCAGGGTGCTACATAACTTCTTGGTGGCTAAGCCTGCTTTGAAATTTATGCTGCTGCAACCTCTCAGTTACTGATATGTGAGCTATCTATCCATGGCATCCAGCACAGTTTCCACTCATCATGTGTAGTGAAGCAGAATGTTTATTGACCTGTGGTGAATTTGTGCTTTACTTTTACCACCTATTTTTTAAATAAATTTTATTAAAATTCATTTATACATGTACTAGTTCAAAAGTGTCCACTTTTTTGTGCCTAGCGTGTATTCATATAAGTGCATTTACAGAATACAAAATAATGACATTGTCTTAATTTAGCGCTTCTCTGCCCTTAACAAATCAGATTCACCCTTCGGTCCTATACACATATGCTGCAAAATGCACTTGTGCTGTGGGTGAAATCCACACATGGCCATTGTCCTCAAACTTTGCACTGCATAATTCAGAACAACCTTAGTCAGTGTCAAGTATAATGTAGACTTCTTGAAAATGTCCAAGAAGCTAACATAGTGAATGTTGTATATGCCCACAAGCACAAATTCAATTGTTATTATGTGGACTCATATTTTTGGTTCACCGTGGCTCTGCAAATCAACTTTTTCTGTGGTAAAAATGGTGAAATCAAAATGTAGGTTGCAGATATTGGACGAAAATTTGGAGGTGGAGTTGAGATGTAGTTTAACCGATTTTATGCCCAATTTCCTTGCACTGCTTAATGAAAAGATGTCAGATTTCTTATCAATTAATAATTCAAAACATTATTGTGTATTTTTCTATTCCCCTATACTCTATAAAAACACAGTTAAATGTTTCTTTGGTCAGGAGGCAAAAATGTTAACATATTTGCCAGTTTTGGCGAGCATGAAAAAAAACCTGTTCAACACTGCTGATCTTAACACTAGCTCAGGTATGCCTGCCCGAGCTGCAATTATACCCTTTGTCAACAGTGTACGCACTCTTTATCATCCTGAGCCTCTAGAGAACCTAAGGGACAAGCAGAATAAGCTGTCAATCAGCACTAGACACAAGACTGTTGCATATTCTCAGGGCCAGGCCATCCATAGAGGTGATCTAGGAGGTCACCTAGGGCACCAACATCTAGGGGGTGCCACAGTGCTGGACTGGAGCCAGCAAGCCCATCCCACCCTGCTCCACAGTAGCAGGAGGTTGGCCCTAGGGCAGAGCAAAGCCCCACCTGTCATTCGGCTCCAGCCAGGGGAGCAGCATCACCGTCAGTGGGGAGCCAACCCTGGCCCGGGGAGTGGTGCTGCTGCTATTTGGCCTGGCAGACCATACAGTGCCCGTCTGCCATCTGACCAGGCTGCGGGGGGTCTGTTATCAAGCCCAACCTGGCTGATGAGGGTGTGCACCTAGAGAGCCAAAATACCTTGGGCCAGCCCTTCATAGTCTGCCATTGATTTAGCTTGCAAACACAGAAGTGGTCTCTAGAATTTAAGGGCACGTCTGGGGTTTTATTAGTTGTATTAATGTTTCCTCAACCATGAGCTTCACATTGGCAAGACTTTGCAGCCACCTTGTGTCTCTTCTGCATACCACATGCCAGTGGCGTCGCTGGCGCTGGGCACCCGGGGCACGTGCCCCGAATCTCCCCCACGGAGCCCCGAGTCTGTTTTGGACCCCCAGTTGTGGCGCTGGGGGCTGGGACCATGGCAGAGCTCTGGGACTGGGAGCCGCAGCTTCCCCTCCACCGCCCAGGTGCTGCAGCCAGGTGTGTGACCAGCCGAGGGAGGAAGGGGGCCACTTTCAAACCAGCAGCTTCTCCGCCAGGGGCTTCTCTCTGCAGGATGGAGGAGGTAGGAGTTGGGGGGCTGGAGGCAGGGCCGTCCTTAAGGGGGGGCAGGAGGGGCAACCACCCTGGGCCCCGCACTTTGGGGGGCCTCACGCTTTTGGGGGATCCCACACAGCCGGCTGGAGTAAGGAAGCAGGGAGCTTTTTCCAGCTGTGGGACCAGGGAGCAGCTCCGGCTGGTCAGGGAAGGGGGAAGGGAATTGGGACAGGCCGGGTTTGTTTACAGGAACTCTTAATTAGCCACCTTCCCACACCTGCTCCCTGAGGGGACGAGAAAGGGCAAGTGCTGAGGTAAAACTTGTGGAGCCAGCCTCAGTCAAGCCAATGGGGACAAAGGCAGGAGAATGTCACATCCCCAACCTTTACAAAACAGGACCTTCTCTTTGAATTTACCTCAGCATCTCCAGAAAGCGTTCTCAGATATTAAAGAACTTTTTTCCTTCTACATTTAACAAGAGTTTTCAGTCTTCAGGGATGTCTTTTTGAGCAAACTTCTCTGTGCAGATAATGATCTATTATACCTAAGAGAGAAGACCCCAGGCTAGCACTCATGGAAATACTGGGTTTTTAGGGTTAATGGCCATCAATCAACACATTAAAGAAGTTTCTTGTCCTTCCTTCTGCACTGTAAGTATGCCCCATTGTCACTGATTGCAGTCAGTCCAACAGTCCCAAAGCATGGCAAAAAGGAAAGCAACTGTGGCCAAAAACAAACAAGGAATCCTGTGGCACTTTTAAAGACTAACAAATTTATTTATTTGTTAGCTTCTAAAAGTGCCAAAAGACTCCTTGTTTGTTTTACATCAGGGTATCTGAGAGGAGGCCAAAGGTCCCTTGTTTCTTTTTCTCATCCTCAAACAGTACCTGAGTGTCATTACTTAGATCACCTGCAAAGCAATGAGGAATGGATGAACGCATATATTAAAATAAGATGCAAGAGGAGAGAGTCAGGCAGCATAAAGGAAATAACATACATTAGACAATTGGAATCCAGTGCTTTAAGGTGAGAGAGGGCCTGAATTTATTTCTTGATATCATCCAAAAATAGCTTCCTTCTCTCTGAATTTTCAATTTAAAAAAACTTGATCTAAGAAAAATTATTAAACTTGTAAAATTGTGTGCCCATCTTGAACAGAAAACCAGAACCACAAAGAGTACATCCAGATGCTCCTGTCCACTTGGCTGTGAGGTTGATGGAACATCACCATGACACATTCACTATTGCCTACCCTAAACATCAAAAATAGTCACAAGTCTGGCTTAAATATATCATTAAAACTCACTTAAAAATAAAGAGATGTTTAAAGAAATAATAAATGGAGGGAACTATTTTCTCTGACTTCTAGGTTTTGAGCCTTTAGGAAAAAGTCAGGTCATGTTTTTCTGCTTCTCTCTGCAACTTTTTAGCCTGAGGGCTAGAAATTTATGATTTTATTAAAGAAAAATTATGACACTGCCCAGTGTTCCCTCTAAGCTGATGATGCAGCTGAACAAGTTATGGGTGCACATGTTATTGGGGAGCCAGTGGGCAGCAGGGAAGAAGCCTGTTGGGGCCTGGAGAACCAGCAGGGAACTTGCTCAGCTGCCTCATCAGCTTAGAGCAGTGGTTCCCAACCTTTCTCAGGCTGGGGACCCCAGTGTAACAAAAAAACAAAACAAAACAAAACGAAAACTTTGCAGACCCCCCTCAGCTGTTTATGTAATCTGGCCTGCATGGGCAGACTCTGACCTGCACCAGTGGGACAGCTGGTAAGCAGCACTGCCACCACCATTGCCCGCACCACCAGGGAGCTGAGCCCTAGCAGCTGTGGTCCCCTGCCCTTGCCCCTGCTGGGGAGCTGCTGTGGCTCCATCCCCCTGCCAGGATACAGCCACAGACGGGGAGAGGCAGGCCTGGCAGGGAGCATCGGGGCTGTGGCTGGGTTCCAGCCCTGGGTAGGGAGAGGCTCCGCAGACCCCCTGCAATGTGTCTGTGGACCTCTGGGGGGTCCCTGGACCACAGGTTGGGAACCAACTGGCTTAGAGGGAACATTGCGCTGCAAAGTTTAAAATGGGGGGGCCCCACACAAACTGATTTGCCCTGGGCCCTGCTCCCCCCTAGGCACGGCCCTGGCTGGAGGCCCTGGTCAGACGAGGGGGGGCAGAGGAGGGGCTGCCTGGGGCCGAGGGGGGCTTCCCTGCATGGGCTCCAGCCCCTGGGTGGAAGCAGGGAATGAGTCCCTGGCCTCTGGGTCCCAGGTGGGGTGGGGTCAAGGGATTCTCCCAGGCCTTTGGGCCCTGGGTGTGGCTGTGGGGGTGCCAATAGGCATCCAGACCCTGGGTGGGATGGGCAGGGGTGCCCTGAAATCTCTGGGGCCCATGTGGGACTGGTGGGGGTGTCCCCAGACCTCTGGGGCCCAGGTGGGACTCAGGGGGCTACCCCTAGGCTTCTGGGCCCTGGGTGAGACTGGGGGGTGCCCATAAACCTCTGGGACCCAGCTGGGATTGGCAGGGGTACCCCTGGGCTGGAGGCATTCCCCCCATGGCCTCTAGGTCCCAGCTGGGTCCATGAGCATCTCCCCAGTGCCTGCAGGGGGGACCCCCACATGGCCTAGGGGCCTCAGGGGGGTTGGCCTGGAAATGGAGCTCCTCACCTGAGCACCAGGTGGCCCAAGGGATGTACCTAAGCCTCTGTCCAGGCCAGGGTCAGTCCAGCAGAAGGCTGGTGAGCCAGGGACCATCCCTCAGCCGTGGGTCCCTGGGGATCAGGTTGGTGGCCAGGCTGCTGTGGTGCAGCCCTGACCAGGCAGCCCCTCACAACTCAGGGGGCGAGGCTCGGGTGCCAACCCAGAGTCTCCTGCCCTCAGCCCTTGCCCATGGGTCAGGGCTGGCCTGGCCTGGGGTCCCCAGCCCTCACCACATGCCCAGGTGGTGGAGCTGCCTGGTCTGACCACAGGGTCTCACATGGCAGTGGGGCTGGCCTGGCACAACTGCGGGGTCTCCTGCCCCTTGCCTTGTTGCCTCAGTTGTGAGGCTGGGGCACAGCAGGTGGTCTGGGAAGGTAACCTCATCAACAGTGCTATTATTTGTAAAGGTGAACTCTGCTGAACACCACCATATGCTGTGCCTAGTATTTATTAACATTTTGTTAATTCGAATTAACTTATTTCGAAATAAGGATTTTATTTCAAAATAACTCATTTGGAAATCCTTATTTCGAAATAACAATGCATGTGTAGACATAGCCGTAATGTTGTCTGTCTTGCATTGGATAGAGTGATCCCAGTAATGCTGTATTTTTGGTTTGGACTCGCTCTTTCCTGTAAGAGTGGGCTTACTTAGTTTTTGCTGCTAAATCCTCTCTGCTTTGTTTCCCCAGAAGGGGGATTGGGAGTCTGGCAGGAGCTAAGGGCAGGGTGGGAGAAATACTGCAGGAGGCTTCTCTGCCTTCTTCTCAGTTCACTTTGTTGTCCTCTCTTTGGCTATTTGCTGGGGAGGCAGAAGGCAGGCAGCCTGGCTGTCTGGCTGGGTCAGCCAGTTTGGTGTGACCCTGCTTATAGCACTGCACTGGCAGCCCCAGCCAGCCTGCCCGCTTGCCTCATGAGCTCCCCAACTTCCCCTACCTGGGTTGCATACACTTAGAAGCTGGGAGGGTCAGAGCCTTTTTAAATTTCCTGCCCTGTGTTATAAGCAGCCCAGCATGGCGAATTGCAGCTGCTGTGCTACCATCCTTCCACTCCCCGGCTCCACAATCTCATGCTGCCTCTCAAAGTGGAGGGCAAGCATTACAGCAAAGTTCAGGAGAGGCGTGGGCTCTATTTTAAAAGCTTGAGAACTGCAGTGGTAGGTGTCTTCAGCGTGGGTCGGCAGCGTGTCATCTCTCATCTGGGCTCCTAGATGCCATCCACTTCTCCAGTACCTGGAGACCCTAAAGAAGTTGACTGGAAGTCCCAGGGATGGTCTCATGCACCACCCTCCCTCCCAATCCTATTTTCTGATCTCCATGACTCCTGATGTTTAGCAACAGAAACCTATAGGAGATAGGGAAAGATATGCCTTGTCAGAGGAGGAGAATTTTTATATGTCCTCCTCACATGGTCAGTGAGCTTTTAAGAGGATACTGCCAGCACCTTGATTCATTTGTAGGGAACACTGGAGGAGAATGATTGCATTAAAACTAAAATGAGCAGAGGGGTATGAAGGAGGAGTTGTATCACAGCATGGCATGGGGCCTCTATGTGGTGGGAGAGTGGTACAGAGGCTAAATACTCTGGACCAGGATAATCCATGGACATTGACATGGTCAGACTGCATTGGTGCCTAGACAGCTGCTGGCTAGAAGCTGACAGCTTCAGTTTTAGTCATCAGCTGGCATGGCCCTAGGGACTATATTTCCTTTCAGAAACATCACATCTCCATGCTTCCAAAATTTCTATTTCATGTGGAACTTCCCCACTTCAAATACTTCAAGTGAATTCCAGTTTCAAGTGGGCCCCAGGATAGGGGTAGGGCCTGTTGGGTAATGGGGGGGGAGGTTGTCTGTTGTGGGTGTGGCCTATTGGGGGCGGACCCATGACAGGGGCAGCGTCTAGCACAGGTCGAGCCTGTGGGCCTGTGCCCTGGATCTTTTTGCTATCCAGCAATGCCCCCGCCACATGCTAAGCATTCTTTCAGGGCATACCTGTGAAAGCCATCCAGAATAATTTATAGCGTTCTAGGAACCTTAATATAAATGGAACAGAAAACACCAACACCATAGCTGCTGGCATCTGTTCCTACAGGATCTGTAGTTATCATACACCACTTCACTTGATAGGCTGGACTTTTTAGATAAGGATTTTTTATGTTTAAATGGAGAAATTGATTGAAGACAGGTGAACTTTTGTTCCCTTTTCACAAACAAGAATGGAATTTCAGAAAAACCTAATTCTGCACTGAGTGTCAGTGAAGAGCTGTAAGAGCTGAGAGCCTGTGTTGTAAAAGATCTTAAATTTAATTAATCACTCCAACAATGGATAGCCCTGTCAAATTGTCAAGCTGGTGTATTGATCTTAAATGTAAGCTCAGTGTAAGTCAAAGACCAGCAAAATAATCTGCCGAATGTGTCAGAACCATGGTTAACGATGAGTAATAATCATGGAAAGGGACAGATAAGGCACTCCCATGAAAGATTAAAAAAGAAAGTGTGATGGAGGTACTTCAATGGGAAATGGCCACAAAAATGGCAGCTTGTTTTCAAATTAAGAGAAAAGGTGGCTATGAGAATATTACCGCTTTGTTTTGGCTGTTGAAAGCTGCGTGAGACTGAGGCAGAGGAAAAGCAGCAACGTTAGCAATCAAAGATCAAACAAGAAAATAAATGGAAGACTATATAGAAAAGGGATAGCCGTGTTAGTCTAGCCCAGTGAAAAAACAACAAGGAGTTGTGTGGCACTTTAAGACTAACAGATTTTATTTATTTATAAATGAATAATATTTATAAATATAAATATATATAAATAAATAAAATAAATCTGTTAGTCTTAAAGTGCCACACAACTCCTTGTTGTTTATATAGAAAAGGACAGTGTTCCATGCCCTCTAGTGGCTCCAGTCTCCAGGACACACTAAGTACATCTACTGGAAAGACAGTCACATGCTAGTTCTACTTTAGCTATCATACTGCTATCACCATATAGCAGTGTGGACACTGAGGTGTGGACAGTGGCACAAGCTCCTCACCAGAGTATGGACCCTGGAAGCTGGACTTGTATTTTGATGCTAGCCCAGTCTGCTGCCTAAATCTCACTGTCCACACAGACATTTTCAACATGCTACCTTGAACACATCTAGTGCATGTTTGTCTACCGAGTTGGGAAGGCATGTTCCCACCTGCGGCTTATAGACATCCCCAGTGCCTGACAGCCGGTCTACACTTAAAATTTAGAGTGACATAGCCATGGTGCTCTGGGGTGTGAAAAATCCAAACCCAGCACCACAGATCTGCCAACCTAACTGCTGGTGAAGACACTGCTTGATTAACAGAAGCATTCTTTCATCAGCTTAGCTACCATTGTTCAAGGATATCGTGTCCTACAGCAGTGGAAAAAATCTTTCGCCGCTGTAGGCAACATCTGTGCTACAGAGTCCTGCTGGCATAGTTTCAACACTAGCTATACCACTGCAGTCCCTCCCATGCAGACACAGCCTCAGGGACAGAAACAACTACAGCCTGTCCCAGAGGACTGATTCTAGGACCTGCTGCTGAAGAATGAAGCAGACTTGTTGCCTTCATCTTTAGTTAGAGCAGCTTTCCTAAAAGAGTGGGAGGGCGAGCAGAGCAATTGGCTAGTCCTTGGAAGATTGGAAAGATCAATTCCCTTACAAACATGGCATCTGGTAGGAGGAAGTAGGAGACTTAGGGTATGTCTACTGACGGCAGCGAATTTGGGCTTCTGGGAGCAGACTGCAGTGAGTGTGAACTCACCACACTGCTCCTGGAAGCCCACCCCAGAAGTCTTGGGGCATAGGGGGTGTAGGGGAAAACTGACCACAAGCTATTTGCAGTCAGTTTTCCCTTTGTGTGTAACAGTGGCTTTAAAAGTTGCCACCGTTTATGCAAGGAATTTTATGCTTCCTGCATAAACAGTGGTTGACTGCCACCGAATTTTGCCCGAATGTAGACTTGGGCTTAGAGGTGAAGATGGAGTGATGATGCTGTAGTTGAAATAGCACAATTACATTTTATTTAGGTGGGAGGCTGGGTTATGGCAAATTAAGCCAGCAGGCTACTTTACTACATTAAAAAGTCAGAAACAGCAATGAGAGGGGAGTCTATTGGAAGAGTCATTCATTCATAGGGGTCAGGCAGGAATTTTACCTCAGAGCATATTAGCAAAGGCTCTGGGTTTTTTCCTTTCTTTTTCTCTGTCCTCTAGCATGGGGCATGATTCAATTGCTGATGGATTCTTTGTATCTTAAAGTCTTTAAATCATGATCTGAGGACTTTAATAACTTAGTCATAGGTTAGAGGTTTATTGGTGGAGGGCGTGGGTGATATTCTATGGCCTTCATTGTAGAGGAGGTCAGACTAGATAATCCTGTTGGTCCCTTCTGATCTTAGAGTTGAATCCAGTGCAAACACTTGGCTGGTCAGCCCTTCATCTGCTGAAAAATGGAATGGAAGAAAGGTCCTAAAGATTTCTGAAGGGCCAAGTGGTTACTGATCAGAAACATCAGAAAGGGCTGATAGAAACAGAAGTCACTTCAGTCTCAATTTTCAAGACCATGAAATTTGTCTGGTGATGTATTGCTATCTAATTTATGAGTTTATTCCTCTTGGCATCTCTATCTGAAAGGAACTCATCTTTGTTTCCTGAAAAGATCAGGGATCAATTTCCAAAACAACCCTTCTCATTAAGATTGAAGGGAAGGAAACAATCAACTTCTTCCCAAATGCTTCCTTCCTGGGTGATTTAGAAATTTAGGATTCTCTCATAGCTTTCCTATTCAAATATAAATTTGGGTTGTTTTTTAATTTCTCTGCATAACTTCTCTTCAAAATCCCTTAGTTTAATTTCCAGGATATGTTTTAATTGCATTGGTTTTGCCTTCACCTGTTCTGGATTTTCTTTTTCACGAATAGGAGTGTTTGGGGTGGATAATCTCTTGAGCCTTCACATTTAACACTACTGGGATTCTTTTCACCTTTCTGTTAGCAGGGGTAGATTAAGGGGCCTCAGGGCCTTGGCTCACCGGTGGGACCCCAGGTCTGGGGCCCAAGCCCCCCCCTCCACCAACCTAGGGCTCCCTCCAGCCTAGAAGTAGCATGGTTGACAGGTGCATGGTGCAGCTCCAGCGGTGCATGCCAGCTGGCCCTGCCCCGGGAGCAAAGCAACCATGTGCCAGCCTGCTGCCTCACCCCCCCAGGGACAGACCAGCCAGGCAAGGGGGGGTGGGTACCAGGAGCCTGCGCCCCCTCAGCACCAGCAGGCATGGTGGCCCACACAGCGTGAGGGCCCCTTGGTAATCCAATTCTGTCTGCTAGATTTTGTAAACTTAAATTGCTTCCTTCCTCAGGCAAAAGAATTTAATTTCATGACTTCTGAATTATGAGCCTTTTTGACTAGTTACGTTATTATTTTGCTATACCCCTCTGTATGTAAAAGCAGGAGGCCTGTCCTGAGAGTTAGCAATTAAACTGTTTGGCCCACTGAGAAAATTGACTAGGGAATTACAGAAATCTTCACTATTGACAGAAAGGCAATTTTTTTGTACTAGTCACCTGTTCATATTCTTCCATGCTGTCTTGTTTGCAGGTGAAGAGCACAAAACACCCTCATTATGGAACTATTTTTGTTCACTGACATGAACAAAAAAAAAAGTAATACCTTGACAATAACCCATGTTCTGGTTTGACAGCTGGTGGTCAAAGTGAATGGTTTCACCCTGATAATTGTTTTGTCTAACTGTTCAACTGTGCTTTATGAGATATAGCTAGTCTTTCCCATGAGACTATGGGTACAAGATCAGATAGTTTGAGAGCACTCTTTCAAATTCTCTGAATGTTGACTTTTGTTTCAGAGCAAGTTAAAGATCTAAGGAAGCTGACTTTAGTAACAGAAAACATGCTAGATTTACATATGCCACTAACCTTGTTTTCAAAAAAGATGGCATTTTTTTTCAACTTCATCTTACATAGGAATGTCCTCACACTTATAGTCCAAATAGTCTAGCAGTGTGTGCATATAATGAAAATAGAGACAATATTGCGATTAATGAAAAGCATTTGCTGTAGTGTGGTATGTTGATTCTAATGTGCACCAAAATGTTGAATGCCAACTAACTGTACATTGTTAATGTGCAGTAGGGATTTTTTAGGTTCTCCTTGTAGGATAACCTCTCGATCAAATGTAGGATCTACATTAAATGTAATCTACATAGGACACTTGCCATGTAAGGTGTGGGAACACATTAGAATCCATTCCTCTCATATATACCTTGCTGCACCACATTACTAAGGCTTTTTAAGGCTAAGGCTGCAGCAGTAAATTAACAACAAGCCATCAACTAACTTTTTTTTGCCTTCAACAGGCTCCCCAGAGACACAAGCAAGTCCCTCTCTGCCCAACTCACTGTGGAGTATCAACAGATCTAAGGTGACTGATACTACATAGCATTGTAATATGGAGATTTCTGTCATTGTTATGCTGTAGCTGAAGAAACATAACATCATTCTGGCTTAGTATTTTTGAAGAAAAGGTGTACACTTTCCATGATTTTTACCTTATCAAGAATTATCTAAGGTAGCTCAGTTAGTGTCTCCAGCAGGCTCTTACAGGGCTCAAATTCAGGCCCATAGTTTTCCCCTAAACAATACTCAAGCCCAGCTAATGTGGAACAGCCTCCAGTTGAGTCCATGTAGTTGTGTATTTGCTCTTCTATGGATGGACCTGGGAGGCCCAGCTGTTTCCTGTGCTAGCAATGGGACTATAAAAGTGAGTCAGAGGGGCTTTGTTAAAGGAGCTCAGCCAGGTATGGTGGTTGAGCTATTAGAGGTAACATGCACCATTACGGTGCATGAATTCTAATGTGTACCAAAATGTTGTGTGCTAACTAACTGTACTATGTTAATATGCAGTAGGGAACTTTTAGGTTCTGCTTGTAGGATCTACATAGGCCATTTAGCACATAAGATGTGGGAACACGCTATAATTCATTTTTTTTTTTTTTTTTGGTATGCCTTGCTGCACCATGTTGCTAAGGCTTTTTAAGGTTCACAATGAAGTTCTTTATTTGTGTTTTAAGTGTTCTGCTTTCAGGGAAACCTAGGCTAAGAAGTTTAACAAAAATACCCTAATTTCTGTCAGCACCCTCCCACAGGGGGACCTGACAACATCCCTATCTCCATATACAATTTAAAGGATGTTTCTTGTACTAGTCATCTGCTGCTGACTCTGACTTATGCTTAAAGCAGCCTCATGGAAGAAGGAGAAAAACCAGACCCCAGGGCATGGGAAGAAATGGGATCTGGAATCTCTCACTTCCTACCCACAAAACATACCTTCAAATGATCTGTAGTAATGGGATGGCTGGAGCTGTGACTTCTCAGGACATATCAGCACATAATGTCAGTGCTCCAGGAGACAGCTGGGCACAAGCATGTTCCCTCTTCCCCTAAGAGCTGTGATCTGGGTCAAGGAAAGTTGCATGTGGTTGAACCCTATTCATTCTTCAGCAGTCAGGACTGTCCTACTACCCAAGGTCCCCTGAATCTCACAGGTGGATTATAGGACCATCTTTCTTGCATGTGCATGTTGCTGATTGCTCAAGCCATGAGTTACCTGTTCTGTTGAGACATTTGCTATTTGGCTTGAATTCTGACCTGCTATTCAATGCCTGGGAGCAGGGGCTGATTCTTATTGCATGGACACTTGCATCCAGGATGGCATGTGAGGGGAGCAGACACTGAGTCTATAAATGCTGGTCCTGCAGACCTGCATTTACTATGCAGTGTGGACATATCCTGTGGCATTCCTTTTGTGATGACCTGGGAGCCCAGTCTAACCTGGAAAGGTCTGGAAGTGGTGGTTTAAGGATGTGCTGCAGATAGGAATGGCAAAGAGACAAGGGTCTTACATTCAGGAAGAGCAACCTGTTGAGGAGTAAGTTCTTTGAGGCAACAGCATTTCAGCTGCATCATCATTTGTGGTGATCTTAGCAGTTAATGCGACCATCAGGGATGACGCTGAGAACTTCAAGGCAACTCTCCTTGCAGATGCTGCATTCCCTAGGGGGGAAGTGGCTTGCACTTGTCACAACTACAGATGTCTTTAAGTGCCAAGAAGCTTTAAGCTCAGCTCCTCAAAGTTATTGTATGGTAAGTGTACTAAAACTATGGGGTGCCACTGGGGACTAACCAGTTGCCCAAGATGGATCCTCTTGTGTTTGACCTCTTCACCATAAGCCAGCAGTCCCCAGGCTCTAGGGTCCTAAGCACTAAGCATTGAAATCAATTGCTCTGAAATTAGTGGGAGTTAGGTATGTAAATCCCTTGAGGATCTGACCTTATGGTTTGGCAAATTCTGTATTATACTGGTGAGGTGAAACACAGGAGTTAGGGTCCACCCTGGGCAACTTGCCAGAAGCCTAAGAGCTGTCCCTAATGTCCATATACTTAGCAACATTTGGAATACAAACTGATTACAAACAAGGAGCCTGATGGCACTTCTAAAGACTAACAAATTTATTTGTCACATGAGCTTTTGTAGGAGAAAATCCCACTTTGTCAGATGCTTGATCTTCAAGCATCTGATGAAGTAAGATTTTCTGCCACAAAAGCTCATGTGATAAACAAATTTGTTAGTCTTTAAAATTGCCATCAGACTCTTGTTCATTTTGTTGGAGTAGGCTAACATGGCTACCCCTTTAAAACTGAATACATACATCTGCCCTACTGACTGGCATTTTTCCCTTTATCAAAGAATATAAATCTCTTGGTTCTGGAGTTCACCAGCAAAAAATCCTGTCATTAGAGAGTGTGTCTAGCTAGACATCTCTGACCTAACAAGCATACACCTTGTCTCCATAGGGAGGTCTTAATCAATTTAAAGAGCTGTAAGATATTCCTGACACTAGATGGTAGCAAAACCCCACACAGTGACCAAAACTAGTTGTCAGAATGTACTAGACAGGTCTGCAATTTAGTTACAGAAAAGAAAAGGTAAACACCATAAATCCAGCCATGATGTGTTGTAGTAGCCATAAAAAAAATTAAAAAGAGGAATTGTAATATGAAGAACTGAGAAATAACTTAGTTGGTGTAGAAGCTTCTTAATTTATAGAGACAACTGACCACACTGAAAAAAAGGACTCAGATTTTAAGGAGCCAGAATAAAAGAATGAAGAATGCTGCATGATTCACAAACCCTTAGATGAAAGATATGGTGTAAAAGAGAAAATATGTATTAGTTCTTCACACAATATATCCTTTCCCATCTCTTATGCCTTGCAATAATTTTGACAGCTATTAAAGGCCGTGTGTTAGACATCTATCAGAAAAAGAGGCAGTGTGTGACTTACCCTTGGTGCAGTAACAATATATTTCAGCTTCAGACCAATTTTTTGGCACTTGAAGTGTGTGACTCGACTGGATGTGTATTTGTTTTGTGATTTGATAGCTATAGACAGGGGAATTTGCACATCTTGCTGCGTACTCACCACAAGGAACATGGCTGAAGAAGTAGGCTTATCTCACAATGGCACAGTCAACCCATCAATCCTGTTCCTAGGACTCTCACACTCAAGTGAACTAAACTTTGGCACTGGTCACCTCCTGCTTGTTTGAGGCCTCTTGGAAAAGCACAGCTGCTCAGTCTTCTTCTTGGCTCATGTTGAATCAAGTAATCAGCTGCAAAAAGTAAATCATGCAACCAGTTATTAGACATTGACCTTGAGTGGGAGATTTGGGTCACATGCAGCCATCATCCCTGTGCTCCTGAGATGAGATTTCACTGTGTCCATAGGGACATATATAAATGTCACTCCACTGGCTGGTACATAAAACTGAATAGATTGAAGGGTTTACTTGAGATGCTCAGATGAATTCTCCCTGCTCCTTCCAAGTCCTAGCTCTTGGCTGCCTCATAGCTAGGCTTAGTCGACACAAAATATCTGTTGAAAAATCATAATTGCTGAAATTCAGAGTGTGAGTAGGAGCCTTAGAGCAAAGAACAATGACCTCTGTATTGATTACCACTAAATGTCTAAGCTGCACAACAAAGCAACAAACTCCAAAGTGGAGTGACAGCTTAAGTCTTAGACCCCTCACCTCTAAAAGATTGAAAAGGTGACTTTTCCCACATGCCACACTGCACTGATAACCAGCAGTTCAGGTATCTCACTCACAGAGGCTGCACTGGTGAGCTATAAAATGAACAAAAAGGAGGGGAGGTCAAAGGAGAAATCATGTGGGACTTGCACACATGAGCAACAGGCTATCAATCACATCATGATAAAATTATTTTATGCCAGAAACATTATATACATATTAATTATCCAGATCAGATCATATAAACATTAAAATGAGCTACATTATGATTTCAATCATTTGAAAAGGATTTTCCTATGCTTTTGCATGAACTTGAAAAACATTGTAGCGTTTCAAACAATGCTCAGCTCCCCATGGACAGCTTACAGGAAATCAATGCAATTAAATGATGACACCATATACAGGAGTGGGGGAGAAGCAGTGCTTTTTCTAATTCTCTGAATTATTCATAGATGCATAAAAGGTGGGTAAATTCCATTATATTCACAAATGTTTCACTTCCTTCTATGCATTCAATATTCCACTTTTGCAGCCAACACAATTAATATTCTCAGTGAATAAGAGCAGTTTTAATAACACACTAAATTATTCTTCAAGCGCCATTGAAAACTCCCAGCTTGTACAATGGGTCTGTTTAATCTGCATTTACACCAAGAAGTACTGTGATTGCTTTTGTAATGTTCTGTTGCCTGCTCCCCCCACCCCCCCTGGCTTTTTCGCAGATTACAAAGGAAACTCCTCCACTTAATGACCAGCAGACAAACTCTGTTCACATTTATACTGGTGGGTGTATGTGTATGATAAATTTGGAGTAACTCCTTTCACTGGTGGACCTGAGATCAGAAACTGGCTTTCTGTGGAATACATCTTTGGAAGACAGATCTTAAGAATCTTTATTCTCTGAGACAAAACCACATAAAGAACTGCAAGGACTTTGCAGACAGGTATTTAAAAGTATGGCAAGCAATAGTCTCTGAGCCAGGTTATTTTCTGAGTCCTGGGCTTTTGCACTGCACAAGTGGGAGCAGATTTCCATTACAAATTGGCAGTAGAGACTTATCCCAGCAGCAGAACCCCTTGCTGATGCATCTCAGCCTGACTGGGGCTCTCCTCTGCAATACCAATCCTCCACTGGGAGGGGATCCATCAAAGTACCCTATCTCAGTGGTACATCTTATTGTGTACAGAAGCTATTCTACGCAACTGCAGGGCTGCAACAGACCTTGCGATTCAGGGAGGTGAAGTCACCTCTGTGAGATGCTGTGGCTGCCTTTTTTTATGCCAGCCAGTGCACTGACGCAAAAGAGAACCTGTGTTCATGACTAATGATAGAAAACTAAATTTATTTAAAACCCTATTATGTAGAGTACATTAAAAAATATCAGTGATTTTGTAGTAATAGGAGTTGGTGCCTTGAATACTAACTGGCACCGCAGCAGCATACTGTCTGAAAAGAGGCATGCCTCTCTTAAGGCCTTTTTTTTCTTCTGACGACACTATTTTGACTGTCTAAATTTTTCATTTTTCTGATAGACAATATAAGGGAAGAATGCTGACAGTGAAATGCCTATGAACTACAGTACTATTAAAACTGGGCAACACCACAAATCAAAATTTTGCTTGCAGCTGCAAATTAATTTGCTTTGGCTGTACCTGAATCTCTTCTCTTTCCTTTCTGTCAATGGAAAGGAAATAATAAGAGTTGAAAGCATGGCCAAAGTCAGCGGAACTTCAAGGTGTGCACATTAGTACTCTTATCGTAAACGGTGTATTTATAGGGGGTAAGGCACTGGGAGCAGAGGGACGGGATTCCCGAAACCCCTTTCCAGAACACTGCATCAAAGACAGTTAAATAGGCCAGGTGTGATTCCTTTCCTGACTGGGAATGCATATGCACATGCAATTGTTGGAATTTGTGTGCATGTCATGACAGAACATTAAACTGAAACTTCATAATCTAAAAGTTGCCAAGAGTTCAGGAATAAGACATTGGGCAAGGTCTAGATGGTACTGAAGGGAAAAGTTTTAGAGTTTTCAAAAATTCCCTGTATCACTCTAGACCTTTCCCTTTATCTGAGGGTTTGTTCTCACTGATGGTGGTAAATTTGCCACCATCAGATCAATCTCTGGATTGACAGATCGGGACTGTGAAGACTTGATCAGGAAGTTGATCCCTGAATCCCATCCCGGCAACTGGAGTAATGCTGACTGCTGGACCCTCCCTTTGACTCAATGTAGTGGACATGCTGGATGTGTAGTAAAGTCGAAGGGAGATATACAAGGTATTTTAAGTAACTTGTATCTCCATTCGACTGCCACTGAAAGTGGCAGGCAGCGTAGGCCTGGCCTTAGACATTCAAAGCCTCAGGCGGTTCCTCAAGCCTTCTTCTTGATTACAAGGTATGTTAATCCAGTCAAGGAACAGATGCAATATCATGTGAGTTATGTGACCAACAGTTGTTAGTCAGCACACGTGGAGTTTCAAATATCAAGTAGACAATATTCAGCTGTTAGAAAAAGAGGACACATCCCTTTAGTAAATTATTCAATATATATTACTCACATCTAACACTTGGCATCAGTTTATGTTAGTCACATGAGAAGACACTAATCTGATGAAAATAATCCTTTAAAATAATTTCTAAAACCCGAAGGAGGAATATTAAATAAATTTTATGGAGGTTTGACCAAAGATTTCAAATCTGAATCAGAGAATGTGTGTACTACTTCGGCAGCTTTGTGAATTGCTATGTTTCTTTAATGTTATCCGAGGAAACAGCAAGTTCTGCACAAGATAAATTTGAATGTTTTGCTGATAGAATAGCTAATAATTAGAGCTGTCTGAAGTGGGTAGTTTCAGTACGCAGGGGTTCATGTACAAGTGATATTGTTCTGATTTGCAAGGAGTTTCACTGTGAGCGGGGAGGGTAGCTGGGAACTGACTTTATTTCTAACAATAAAAGCAATGGCAAATGTAGAAATTAATGTCACCTCCATTCTGCCCACCCTTCTGGCATTTTTCTTTTGGGGTCCCAGTTTCACAAGCTGCTCCACACAAGTAGGCCCAGGATATTTCCTTAGTTTGTAAGCTCACCAGAGCAGAGATCATGGATTTGTTTCTATCGATACAATATATAATATAATGGAGTTCTGATCTGGATTGTGCATTGCAATATTATAAATAATACAGAGTTGTTGCACATACTCAAACAAGAAATGTAAAGCAAATTTTTTCTTCGCTAACAGATTTGCCCATCTTTGGGTCATTAACCATGTAGAATCATCTACTTTGTCTCGCTCTCCATCCTAAGCTAGAAATGAGGCCATGGGGACTTAAACTTAACCAAGGTTCATTGAACAGCTGGCACAGCAAATTTCATTCACCCTTTCAGTGAACAGGCATAAAGTTCCACAGTTTTAAACAAACGCCCGTTTAGCATTTGTCAAGCACCAAGATTTGGGCTTGCTTAGAAAAAAATCTGCACAACTCATTTAGCGTCAGATATTTAGATTAAAACTCATCTGAACTAACGATGCTCTAGATGTCACTGCCTGCAGCTTATTTTACCTTTAGGAAAATCTTTCTATACAGAAAGGACAGCAGTTCTGTCATTAGCAAGCAGAAAGCTATCATCAGAACACCTAACACATGTCAAATTGCCTATTTTTAATTTTGCAGCTTATTTTTGGGATATTATATTAAATATCTACAAATGCTTATCTTATAAGCAGTGTGTGGCTATTTGTTTATAGCATGAATATGCAGCAACACAGACTTGGTACCACCAGCAACAAAAACTCATTTTGCTGTTTTTGCAGCAATTTGTCAAAATCAGATCAAGTCTGTGTGTACCAGTACATAGAAGCACTGTGTAATATTTTTTAATAATCATCAAAGCATTTATGTCTCAGTGCCGACAAACAAAGCAATTTGTTGCAGATGAAATGGGGTCAATTTCAAGGACTGTACATTGGGGTAGGTCCTTTTGTGCCTTATGAGGCATCATTTGAAAGAAGAAACCACTCAGCGAATTAGAAAAAAAAAAGATGAGAATAGCTTAAAGCTTCCCACAAGCATGCTATTGGGGGAATTCTCCCTTATCCCAAATAATATCAATTTAAAAAAAAAAAAACCTCTCTCAATGAGCCATGACTACTGAAGAAATTGATTACAAGCAAGAACATTCTTACATAGTTTTCACTGTGTCTACTCAGCATTTTTAACATCTCTGTTACATTTGCTAACAGTAAGAAACCACAAAGTACTCAAACTCTACTAACTGTATAAAGAGAAGCAACTTCAAATTTGTGTTGTTGTTGTTGTTGTTGTTGAACACAGCAACTCAGACGTCCATAATCTCTTTCAATTACCAATGAACTTCAAAGATGTACTCAGGAAAATCATTTGAAATATGAATTCCAAAGGGGGCAGCTGTGTTAGCCTGGTTCAATAAAATGAACAAGGAGTCCCGTGGCACCTAAAGACTAACACCCATCACATGAAAATGAGAAGGAAGATGCTTGAATGCTAGTAGCATATTGCACAGACTGACCAACTGTAACATAAAGATTTTTTGAAGCTGTATGCAGAGGATAAAAAGTGAAGAAAGATGTCTTTTTCTAATCCACAGTGCCTACCAAGACCTGTACAACAAAACTGTCCTGAATGACAGTCCACTCAGTGAGTCTGGGTTGTCTCCACTTGGTAATAAACTGAATTTGTGAGAAATTGTCACATTTCTTCACAGATATGTTAGTGTGGGTCTACACCAAATTGTCTGCCTCTGGGGTGGTAGAATGAAGTCTGGAGGTGATGAATCCAGAGTTTCTTTAGCTTCATCCATGGCTGGTCACTAAAGTTCTTGAGTCCCCAGGAAAAATTTAGTCTACAACCTGATAATTGGTTTGGACATCCATCCATCCTACTTAGTGAGGACAGTGGGGAAATACCAGGCCCCTTATCAGTGGAAATTTTCAACATCTCTCTTTGGGAGGACAGTGTGCAGGCCAGCATGAGGAAGAAATTGTCAGGCTCTTGCTCAAGTGAACATCAATGATAGGTATAAACTCACTGATCATGGACATCTTTCAAACCTCTCTTTATGGGAAAAAATAAGTGGTGAGAGAACTCTGATAGCAGCTGGAGTCCCCAAATTTTCTTTTCCCCATTCAACCTACTTTCAGGCCTGTGAAGGACGCAGGAAATTGCATGAATTATTTTGACTGCTTGTCTACTTTCTGCCATTGGATTTAAGATTGATGTGAGAATCTCAGCTACTAACAGATATGTAGGGAACAAAACATCTAAGATGGTTAATCTGATTGGTTTTTTACTATCTTTGTTTAGCAGGACCAGAAGTTTTGTTTTGGGTGAAGACTTGGCTACATTTTTCATCATCTCAGCATCGGATTACTGCAGTATAGTCTGCACACAGCTACACAATTATTTATTAATTATTATTGTTAGACATTTGTATTGCAGTAGTGTGTAGAGGCCAGCCAGGCTATGGTAGGGTCCTGTTGGATCTAGCACTGCTGTACAAACATATGAAGAGCAATCAGGAAACCAAGTACAGATTATGGTTCCAGGCAGAATTTGTTTGGGACTGACATATCTATCTGGGAAAAAGTATCTCTTCTTGTATCATACTACCATGATGATGGCCACAGGGAATGCCTGGGTTAACAGCTTACTTGGTTGACTGGACATGTTTGGGGGCAAGGAGTTCTTGGTGAGAGGAATATGACTCTGGAACTCACTCTGCTACCTTTGCTCAAGAGATCCTCACCTTAATTTTCTACCAAGCAGGTCTACATTCCCAGGTTTTCCAGAATGACAAAAAATAAAAAATCTGGATTATTTGACAGGGGAATTTAATATTTTTGGTGGGTAAAGGAGCAATTTATATTTTGAGATACTGGGGCGGATTGGCTTTCAGGAGAATGTTAAGTCTTTAATTGCTATTTGCACTGTTGTTTGTTTGATTCTAATAGATGTACAAGAACCTAGAGCCTTGTCTAGGCACTTAATACATATTTTTTAATACAAATCATACATATGGAACTGTTCATCTCATTTCCTTGTAAACTTCTGTTAGCAAATCATTACTGTCTTTGTTTCTATTCATATTTTAGGTACAAATGTTATCTGATTTTTGAAATAGTAAACCACATAAATATTTTCCTCTTTGGAACTATGAGTATAGTTTTTGCATTAACAAGACATTATAAACAAACCTTCTCCTGAATTTTCTCAAAGTAGGATGGCAAAGCTGTTTATATCCTGGAGCTGAAGCTATCCATGCACATTTTCAGAATCTTTTGAGTTTCAGTCCAGCTTTGAGGAATCCTTTAATTTATTTCCCTTTCTTTCCTTTATCCTCATGGGTCTCTTTGTACTTACTGGACTGGGACTGATATTTGCTTTAGCTTTATTTTAATTGTTGTCATCCTTGTCATACTTTTATAGGCTGCAAGAGGCTTTCTTCTGCCATATGTCAGTAACACCGAACTGAAGTGACTGGATTGTTTATGAGCAATATGTGCTGGAGCATAACATCAGTTTCAGACTAAATAGCCAAAAGGACTTTAGAGCAATGTCAAACAAAACCCTCAACTCTAAATCCCAACATTTGCTGTCCTATCATGAATGCAGTGTAATGGAAAGATTACTGCTTATCGTACAAGGGAAAATAAGACAAAGTCAAAATAATGGAAAAACTTGCATATAAAAGATAAAGAAACAAAATCTCATAAGTCTACAACTAGGTTTTGCATTGTGTTTTTGCAGAGGATTCCATCTAATTCTGCAGACAGGCTTCAGATCTTTATTAGCGCTTGTTGTAATATAGACTCATAGGCTATGTCTACACAGGCAAATTAGTCTGGACTAGGGAGGCTTAGTCCAGACTTATTTAGCCCATGGCTACATTGGTCTTTGCCTAGTTCAAACTAAGAAATTTCTTAGCTGAAACTAGGAAATGCCTAGTTCAAACTCGTCAGTACTGGGGTTAGTTTGGACTTCCACACTTAGTTCGAACTTTAGTTCGAACTAGGCATGGGCAAGACCCAAACTAAGGCTTAGTTCTAACTTAAAAAGTTCAAACCAAGCCATTAGTTCGAACTAACCACACATTCTTGTTAGAACTAAGCATTAGTTCGAGCTGGAACATGCAGTTAGTTCAAACTACCCGTGGTTTAGTTTGAACTGAGCTTGAACTTCTTAGTTTGGACTAAGAAGTCCACACTGAGTTTGGCTAACATAGACATAGCCTTAGACTCTAAGGTCAGGAGGGACCAACAGGATCATCTAGTCTGACCTGCACAATACAGGCTGAAGAACCTCACCCACCCGCTCCTTTAGTAAACACAACCTACAATTAAGTTATTTAAATCCTCAAATCATGATTTAAAGACTTTAAGGTACAGAGAATTCAGCAGCAATTGAGCCATATCCCATACTACTGAGGAAGGTGAACCTCCCCCTCTCCCCCAGTCTTTGCCAATGTGCCCTGAAGAAAATTCTATCCTGACTCCAATATGATGATCTATTACGCCCTGAGCATATGAATATGACTCATCAGTCAGACCCCCCAAGAAAAAAGTCTCTGTAATAACTAATAACCCATCCCATCAATTGTCCTATTCGTGTATCTACCACCAGTAGCCAAAGATCAGTCAGCTCCCAAATTCGGCTCTACCATTATAACAGTCCCTCCAGGAATTTATCAAGCTCAGTTTTGAAACCAACTTATTTATTTTGCCCCGACCACTCCCTTTGGAAGCTGTTCCAGAACTTCACTCCTCTGATGGTTAGAAACCTGTGTCTAATTTCAAGTCTAAATATCTAAATGTTACTGCTTTATGAAATGAAGTCTATGTTAATTAATCTATCTGAATGATAAAACTTCTTCCCACCTCTGCCACTCAGTTATTAATGCAAAAAAAGCAAGGAGTCTTGTGGCACTTAAAGACTAACAGATTTATTTATTGCATGAGCTTTCGTGGGAGAAAATCCCACTTAGTCAGATGCTTTGAAGAAGGGGAACTTACAGAATTGGATGAGAATAAATGCAGGAGAATGTAAGACATGGGATCAGGTTATATTGCAACAGCAAATCAGAGCATGGCTTCTTTTCCCATTATAAGAAGTAATTTAACTTCACCTTCTCTATGTGCTGTTTCCCAGAGTTTGAATCTTTACAAATGCTCTTATTTTCTGTTGGCTTTTTTTGGCCACTTTACTAGACTAACACGGCTGCCCCTTTGGAATCTGATAAAAGGCTTGAGTTTCCTCTCCCACTCATATACGCTTGATATAACCTAACTGAGAGGACAATGAGGCCCGAGGTGTGTGGGTAATCCTTAAACCTATCTTAATTTAAACACCTGGCACTCATGGCAAAGCTGTTTTTCTTTGAAGTCTTGATGTCCCATTGATTTTCTTGATGGCCATTGTTAACAAATCATCAATGGAATGACTAGGAAGATGGAAGTGCTCGGTAATTTTTTTTTTTTTTTGTGTGTGTGTTGTGATTTCTGATGTCAGTTTTGTGTGCATTTATTCTTCTGCATAGGGATTGTCCTGTTTGTCCATCTGCAAGGCTTGGGGGCATTTCCGCCACATGATGGCATAAATCACATTAGTGGATGAGCAGGTGAAGGAGAAACAGCCGAAATCGAACTAATATGCAAATTAAATTGTAGGAGAGCAAAGCTGAATTGTGACTATGGATTCTTTTCACATTATAACAGGTAAATTGACTTCAACCTTCCCCTGTGTGCTGTTTCCTAGAGTTTGAATTCTTACAAATGCTCTGATTTGCTGTTGCAGTATGACCTGATCCCATGTCTTACACTCCCCTGCATTTATTTTCATCCAGTTCTGTAAGCTCTCCCTCTTCAAAGCGTCTGACGAAGTGGGATATTCTCCCACAAAAACTCATGGGATAAATACATCTATTAGTCTTTAAGTGTCACAAGACTCCTTGCTTTTTTTTCCTTACTAGACTATTACAGCTGCCCCTTGGAAACTAGCAGTAGAACGGTCTAGAAAAGTGTTAACTGACCTTTCTAAGGCAAGTGTTAGAAAAATACAAAACCTCTACGGTGTCCTCACTGTAAGGGGATTGACTTGTTTAGAACCACTTTGTCTTTTAAACCGTTCTGACAGGGGCAGGTTTGCATAGTGTTGGGGCCTCATCTATATATCAGCCAGAAGAGGTGAGATGTAGAATTCCTTGAAAATGAGTTACTGTTTACTCTGAATGCCCATAGTTGTCTTTTCATCACTTCACATCCAAGATCCATGTAGAAGCACCTGTCTGCTGAATTTGAGGAAGGAAACTGCAAACTTTATCTAGGCTGATCAATAGAAGGTTCCCCTCCCACTCTATTCCCCACTCCCTCAACTACCGATCAGGGATCTGTTAATGAGAACATGCAGCACGAAAATCTAATCTAACATTTTTTTTTGACAGACAGAAGCCGACAGTTGAAGTAAGATTAAAAATCCACCTTCTTTGAGATCTTTCACTGACAGCAATGATAGGACAGTAATTAATTAATGCCTGGTTTATCTCTTAACAAGGAACTCCCACAATGGGTTTCCCTACTTGGCTGTGATAAACTCCACATCAAAGATGAGGACAGCTAGCGTTTTACTGCCCGCCGTGTGTAGAGAGGAAGGGGAAGGCTGTTTGGGTCTAGTGCCAATACAGGTCTGACTCCTGTGGGAGGCTCTGACATCCTCTGTGCTCCCAGTTGTAGCTGGCAATTCTGTTTTGAGGGTTGGGGATGTCCATAGTCCTCTCCCAGCAAGCTCCTTCCTATATGGTGGTGTGGGAGGGAAAGTTTCAGCTTATTGGCCTTGCTCCAAGTCTGGTGGAGGTTGAGAGGGACAGGTGTTACTTCAGAAACAGTGGAGTACTGGGCTGTGGGGAGCACCCGTGTCTCCAGGCACTGGCCTCTAAGGAGGAGGGGGTGGTCAGGCCCTCCTTAGAAGACCTGCCCTTTATTGACATCCCCGGTGGCCATGCTGGTACCAATTTGGGCCTGCTAACAGTCAAAGACTCCTGCTGCAGGGACAGCAAGCATCCTCCTGGTCCTTCCACCCCTGCACTGGATGCAACTACACCAGTTTGCCACAGGGAACCTGGCCATGTGGGGCCAGGCAGCAGCCTCTGCACTGAGGAGGACAGCAAGGAGGCATGTGCCCCGTCTCTCCTGTTCCCATGCATGCACTTTCATCCCAGCAGAGGGGTTGATGGAGAACAGGAAATGAACCCCCACAATCTCCCTCTGCAGGATGCTGCTACCATTGCTGCCGATAGGGAGCACAAATATATTATCGGCCCCGTGGTCAGAGACCCACAGTATGCCACTGCCCAGAATTTTACATTTCTTTGTGTACCACAGTCAGCAATTTTGTATTTGTTCATCCACTGCCAGCCCAAAACTAAACATCACATAACTGAGGGAATCCTAGTTCTCTGTGTGGCAAGGTCAGACAGCTGCCTACGTGCAGTCTGCTAATTAGAATAGGGGGTGGGACAAGAAGTGAATGTACTGTGAGAACAGAGGGAGAGTGTGAATAGTGACCTTAGTTTTAGTGCCCCTGACACATTGTTGTTATGACTAGGAATGTTTCGAGATAATGAGTAGTTTGAAATTAGAAGAAGGGGTGAGCTAGTAGTTAGAGGTTATGCTGACCCAATAGGAGTCACTATAGGTTAGCAATAAAAGAATAGGCAAAAGAACGTGCTTTGGAGCAGTTCGAGGAGCTTTATTTGGGCAAGGATCTGATGGCTGAGTTCCCCAGTAGCTTATTGGAAGGCAGGGCTCCCTGGAAGGCTGGAAACTGATGGCAACAGTGTGTTTATTTAAGATGTAATAAAAAGTAGTTTTAGATGAAAGCACTCCTGCTCGTGCCAATTATTTATCAAGCACATGGAGCTGTGTTCCCATTGATTAATTCCCGACACTGCCTGAAGTGAAACAATTTGGTTAGTACTGCTTTGGGTTCTGAGGAAGCCCAGGCAACACAGGACCCCTCTGATTTCCCCCTTTGCCATGCTTGGCAGAGATGATTAACAGTGCCCATTCAGGGAGAGAAAATTATCAGCAAAATAGAGACTGCCCAGCCCTCAGATCGGTTTGCAAGGAGAAGTTTATCAAGGGCCATGCAATCATGGTCAAGCAACATCTCCAAAAGATAGATGCTGTCACCAGGCTTGCAGCGTTATTGATGCATTCATCTCCATTTTCTGACAAGGAAATTTGAAAACTGGTTTTGTACTCCACCAGGTTTGAAGCTCCTAGGAAGCTAAGTTTCAACTCCACGTAATATCTTATTTTGCACTAACCAAAAGCATGTTCCCAGCTACTCCTTTGACACGTGATAATTCAAATGGTTGGGTTTGCCTCTGCAGCTGAAAATGATGATATTTGGGACTTCTTTCCAATAGCAGACGTAGGTTGAGGAGTTGGTTACAGCTCTGTGTCCTTTCTGTAAATGTAGGCTTTGATTTGTTATTCTTTCAAGGTACCTCATTTGCTCATTAGCTGCAAAACGGAGGTTAGATGAACACTGTTCATATAAGAGTCAGTAAAACAGAACTGGGTAGGAATTGGCTTTCCTGACCCCCTGAGAGTTTCAGATTTTGAAAATTTTCCCATCCTGAACTGGGCCAAAAAAGTTGAAATCTTGTGAATTTTCACAAACTGCTGATCTTAAAATAGAAAATCAGGTCAAGTCAACCAAAACATTTTGATTTTGACCCTTTAATTTTATATCCTTCTACAAAAGTATAAATGAATTAAAATTTCTAAACAAAAAGTCATTCTGAACCAAAATCTCCATTCTGTAAACTTCACAAGATGATTTTAAAAAAATAAGAAAAAAGTTTTGAAACTGTCAAATCAAATGATTCTTCAAAACAGACCCTTTTTCATGACTAGTGTTGATTTCAAAAAAATGCCATTTTCTGAAAAAGAAAATTGTTAAACTATTCCTGACAGTCTGGAGAACAAACAATTGGAGATGAGAAATTTCGCAAACCTTGTGAAGCTTCACTTTCTCTTGATGAAATTTCTAGTCTGGACAATTGCCAAGTTTCTGAAATTAAACAGAGCTATGTATGAAGAGTGAAGGCAAAAAGGAAATCAACAGAAAGCTAATTTTATTGGATTTCCAGATGAAGAGTCACCATGCACTGTTTTACTTGACAACGGAATAGATGCCAAGAGAAACAGCAGATATGACCTTAACTTTCCTTCCTCCATTAAGGTTATTGAATGGTTGGTTGTTTGATAAACATAATTGTTCTCAGCAGAGCTGAATAAAGTAATTTCACATTCATTACCTAACCACTTTTCTCCCAAACATTGCTTTAGGCTCCAACCATGACTTTAGGGCCCCCATTTAAAAAGTAATTGAATCACATGGCTAGAATACTTCCTGACTTCATTGAGATAACCAACATGCTTAAAATTAGGTGCATGCTTAAATGTCATGCTGAATCTGTGTTTAAGGTCATCACAACCTCTCCATTCTGTGATCTCAGGTTCTTCTTTTCACTAGCTTGACTTTTTCTTTTCTCACCATTTTACCACTTGCAATGCCAAAATTGTATTCTGAAGGCCACTAAGTGGCATTCTTTGAAGAGGGGGTAGAACATGTCAGGGAAATTTCCTGGTTTTCCATTGAAAGAAGGGAATACGTTTAGAGCTGGAGTGACTGAGGGATTGGCAGCCAGCAAGTCTAGGTTGTCACAATATTTATGACATCTAAACATGTTGGGCCAGATATTCAGCCAGACTTGTGTTGCAAAGGAACAGATGTGAATGTACTCTGTTGCATGTACAAAAGTGAACGCACACCATCAGAGGACAAGGCTAAACAGTGAATTATGTTGCATTATGGGATTGGTAGTCTGATCAAGAACCCCAACCCACAGGAGCAAATGGGTTTTGAAACTACAACTCCCATAAAGCAATGCACAGTAAGGAAACAATTTGGTATAGAAATGCCTTGAAACAGAATATTTTGGGTCATTTTTTCAGCAAAGTGAAATCAAATATTTAAAGCTTGAAAATGTCAAAGTTTTTTTATTGCAGTTGAAATAGAAATATTCCAACACTTCTAAAGTGAAATTTTGGGGAATTCCCATTTTGGAGACTGAAGAAAACTTCAGAATTTTAGCTTTTTGTCCCCCTTTGGGGTGAAAACACATGCTGAAATGGCAGAATTTCTTTTGGAATGGAAACTTCAAATTTCTTACAGTTCTAGTACATATTGGCATGTGGATCAATGTTCACTTAATTGTTAATAAAATAAGCTTATACTGCAGTCAAAGTATACTAGTATTCTACAGGCAAATATACAGAAAAAGTGCCTTCCTGATGCTCTTACAGTCTAAACAGACTGCAACAAAAGATATAAAGGGGATTTGTCCCTGAAAAAAGTTAATTTGCTCAGGCAGTTTTGCACCTACCATTATTTGCATTTGCAGATTTGATCGTTAGATGTATAAGGGTCAGATTTTCAAAATCATGTGAGTGATTTAGGGATATCAACCCAGGCTGCTAAATCAGTTAGGTGATTTTGAAAATTTGGCTTGAATCCTGAATTTGTAGGTTCAATCTAGGATTTTACCTATCTATTTGACCTAATGCCTACAGGAAAATAACTGGGGGGGGGGCATTTATAATTGTATTTTACATCCACAAACTTAATAGATTGCAAAATCATCATGATCATCTAATGTGACTTCTAGCAAAATATAAGCTACTGAATTTCCATCAATAATTTCTTGTTGAGCTATAGAGTTTTTTTAACAGAAGTCAGTGTCTGCACATCTCTCCTGTTATGTTTTATTAATTTACAAAAGCGAATCCCTTTTAAATTGCTATTCCATAATCAATCCCGATTCACCAATTTTTCCACAGTTCTCCAGTCTTTCTATACTCCATTTTATATGTGAACTCTTATTGTATACCAGCTACCATCAGATTAAAATAGTTACATAATTTGTCCTCTAATATTTACCGTGGTGTACATTTTTTGATAACACTAAGCAACAACATGGAGTTTGCTTTAACACCTCTTCAGGCAACCTACAGTCACTCACTCTGACTGCAATGTTGCATGTGGCATCTAATAGAGGATAAAATATGTTGATAAAGTAGATGGTGCAATAAAATTGCATTTTTGCATTTTAATTTAGTTCCAACAGAGGGGCATTTTGGATAGTCCCAGAATGTTAATGCCACTCTCAGTAGGGACTGATCACCTCTTCAACTATTTGTTCCAGCTTCCCTAATCAGATCCATAAGCAAAAGTAACTAGCATTACAAGACAGTATGTTCGTCATTTAATTTGTGTTCCATAAATCTACCATTCTCAAACTTTATACTCTTTATACAAAAGTAATTAAAGCTATTTATATAAACATAAAATATTGCAATGTGATATTCATTTCTTGGATGAAAGGATTCACATTTCAGAGCTCCAATGATACTTATGATGTGACCTACTGTGCTTTGTATACCCTTTTTTTTTCTAGGATACTATAAATATGACCAAGATAACGCATTTGCAAGATAGCATTTTGGATCACTGGAGAAAATGAAGCATATGCACAATTTGGAAATACTGTGTAGGACAGCCTGCTTTTCGTAGTGTGCAAATGCAAATAGATGTTCTGATGCCAAAAGATAGTGAATCGCTGTATGAAATGATGCCTTTCTGAAGCTGGGAATACTTTTGAATGCAAATTATTTCAGAATGGCTCAGCATACCTCTACTTAAGTGCTGAAAAAAATCCCTATCTTGACATTGTGCTTTTGGAGCTGCATTACAGGGCAAGTGTGTTACCTAAGCTTACAGTTGTTTAGCTGAAGAGGGGATATTTCCAATCTAGGAAATTACTTCTGACTTCAGGAGGTAGGGCAGGGTCTTCCACATTTTGGTGTAATGGAGTCTAAGCTTACAGTTTCCACCAGATCTCTTTAGAGTTAACTACTGAGGAGTGCTAGCCAGTTGAGTAACTTGTGGGCAGGGGGGAGAGGAGAAAGAACAACCATGAATATATTCATCTGAATCTGGGTTTTGTTATGTTCACGATCCTTTTGCATTCCCCCTCCTCAGAAACTGGAGCTTTATTAGCATAACTGCATGTGAAAAAATGAATATTTAATTTAGCCAATATGCTAAAAGCAACTTTTGAGAGATATACATTTGACTTTGGAGTTCATGATATATGTCAAACCCTATTGTTGCTGTTTCCTGACTGGGTGATTTATGTACCTAATTACAAAGTGATTGGTGAAAAACAGCAGATGAATTTTTCTTGGAGGAAATTTGCAGATAATTCCAACTAACTGTTGTGTTTCACAATTTTGCAGTTTTCTCTGACCATTAATGAATAATAAAAAAATTTTGAAATACACCCAGTGATTAATATAGGAGGAATTATTTACTCAGCTCTACCTGTAGGCTAAGATCAGCTGTGGGTGCACATCAGCTTCCCCAGGGAAATGCAACCTGCAGCTCTATTGCTTTAAATCTGCTTGGCCAGGGGGGTGACAACTGTGTAATAGGTGGGGGGGGGGAGTGTTAAAAGCCAGTTCATTACAGCATAAGTGCAACAAATGTAGCTAATTAGCTGATTCTCAACCACAGAGCTGGGTCTGGGAGGCATAAGGTGATAATGCAATAGATACCTTACTTCCTAAAAGGCAAGAAAGTTCTCCTTGGAAAAAGGAACTATAGAGACTTGTTTATAGGGTCTTATAGCAGAGGCTCTAGAACAGATAAAAGAAAAAAAACAAGGAGTAATGTGGTACTTAGAGACTAACAGCTTTATTTTTTGCATGATCTAGAGCAAGTACCTTAAAAAGATATCAGTCTACAGTACTGCTAGAGCTGGAAGAAAATGACCTTGATAAAAGGTTGAAGCTAGAGCTCTAAGAACAGTAGTGTCTTTGGCTGGCTGTTTGAGCTTTTACCCTTGGAAAAGGTTACTTCTCAGTTAGGTGATTGACCTGAGCTATAGAAGATGAAGATCTTTGAGACCTCCTGCCCTGATGTAAGGAATGTTCAGGTAAGTGTGTGCCATACCATGGTTATTTGATACCATCATTGATACCACATCTTCTATCTATGTTTCTCTTGTTCCAGTTACTGAGTTGTATGTGAATTGCTCATATATGAGCACTGGCAGGTTTATCTTGCAGCATCTGCTGGCTCCTTAAGGCTTATTTAATTTTCCCTCCAGTGCCTGTAGTGGTCTTTAGAATGAAGAAGGTAAGGGAATATTCATTGCTCATGCCTATGGAGCAATGGATTTTCTAGGGGCCACCTAATGATAGCGCTGGGCGTGTTGTTGTTGTGTCTCTTTTGCTCTCCTTAAACTTGCTGGATGTTGTTATGGTGGCTTCACTTGGGTTTACTGTGCTAACATGGGAGAACCAGCTGGTGGTTATTCTAAGCTCTTTAAGCAAAGTGACGCCTTGCAAGTACCTGAGCTGATCGATTACTCTGCCTAATGCTTCTATGGATGGCTTATCATGTTTTATGGATTAGTCTTCCCCCACTAAAGTCACTGGTATGACTGGCCTTTCCCTTCAAGAGTTACTAAATGGATGGATAAGCTTAAAATGGTACAGTAGGGCTCCTGTAGTGCTTTGGTGTTGATGCTGCCTGTTGGTGTAAATAATCCACCTTCCCGAGAGGCAGCAGTTAAGCAGATGGAAGAATTCTTCCATTGATTGAGGCCTGTGTACTTGAGACTTACTTCAGCTTAACTGTACCTCTCTGGAGTGTAATCTCTTTTTTCTTTTTAATGCCCAGAATGATCTAGTTATGCCAACCTAAATCTCTTATCATAGACTGGACCAAGTCAAAAGTCTCTTTCTTGGACTTCATAGGCTGTGATTCAATAACTTCCTTTGGCTTGCCACACTAGTCCTGTAACCCTCTCTCAAGTCTGGATTTGATGTCTTTTGTAGCCCATATGAACGGCTTTCTTTTTCTCATGTGAAAACCTACTCCTGACTGACAGTAAGTAGCTCTCATGTAGTGCTTTTCATCTATAGCTCTAAAAGCACTTCATGAAGTCAATATTATCCCCATTTTAGCAATGTAAAGCACACAAATTTTGCAAATGATTTTCTCTTGAAACTGTTGATATCCTTTCCCAAATGTACCTGATTAATGTGTGCCCCTCAAATGTCCTCCTTCCCTCAACCTAAATCCATTGAACTGCTACTCATACCTGCAGCTAAGAAGACATTCAATGTCGTGAACTTGCCTTCTGTCCCTGAAAATAGCCAGATGAAACAGTTCAAACAATGTCCTGCTGTTGGCTAGAGCTGTTTTACACTAAGAGCTAGCAATAGAAACTCTAGCCAATTGTCACTCCCGCAGTTGGACACAGGAGAGAGCATTGCTTTGTGCAGTAAATTCACATCTTTTGTCAAAACTGGCAAGCACAGAACCTTTTCTTCCACAAACTTATGATCCCATTGTGTTGTGAGATTTTATTTTTATTTTTTTAAAGAACTCTGTGAAATGGCCCTACTTCAGTCACAATTCAGACTTCCTTTGCCAAAGTCTCTTGCTAAGGCTAACAAACCTTCAAGTGATTCTGGACTGACTTATGGTTTTCTATCAAATAAAACCTTAAAATGTTATGTCCTCAGTCTGATGTGAAGCCATTGAAATGTATCAATTTTGACTTTTTGCTTTGCCATTTTGGAATCACTTGCACTAACAAGATTTGTGCTGTCTGGATCGATAGGATGGTACTTGGAGGCAATGTTCACATGGCCCTACTGATCTTTGCCTCCTTACTCTGTTGCTCGCTTTCAGATTCCTTTAAAACTATGGCTAAGGGAGCAGCATTTATATATTTCTGTACACAGTACAAAAGAGATCTTATTACAGGTTCAATACAACTGCTCTAGCAGACTGGCCTGAACGCTTTGGCCTCTTCTCAGCAGCCAAGCACCTAATTTAACAATTGGGGAAAACTGGGATAGGTCCATAGACTTCTTTGGCATTGCAAAGATATGAAATGACTAGAGCCATGGCCAATATTTGCAGTGAAATTTAGGATTGAACTGTTTAAGGCAGAGGTACTTACTTTTTAACATATCCCTTCATGCTGTTACCTATTGCTAATGTCCTAGGGAGTTCGAATCCTCTAGTATGTTCCTATTTTCTCACAAGGAGAGAAACTGCATGTTTTTTCTCCCTTCTTAACAGAGAGGATGTCTTTTCCAGTCTCTTTGGGTGACTAACTTCTCTTCACTTCAATCCTTCCTTGAGACCTGCTTCTGTTGTGAAATGAGTGAACTGTGGCATGATGTATGAATATCTATTGATCATAAACTACAAATGGATAGCTGGTTTAGTCTAGTAGTTCAGTAAAACAAACAAGGAGTCCTGTGGCACTTAAAGACTAACAAATCTGTTTGAGGTTTTTTGTTTTTGTGTTTTGTTTTTTGCATGAGGTTTGAGAGAAAAATCCCACTTCATCAGATGTTTTGAAGATAGGGGAGTTTATAGTTACTTCATCTTCAAAGCATCTAATGAAGTGGGATTTTTCTCCCATGAAAGCTCATGCAAAAAAACAAATTTTAGTCTAAGTGCCACAGGACTCTTTGTCATCTATTGATCATAAAGTATGTTTTAACAGGCACAAGTACTTTGGCTTAGTTGTGCAAGGTAAACTTTCAAAAGTAGGGCTTACACACTCTTGAAGACCATGTTGATGTATGTAGGCATCTAAAGAGAGAAATATGCCTAGTAGGATTTTCAAAACTTCAGTGGTTTAGGTGCCTACTCTAAATCACACTGACTCTTCAAAGGGCCTTGATCTCCTAAGCCACTCAGGTGGTTTTAGAACATGTTAGTGACACATCCCTTCATGTTGTTTCTCCTTCATTGCAATACACACAAACTTAGACTGAGTCCATTCTGTAGTCTGTGCTTATTTTGCTTATTACAGCTAACTCAGCTAGGAAGAAGTGTGCATACCTGTCAATTAAGAAACACATTTTAAACATTAACTTGCTAAAAATTGACATTTCATTATTTAGTCTTTAGTCTCCTTCTGCCACTTGCAAGTAAAGTTCAGAAGAATCCTGATTTAAGAATGAGACTCTAAACAAAACAAAAATCCAGTTTCCTCTATGCACTTGGATGATTTCTAGGATTTCTTTACTCTGATGGAGAGGGAAATCGATAGTCCTAGTACCTGAGTGCTCTGCTGGCAGTGCTAACTTCCCTCTGGAGCAAGAATGGAAAAGGCAACACCCTACCTCCCACTGTGTAGTGTGCAGCAGGTCTGGCTGGCCACAGAGACAAAGCATGTGTTACACTCATTGAAATGAGTGGAGCTTCCCTGGCAGTATGCATGGCTCTGGAGCCTGAGGAGCGATGAAACACTATAGCCTTGGAGTTCACTAAAGGTCTGCTGCAGAGCACCTAACAACTTTGCAATCAGTGATGGTACCAGTCATGCCGCCTCCATTTCCTGCAGATGCATGAGATCAGATGCTGATATCAGTGCTGCTGGTGTGTCTCTGGGACAGTGGAATTATGGCTAAATAAACTTGGTCTATGATTTGCCATCTGATCTCCATATAACTAAACATGTAATTAAAACAAAGCCTCCCAATAATGAAGATAAATGTGTTACTAGGCACACATAATAGCCAGAAGCTAATCTTTGGTGCAAAGAAAGGGAAGAAATTGTGTGTGATGGCTTCAGTTAGTATCTCTGAAATCAGACATTTCTCAAGGTCAGCTCTGTGCCAGCTTCCACAAAAATCATGCTAGTGAACCAAAGCACAAACTCCGAACACCACCTGGGAGCTGTCCTGTCCTGTTACAGAAATGGCCCTGCTTTGTAAAGCTCTTTTCACCTGAGGGTGTAGCAAGTAAAATTGCCTAATATATTAATTTGAAGCTCTGTGCTTTGAAATTCCCTGGGGAGACTAATGAGCCAAGTTACACATTATTTGTCTTGTGAAGAGAGAGAAGGGAGTTGAGGTAGGGACAGAAGAGCATCCTACTGCATTGCAAGCTGTATTTAAACTCCAAGATGTTTTAAGTGCCTAAAGATGTGGACAGACAGGGATTTTTGTAAGTGCCTAAACAGGTGTGGCACCTAACTCCCACAGACTTGCATAATCACCCCTAGATGGGCATCTGCATTTTTCAAAACCCATCCAGCTCTGAAAATTTGCTCTAGTGTGCAGGTCGCTCCCTTTAATATGGTCTCTGAAGACCAAGCTCAGTGAGGCCATGATATAGGCACATGTGGTATTATAGTTGTTTCTCACCAGTTGCAATTAGGGGTCCTTCACTTCTAGCTCCACGTTTTGGGAGCTCATAACATCTCCAGCGATATAGAAGGTATTGCTTGTACCTATTTCACTACAAAGTAGCTACTTCTGGCAGTGGTTGATGTATAGCTACTCTGAAGTGCTTGTCAGACCTCAAAGGAGATAACTATCATGGTACCCATTTTACAGATGGGGAAAACTGAGGCATGGACCAATCTGACTCACTCAAGGCAGCAGGCCATTGACAGCCAGGAAGAAGAACAGGTCCCCAGATTCTGCTGAACTTTCCTCTAGGCCACACTGTCCTCCATTAATGCTACATTAGACCTATTTGATTTTAACTTGAGCTCTAAGGGATGCAGTGAATTTGTGCTGTTTTGTACAGTGGGATCCTGCTCAATGTTTGGGGTGCCTGAGCATTATCACACTAGAAATAAAAATAGGTGGGACTTGCTGACAGTCAGCCCATGCTACAATTTATGCTACTGTCATTTACAGTGCTAGTATTTTTCAGGGATTATTTTGTTGCCAGAATACACAGTTTGTTTTCAATAGGTTTCATTGGCTATACTGTATGTGAGAAACCTCAGCACCTTTTTATGTTGTTACTGACAGACTTGACTGGCCAAGAATTTAAAACTTCACTCTCCTGGATTTATAAAAGGTTGAGGTCCCTGGAAAGAGTCTGCATTCTTCACCCTGAAGCTATTTCTGTTCATCAGCTCTCTTGCTGCTGTGCGCCTTGTAACTCTTGGGTTTTTCAACTTCTAGAGACAAGGTCTGCTTGGCAGCTTTTCAGATCCTAGGTTAATACTGAGCTTTTTGTTAGGGTAAAAAACCCTTTGAAGAGCAGGTTCTTAAGTAAATTCTACTCCCAATATCTTACTAAATCACAAGACTAGGCTATGGTAATATAAAAGTGTAGATTCTTCCCTGGACATTTTAGTGTTGATGGAAATTGACTTTTTTTTAAAATCCCCATGGAGCATCTAGCTATTCCAGTGTGGATGGCAAGATGACTATTTGTTTAAAGATCCCAGAATAACAGGGAAGGTAAAGGGAAAAGATTATGAAGTCTTGGTTTAAGATGGATCAAACAAGGAGTTGTGTGGCACTTTAAGACTAACAGATATATATATTTATTTTAAGATGTGTGTCAGTGACATTTTGGAGGGAAGGCTTTTAATTTATGTCAGATGCATTTTTAAAACACTCCAAACTGGAATCCCAACAGTTGACTTGTTCCTTGTTCTCAGACGCTTGAGCCAGACCTAGTTAACACAATGTTGACACAGTATTGTTGCATTAGAATCATAAGTATTTTCAATCTGTGCATGGACCTCTCCAGTTGGACCTAATCCTGAGAGTTCCTGAGTATCTCCCAGTGCTGTCAATGCCTCTGTGAAGGATGTTCCAGTTTAGACTCCAAACGAAGAGCTTTCTCATGGACCGTAGGCAACACATGGTCCATGCTACCGTGACACCTTTATCTCTTTGAAAAGAACATGAAGTATAATGGTTGCTATTAATTGCTTGCTCTTCTGTTTTTACAGTTTGGGGTTGAAAATAATCATTCTCCAGAGGACAAAACATTGTGAATCTGGAATAAGATCCATTAATAGCTCATGCTGCCAAACTTTTATTGAGCAATTCTTACCTGAGAGAGTACAGTGGCTAGAGACAGCTTTTACTGGCTTTCTTGAAAGGGTAAGGTATGAAGTTTATAAAGATGCCTTCGTTAGAAAATAAAAAACAGTGCCAAACACTACTTTATCCTTTTAAAAAAAAAAAAAAAAAAAGTACAAACTCTCGTAGCGTAGAAAGGTGACCTACAGGTGCCTTTATTTTCTTAATGTATGCTTTTGCACTGTATGAAAGCCATACATCAGTTCCATATGCCATTCTGAACCCACTTGCACAGGGATAGTTTTCTGAGTAATAAAAACAGTATTGAACTCTCAATAGTGTGCTTGCCTTGCACTGCAGAACATTTACCAGGTATAATTTTAGTTTACTTGTTCCAAAAAATACTTTGCCACTACCCCTATTCTTCCCCATCCCACAAACCAGCCCCCCCACCCCCCAGTTGTTTTTTTTTTGTTTGGAGCAGAATTATCAGCAAACTCAAATTTTAATGTCTGTGAGCAGAATTACTGACTCCCTTTAGGAATTTAGGGAACTCTTTATACTCTAAAGCAATTAAGTATCTCATACAGTTTTGCAAGGCACCCTGAAGTTAAGAGAAGTCAATGGAGCATGATCTGAGACATGGCAAAGGTAAAGGATTAATACAAGTAGTAGGAACAGCAACAGTAACAAGTGGCTTTTGTTTTTGTATGATGCCATGAAAGAAAGCTTTCAACCACTAGCCAGGCGTGTTTTCTGCAAAAAGCCTACATACTGCCTGCCCTCTCCATTCCAAATTTCTCTTAAAATCAGGTCCTGATCCTGCCATGCATCTGTCTGAATTAACTTAGTTTTGTGGCATGCAGATAGGGCAGGTAGAGCTGACAAAGTACCTTTTAGAGGCTTGTTCTTCTAATCAGAGCTGTGCGTGTGACCCTGCTTGATTATCTAGGTCACAGCCACATTCCTGCTCAGGCAGCTGGAGCAGCAGTTGTAAAGGCTGCTGGATGTGGCTGCTTTTCTATTTTATTTCAATTTGAGAGGAAGGAAAACTGTACAGTTCCTGACAATCCTATTTGAATTGACCTGCCTGTTTCTAAGTCCTTAGCTGGACATTCTCAAGGTCTTTTTGCAGGGTCCTGAAAAATATTTTCTTGAAGCGTTTTACCCTTTCCCAGTGCATTCTTTGAATAAAAATTGGTATTTTTCCTACACAGAGGTTCTGTGCTGTGTGAAAAGGAACAAAATTGCTAATCTAGAAACCATGATGTGCATTTCAAAGGGGTGGGTGAAAAAGGAACTCAACAGCCAGGGAAAATATCATAATAGTTCACTGAGGTGTGATGGTTTTCTTCAAAGAATTGTTTTAATAATAAACAAGACATGTAGGATCAAAGCTGCAAATCACCGACTGTAGACTTTTTGGGCAGTGCAGTGCATATTCTAGGGGGATGGGGAGACCAAACTAGTTTTCACCTTTTTGTTTGTGGAAAACAATACAAATTAATATTAAGTGGGAGCTATAAATGAAAACATGAAACTGAGAACACTGCATGTTTATAGATAGGGACTGCAGCTGTTTAGCTTGTGCAGTTTTTATAGGCATGTTGGCTTCATGATTTTAGAGAGAGAAGGTAGGTAAGAACAAAAAAAAATACCTCTCTACCTAAATGCAAAAGCTTTCTCACTAACAGAACACAACAATTGCCATAGTGGGTCAGACCAGGGGTTTGTCCACTCCAGTGTCCTGTCTTCAGACAGTGGCCAACGTGAGGTGCTTTGTAGGGAATGAATGGAACAGGTAATAAAATGATCCACCCTGGGGTCCATGTCCAGCTTCTGGGAAACAGCTGGAAATTGCTAAAATGAAATATTGTCTCACCCACCTTGTCTCCCTAACTATTTAACTTGAGGTGATCACAGCACGGCATATGGAGTCAGCTTTGTGTGAACTTCTTTTTCCCCCCTGAGTTGCAGTTCACATGATGCATTTAAATAATGTTGCAATGTGTGTAGATTTTTTGTTTGTTTGTGGAAAGCCCCCTGTTTTCTGAGCAGCTTTTCACTTGCAAAGCATTCCTATCTCTTTATACTTCATGGTGTTTCTATGGTAGAAGTTGGTTCTGATAACTTTCCATACAGTGAGTTGACCTATGCTTTTTTTGGTCAATTTTCTTTCACAGGAAACCATTTTCTTTTATCTGTCTTTCACTGGACTATCCTGACATGTAAACTCACTTGTGACCGCAAACCTACTCTAGGTATGTCCACACGAGGCTTTTATTTTGAAACAACACTGGTTGTTTCAAAATAAAAACCTGAATGTCCACACGATGTTTTCTTGTTTCGAAACAACAGGCGCCGTCGTTTTGAAACAGCGGTTATTTCGAAATGACTCGTTTCAAAATAATGCAGTTGGGACGTGCTGTTTCGAAACGAGTTATTTCGAAACGACTCATTTGGAAATAACTGTCATTCAGACATGTTTGAAAACAAGCATTATTTCAAAATAACTGTCCTGACCTTCTTCCCAGGGTGCACAGCACCCAAGGGAAGCAGGAAGTCCCTTCCCGTGTGTGCCTGCCAGCATGGCCAGAGCCCTGTCCAGGCATGGCAGTACATGCCACCAGTGCACCAGAGGGGTGATGCTGTGCCCCCATCTGGACACCCATGGAGGTCCACTGCCTCCTCAGCATTTGGAGGAAGGAGGACATCATGTCCCAGTTCTGGGCGAGCAACCGGAACCGGGACATATATGCGGACATCGCTGCGGTGCTGTCTGTTGAGGGCCATGAGCACACCACCAAGCAGGTGTGCTCCAAAATAAAGGCCCTCAGGCAGGACGATGCACTGACCAGGGAGGCACAGGAGCTCCAGGGGGCAGGTAGCACTGCTACTTGCCCCTTCTACGATGAGCTCTATGCCTTCCTGGGGCCGGAGCCCAGTGGCCTGCCAGCTGAGGCCATGGATGCTGGGGCGCACCACAGCTCATCCTCCAGCCTGGAGCCTGTGGACACGGGGTCCGAAGTTTCCATCGGGGAGCTTCCCGCCGCACCGCCACCAGCAGCGGAGGCACACCTGGGACCCCAGAGCTGTTCCCTGGCCCTGGTGGAGAGAGCAGTGTGGAAGAGCAGGGACCTGACCCTATCCTGGCCCCTGCAGGGTCTGACATGGACACGGAGACATCACGCCGGACCTCTGGAGCCCCAGTGGGTGAGTATTCCCCTCCTGCAGAGACACGCAGGGCTGGGCCTGTCCAGGTCATGAGCAGCGAGGGGGTACAGAGCCAGGCACTGGGGCAGGTAGGGCACAGGGTCGGTGGGTGCAGAGGCCCTCCCATGGCCCCGGCTATCTGAGAGACGGGGCACAGGCCCCTGTGTGCCTGGGGGTGGTTAACAGGGGCTGGGTGTCAAAGATGCAGCCACATCTTGGGCAGGGTGGAGAGCATGCAGGCCTCGCCACTGGCAGGTGGCCTTGGGAGATCCCCTAGAGCAAGGTGTGGGTGAGTCCAGCTCACCATTGTGGGCACCACTAGCATGTGTGCCTCCAGGGTATGGCTACCAGATGTCAGGCAAAAGGAGAACATGGTCCCCTTTTTACCTTCCTGTTCTTCTGTTCATCTTCACATCTCTCTGTCTGGCAGGCAGTTTAAAATACAGGATTTTGTTAGGCTTTTTACTGTAGGGGTTGAAGTATCCTGGAACGCCATGGAATACTTATTTGTACGGGAAAGTGTTCCAGGGCCCCCTAAACACTGAAGAATATCACAGCCATACTATGTTTCCTCCCATGTGTCCTCCAATGTCCTCTTTTTTGGTACTTTCCTGGCCTCCTTTTGAGGCTTTGGGATCTGGTAGCCCTACCCCAGGGCAATGTCCCACGGGATCCTGAGTCCTGCTGACAGTCAGGGCAGAGGCATGTGCTGCAGACAGGCTGCTCACAGATAAGGCCAGCAGGCAACAGGGGCCAACTGTTTTTTTTTCTGCTGCTCTCCAGCAGGTTGCCCAGCTGCCCACCATGTGCCACCACCTGCATGACACTTCAGCCCAAGACCACCACAGCAGAGGAGGAGGGCCCCCTGGATGTGAAGCAAGATCCTGGGGAGTCTGGAGGAGCTGGGGCAGCGGACTGAGGCGTCCACCCAGGCCTGGCGCCAGGACCAAGCTAGGTGGCAGGACTCTGCCCTCCGCCTGCTGCAGCAGGTGGTAGCTGCAGACGACTGGCAGGTCATCGCCCTGGAGCACCAGGCACAGGCCTTCGAGCACCTCTGACCGCCTGCCCATCGGGGTTGAGGCAATTGCCACCAGCCTCTGCCAGCTGGTGGAACAGGTGGCCCCTCAAGCTGCTGCAGGGGGTCCACTGCGTGGCCATCCCTGGAGGCGACCCTGGACCCAGGGCAGCTGTGGGCAGGGGCAGGGAACACCACCACCCTTGGACCCCCCCCACAGGCCCTGCCTAAGTTCTCCCCTGCCCCAACCCCTGTTCTGTTAATAAATGTTTGAAATGTATTCTTGGTTGTGTGTGGTTTTATTGGGGGTAGTTTGCAGTGCAGGTGGATGGGTGGGGGCTGGCTGTGGGTAAACAGGAGAGGGTAGTGTGGGGCAGGCTAGGCCTGGCCCTCAGTTCCTCCAGGGCAAAGGTGTTCATCAGTGCGTCCCACACCGTCATTGCTCTCTGGGATGGCTGCTTCTGTGAGAGCACAGGTCTGGGTTCCTCGTAGTCCCCAGCAAGGAGTTGTGCCACAGCTTCCCCAGCAGCTGCAATGGGCTCACCCTGCTGCTCGCGGAAGTTGTGCAGGGCCACGCATGCACTGATGACCTGCAGCACTGTCCTCTCCACAAGGTGGAGGTGTGTAAGGAGGCACCTCCAGCGTGCCTTGAGGCGGCCAAATACCCACTTGAACACCTGGCAGCAGCGGTTCAGTTGGTGGTTGAAAATCTGCTGTCGGGGATCAAGGGGCCCTGCCTATGGCTGCATAAGCCTTGGGCGCAGGGGATAGGCTGCGTCTGCCACAATGAGGACAGGCACCTCTACTCCCCCAGCATTGATGTTATGCAGGGGGAAGAAGGTGCCTGCCTCCATGTGCCAGAACAGGGTGGAGTTACAGAGGACCCTGGCATCATGGGCCCTCCCTGGCCATCCCATGTAACAGTTTTGGAAAAGGCCCCGGTGGTCCACAAGGGCCTGCAAGATGATAGAATGGTACCCCTTGCAGTTTCTGTACTCCGCAGCTCTGTGCTCTGGGGCTCATACAGGGATGTGCGTCACGTCCAGGATCCCTGCACAATTGGGAAAGCCCAGGGTGGCCAGGCAGGGAATGGTGTCCTGCAGCTCCCCTTGTGTGACCAGGCATCACAGCAGGATCTGGTTAATGGCCATGGTGACCTCCAACAGAATGTTCCCAGTGGTGGACCTCCCGATGCCGAACAGGTGCGCCACAGACCTGTGCGACTCTGGAGTGGCCATCTTCCACAGAGCAATGGCCACTCTTTTGCCAACAGGGATGGCAGGCCTCATGGTGGTGTCCCTTCAGCGCCAGCAGAGGGGTGAGTTCTGCGACCAGGAGGTTAAAGCTGGCCCTGCTCATGCAGAAGTTCCTCCACCACTGGTCATCCCCCCAGGTTTGCAGCACTACCCGCTCCCACCAGTCTGGGCTGGTCTCCTGGGCCCAGACCTAGCGAGGCACAGAAGGGGGCAGGGGCAGTAGCTCTGCTCTGCAGCCTAGCTGGATGACAGCCTCAGGCACAGGCCGGGCACCATCTGGGTCTGCAAGCAGAGTGTCCCACAGCAGCAGGACACTCTGCAGGCGGGCAGAGGGTGTGTTCGTTGCACGGCGCTAGCTGGGCGGTGTCCATGTCTGTCGCTTGCAGAGTCCTGCTAGCCAGAATGGACAGGGAAGTGAGGTTGGGGCCAGCTTTTATAGGATTGGCAGGCAGCATGGCTGCCGACATGGCCTAAGGAGGCGGCCATGTTGCCATACCTCCCATGGTGCCCTTCCCCTAAAGTGAAATAGCAAGTCCACTGTCTGGACGTGCTGTTTTGATTCCCACTTTTCCCTTATTTCAATTTGGTTTTTGGTTATTTCAAATTAAGTCAATTCAAAATAAGGGCTTTTATTTTGAAAAACTTATTTTGAAACGATGCCCTATGTGTGGACATAGCCTCTGAGTGGTGGCAGTGATAGCAATCTTTTTTTCCTAAGTCATCATTCAACCTCCTCCATTGTACAACTGCCCACTGCAGGTCATATATAAAAACTAAGGATGTCAGCCTGTTTTGTTCATGACATCCACCCCAAAAACATGATTCAGAAATTCAATTTATACTTGACTCATCATTTTACAATTCTGGTTAGAACTGAATTGAAAAAAATTATTCCAGGAAAAATTAGCAAGAACTAGAGCAGACATTGAACAGAAAATAGCCCAGCTGAGTTACTCTTGCATAACTAAAAGAAGGATTTGTGGAACTTTCCAGTCAGAAATGTGGTGAACCAGTAAAACAAAAACACTAACTCAACCTAATGGGATATGTGATAAGTATCTCCTTTGTGTCAGTGAAATCCTTGTTTTAGTAGAATTTGGTCTCTCCTATTGACTTCTGCTAGCCCTCACTGCTAGAATAGGATCCCAGTTCAGCCATGCATTGCAGTATGCAATTCATTTTAAATACATTTGCAAAATTCTTTTAAAATGCATTTGAAATGTAAAACCCACAAGCTGCTCTTGGTGGAGAGGGGAAGAAAACAGACAGTAACAGAAGGAATTCTTCCCTCTGTATTTGTATGGACCTACAACTATAGAACTTGCCCAGAGTGAATAATCCCCGTAACTCTACCAATTAAATAAGACAGGAACGAATAATTCATTCAAGTCATGCATGAGGAAATGCCATTAGAGTAAGGAGTCTTCCTATTAATGTCAGTCAAACTGGATGTTTCTCAAAGTCTAGTCAAACTTGCCATGCTTTTTTAAGTATTACTTATGGGCGGGAGGGGGGATAGCCAGAGATAATGAAACCAAAGTCACCTCCATCTCAACAGAGGAACAAATGTACTCAAACCTTCTTTTCTACATGGCTAATATCCTTTATCCCATACTATGAGACAAACTTTCAACATTGAGAAGACAGCATGCCTAAATTAAAGAGGAAGAGTGAATCAGGGCTGCAAAACCAAAAATTTCATTCTTTTCATCAATAGAAAGAACAGACTAGCACAATACTGTAAATAATAAACCTGTTAGTACTCAAATTAACCTGTCACTGTTGCCCAATATGATTTGTGTCTACACATCAGTATCAAAAAAGTAAACCATCAGTTACCCAGATCTGTTCAATCTAAATTTCTTTTTTTTTTTTTCCATCTGGGGAGCAGAGAACCCCAGTCCCTGCTGCACACTCATTTTCTTTTAAAATGTGGTCCTGTCCAACAGACCAATCTTTCTAAATCAAGAGCTCACTTCCCTGCTTTGGTTTCATACTCATTCATTCTTTGTATTTCATTCATTTGGATTCCCCATGCCAACACCTTTGGCTACAGTTAGTCCATTAGTGTGTGGGTCAGGACACAATCATTGAAATGAGCACCTGCAACTCATCTGTTCCACAGTTTGCAGTTTTGAAGCTAGAAGAAACTCTTAAATCATCTAATATGATCTCTGATAATCTAGTCTGCCCTTTGGAATACATTGAGCAGCTAGTTAGGTAAGGAGTCCCACTGAAGATGGTACAGGTTTGACAGCTTTTGGTGGTGGTTTTCTTCTCTTAGTGGAAGGGGGAAGAGGGAGAATAGTGCTCTGTATGTTCAGCACTGAAAAATCCTCTGCTAGGGTGAGTAGTGACCCAATTTTGTAATAGGGTTATGAAGTGGTCTATGCTTTATTCTGTTTCAAATGGGTCCATCCATGCTGCTGGTAGTAGACATCATCAAGAGTAGAAAACAGCTGTAATATCTGTGAAAGCATTGTGCAAGTTGTCACAATTCCCAAAGCTGAGACAAGAATATGGAAGATGTTTCTTTTTGCACCATTACCCTTTGAATGAGATGAGGATGCAAAACTGTTTAGCAACAGCCCATTGGGAAACTTCATAATGACTACAGAAAGTGAGACTCCACTGTTTGGATAGTGCTTGAATAATTTACTCCTCTATATGACCAATATATCAATTTTCTGCAATATTCTTGGGACATTGTACAGAATGAAATTTAAGTATCTTTGAAGTCCACCAAGTTAAAGAAGTGTGTGTGTGGGGGGGGGGGGGAGTGTACTAGATCCTTTGCCCCCTGCAGCGCCCGCTGAAGGCCTTGTGGGCCTACAACATGCATTACTTGCCTCCCTTCCCGGGGCAGAGAAACCAGTGAAGATTCCAGCAAAACCTGCCTGGAAGAGCTGCAGGGCAACAGGGACTCGTAGCATAGTAGGCTGAGATAAAAGGAGCAGCTGGGGCTTAGCTGCTGGCTTGGACCAGAAGGCTGAAGGACTAAAAAGCTGTGAAACTCTACAGATAGACTGGGAGGAACTTTGTTGCTGCAGGGCTAGCACTGGGAAACTCTCCAGGAAAAGAGGCCTGGCAGAAATACTATTGATTAAAGAAGGGACAAAGATTCTAGCTATAGGGGCCTGAGGGAAGACCCTCAGAAATCAGGACTAAGATGAAGAAATTTTCTAGGCATGGAGGTCTGGGAGATGGGGAATCCAAGAAGATGATGGGACAAACAGCGCTGGCCCACAACATTTTGGCATCTGAGGTGGAAAGCTCAAATGACATCCTCATGCCCCTTCACTTGGGCCAAAACTTAGAAATTTCTCAATTTTCTACACTCTGGGTTCTAGTGGCAACCTCTTCCACCCCTCACACACACAGCCTGGCCCTGAGGTGGCCATCATAGTTTGCCTCATTGTAAGGCCAGCTCTAGGACAGAGTGGGAAGTAGCCCAAGGAAAGCGGCAGCTGCTGTTAAAGAGAACAGCAGGTGACTGCCCTTTGTAGGGTTTCTGGGTTGGAGCCTGGAGTAGTGGGTGTGTCTGGGTCCCTGCAGCCTCTGTTGGAGAAGTGGCCTAAACCCCCAAAAGGCAATAAGACTCAGTATTAAAAGCCCAAGAAAGAATGTAGAATTTAAGTGGGGCTTAGAAACTGTGCTGAAGGTGCTAGAGAAGGCCAGCCATTTGTTGGAGTGTCTTACTGCAGGAGTGGATCATAATTTTTGCAACACAGATGGATGCCCCTCCACACTTGGGTCCTGCTGGGTTGAGCCTCTTTGCCTTTATCTGATACGAAGGTGCTATTTGATATTTCTGGGGCAATTCCAGTCCTTGCCCCTGACTCTGACTTAGTGCAGCCTTGCTGCTGAGTCCTTGCCTTTGGACATGGGGTGACATAAGAGGGTTTGGCACTGTCATCTTCTGCCTCTGTGCAGCCACTCTTTGAACTACCTGAAGCCATGTGCAAATTAAGATGTTAATCAATGGAAGTAAGGCAGGCAGAATCTGTCCAAATGCAATTAATCATTTAAACAAGGTTATGTAAACACTGTAAGAGCTGAGTAATAGTTTTAGTTCTTTCACTGGCCTGCTGTGTGACCTAGACTGTTCTTCACTTTGCCTAATTTTTCCCATCTGTAAAAATGGGCATGATACTCTTCTATAATTATAAAAGCAGATATTAATATACATCTACAATTTTGAGAGAGGTTATTAACTGCTCTTTCTTGATTGACACAAGACTTGTTTTATTTCATTCTCCAATCTCTACCTGTGGAAACCCCCAAGGATTTGAGTCTTATTTAATTTTAGAATACAAGGTATCAGCAACTCAGTTAGTAGTCAGACTAGATTTACTGCATGGGGAAAATGAAATTATATTGTCTGAAGTTTTATTACTGACAAGAAAATGTCATCAATTTTGAATGTCTGAGCTGTGAAGCAACTTAGCCTTTCCCAGTTAAAAGCTAGTTGACTGGCATCTCAAGGCTACATGAAGGATAGGCAAATTGTTAGGGATATATTTACTGTCCTTTGAACCAAGCTTGTGTGCTAACGCAGGTGTATTTACATGGATTTAACAAGAACTTTTTTCTTCCTCTCCCCCAGGTACTCATTGTAATTTGTTTCCTTACATAGTTCAATAGTATAATGCAGGTCTTAATGTTGCTGAAAAACTGACCAAAGTTAAAGTTTATGCCAGAAATTACTGAAGAGTGATAGCAACATTTTGTAACTTGGCTTGTAACAAGTGGAAAACGATCTCTTCAAATAAAAAGTGTTTTTTCTATAAAATGACCTGATTACTTAAATCCATGTTCAGATATCTTTACTTTTATAGGTAGATGGCTAAAACAAATGTAAGGAAGTATTTCACAGAATGCACAGTCAGCCTCTGGGACTTGTTGTCAGAGGATATTGTGAAGGGCAAAAGTGTAACAAGGTTCCAAAGAACTAGATCTGTTCACAAACCATAGGGCCATCAATGGCTCTTAGCCAAGATAGACAGAGATGCAACTACATGTTCTGGGTGCTCCTAAAACTCTGACTTCCAGACACTGGGAATGGATGACAAGAGATGGATTACCCTGTTCTGTTCATTCCCTCTGAAGCACCTGAGACTGGAGGCTGCTGGAAGACAGGATAGTGTGATAGACGGACTGTTGGCCTGACTCAGCTTGACCATTCTTATGATGATATGTTAGGCTTTAATCCAGGAATGGCTGAAAGCCTGTAAGTTGGAATCAATATAAAGATCTATTTCTGAGGGGCACAATCAAAACTTGACTAAGCTGGGGGCCCAGCTACGGAGAGGACCTCTCTTCACTAAGGAATCTGTTCCAGGATAGCACGAGGCATTGCTCATCTTGACACGTGGCTCAGACGCCAGCATCAGACCTGGGCCAATTTCAAGGCTGTGGCAGGGAAGAAAGTGCTGGGATGTGCTAAGCGTGGGCACAGATCTGGGAGTGATCCCATGGGCCACCCAGAGATCCTTCTTGCTGTGAAAAACTCTGGCACGTAGGCTGCGACTGCTCTTGCTAGGCATGGAACTTGGAAGTTCTAGGATCTCCCCTCCCTTCCCACCAGGCCACGGCAATCCAACAGGATGTCTCCTGTTGGCAGGATGTGGGCATCCCAGTCCATTTCTGGCTTCTGCATGGGCAGCAGGTCCCTAGCTGAGGGCCATGCTCCACGGCTATCTTAGGCATTGTGAAAAATGGGGAAGGTGATGACTGCTGGGTTGCTATTCAGAACTGGCTAAAGAATCATAGGGTTGGAAGGGACCTCATGAGATCATCTAATCCAACCCCCTGCTAAAAGCAGGACCACTCACACTAAATCTTTCCAGCCAAGGGTTTGTCTAACTGGGCCTTACCAACGATGGAGATTCCACTACCTCCCTAGAAACTCATTCCAATACTTCACCACCCTCCTAGTGAGAGTTTTTCCTGATATCCAACCTTGACTGCTCCTGCTGCATCTTGAAACCATTGCTCCTTGTTGTGTCCTCTGTTACTACTGAGAATAGCCTAGTTCCCTCCTCTTTGGAGCACTCTTTCAAGTAGTTGAAGATGGCTATCAAATGCCCCTTCAGTCTTCTCTTCTGCAGACTAAGTATGCCTAGTTTGTTCAGTCTCTCCGTGTAAGTCATATGTCCCAACCCCCTAATCATTTTCATTGCCCACTGCTGGACTGTCTAATTTGTCAACATCCTTTCTGTAATGTGGAACCCAAAACTGGACACAGTATTCCAGATGTGGCCTCACCAGTGCTGAAGAAAGGGGAATAATCTTATCCCTTGGTCTGCTGGCAACATTCCTGCTGATACAGCCCAATATGCCATTGGACTTCTTGGTAACAAGAGCACATTGTTGACTCACATCCAGCTTCCCATCCACCATAACCCCAGGTCCTTTTTTGCAGTACCTGGGATTCTTCTGTTGGAAATGGAGGACTTTGCACTTGTTCTTGTTGAACTTCATGAGATTTTTGTTTGGCCCAAATCTCCAATTTGTTTAGGTTTCCCTGGATCCTATTCTTGCCCTCCAGCATGTTCACCATTCCCCCCAGTGTGGTGTCATCTGTGAATTTACTGAGCATGCAACTGATCCCATCGTCCAGATCATTAATGAAGATGTTGAACAGAACCAGTGGAAGGACCAGCTGCTGGGGAACTCACTAATTACTGGTTGCTGGCTGGACGATGAGTCATTGATCCCTACCCACTGAGTCCACTCAGCTTTCTATCCACCTTACAGCTCATTCATCCAAACCATAATTCCTTAACTTGTTGACAAGAATGCTGCAGGAAACAATATCAAAAGCTTTGCTAAAGTTGAGGTATATCACACTGATGGCTATTTCCGTATGCGCCTATCCAGTCATCTCATCACAGAAAGCAATTGTGTTGGTCAGTCATAATTTGCCCTTGGTGAATCCACACTGACTGTTTCTGATCACTGTTTTCTTCCAAGTCTTTCAGAATGGATTCTTTGAGGACCTGCTCCATGATTTTTCCAGGGATTGAGGTGAGGCTGATTGACCTGTAGTTCCCTGTGTCCTACTTTTTCCCTTTCTTGTAGACGGGAACTATATTTGCCTTTTTCCAATCATCTGGGACCTCCCCCATTTGCCACAAGGTTTCAAAGATAATGGCTAGCAGCCCTGCAATCACATTGGTCAACTCCCTCAGCACCCTCGGATCCAGTTCGTCCAGTCCCATAGGCTTGCGCACATCCAGCTTCTCTAAGTAGTCCCTAATCTGACCTTCCATCACTAAGGGCTGCTCTCCTTTTCTCCTTTCTGTGTTACCTGGTGTAGTAGCCTGGGAGCTGACCCTGCCTGTGCAGAATGATGTAAAAAAACCATTGAGTACTTCAGCCTTTTCTGCATCATTTGCCAGGAGGATACCTGCCCCATTCAGTAAGGGATCTACACCATCCTCTTCTTGTTACTAACATACTTGAAGAACCCCTTCCTATTATCCTTCACATCCCTTGCTAGCTGCAACTCCAATTGCCCTTTGGCCTTTCTGATTTCATCCCAGCAGGCCTGAGCAATATCTTTATACAACTCCCTAGTCATCTGTCCAGGCTTCCACTTCTTGTTGGCTTCCCTTTCTGCTCACTGTAGAGTTCTCTGCTAAGCCATGCTGGGCACCTTCCATATTTGCTGTTCTTTCTGCACATTGGAATGGTATCTTCTTGTGCCCTTAGCAGGGGTTCTTTAAAATACAGCCAGCTTTCTTGGATGCCTTTCCCCTTCAGATTAGCCTTCCAAGGGAGCCTGCCCATCAGTCCCCTGAAGGAGCCAAAATCTGCTTTTCTGAAGTCTAGGGTCTGAGTTCTACTTCTTTCCTTTCTTCCTTTGACTGGATCCTTGCCTTTTTGGCTCTAGGAGCATCCTCAAATGATGAGTAAAGGCAAGGTTTCAGTTTGGATCCATTTCTGTTTCTTTTTCCTCATTGGAGGACCATGATAATTCAAGAGCACAGTTAGATCTGAACTGTTGTTCCTGTGGGATTTACTGTCATTAGAATAAACATGCCTAACCTTTCCTGTGTAATTACATTATTTTCCTGCATTAGTATTTGGCAGGATTTACCTTATTTCATCAAGGAAAAGCAAATGCCACATAGTTGTTTTTTTTTTTTTTTTTGTTTTGCATGTTCTTAGATATATACGTGATGATTTGACCCAAATCTCCAAGAAAGTTTGTCCATATATAAACCTTTTGCTATTATTAAACTGTGGGATAATACTCCAAGAATTCACTGAGCGTTTACTTATGAAGTAACAGTAAAATGTGTGCTACCTGTATTAGTACAAGAGGAAAGCTAATTGTTTGACAGTTCATTTGATATGATGTCCTGTTTTATTTGCATGAAGTTATAGTTGCAAAGATACAGTGTGTTAACTAGACTGGAAGTAGGGGAAAACTGGTCTGAATGCACCCTTCATTTCCGTGCTATGACTCAGTTCTTGGCAATGGCTAAAGCACTTGCAAAAAATGGCCGTGATCTAGTCTGAAACAAGACATGACAAGTAGTCCAAACCATTCTGATGTCTCCAAGGTGATCAGCAGAGTACATCATCTTGCCTTTTATCTTGTGAAAGCTGATGCTGAATTCTTTTAAAACCTAGTGCTTGAATGCCACTTTGTCAGGCCCAGAAAGTGACTGATTTATTGTGGGGTTTTTTTCTTTTTTTTTCCAAGGCAAAAGATGAACTGGCTGTGGCACAAGAGTGCAACACAGATTTCAGTTACGTGATTGAATAAAAGTAGAATGGGCAGGGAGAAAAATGAACTGTATGCTTTCAGTGTGACGTGAACCATCCTTCACGGCTTTGGCTTTCTTTGCTTTTAGGAGGCTGCAGTAATTATGGTCTAAGAGTACATTAGAATTATGATATTGCAAAAACATTTGGAATACAAAATTCCATGGCTGTCCTTTGTTTAACCAGGTAAAATGCTATTACCTTTTCAGATGCTTTACTCTGCAGCTGTGGCTTACATTGCACAGTTTATTTTGATTCACTGCAAATGACTGTGCTTGATGAGTGCATTGCAATTGATTCTGTAAAGCTATCGGAAGTCAAAACCCTGCTGGAATATTGCTGTAGTCTAGTGAGTAAATGCAGTGGCTGTCAATCACTGTGTGAGGTGAACATAAAATTCAACTCTCTATACCACTTTCACAGTTGTCTTTTTGCACACCAGTAAATTAAACTCCAGCAATCAGCTCTGCTGGGTGAAAACTTTTAGCAAAACGGTTTAATGAAGTATCGGTAACCTATAAAATTCTCCATTGTGGTGATCACGTTATTTGGAAATCTCTATTTTTACACTGTCACTGCTACACATCGGTGGTTTGTTAATGTTATGAGTAGTGTGGCTTTGCAATTTTTTGTTCATGCTAATGAAGGCAACTAGGGTACTACTATAAACACAAATGCCTTCTCCCAGTTATAACTGAGCTATTGAAGGGGTCATCTAGGGTAGTGGAGATTTCCAAGACCCGGATCCGGGCTCCTGGCACCAACTGACTGAGGCAGTGTTTCAAGCTATAGGAATGTCACCCTTATATAGTATAATCCTGTGGGGATGTGGAGCTCATATAGACAGGACAAAGCACGCCTATCCCCTGCTGATGCCTGGTTGCTGGACGGCTGTGTTCACACAGAGGGGGTTATTTCGATACAAGTTGTTTCGAAACAACTTGTATCGAAATAACACCTTATTTCAAAATAACTTAATTCGAATTAACAGTTTGTTAATTTGAATTAAGGAAAAAAAGCTCAAAGCGAAATAGCAGGTTCAGGCAACAGTTATTTTGAAACAAGTCACCGTTGTTTTGAAACAATCGTTTCGAAACAACATTGTTTCGTCCCCGCATGGGGTTTAACTTGTTTCAAAACAACACCGTTGTTTTGAAACAACCGTGCATCGTATGAACAGGGTATTTCTTATTTCAAAACCACCTCTGTTGTTTCGAAATAAGAGTGCTGTGTGAACACAGCCGACAAGATGACTATGGGGGCCGTTGGTAGCTGACACAAGTTTCAATAGTCTGTCAGGCTGCTCTAACTTAATGCTGAGGGGATCAACCCTAGTGAAAAGCCAGCCCAGGATTGGCAGAGCAGAAATGCTGCCCAAAGTCACGTCTGCTAACTTCTCTTCAGATGCACCACTGCTACAGAGGATCTGGCACTGCCATCACACTTAAAGTATCTTCTTGCATGTTTACCCACTGATGCTTATACAGACCCTAAAACATAAAGGTGTAACTCTTCTCTCTCTCATTTGACTGTAGAGCCATGAATGCCATTTCCCTTCTCACCTTTACAATGATGAGTTGGGGGATAATGAATGTATCCTATGGATCACTCATACACACTGGCTATTCCAGAAAGTTTTTTTGTTGGAAAATGAATAATAGTGGTCATGTTGTTGTCTTCTACTATTGTGTGTCAAATTCTTTTTTTTAAACTCTTGTTGAAAACCTAGAATTACACCAGAAGTAATTGTCAAGCTTCAAAATCATTTTCCCTTTGGGAGAAGGGGATTCTGGACAGTGGGCTTCTTTCTGGTTGTAGCAAGAGACTGGGTTAAATGTCCTTTTTTTTTCCCCTGACTTGTCATGATTCTAGCTCTTGTCTAAGATGACTCTCAGTTTGGCTCTCTCTTATGATGTTTGGAAACGGCTGTAAATAAGCCTAGAGATTGTGATGGCCCATATATTATAGATGCTTTAGAAGTCCATAAAGGCAGGGGAAAATGACAGTGTGTATGGATTTTTTATTATTTATTCCCCCCCTTTATCTCAGTATGTTCAGTAGTCTTACTGTGGGGAATTCTGAGGTAACATTTGGTTTCCGTAGGAAAGTAATCACTATTCTGATATGAATGAGGGAAAAGAAGCTGGGCAGAAACGAGAAGGTGGAAGTAATGGAAGGAGAAGTTGAGGAAAGAAGTTGCGAAAGTGAAAGTTGGAGGGGGGGGGCGAAATAAAAGCCTTTGCTAAAGTTAAGTCCCCAGTTTCCAAAAAATCCATTAATTTTGATAGTCTCCTAGACGGCTTTTCTAAGAGGACTGCTATAGCTTCCTTCCGGAAAGCTGGCTCTGAATTTGCACAGCTGTTCTGTATTAACTTTCATTTTAAAAATGCCCCTTTGAGTGGTGTGAAGAGTTGGGGATTGGGATATCCTACTAGCTGGGCCTTCCCAGATAATCAGTCTAGTCCCAAATGGGTATGGAGTCAGTATTGTCACACCCTTCCTACACCCTGGGAGGAAGGAGGAGGTATATGGGAATAGGGAGGAGGAAGAGTAGCTGGAGTGGTGCAGTGTTTCAGGTGGCAGTTGAGTTTTTTGTTTGTTTGTTAGAGGTGGTTTGTTTGGACTCTGCTTAGCTGGAAGATGATCCCTTAGATACTGTGTCGCCATATGGTTCAAGTTGGAGTAATGTAGCTAAGACTGGGGGTTGGCTGGAAAATCAGGGAGCTAGAACTTGTCCCCTGGCAGGACCAGGACCAGAAGTCAATGTGGAACGGAGGGAACATGTCACTTTACGGATGCGCCACCGCACAGTCCTGTCACCTAACTGACTTGAAGCTCATTTGCCTCTGGCAGTCACTTTTGCATTCAAACAGAGTTGATGCCAATGTATGGAGAAAATGCAGTTCCAGGAAGAATGATTTCAAAGCCGTGAGCTAGGTTTTAATTGTGTCTCTCACTGTTGTCAGAAGAAATTACATGGTTAAATTCCCTGCAAGCTGCTTTGAATAGTGACCCCTGATAGTTGAATTTACAGATATAATTGGGGCAAACAAATGGAATTACACATTAGCATGCATAGTGAACCTGACAACTGGAGAGATTGGAAAAGAAAACCATTACTGATGCTAGGAAAACATTTATTTCAGACTCTTTTCTCCCGGAAGGTTAACTATGCTTCTGGCATGTTGTTGTGGAAGCTATTCAGTCCTGGGAAGCCCATATGTCCTGGTATAAGGATGCTGATGTTAGAGAGATTGCAGAGTTTCTGCACACAAGAGTACTTCATTGCCTTTGGGATAGTTGGCACAATTTACCACCAGGCTCGATAATTAATGGCCCGTTCTGGCAATGCTGTGCTGCTTCCTGAACTAATCATCACTGACAGAAGTGTCACTGCATCCTCCAGTATGCAGGGACTGTGGCGAATTCAGCATCCTCTTATTCTCTCTCTCCAGTAGAGGCAGCCATCAAGCCATGTACAGCAGCCCATGGAGGAAGCCCTGTCTGAGGCACAGTGCATCCCCTGATTGAGGGAAAGAGCCTGGCCTCACTTTAAAGGCTACACAAGTGACAACAGCTTTTATGCCATGTCCTCCACCTCCTCTACTTTCCCTCTTATTCTGTGAACCCACCACAGAGCCAGGTGGAATCTGTCGGCCAATTACAGCAAATAATTGTCTGGATACCGTATTCAATGACTTGCATTCTGGCAGCTCAACAAGGAGCTCTTAGATCGGTTTAGGCTACCAAACTATCTCTCATTTCTTTGTAATTTTTACTCCCTCATCAGTGTGTGTTGGGCAGTAAAGGTAAATTCCCAAACTCTGTATATAGGAATGCAAAGCAGCCTCACTTATCCACTTCTCCAAACGTACAGAGTAGGTCTATGACCTTTGTATCTGTCCCAGCATGCAATAGGAAATCCAGATATTGCAACCCTATGGTGCTGTTAAAGATGGCAGTTAGTGAGGCAGGTGCAGAATATCCAGAAAATCCATTTTATGGCACGCATGGCCTGTTAAAACTTCTCTTCTCTGCCCAATATAAAATGATTGTAATCCTAGTGCTCCCCTGACCCTCCCCCTGCCCCGGCCTATTTTGAAGATTTCAACGTTACAACTGTGTGTTCTTGCTATATCAGTAGTGGCTAATTTAGTGCAGTGGTTCCCATATTTAAAAGTGCTGAGCGTTGGTTAATTATTAGTAACATTGAAGGATCTGGTGCTCAGTGACACTGGGATGCTTTTCTTGTGACACTTGGATCTGCAATTAGTTTGCAAATAGTGTAATATTAATTGTTAATGGAAACCTTTATTTAAGAATACTGATATTTCTGCCTTGGGCATTAAGCATGTGAGTGTGGCCTATGTGCCACTTACTCAAACTTTTTTTTTCATGTAGATTAGCATATTTAGGAAATTTATTCTTTGAGGGAGAAGAGTGTGTGTGTGTATTTTTGCCATGTAATTCGTTGGAGAAGAGCACATTTGTATTTTTAGTAAGGGTGCCTCAAAATAACAATTCATATTTACTGTCTTCTCTGCTAATGTTGTGCTCACCGCATTTCATTGGCTAGCATACCCTCAGATACAGTATTACAGAATAATTTTTCAGTAAATGTCAGTGAAAATCTGTATCTGTCCATACACTATGCTGGGTTTAAACAGTTTCAGCCTGAGTTTTGTTGGAGTGCTTCCTTAGTAATGACCTTAGCCCAAATCTGAGTGCACAAGACACTTTTTTTTTTAATCAGAAATTTGGTATTTCATTTCTATGCTCCTTCTGAACTGAATTAGGAATCCGCAGTGTGAAAAGACTAAAGTAGGACTATCAAAATCAGGAACCATCTATAGTTAAATTATTAAGGGTAAAGCACACTTATACTTTATAAATAAAATCCTTCATCTTGATTATTGGTATCTGCAGTTTCTGGTTTCATTACAGAAATGTTTTGTCAATAAGACCAATATCTATGTACAAATGATGATGCCTGAACACCTGCAAGTAAGATTTTTATCTCTGAATGTCTTAACCAAAGACGCAGGCCAGGACCTATTCAGCTCACAAGGCAGGAGGAGATGGAGTTTCCCAGCAAAACAGGAAATTAATACCTGAAAGCATGTAACAGGAATCAATCCATTTTCTCTTTTTGAAGAAAAATATTATACATTTGCGTTATAGTTGATCATTCCTTTTCCATATACCTAGGCTGAAAAATCTTGGCCTGCTCCATTGGTGATAAGACAATTGGCAATCAATTCTGTTGTTTCAACTGTTTCTTGACTATTAATCTGGGTCATACAATACTGTTTCATAGCTATCACCTGTAAATTGTTTGGACTGAAGACTGCAATTTGGGACAGATTTAAGCACATCACAGTTCTGGAACTGATAATCTGTTTTCCAAAAGCTAACTCTTGCAATACACTGAAAACCCCAGAATGTTTGACAGAGGCACTGGTCCAGGAGGTGAACGTAGCTCAACTACTCAATGCAGTCATAATGTAATTAAACTTAACATCCATCTGGGAGGTGGTGAGGAAAACCAAAGCAACCCACACAGTGGCATTTAACTTCAAAAAAGGGTGCTATACAAAACTGAGTAAGCTTATTACATAGAAATTGAAAGGAATAATTACAAGAGTGCAATGCCTATAAACTGCATGAAAGCTATTTAAAAGCAATAATGGAGGCTCAAATTAAATGTATATCCAGAATGATAAATACAAAGCAGTACATGTCGGAAAACATAGTCCCAACAATACATAGAAAATGATGGCCTAAAGAAGCTACTGCTCTTCAGGAAAGATACCTTGTAGCTACCTTGGTCAGTTCTCTGAAAACATCTGCTCAATGTGCAATGGCAGTTAAAAAACAAACAAACAAACAAAAAAATCCTAATGTTAGGAACCATTAAGAATGGGATTGATAATAAGACAGAAAATATCATAGCGCTATTATATAAATTCATGGCATACTGCACCTTCAACACCATGTGCAGTTCTGGCCACTATCTAAAAAACGATATGAGAAGTGGAAAATATACAGAGAGGTGACAAATGATTTGGGGTATGGAGCAGCTTTCATGTGAGAGAAAATTAGAGACTTGTGTTACTCAACTTGGAAAAGAGACAACTAATAGGGATCTGGTAGAGATCCATAAAATCAGGAATGGTGTGGGAGAAAAAATAAAGTGGTGGCCACCCCTTCTCATAACAAGAACCAACTAAATTAACAGGCAATAGACTTACTGTGGCTGTTCTTTTTCTCCCCATCCCCTGCCCCTACAACAGATATTTCATGTGTCTTTTCCATGCCGTTGATCCATGTGCTTCTTTTACTCAGTGAAGGTCTAAATCATCTGTTTAAATTGAAAATGATTTCCAACATGTCTGGGTTTCTGGGTTCTTTAAGCCAGAAATCATTTGACATGGATGAAGTGACAGCAGAGTGACTACATTTTGAATTTAGGGATGAATTAAAAAGTTCAGACTACTCATTTTTCTTAATTATTTCAAACATAAACTGATTGGACAGAGTGAATAGAAGCAAAGCTGTGATGAATTTTTTTTATCATAAGATCTCTAGCCTAATTGAAGAGCCCAGTGTATGGATAAACTGTATGTTGTCAATAGCTCATTGTAACCTACTTAGAGGATGTGGGGAACAGAGCGTTACATCCACCAAACTGAATCTGAGACTTTTCTCATTTACTCATTAACTCTCTTGAGAGCTAGCAATGGACTGTAGCACTGCAAATCAGTATTTCCAGTAAGAGACCATGATAACACTTTCATTGCAATATCTCAGGAGGAGACAAATTAACTTGTGTCAACAGTGTATGCGTAATGGAAAAATTATTTATTCTCCGTAGCTGAACATAAAATTTCTGTTTAATGTGAGATCAACTAACTCATAAATATTGAAGCTGAAATTATGACCGTCTCATCTAAAGAGACGGTGCTGTTGACTTGGTATGTGAGCAGCTTTAAAGAGTTTTGCTTGAAGCCCCCAAAAAGGATGAGATCTGCCAGGAACAGGGGTGTCTATGTGGCATCAGTAGGTGGTTTTGTGCTTGTGCTCCATTCGGAGTTGCAATGAAGTTCATGGATCATGAGAGGACACAATGTAAGCAAGTGTGAAGCATTGTCACTAGAGTTCTGCAATGCCCCTTACATACAGTCATAGTTGGCCAAGCTTGATTGCCTCTTTTGGTCAGGGTAAGGTGTGCTGTAAGTCTTGTGTCCCTTGATTGTTTAGAGACTAATAAAATAACTTAGTATTTGGCTGGCTTTGCCCTTTACCAAAGGGCCAGGCAAGGGAACACTTCAAATGCAAGCACTTCAGGGCAACACGCAGGACAGGGCCTCAGTCTGAATTCTGGGTCAGCCTTTTGGAGCTGCTTGTATTCTGTCCTAATAGGTTACTCAGCCCACCCCAGGAAAATGACAGGCAAGCCATCTTAACTGGCCTGCTGTTTTGGATTGGTCAGTATCTTTTCTTCTGGCCCTTCTAAACTGACGGAGGACTGTCCTGCTAGTCATTCAGAGGGGACTTCCCTTGCTCTAGGAGTGTCAGGGTCCTCATATCTTCACCTAATAGGCTACATCACTCTCACACAGCTTCTGGCCCTGCTCCCCACCCAGCATGTCCATGATCTTGGAGATTAGAGTAGAAAGGTATTAATGTCAGCGGGTGGGGTGTGATACACCCTTATTTAAAAACTTGTAGTGTTTTCCAAACTAATTGCTTTGCCTGGCTAATAGGTGTCATTGAGGAAGAAGAGCAGAAGACGCTTTTTGTGGAGTCTTCCTTTCCTAGGCATGGAGTTTGGCTTCCATTTCATACTCAGATTATTTGAGGAATATATGTGCCAGACAGACTGAATAAAAGGGGGGTTGTCACTACTGGCACCTAACTGGAAAAAGCACGTGATTCAAACAGTTGCTATGCCCTGAAAATAATATTCCAGTTACTACTATATGTTTTCACAAGCTCACTGATAGTTTCTTCAGTACTCATGCGCTATGCTTGCAATTTAGGCCTCAATAAATCTTTATTTCTGACCACTCTAAATCTGTGCTGGATATCTTTAATGTAAGACTGAACATTTTATCTCTGTAGGATGAAGCTATTTGCTTTGCCCAGAGGGCAAAGCACACTCTCACCAGACCAAACCTGTGTGGTGAGTGCTTTAGCTTGGAGCTAAGTAACATGAACATAGCTTTCTGCCGTCTTTATGTGGTGTTAGGTTCCTACACTCAAACTCAAAGGTGAATCGTTGCTGTGCAAAAATACAGTGAGCTGCTGCTTCTGTCATCTTTCAAAGAGAGTCAGCAAACAAAGCCCCTTGTTGTTGCAGACTGTTTTCTAAAATTAGAAAAACCAGCAGCATTCCTCAGGAGGAAGCCCATCTTTTCCTTTCCAAAAAATATCTCTTTGTAGTTGAATCTGAACATGCAAATGTGTTGCTTTGAGAAGGTCCTTTAAGGAAATTCAGATTGTTTGAGATCCAAATTAAAATGAGGTTTTTCAAAAGCTTTTGTCAGTGCCGTAATTGACATTTTAGTGTGTTGGAGGGAGAACACCAAATAAACATTCTGAATATGATCTATATGAGTTGCCCTTCATTGCTGTTGTCATAGCTAGACAGATTAGTTTAACACAGAGATACCTTTTTGTTTGTTCTTGACATTTACCAGAAAGCAATTATAGCTTTTCTGCTTAAAAATAAAATAAGGAGGCTTTGCTAGCATTGAGCAGTGCTTCTCTTCACTAAGGGAAATGCACTGAGATTGTAAGAGTTAAAATGCTTCTGTAAGTGAGCAGAGGAAAATACTCTCTCGACTTCAGCTTCCCTCCTCTTGTTCCAGTATTTGTAGGCACTATAGGAAGAACATAAGCTCCATCCATAAGTAAAATCAAGGGCTAGAAATATTTCACTTTAATTTGAATGAACACATGCTTAGGTGCAATGAGGGTCAAATTGCTTAAGGTTTTATGGGTGAAATTTTACTCTGAGAATTCGCATACTTCACTGATTCTTGAGAGGTTAAAATCTGGTGGTCATGTCATTCTTGATAGAGGCATGAAAACTTGGAATTGAAAACTTTATTAACTAACTACCTAGTGTAATAATCAGATGATTTTGGCTATTAAGGCCCCAATCCTGCAAAGGATCATGGGTGTTCATGAGATAAGACCTGTGTGGCTCATAGAAGTCAATGTGATTGCACATGTGACTCATGTTACTGACAAGTTCTCAAGAAGTATTTGCAGGATCAGGCTCTAAATGGGGGGGAGGGATCAAAGTACAATGAGATTGTCAAAACCATTATTCTAACAAATTCGTTACTTCACAGACATGATCAGAGAAATTAACACAACTGATTTTGTATTTATGCAGTGGTTAAAGTATAATTTGACAGGCTCTGGAGCCCTTCTAATCTCCGCACCCCCTGATGACTGCCCTACATCTCCCCCTTACTCCTCCTTGCCTGGCCAGGCCATTCCTGCCTTGTGTATGCATCTGAGCAAGCTCAGGGTGGGATATCTGAAAACTTCCCCCATCCTGGCCACAGCTCCCAGGCCAGGGTAGGGCAGAACATGTGTTCCATCTGATTTTTCTATTTTTGGGGCCCTGGAACTCTGACCCATCAAATTTGGGGGGCCCGGAACTGTATTCCAGTGTGTTCTGGCTTTCTTTAACCCTGCAGGTCTGTAAGCTCAAAATTTTGCTCTAAATATGGATTTTAAAATCTTTTTGTGAAGCAGTGACATACAGAGTTGAGAACAAATTCATTAATGATCTGGAAGAAAGGGTAAACAGTGAAATGGCAAAAGTTTGCAGATGCTGTATTTCTCAAGACTGTTAAATTTAGAGCAGACTGTGGGGAATTAGAAAGAAATCTCACAAAATGGGGTGACTGGGCAACAAAATGGTGGATGAAATTCAATGTTGAGTGCAAAGTTCTGTCTATCTGAAAAAATTAACCCAACTATTCATATCTACAGTGATAAATTCTAAATGTAGCTGTTTTCCACCCAAGAAAGATACATTAGTATAGATTGTCTGAAAACTTCTACTCAATTCACAGCAGTGGTCAAGAAAATCCAAGAGTATGCAAGGAACTATTAGGAAATGGATGAAAAATATCAAATGCCAACAAATTGAGTGCCCTATCTCAAAAAGGATGTAGTGGAAAGGGAAGAGAAGAGCAATAAAGATGATGAAGGGTATGGAACAGCTTCCATATAAGGAGATACTAAAAACATTGTCTCATCATCTTTTCAAAGGAATGATGCTAGGGTACATGAGTGAACAGAGAAGTGTTGTATTTTTTTCACATATTAAAAGAAGTCAGGGTAAACCAATTAAATTTATAGACAACAGGTTTAATAGAAACAAAGAACTACTTTTTTCAGACAATGCACAGCTAACCTGTGAAACTCATTGTGATGGGATGTCATCTTGGCCAAAAGAGAGAACTGCAAGAGCCCATCCATCAGATGGCCTCAGGCATTCATGTTTTGCTGACCATGCCAGAGGTGTACCACAGCAATACTTGACCAGGAGCTCTCCTATTGCCTTGCACTGTTGCAGACTCCCAAGGTTTTTGGTCTGCCCTTGATCTGATTCTAGTTCCCACCCCAAGCTGTTCAAGTCAGCATCTGTGCCTTACTCCAGAGCTTTTACTGATCTGCTCTGACCCTGTGCCACACCCCCGGATCCCCTGACTCAACTCAGCTTTAGCCTTCAGCTTGAATCAGGACTCTGACTACAATCCTGTTTAGGACTGTCTATAGACTGGGACCTTGGTTCTGACCTGTGGCCTGTCCCCAGACCTTGGTTTCTGTGGCCATTGTCCCAGTCCCAACTCTATTGTCAGCTGTAATCCTTTGAATTTGTACTCAACCGTAGCTCCAGCTAGCAAGTGTGGCCATCTAAAACCCAGAGCCTCACATTAGTTTGGCAGCTCTTATGTTCTAAATATACTTTTTAGGTGCAAAGAACAATATCTATTTCTGCTGTTTATCTTAATTGCACCAAAACAAGGATAAATCTGTTTAGAATTAATAATTTTCTAGCATTGGCTGGTGCAACCCTTTAATTATTCTTCTGGGTCCGATATCCAGTTATATTAATAAACATGAGTTCATTCAGAACTAATAGCTGAACCTGTGTATGGGATTTAGCATCCCTAGGTCGTAGGTCTGGCTTTACCATATGCTTTGAAGAGCTCATTAATTTTATTCTTTCTTGAGTAACAGACAGATCACACTAGGAGACTGAGCTTTGACATTATTTTACCCAGTGTTGGCATTCCCTTCAGAGTCAAAAAGAGTGTGGGGGGGGACACTGTTTCATGAATGTTCTAATGAACATCCCGTCTGATTTACCAAAAAAACCCGCTTCATTTTTCTTGCACACGGGGGATAATTTTGAAATGTGAAGCATATTTCTATTGGTGGTAATGAAGTTATGAAGCAAAAGAATCTCTCATTAAATGTGTAAGATGGCTAGGTTTATGCCTTAATCTTAAGTACTGACCCATGGAGGTAGACCCCTAAAACTGCTGGGGTAGAATTCCCCTGTCCTAAACTTCAGAGCCTGAGTCACAACTTTAAAGCACCATTTTGGCAGCTAAGTGACTCCACTAGGCCGGGTCAATTGACCCAGGTTAGAAAAGCTCTCGCGGACGTCAGCAGCGCCTTGCGTACCACACAGGGTTGGGGCATTCAACTCAGATCTGTAACTCTGGTTTGCAAAAACCATCTGTGATGTTCCATTCCTGCCTCTCCAAAAATTGTTAGAACCCAGCAATTAAAATGATAATAAGGAAATCGTATATCTAATATAAAAGACAAACACATAATACAAATTGTTGTATGACTTAAGTGTTCTTCTTTTGTCAAAAATGAGCAGTAAAGGGCACAAATGACTTATAGTTCTGTTCCTACACATATGTATAACAGTTGCTTAGCTTTAGTGAGCTTTTTAGAGCTAGTATAATGAAGTATTATTCATTTTTACTTTAGCAGTTTTGTTCTCGGCACAGACATATGGCTTGATTCTTGTGAGACCTCCATTTGCACAACTCCCACTGAAGTCACTTGGGGTCCCCTGGGAAGATTTACAGGATCCAGTGATTTTTAAATAACTAAATGGAAAATTTGAATTGCAGACCAAAGAGTCAAAATAAGAAATGGATTAGCTGGATGGGCAGGATTGGCTTCCTACCTGAGTGTTTCTTCTGTATCTCAGAATGATATTGTCAGAATTACTGCTCCTACGCCATTATGTTAGAGTACTGATAGGTGACTGATAGACTTCCATTATGGGACACATTAGTAAGGGATAGAGTAAGCACAGCTTTTGCTTTTGAAGTCTCACGTTCATTACGGAGCTCTTTTAGTTCTTCCAGGATTTCCCATACAGTAGCTACCAATCTGGGTACAAAGAATGAGCTGTTTTCTTGTGTAGTGTTCAGTCTGTCACTGTACTAAGGTGAATCTGTTGCAAGAAATGTATTATTGCAATGAAGGACTAAAACCAACTGAGGCACAACTTGAAAGATGAAGTAAATGTTTCTTTTTTTTAATGTAAGGGCTGCCTTGTGGTTTTCTTTCATGGGGTGCCTAAACCCAGTAAATGGGCATGGTAGAAGTTAGAGATTTGCACATGAAACATCTGAGGTGGTACTTGATGGCTAATTAACTGAAACTAGGAAAAAGTCAGCAGGTCTAGTGAGCCGCATAAGAGACTCTTGGAAGCAATCAGGGTGCTTTGCCCACTGAGCAGTGGTGAAACAGCACAGGGGAAGAAGTGGAATGGTAAAACTGGAGGGAAATGGCTGCTTTTATTGGTGTGGTGTTTTTTACTTTTCTGTTACGGACTGAATCAATAAAGTAAACCAGTTGTGGCTTAGTTTCTGGAAAGCCTTTAAGATCAAGTTGAAGAATGTCTTCAAACTTCACTTTCACGTTTTCATCCTGTCCAGCACTGAGGAACTCAGACACTAAATGCCTGGTTTACAGTTTTCACATGTACAGGATAAACTTGATACAGTTATTTATTCACCAGAATCATGATGTGCGCCCCCCTGTTTGAATGTGTGACTACTGTACTGAACCCACTTATGCATTGTGTATATCCAATCCTGATGGATCCTCTGTTCTCTGGTGGGCTGTCAGTGTGCTGACCTGAAAACTAATTCTTTGCCTCTGGTCAATTAGCTGCTCTGCAACAGGATTAAGACAGGTGAGCACACATATAAGGTTATGAATGATTATAAATGCTCTTTGACAAATTCCAGTTAGACTTTGAAAATTCCCCTGAGAGAGAAAACAACCTGATCTCGATGCAAAACTCACAAAGAGGAACTGGATGGTTAATGTGCCTTTGAAAAGGGAATGATTTTGGACCTTGGGTCAGAACTTTGAATGCATCTAATTTTCTTCTTAGGGTGGATTTAAATTCCAAACCGAGCAAGGTTCTGGTATTTTCAGCCAATAGTTGGAAGATTCTGGGGTTTTATTTACGTAATTGTTCAGAAGGCAGATACGTCACATATTTCTTCCATCCAGCCCATCCTTCCAAAGATAACAATTCTCCCTCCACCTTCAAGTTAAATCTTCAGTGCACCAACAGTCTTAATTCTAATGGCCTGACAGCTTTGGCTAAATCCACTGGTATGTGTCTTAGTGTAAATCAGTGACAATATACTGTATGCTCCATACATTCATCCTTCTAAAAGGGTCATTAAATTTAATTGCAAAGAGATTATGTACAGGTTATGCTGAATGTAGGAAATAAATTAGGCCTGTTCCTGTTATTACGTGGTGGTTTTTAAAAGCAGAGTTGTGCATAAAGCTCCAGTGCTTTGTATGTGTCACTGAAAACTCAAAATGGAAATACAGTCCTCAACAGGAAAATGTAGGAAGCAAGAGATTCTTCTCTTTTTGGGTCTTAAACCAGCTAATGGTTTTTCCTCAAAACCTTACTTACAACTGTGCATTTTTCTGTAAATTTTGTTTGTCAGAAATGTCAATCTCACTCGCCTGTTTATTGTCAAACAGTTCCTCACCATATATATCTATAGTGGAGGAGAGCACTAGATAATTCTAGCATCATTACCAACTCTACATCTCATGAACTCCATTAACTTTTTGATTTTTAACAGGAGTGTCATCACTAGCAAACCAGAAACTCAAGTGGCAGGACATCATCAAGGAGACGAGGGTCCACTCCTGGACCAAACAATAAACCATAATGTGATAATTAGAAATGGTTCTGAAGTAGATCCATGTTCCTCTGAACTTTTGAAGTAGATTTGGATCTGAACTTTGCCTCCTGAAGCCACTTCCTGTAATGACAATATGTTGTATTGACATAGCATTCAGCCAAGGATCTTATAAATTTAAATCAGTCTCACAATTCCTACGTGCTGAGTAAGCATTGAGTCATTTTTTCCAAAGATGTGCACTTAGGCACTGAAGTTCTGCAATTCAATAAGGTGCTCGTGCCCCAAACCAGTGGCAAGACTGGACTAGAATCCAGTGGCCCTCATGAATACTATTCTTCTGTTCCAAATGACAGACCACTTTCTTCAAGTCTTTTGACACTTATAGGATGAAACAGAAAGACGTTGATGAAAACATTAACTAACAAGAACATATTCTGTATTTTTTTAAAAAAAGAAACAAATGACACCTCCTTGTTTTCCTGTTCCATCAAATATATGTTGGCAGATCATCCTATAACATTACAGAATGTTATAAAAAAAATTCTGATCCACTGTTAACCAGGAATATGCTCTATCTCTTCAGCTATCACAACTCCAGTGGCAGGAAATTGCACAGCCTCTGTGTGAATGCAAGGAAAGGTCATAAGTGGGTGATGCCATTATGTAGTTAATAACATAACTGCTGAGTTACTGAAGAAGGAAAAAAATGAAATGTTAGTCCTGACAGCAGCATTTGTTCAGTTGGAGGCTGATGTTCTAAGAAACTTACTGTTCATGTGGAAAAAAGATGACTTCCATATTTACCAGTCCTGCAAAGATAGAGTTAATTGGTGCTGTCCATTGAGTTTAATTGTTCTGGAACTAATGCACCCATTCATAGACCAGGGTGGAGGAATGCTAACAGGAGTCAAAATAATGGCAAGGAAGCAGAAGGATCAGAGTCCCAAGAGCATTCATTCATTGCTTAGGAGTATAAAGAAGCTTTGCATGAATTTATATTGGGTTGGGGTTTGATAAGATTGATTATTTAGCAGTTGCATGTTCACTGAGCCCAGCAATAGTGTTCTTAGTGGCCAAATGGTGCTCTTAGAGCCCAAACTGAAGTTCAGTGAGCACTCCCCAAGAATGTCTCCCCTCCCTTCTATAAACTCTGTTCCTCATCACACCTAAACACAAGATGAAATTGTTTAGCTACATGATGTACCAACTTGTAGACTACTTGGGTTATATCTCTATTCATGTGCAGAAGTCCATTTAATCAGAAAACAAAGCTCGTACATCAAGGGACACACATGTCATCTTATCAATACTTGATGGGTAGCAGCAGAATGAAACATTCTCCGTGACCTGCTGTTTTCCTCTCAACACAACTAAAAACGTTTCTCTCCTGAGGTGTGAATGAGTGTGTGGTGTTCCCCAGGATCCACTTTACCTACCAATGAAAGACACCCACTGCCATGGTGGAACAGCTGGCAGCTGTTTAACAATGTATGGAATTATTAACCAGGTTAAGGATATAATGTGAATAATGGCATGATTTTCAGCACTGCTGTCATTGCTTGATAGTGGTAATAAAATAAAAAATGTGCTGCTACTTGTTTTATTTCAGTGAAACCATATGTTTCATTTCTAATCAGTTTTTTTCTGCAAACAACTTTTAAAAATGATATTGCATTCAAAAGAAGCAAGGAGTCCTGTGGCACTAAAAGACTAATGAATTTATTGCATGAGCTTTTGCGGGAGGAAAAATCCCACTTCATCAAGCACTTTGAATATGGGGGAACTTACAGAATGGGAAGAAAATAAAGATAGGGAAGTGTAAGTCATGGGATCAGGTCACACTGTAACAGCAGATCAAAGCTGTTGTTAAGATTCAAACACTGGCGAACACCATACAGGGGAAGATGAAGTCAAATCACCTGTTGTAATGAGGAAAAAATCCAAAGTCCTTATTTAATCCTGAAGAGACAGAATCAAATTTGCAAATAAATTGCAGTTCTGCAATTTTTGTGAAGCCTTGATGTGTAATTGGATTCAAGTCACTGATGAAACATGTTTTCCTAGTATGATAAGAAAATCCCTATATGTGTATGTGTGTGAGAAACTGACTCTGGTTTGATCTTATCTGATGTGATCTAATTTTTCCTGAAAAACTGAGAAGTGCATAGGAACAGTAACTGCTGCCACCTGTAAAAATAAAGTATTTATTGTTCAAATGTGCAACAAAGCTACTGTACAGGAGCTAACCAATTTTATATTTTCAATAAGAACAAAGTATGATGGTGAATCACAGTTTATTCTATTAAGAATTTACCTCCAGTCCAGGCTAAACTGATTCAGCTGTGAGTGGAGCCACTGCTGAACTCTTGGTATTTACTGTGGATTGCAGAAATGCAATAAGATGAGTAAAAAAAATAACTAGAATAAAGGAAATCCATTGGGAAAAGTAATTCTTGTGCTTGATGAGTCATCAGAACATGAGAGGGCTAGTAGAACGTGTAAGAAAACTGCCTTTTTCTTGTTTTTCTAGCTGAAATATAGTTGTGCATTAAATGGATATAGCAGTGGCAAGAATTGGAGGTCAGCTCTGACAAACTTATAAAGCTGTCAATTTGTTTTTAATTCTCTACTTTCCAGTTTTTCAAATTGTTAAACAACTGGGCCATTGGAATAATGCCAGAATGAAGCTGCTTCGTATTCTCTGTACTGCTGTCCCCACTATCTGTTCTTTTTCAGCCCTGATGTGCTGAAAGATACAGTTGGTCATAGCTGAGCCCTTCAATGCTCTTGACTAAAAGAAAAATATTACGACTCAAAATCTGATCAGTACTTTCACTCACCTCATTCTTATCCAAGATGCCTTGGGAGGACAGAAGAATTCTCAGCTACCCTAAATGGAGAAAAAAGCTGGTCTGCTCTTCAAAATAAGTATTGTTTTCCATTCTTAAAGAGTAGCAGGGATACAGTGGCTAGAATTTTCCATTCATCTGTTTTTATTTTTATACTAGACTAGGGAGCAAGGAAACAGTTTTCAATGATGTCACTCACACTGATTCTTCAAATTCAACAAAACTTAAGAGACAATCAGGGCTGACCTTTGGAAAAATTTGTATTTTGGTGCCCTGGCCCCTTTTGCCTCCCCAGGCTCCTTGTGGCCCCACAACCCATTGCCAGCCCTTTTCTTGCCACTTGACCACAACTTCTCCTCACCATGGTACCCTATGGGGCTACCCGCGTGGCCACCCTGGATTTGATTTTTCCTTTTATTGTGGAGTACAATGCCCTTAGACAATTTTTCAGCAAACTTCTGTGATCAGGCAACTGAAGTGGTATATAAGAACAGTCTGTGTCTGCTGGGGGTGGAACTAAATTTTCATTTGAATTTTATGGATGCTGGGACTTCTCCCTCTGAGCGACCTATAATGCATTGCCTCCGTTTCAGAAATCCACAGGGGGGATGAGAATACAGAAATAGGTTTTGGTGCCACTTATTTGCTTGTGCCTCTTGCCTGGGGTGACTGAAAATTAAGGGACGGCTAACTATCAACATGTTGAGAGAGGGCAGGACCTCTTTATGGTGCTGGGTTGGAGAAAAAGTGATATGGGGAGTAATTTATCCCTAATAATGGGTACTTCAAAAAATTAGTCTGGGTTCCATTCAGAATGGGGGAGGGCTGCAGCTAGGCAAATTACGGTGTGTTTTCAAAGTAATGGCTTATCTTTCTTTACATTATTTTTATAAATCCTTATCCTTTAAGATTTTATTGATATATATATGTGTGCTTTTGTGTGTGTGTGTGTATATATATATATAAATATAGTTAAAATTTTAAACATGCACAGATATGAACAGGCCCAACAATACTGGTGGGGTGCAGAGAAGAGGAAAAGGGACGTAATTGGTAAAGGGACTCATGATTTAGAAGGGCTTGGATAGATACATATCCTCCTCTCCACCACACACACACACTTTTCCCTAAGGTCTCTGCTGCGCTTGTGCCCTTTGCCTCTTCCCTGAGCTGAGCTCATTTTGTTATGTGCTATGCAGGTTTCTGGGTGGCTGAGGAGGTCATATCTGCTACTCAACTTCTCATGTTCCAAAGGGGCAGCCATGTTAGTCTAGTTCAGCAAAAGAAGCAAGGAGTCCTCTGGCACTTCAAGACTAATCAATTTATTTATCGCATAAGCTTTCTTGGGAGAAAATCCTGCTTCTTCAAAGTGTCTGACAAAGTGGGATTTTCTCCCAAGAAAGCTTATGCGATAAATAAATTGGTTAGTCTTGAAGTGCCAGAGGACTCCTTGCTTCTTTTGCTCAACTTCCCATATACATCAGTAATTTCCCTGGCGAATCCAAGGGACCCAGGAAACTGGGTAGCAGATGCTGCCTCCTCAGCTGCTCAAGGAACTACCATGGTACCTAATAAATAAAAACTTATGGTGGAAGCCTACTTGGACCTCAGCCATCCCTTTTCAATGGGAGACATTAATTGTTCTGTCCTTTGGCTTGGAAATGCTATTGGTAGGCCTGTATATGAAAATGAAACTGGTGGAAGAAATGGATTTTAAATGGAATATCTTGTAAAAATCTGAACATCTGCTTGAACAGCACGGGTATGTTTAATCTTTCCTTTTATGCTGCTTTTCCTGGTGAGGGTCATGACAGCAGCATGGGGAATAGGGAGGACCAGACTTCCCTTTCACAGCAGACTCCTGGGGGATTCCCAGATATTTCCAGGCAATCCAGGAAATATAATCCATCCTGCATGTTCTGGTCTTGGAGCCTTGTTCCAGTGGGATGTGCCCAGTAGACTTCCAAAGGAAGCCTTCCAGGGTGGGGCTCAAGTTCACAAACCACCTCAAATGACTCCTCTCGATCCAGAAGAGTAGCAACTCTACTCCGAGGGTCTCTCAAAGAACCGAGCCCCTCACCCTGTCTCAAAGAATCAGCCCAGCCACCCTGCAGAGAAACCTCATTTTCACTGCTTGTACCTGTGAGTCCATCCTTTTAGTTATTAGCCAAAGTTTATGGTTATAGAGGAGGATGAGGATGTAGATTGAACAGTGAATTGGTGCAGCTGCTGCAGTGATGTGAGCGCTGTACCAATCCATGCTGCTGAAGCACAAACTGAGTTTTCAGATGAAGCTGTCAGTTTACAGATCAATCTCGTGTTCCCACTTACCATCGCTTGTGAGCAAGACTTCTAGGTACTCAAACTCTTCCACTGGGGATGGCTTTAAAAATAAACCCACCACCTACTTTGTGCTCAATGTTGGCCTCAGACACACCAACATGCATTACTTTCTTTTCTGTGATTCTATTAATCAAAGAAGGTGATTGATAGAATAGGAAAAGAAAGGAATGTTGTTGTACTTCGTTGTATCTAAAGACAGAAATGGCCAAAAGTATGTAGTGTTGTTTGGTTTTTTGGTATTCTAGCGTAATAGAATTGATGCATGTCAGATTATGTGCATTGACCAAATTGTGTAGCATGTTGTCAAATATTAAGCAGTCGTGCAATGAAAGACCCTAACAGGTGCGTACTGAATAGAAATAGAATCAATGCTGCGAGGGGGAAGAATAATCTAAATTTCTTATTTCGTGAGTATAAATGATCACACTTACTATTGTTTAGTAACCTGTCCCTTTAAAGACAGTTAAGTTTCCTTTTTCTGTTGCTGTCCAATCTGCTTTGTGGAAAAAGTGTTCAGACAGATGCTCCTTGGCTGAAACAATGAGAAGTAGAGTAGAAAACTGATGTTCTTCATTACTGTAATTTCCAACCTGTCTGACAGCAATAGGAATTCAATTATGATCCTCCCGTGGCAATAAGCCTGTACACTAGATCTTAATTGTTCAGACATTAGGTTGCAATTTGCATTTGTATTACAGTGACAGCCGACTGCTACTATCAAAACTAGAGATTTATATTAACTGGAAAAATAAACCTAATTTTAGAAAAAAGTAAAAGGGACATTAGTAAAGCCATATACCCTCTGTCTCTCCTGTGAGTGAGAAGGATTTTTTCTTAATTGACTCATTCAGCAATTATATATTATAATTTCTCCAAAAATTATTTATTTCTTATTTCAGCTAAGCTAAATTCTGACTTCAGTTTGCAGTGCTGAATTCTGCCAGCTGATCTTTGCATTGTTAATCGGATGTCTAATTCAGGAATGACTATTGCAGATGAGGAAAAAACCTGAATTATGGATAGCATAAATATCTATCTGGGCTGCTTGTTATATAGATTAATCATCCTGGAGGTTCAGCCTAGCACTGACCCTTTATGCTTTTGGAAGAAAAGAGTGAATTGAACAATGAAATAGTCTCTTGTGGTAGTACAGCCCTAATCTAAGCAGAATAACTCACATTTTCAAAAGAGCTACTGTGCATGCTACCAGCTTGCATGTGCATTTGAATATATACATGGGTGCAAATCACTTGCTTGCCTGTGTACATGGGGAGAGTAAGTGCTCACAAATCAAGCGTGCAAAGGCTGGCATGCCCCTTTGCTTGTGCACTGTTGAGGATTTGAGCTTCTGGACTTGCAAATGTGTATTTTCTGAGAAGATTAAGAAAAAAAGTTGACCATGAATAGTGCAAAACTAGGAGGGAGAGAATCTTTCAGTATCCGGGTTATGATGTGTTTGTAAAACAAAAGACCTTTCCAGTCACTTTGAGAAAGTTGGCAGCTGGGTGTTCAATTGCTGCCTAGCCATAGTGTGCACGGACAGCAATTTATGTTGCTCTTAAGTGGAAGATAATCGTAATCCTCGTGGCAAGTAATGTTTGTCTCTACCAGCTGCTGAGTTGGTTAGATACTGACCCATGTCAGCACTTCTGATGTGGGTTAAGCTGGAGGGCTCCAGCAGGGATTGTCTGAGATGACTTGCAACCATGCGAAGGGTTTTTATGCTGCCCTTTTAGCTTCCTACTATGAGACACAGCTGTGCTTTGTGATGGGGGAAACTTGTTTTGTGACTGTGCTTCATGCTATCTTGTGCTGCTCCCAGGCTAAGTGCAGAGAAGCAGAAGCCAGGAATTAATGCCTCTTCATCACTCAGTGGGAGGCTGGCGGCAGGAGGCACAGCCAGCCTTGATTTTTTTTTTTCTTTTTTTTTTTGTTTTTCTGGCTGGGCCTGGGAGTCAACCAGGTAAATCCAGGCCACTTCCTGCTTCCAGTCACTTGACAAGAAGTTTGGAAGTGGCATACTCCAGTTTCTAGATAGTTTTACTTGCAAGCTAACAATGAGCTGTTTCCTCAATGTTTGGCTTCTGGTCATATGACTGAAAGCAAAGCATTTAGGGAAGCAGCTGAAAGCTGCCCGATGCCTCCAGGCAATGGAGTGGCTGTGACTGGGGGACCTGCTTCCAAGGATCGTGGGTTAGTGCCCATCCAAGCCATCCTGTAGCCATGCCTCTGGCAGGCCTACGCCATTTAGCCCATCAAATCCAATAGTTTACTACATGCTCTGGCCCCATCTGCTCCTTGGCGGACACCCTGCTTGCATAATGGGCTAAACCAAAAAGCTCCAGACTCTTGGAAGATCATGAACTGTGGAAGGGCGGTTTATGTTACTATGATAGACACACATTGGCAAAGGGTTCCCTTTTCTTTGCAAACATCTCTCCCTTCAGATCTGACAAATACACTACACCAAATACACCTTAAAGGTTATCTATCCATAAAGAGTAACATGATCAGTTATGAGTTAGATAACTTACAAGATTCATCACTGTTAGATGTATGTACAGGTCATAATTAAGGAATAATGTATTAATAATGAATGTAGGCCTTAAGGATTCAGGATAAGAAAGTCACCAGGAGATGTGTCTGTGGTGGTGCATTTGGGTAAAGGGACATTGTCACTGTGGCCATTTTGGCTGAAGATGCAATGCAAGAGTCCATTGTCTAGCTTTATGCAGTACTGAAACTCTCAGTGGGAAACCATCGGAGGCAATGACTATGAAAGCCACTTAAAGCTTAAACAATTTTTTTTATAAGAAGTGGAGGATTCACAGAATAGAAGAACCCAGAGGATGACGCAGCACTCTGTATCCATTCACATCTGTTTTTGCTTTTGTGAATGTTTGAATCCTGGTTCTCGAGAAACCAGTTGTGTCTGCCACTTACAAGGCCCTCTGTTAGGGGATTCAGCAGTGAAAAAACAGTCTTACAGTTGAAAATTGGTTCCAGTACCAATGTTTGCACCAGGCCTCCCAGTTCATCACCAGATTGGGCAACTGGTACAGTCTAACTTTCTTATTTCAATACAAACTCTTATCAGAGAGGCTGGGTTAATCAATGACAATGCTGTGTTCTGATAGCAGCTGTCTATACCTGATGAATTGCTACCTCACTCTCCAAAACAGGCAGGAAGTAAAATAGGGTCTTATTTTCAGGAAGAAATATCATAGGATTTTCTGGTCAGAAATAATATTGCGGAAAATTCTTCATGAAAATGATGTAGCCTATTACTTACAGCCATAGGATGTTACCCAACACAAGGCTTGGGTTTGGGGATCCAGCATGCTGCATTAGTGTCCCAGAACTTTTGGGACCTTTCAGAAATTAAATTTGGATCTTTTAATTTTCAGGTTAAAGATTTTAGCAGTTAGCAGTGTAATAGCTCCTGTAGTGGGCATTGTTTAAATTGACAACATTTTTTTCTCTTTTTTGCCCCATATTGTGGGATAAGATAATATGTAGAATTGGCTCCGAGTTTTTCACTGAACTCTTCTTTCAATTCAAAATGGAATATTAGCATGATTTAAAGTTGGGAAATTTTTTTTGTTTTTGTTTTTTAATCAAAATGAAATATTTTCAGGTTTTGAGTCAGAGCAACAAACCAAAATGTTTTAATTCAGGTTGAAGTGAACCAAAACACTTCATTCTGTTTTTTTTTTAAATCTCCCTCCCTCTCCCAAAGCTGCCACAGTGATTCATGGGAGTTTGTGTGCTGCCCATTCTCCTCTGTAGCTGAGCTGCTTGGCTGGACTACTATAACATACTGTTGTCTTCCTGCTCGTTGAACTTCTGTGGTGCATCATGGTAGTGTCATGACTGGGTAAGAGCTAAATGCCAACCCTGACAGAGAACTTTGTGACCAAACTGAGAACTAGGGAAGATTGAGAACTGAGTTTGACAGTTGCTATCCTGAAAGGGGTTGAGTGCTGATTAAGTCAGAGAGTTGAACTAATGCCCCAGAGAATAACTAAGATAACAGCTGCATTTGCAGAGAAGTCGTCACCGCATGAAAAAGATGACAAAAATCTAGCTAACGCATGCAACGTAGTACCTAGCTTAGGACTCTGCTCCAGTCCTCTGAAAGCTTGCCGAGCCACTGGTGTTCTGCCCATGCATGGGACTCCCGCATCTGTCTGGGCTTGTGGTAGATGCTCCATGTACTCGGTATTAATTAGCTAAAAAATAAAATGCTTCCAATATCAGAGACTGTAGGATCTGGGTTATGGCCTCTAAAATTTCTCTAGTCTTTTCTATAGACAGAAACTATATCAGTATAAATCTCAGATGAAACTGGAGATCTTCCAGGGCACAGAAAATCTGGTCTGTTATACATGTACAATAGACCCCTCAATGGTTAAGTCAAGGTTTTGTTCTGCATAATCATTTCCAAAAGGAGGAACAAGCTCCAACAGATGGAGATGCAATAAGTCACCATACACAAGACACTACTATTTCACATATCACAGATTCACTTACCCTGGACTTGGCATTAGCAAGAATTGTAATGAACCCAGTGGCAATAACATCGGATAAATAACCATTGAAAAATCAATGAACTATGTACTTGTCAGGTCATTTTAGTGAAGAAACATTTTATGATATTTCAGGTGTTTGTTTCAGCTTCTTGTGGAGTGTTTGCTTTCGATTGATTTTTGTTGTTAAGACTCGAACCTCATTTCCTTGCTGCTTTTTCTAATATGCAATCCAGTCAGTTTTAATAACCAGTGTAAATAATGATCATGTGTTTTGATTTTTGGTGGTTTGTTTTTTCTTCTGTTGGTTGTAGACTAAATGGGATGTTTCATTCATATCTATGATCTTTCACACTACAGTCCTTACAGTAAATGTTTTCTAGGTAGAAATAATATTAACAGTTCTTCAGGAACTTGCCTCCTATCATTAACTAACCCTGTTTGATGATGATAAGATGACACTGTTGACTGCACTGCCAATAACAAAGTATCGACTGTGTGAGTTCGAATGAGTGTCTGTAAAGACATGCTCAACTGAACCCAGAATTAGCCAGGGGTTGCTTTAAGATCTACCTGGCAAGTAGCATAGTGCTGATTCAATGGGAAGGCATTTCCTGTTGACACAGGGCTGCAGGGACTCAGCGGTGAGTGGGCATTAGACAGTCAGAGATACGCAAGTCATTTTAAGTAACTAGCATATCTCCCTTCAACTGCCCCTCCCCTCTGAATGTAGACCAGCCTTGAGGCTCAATTAGTCATCTCCATTATCATATTGGTTGTAAAAACTTCATCACATGAAATAAAAGCAAGTCTGTTTCTATTAACTTTTGTAAATCTAAAATAGGAAGTACATTCCATTGAATGTTTTAATTCATGGTTTGTCTAGGTCTGTTTTTCTAAGGAAAATCTAGTGCAGTGACCACTACTGTTGGAAAGTAAATAGTCAAGAACCTTTCCTTTATATTCCAAAGTTAAATGGTTGAGATAATAATTTATTACATTTGTGGCAAGGCTGATTACTCCAGTAGGTGGAATTGGCCTCTGCTCAGGGCTGACACGCCTTTTGATGTCCACTCCCTTCCAACCCTCGGTCAGGGTGACGCAGAAAAATCTGAGTCTGCAGCCCCTCAGGCAGGGCAAGACAACACGGTAGCAAAGTTCAGGGCCTTTCGGCCCCTTGGACGGGGTAAGGCCACACAAACAATAGCCTGGATGGCAATGGGTGGAAGGAGGAGAACGCAGGCCCGCCCACTCCATTGCGGTCCAGCCCAGGGCCCTAGAAGTGGCGGAGCAGTGCGCCACTATGTCAGCGGGGCAAGTGCCTGCTGCCCCTGGGATACTTCCTCCCACTTGCCTTCCCTTCCCCGTTACCTGGGTCCCATAGTCCTCTTCATCCTCTGGGTACACAGCCAGCAGGAGCCCCGTCAAGCCTTCACTGTCTACGAGTGGAAGGTCTGGCAGCCCCTCGGGTCTGTCCGCTAGCAGTAATTCATCTAAGTCACGGGGGCCATATGCCACTGTATCCTCTAGGACCTCAGCAGAGGGCAACTCCTCAAGGTCACAGGGGTCTTCTGTGGTCTGGGCCCCAGTCTGGTCCTCCAGCTCCTCAGAGCAGAGCAACTTCTCCAAGTACTCACCTTGGGGAAAGTATAGGTCTGGGCTGGTCTCCTGATTTCCCCAGTCTTCCTTAGGCCCTGCAGGAGGGGGCTCCAACCTCTCTGGTGGCCAGTTGGCCTGTCTCCTAAAAGCCTCCCCCTGTGTAGGGTTACCGGATGTCAGGCAAAAGGAGGATATGTCCTCCTTTTTACCTTCACATCCTCTGTCCAGCAGGCATTTTTAAAAATACATGATTGTGTCTGGCTTTTTACTTACAGGGATTCAAAGTATGCTGGAACGCCCGGGAACACCCTATTCTTGGGGGGAAGCATGCCAGGGCCCCCTAAGAACAGAAGAATGTTACATTAATACTACATTTTCTCCATGTGTCCTCCAATGTCCTCCTTTTCGTACATCCCTCTCCTCCTTTCCATGCTTTGGTATCTGGTAACCCTACCCCTGTGAGTCCCTGGTCCGCGGCCTCCTTTCCCCTGGCTACTGCCTTAGGTGCTCAGGCCAAGTCCTGTGCAAGAGGCTTCTCTGCCCAGCAGTGGGAGTGTGTGAGCGTTTTGGTGCTCTGTGGTGGCCTTTGCAGCCATGGCAGCCTCTCTCCACTACACATTAATATAGGTTGAAAAAGACTTAAGGGGAAATATTATCCAATTTCTCCCCCAATTCCAACAATAATATGAGGCAAGATTCTACCACCTTTGATTTCCAAGATCAGAGTTTTCTTCTGCAAGGTATGTGCCACATGGGACATCTTAGATGAGAGGAACAGATGTGGTGGGCATTTCCTAGCTGTATCGGCGCACTCTAGAGATAAGCAAATGCGTTAAGTTTTTTGGCAATGAATCTGAAGTCACTGATAAAACACTTATTTAATACTGTTTCTGTTCCCTCATGAAAATAAACACCCTAGTTAGTCAGCGTTCTCTGCAGTGGCTGGGGTTCACTACAGTCACGTCCCCTAGCAGGTTGTGGAGCCTAAAACTGAATCCACAGGTGCCTCCTTGTTTCTTCCAGCTAGAATGCCAATATACCAATTGTGTTAATGAGGAAAGAGATAACACTGGTACTTCAGTAAAGATACTTGTGGATTATTTTTGTGGGGGATTTTTTCCTTTATTCTGAAATCCTCACTCCAATTACTCTTTGAGTTCCCTGGGTAAGGATGTTTAGATAGCCTGTATTTGAAAGGAAGGAGCAAGATACACAGCTGGATCCAAAATATATTGCTAGTTCCCCATAATGTGCTGCTGGCATGTTGGCAAAGGGCCAGGAAAGAGAGAGAGCAGATGCTGATGGCTCCTATTGTAATTTATACACACTCCATGTTCTGTGACAGTAATGGAAAAGTCCACGTGGAGAAGGCTGCACTCCAAAGATATGCCCTCCAGACTGAACTGTCAAATACAACTGAAATATTTCAGCCGAATTTCATAGAGCAAAAATCTTAACTCCTTTTAAAGTTTAAATGTAGTGATGTTTTGCACTTCATAACTCAATCATTTTTAAAGACACATTGAAGCCAAATGATGTGAAGAGGTGCTTTGCCTGAAGAAGAGCTGAATAAATACTAAGGGCTAGATTGCATCCCTTTTTCATAAACTCTTCTGGCTTTACCCTCATTCTGGGGGGAACCAGGGACAACAAAACCCATGATATTTTCACCAGAACTGGCCTTTGACCAAAGGGGGAGAAATTCCCTCCTGTGGAAGAAGGAAGGGCTTCATTTCCCAGAACTCTTTGATCTTGGGCAATATGCTACAAGCCAAGGTAATGTGTCTTGAGGCTTTCTGCCCTAACAATAGCTTCTGGCCATCTCTCTCCCTGGCCTTTGCTTTCTTGGAAATGTCCTAAAGGAGTATTCCACCTCCACAGAGAAGGGCTTTGTTAAATCTGAATACAACTTTGTAATGAATGAATGTTAGCAGGTTGTCTGTGGGACTGAAGAATAAGAACAATATGGATTCTATTGGGGACCATGTTTTTTTGCAGAAATGGGTTCTTAACCAGACACCTCTTCTCTTCAACCCCCATACATCAAGTGATTGGGAAGGCTAAGACCTCTTTTGAATTTAATTCCTTGCTCAGAACATGTGTCCTTGTCTAGTAGAAACAGGACAGTCTATTAAACCCATTTTATTTCATATAGGCCACTAAATCACAATCACCATCACCTGAAAAGGCTAGCTTCAGACTTGTAGCAACTTGAAGGCAGTATTGCTGAACATTCATCTTCTGAAATCATGAGTTAGGCCTAAGAATACCTAAACTGATTTTTAAAAACATGTTCAAAAATAAATTTTGGATTCTTCATTCGTTCTTTTATTCCTGAACATTTAGGGTTCATACAGGATACATTCAAGCTACCCCCAGAATGGGAGGGCTAGAAACTTGCTTTTTGAAAAACAAAATCTAATTTTATCCTTTTATTTGTTTCTCAAAGCTAGAACTTCAAATTAGCTATCAGTTGAGGGCAGAATAGAGAAGCTTGAACCACCTGTTGTTCATCCCTGTTTCATAAACACATTTACTTTAATCTGCAGAACTACCAAGCCTGCAGCTTTTGTGAACGCAACACGTGTTTAATGGTGAATTTTAGAAAAGCAAGTATTTGTCCCTCATTGTGAAAAATGTGAATGCTGAACTGCACCTCTAGATTTCAGCAACCAGGTGGCATGTGTTTACAAAACCTCAAATGCTGACTGGATGTGAGACTCTGGAGAGCTGATTAATACCAGGAAGTTATTTGTCTTGTGAAGACATATGGGGAAAACTGATGAATGCTGTGTGGCTTGTTATCTATGTCATCATAAGCTATAAAGCTAAAACCTGGTGACAAAAGATGTTATCTGAAAGTTCAATAAAACCACAAGCAGTTTTATGATCCTAGATCCTCTTTGCATTTTTTTTTACCTTCTAGCATCAAATATTATCACTGCTTGCAATTCTTTTCCCAGAAACTGTCTGACCATAGAATTTGCTTTCTAACTATTAAAAAAGCACTTGCATCTGAGAGAAACAGAAACACAGCATGAGATGGAGATAAATATTTTTACCATTTTAAATATTTAATATTTTAAATACTAAGATTGCATTAAAATGAGCTTCATCAGATTTTATCAGAAGTCTATAAAACAAGCAAGCCTTAGACAACTAAGAGAATCAGATTTAAAATGGTGCTGACAACAGTGTTTTGGGGGTCCTCTCCTTGATGGGGTTATCTAGTAAAAGGATTTTTTTTGAAGGGAGGGAATAACAGAGATGCTGTTAAAGTGCAGAACAGTTCAGCGGGCTCCTTAATACCACAAGCCACTGAGAGTTCAGCAGACCTGTCCTCCACCCTCTACATTGGCTTCCCATAGAATAGTGAATGAAGATTAAGGTCCCGGTGCTCAATATCCTGGGCTGAGGGGTCCTAAAAAGATCATCTAAGCTCCAGGATGAAGACTGCAATTTGACCCCCTCCATTCCTCTAATACAATGGAATTTTCTACCATAAGGGCAAAATTCATCTGTGAAGGAGACAGAGCTTTCTTGGAGGTCAGTCGAACTATGGAATTAATTTTCTCTGGAACTAAAGAGCAATACAAACCTCTCCACCTTCTGCTCCATGGGCCAGGCATGTTTTCTTGACCTGCCTTTTCTAATAAACACAGAACAGCCTGTACATTTATGACAAAACAGAAGGTTCTTCTGCCCACCAGCCCTCTCCCTGGGATAGGGTGGAGGAAAACGGCACGTGTGACAGATATTAATCATATCACTTAATATCTGAGTATATTCCAGTAGTGTGTGGGGAGGCAGGCAGTGCAAGATCAGCTATAGGACAGGGATTGGACTGGAACAAGTCTTTTTCTCTGACATAGTATCTTTAAACACATTTTTACAGCTCTTTTGGGTATTCCCCTCATTTCTAGGCTGTCCCAAATTCCCTTGTGCTCATGCTATTTTTAGACTTGCAGTAGGGAAGAGCTTCTTATATTGCACCCTACAGAAACCTTTTTAAGGGTGTTTGGGTCAGCTGATAAATGACAGCTGTCCTTGATACATGTAACAATTGCCAGGCATTAATTATTGGAGTTGAAGAAGCAGGTTAATGTGACTCTCAGAAGATAATTATTGTACTGAGGACAAAGAAATGGTATAATCGGGAGGGTGAGAGAGCAAAAGCAGGAGCAGAAAAGAACGAAATGAGATTTAACATAGAAACTGAAAGCTGCTTCATCCAGAACACACTCATTCAATGGGACAGGGACATTTTGGAGTTGGTTATGTCAGTGAATGAGTGTGGAGTGCAAGTTAGTGGTGAGTTTTTAGAAAGGGATGTAGCCACAGTACTGGTCAGTTTGGGAATTGTACATAAAGTTCTGTGGAAGAAAGACAGCTTGTTCAGGGCCTGGTGTTTTATTATAAAGGCTGGTGAAACAAGTCGTGTCTTAGGTGCGTAGTCAACTAGTAGGTGATGTAGTTCAAAATGAACCGAGGATGCGAGCAACACGTCCAGTTCCCTCTAGCAAACTGGTAGCTCTGCTCTGGGAAGGAAGACATGACAGAAGCAAGAAAACTGACCTAGAAGGCAAACATTGAATGAGATGTGAAGGCATAGTTAAGAATGAATGAGGGGTAGAGAAGTAAATAGGACTCATGGCACTTTCCCAGTTTTCTTCTGTGTAGGCAGTGTTATCCTAAACTGGCTGTAGAATGGGTAAATGAAGGTTCAGTGGATCTCTGTATAGAGAAAAGAGCTCTGCCCAGACAATTTAAGGACGCATCAGGAGAAATAACGGAGAATGTCTCTTGAATTCTTATTGTAGTTAACATCTGTTCATCTTACCAAGAGTTTCTGAGCTTACATGTCCTCCCTGCCATTCAGAGCACACTGCATGCACCAACAGTGATCATGCTGCTGATCAGCAAGGAATTAGGTCTGCCCTAGTGCATCCCACCTCATTAACTGAACGCTATGGACAAAGTGAAAGGAGTTCAGATGAGAACAACCAAAATGATCAGGAGGATGGACAGAGTGATTTATTAGAAGCTACTAAAAGAGGTACATTTACATAGCTTGGCTCAGTGACACCTATCTTGTCTCCATCTTCATAGCTGTAAAATTTAATTTGGGAGAAGAAGTGAATAGTTGAATAAAAGGGTGTTCAACTAGAAGAAATAAAGTGAGCTTACCTGTGAGGTGGGAAACCCTTGTTCGGATCCCTTCCCCACGGCAGTCTATGAAGGGAGGGGGAATTGAACTGTGGTCTCATCCTAGCCACTAGGCTGAATGTTGTTATGGGGAAAATTTTCAGCTGTTTTTTGTGGAGTTAGACATATGTGGCTACCATCCATGCAGAATCAGCTTAGGTCCTTGACTCCTGAAGGGGGTTCACAGCTTTGGATCCCAACCAGAGATAAGCACTTCTCTCTAGCTCTGACATACCTACTTAATCTTGTCAGAGGGGGATAGGATGTGTCCCTCTCCCCAGCATCTTCCATGAGCTAGTTCAGTCAGCTCCCCCACCCAGTGTGCTAGCCTTAATGGCCTCTTTCTCTTCCTATCCATTGTACAGGAGCCCAGGTGCCTAACCTGGAGTTTCACTAAGTGTTACGCACAAAAAAGGTTGGCTGCAAACTTAGCCTCTGTCTCTTTAGTCAGGTCTACGTAGCAGTTGGACACATGCGGCTGACTCAGGCTGAGCCTAAAGGACTCTTTAGCTGCAGTGTAAATGCTCTGGCTGGAGCCTGTGTTGTAGGACCCTGCAAGGTGGGAGGCACCTGGAGCTTGGATGGCAGCCTGAGACTGAACATCTACCCTAAAGTTAAACAGTCCCTTTATCTCAAGCCCTGTGAGACCAAGTCAGCTGGCACAGGCCAGGCACAGGTTTTTAACTGTGGTATAGATACGCCTGTTGAGGATTTGGGTCTAGGTCCATATTCTTGCCTTGTTTAATGTGTAGTGATGACAAAGGAGTTGCACTAGGGCTGCACTGGTTGTAGGAAATCGATGTTGGAGAAGAATTCTGCACTGGCAAGGAGCTGTACTGCATAAGCATTTTCTTCCCTATTCTAACTCTTGAGATAGTATCAACATATTTAATCCCCTTTTCCCTCCCGTTTGACATGCACAGCAGTCTGGTACCTACATCAGGCATTCTACAGATGATTCAGTTCTCCACCGTTCAATTCGTCAGCTGGAGCTCCAGGGTGCTTCCTGGATGAGTTAATATTTCTTTCCCTGAAATTTTGCTTCCTCCTCCTCCTTCCCTGATTTTCATTTCACCAGCGATACTGAATACAGATCAGCCAATGTGTTCCAGTTCCAGATACCTTTTTTTGAGTAATAAGGGCCTGGTCCAAAGCCCACATAAGTCACCAGAAAGCCTTCTGTTCACTGTGTGAGCTTTGAATCACACTGTATGCTCATTTTTGTGAGTTGTTCTAACAGTGTTGAGATCATTGCTAGATCAACTTACCTATCAGTTTCTGGAGGGTCACTCTGAGAGCTACCGAATAGCTGGAGTTTCAAACTGCAGGCTGGCTCCATTTTTAACTTCAAATCCTGAGGCAAATTGCTCAGCAATACCATGAACCTGAACAAGCAGCCTGCAGAATAATCTCAATGGATTTATTTTAAAACACTTAGCACTTTATACTTGCTTTTTTGCTGGCTCTCTCTTCTAAGAACATTACCTGTATTGATTTTATATATATCTATATTTTGCAGAGACACTTATATATTTTATTTTTCTATTTATAAAATGAGGCAATTCACCAAGTGCTTGGTGCATTTGATGGAATTAAAAAAGCAAGGTACTGGTCACATTTTGTGAAATACTTGATCAAATGAAGTTTTTCTCCATAATCCTCTCCCCTCAGGCAAAAGACTGGATGAATATGTTAGATCAATGAGATCAGATTTATTTAGATAAATAAAAATGATGCTTAGAATTTAAGATGAATCTCAATTTTGAGGCTTTTTTTTAATGTGTAGACTGATCATGATTAAAGGAATGCACTTTATTCAGTGACTTACATTTTGTTATTAAAAATTCAATTTGTGGATTTAAGGACAAAGTTGTGGATTGCAGAGTTTTAACTACAGGAAGAAAAGAGTATTAGTAATTATACAGGGAAATAGAGACAAAATCTTGCTAATGAAATAGAGAATTCCTTCAGGGAAATATAGATTAAACAGTGGAGGATGAGAGAAAAATCTTTAGTTTGTTAAATTAAGCTGGTAACTTATATAGCAAGTTTTCAGATAAAGTGTATTTCAGTATGAGAGATTAATATCTCTGATTCTATAACAACAGAAAGTGTGACATAATTTAATGAGATTAGTCTAACCAGAGTGAAATGTTGTTTGTTTTCCAAAGGGACAAAGATTGTTTTAGATTTTTGTTTGCTTGCTTTTTTTTTTCAAAGACTAAGACTTCATGCCATTTTAAAGATGGAAGTCAATGATACTAAACCATATGATTTCTCAGAATCTTTGCAGCAGTTTTACTCACAATGAGCAAATATGTGCCTTGCTGCCGTTACCATACCAACTTGACAGTCATTTTGTGCCATTTTTTTCTTCAAAGCTTCCTTAAATGAAATAAAAAATTAGAATATCTCTCTACCCACTGACTAAAAATGGTAGATAAGGCCTGTGTGAATGGGACAGAGTCTGGTTCATGAACAAATCTGTTGCAGGATAATTTCATCTCTCCTTTCCCTCAGATTTCCCAGCATTTTACACATTTGAAATTTTGCTCCTTCAGAGAGGTTTTTGCTTGATATAAATGTTCTAACACTGAAACTGATAAAAAAGTGAAGTCATCTTCCATTGAAATTTCTGCTTTAATGAGCCACAGTTTGGGTCATCCATAGCCTTCCAACTGTGGACGTTAAGTGACAGAGTCCCTCTACCTCTTGAAGATAAAGGGGTGAGTCCATTAGCTGGGGTTGGTAATAGTAAGTGGTTAACCTCTGTATGGACTAACTGCTAGGGAGGAGGACAGCATAAATTTGGTCAGGATTCACAAAATGTCAAACAGAAGTAATTTACGTTCTGATATGTTTGTTTATTGAACGTCTGCAGAATTGCAGTGCCAAATTCTGCAGCTGTTACTCACAGATGTGAAGTAGTTCCAGCAAAGTCAGGCTGGGAGTACCAAAACTCAGCCGAATAGTTCACATAACTGAGAGTTGCAAGATCAGAATTTTGTGTGCAAAGCAGGCTACTTAAACATACCCCATGCACCGTACACAGAGAATTAACCCTGTTCTCTATAGCCATGAACCCCCATGACAGAGAGAAGAGAGCTTGAATATATTCAATCTCATTCCCTACCGTGTACTGCAGGTTGCATGCAGTGTGTGGTTCTAGATTCTCCATGTGTACAAGCGTGCGATCTTGTTGGATGTGTTTTATTGGATTGTAAAGAGCAGCACAAAGGATCAGAATACAGCTGTGTGAACAACTGATTTTTTTTTTAGTGGGTACTAAACTGATAAATTAGAGACAGGGTGGGAATTGGTTTATGCCAAGCCAAAACAAATAATTTTCAGGTTTTTTTCCAGAGAGCCAAAAAAGGAAAGTTTTGGGCCAAATGAAATATTCATTTTCAAAGTTTTTAAACCTTTCTCATTTAAAAAAACATTCTTTTAAGTAACTCACTGAAATTCAGAAGCAGACGGTCTCTAAAGCAAAAGGTCAAGAGTTACATTTTGAAAATATTTACAGAAACTGCTGATGAATTTTGAATTTTTTTAATTTGACCAAAATAATTTGCCAGAATCGACCTGAATTTGCAAATTGTTTGGGCTGACACAAATTTGTATTTTTCAGTAAAAATTGGTGTGCCTGAAAATTTTCACCCACCTCTAGTTAAGGGGGAAAAAACCAAGTTTTAAAGATATGATTCAGAAGACGAAGTTAATCCATGGCCAGTGTTCAAAACCAGACATGAGATTTAACGGACTTAAACTGAAAAAGTGGATTCAGCAGTGTCACATGCCTGTGCAAGTATTTGACTAAAGAAATGTTACTGGTGATAAAGTGGGAACGCCACCGTTCTAAAAGTGAAGGGATGCCATTCCATCAGTGAAGATTGTAGCTGAAGGATTTTAGTTTCCTAAAACTATGCATGCTGTCTAAAGGCACATGCATGGCCTGTGACTGCAGCCATTTTTCATTAGAGTCTATAGGAGATGTGCTCTACATACCCATGGGTGCCAAGGTTGTATAATTTCTGGTGGTTCCAGAAGCAGCTGGTGGAGCTGGGACCACCATCCTCAGTATTGGTGGAGCCAGACACCACAGACTCATGTAACTCGCCACCTATGTAAACAACCAACAGGCTTTTGTACATGTTTTCAAGCTATTCCCTTTTTTTCATGCAGGCTGGATGTTTCTTTAAAAAAGTTTTCTTCCTCCCACCCCCAAGGTATTTTAGCTTTTTTTTTTTAAAAAAAAATCCTTGTCTAAAACCTAAGCATCAGAATGTAAGTTATCCATTGATTCAAAATCTTAACAGTTTGGTCTAAAACTGTAAAAGTTTGGGGAGGCTGACATTTTATTTTGTCCCAAACCTCTCATCCTTAATGTGAAATACCCTTTCCCAGGTTTTCAAATACATTGTGTGTTGTATGCATCAAAGTAATCTGTAGAGAGTTTGGAGCCAATTCATCAGAACCACTGAGCATTTTATCAATTATTCATGTGGTTCGTCTACTGTGTACAATTGATAAAATAATAAACACTTACAAAAATCATCCAGTTATGGCATTTGGGGAAGCAAGCTGGGATTGATTGGCAAAATATAAAGTGCTAGGCCTTGCCTTATCTTATGAGTGTTTTAGACCTTTAGATTATTTCATTCTTTTCAACTTCTAAATGACTTCAGCCATGAAAAATGTTGTTGTCTAAGTGAAAAAACCAACATCTGACTTTCAATAGTGTGGCGTCCTAATACTGAGAAATGCGGTATCTGATATTCTGTATGTCGGGTATTCTCACCACCCCGCTAGTAGTCAAGTAATGAAAATCCAATCATGCATAACAGGCCTGATCCAAAGACCAATAGAATTAAATTAAAGGAAGGTTTGGATTGGGCCACTGTAGGGGAAGATAGTTTTAGGTCAAACAGAACTCAATGTGAGGAGGCATGGTGTCTCCCAGAATTTCATGGTGGGAGAGGGGCAGCAGGAGAGGCTATAACCTTACTTCTAAGAGTCTGCTCCCCTGAATATAACTCTATCATCATCCTGGCCTTTGTTCAAGGGGCACATGGTGGGAAGAGGCTTCCTACCCCATACATATGCTTATTCAGTGCTTAAGAACAATCTAGGCCTTATCTGTCAAGTTGCACAGAAACGTATTATTTCACAGGATCACTGCACTTAAAGGCAGCCATTTCTATGGTTTAATGGAATATTTTTCAGTTTGATGCTGAGGAAATCAACTTTAAGTAGGCTAATCTCCTGTTGCAATTTAGCTTGTACAGGCAAATTTTTTCTTCACCTTTGATAAAGATTGGCATAAAATGTATTTCTGTGTAAGTTTTCCCTAGAAAACATTCTCTGAGCAGATTTATTCTTTGAAGTTTTGACCATTTTATTTGAATAGTCTCTTCCTTACACTGCCAAAGTAGGCAGCAGAATTCTTCGCAGGCATGACAAATTTGGTGGTACCACATATTCTGACCGCTCATGTTCCAAATTTCAAAGTGACGGACACAACTCATTAAACAAGCCAATGAAGGTCTTAGTGCATTTAAGTATCTCTGAAACTGTTCCCAGGTGGTGATGGTGACTAAAAAGAAACTATGAAGCTGAAGGAAAGAGAACCTCTCAGTCCCCAAAGGACACCCACTTCTGACTTTTGTGCATTCAACTGCCTCAACATGTTGCTTCACCTGAACTGATATCTAGTAGCTTTTTTGCTCTTGTGAGTAGTTGTTTTGGAGAATACATGCAGAGGATTACTCATGCAAGGATCAAATTATTTTGCTATCAAGGAAGCTGTCAATATACAAGGATTTGCAAAAATAAAATACAAAATAAAAATGTTCTATGCAGCCTTTCTCTAGCTGTTTTTTTTTTTTCCTGCACCAAACTCTCTCTCACTCTCTAGGCCTTGAATAATTGTGTCACGTATACATCTTTGCTCTCTTCTATTATCTTCTTACCTCATCCTTCTCTGGCCTACTTCCTAATGGATCACTTTGCATCCTCTTTCTATCTTGACTTCTTTTTTTTTTTTTTTTTTTTTTTTGCCACGTTTCAAATCATTCACCTGTGTCTGGAACTGCTTCCATCATTTCACAGACCAAGTTACTTTCTGTTCATCCATCAAATCCTGTTTAGTAATCACTTATTTTCTATAGCATTTTAGCATTCAGGATACCTGTGCATCTTTGCATTTCTTCCTGTTTTTCAGGGCATCAGAGCTCCAGGTTGTAACTTCAGGGATCTTCTCAACCAGGTGTAAATCTAGAATTTCCATTTCTCGTGATATGTTGATTCTTTGAAATTTTGGTTTTGGTCTGAATGGGAACAAAATTATTTTCAGACTTGCCCAGGAAATAGAAATTAAATTTCAAAATGAAAATGTTATTTTGAAATATAATATTGAAACTCCCCCCCCCCCCCCAAAAAAAAAAAAGTAAAGCTCTAAATAGATTTTTTTTTGGAGTGGATGTTTTCTTGTGTTTATTTCATGGCATCTGTGGTAATCATCCATAAAATGACCTCTCTTTTTCTGATTAGCTCTAATTCAGAGTGATGTTGGCTTTACTTGAGTTATTCTTTCTTTACGCTGTCGTAATTGAGAGCAGATTCTGGCCCTCACCCTTTGACGTGTTTGTAAAGTAGTACCAGACAGGTTGTAATCACTCTAAGTAATGACAGACATTTTGTATGAAAAATTGTGAATGGTCCAAAGTTCAACAGGCATAAAATCTGCCCTCTAATATGGAAATAAATCTTCTTAAAGTGTACTTAAGGGGCTGACTGTGTTAAATTAAACAGAGCTCTTCCCAGAAATTTTTCATTAGATGATCCATTTTAACTAGATGCTCATTTAGCTATTTAGTGGTACCTCTGATCATCAGTATGTGCACAATGTGTTCCCCTGTCATATCCTTTGCTATGCCAGGCTGCCACATTATTTAATTGGGCAAGTTGCTTCTGGAAGAGGTTGGGCGTTCAGCTGAACATGCAAGCCTTGAAGAGAGCCACGAAGAAATCTCACTGTCTGTTGTCTCCATATATCAGCATTATAATGTCATTGAATGGCATGTGTTCTTATACTGTGAAACAAGATGACATGCCCAGTGACTAGATATTTTACCCTTACAGTACAGGTATTCATCTGAAAGTCATTTGCTGAAAACAGACTGAAGTTCTTAGTATAATAGGCATGGCATTATTATACTGTCTTTCCCCACCCATAGAAATGTTCGACTTTTTGCAGAAAAACTGAAGGACTATTTTTGAAAACCAAGTTTTCCATCAAAAGTCTGACTTAGAAAGATGAAATTTTCAACAAAACAATTGTTTTTCAAAAATCCAGTTTTCTGTTGAAAAACACTTTAGACAGAATTTTTCTCATTGGCCCCACCTAACGCTAATGAGAAGCAAAATGGGAGATCTCAGAGCAGGAGAAGTAGTATCTGAATTTTTAATATCCAAGGCCATACAGAAAAGACCTCTTGTCTTGCCTAATCAAGAAGATTTTGAAACATGTATTTGGGATTTAGGTGTTCATACCTTGGAGAAGAAGAGGAAATACCTAATTTTACTCCTAGGCTGGTCTTGGGATATATCTACATTACAGTTAGAAACGTGCAGCTGGCCTGTACCAGCTGACTCAGGCTCAGACTAAGGGACTATTTAATTGCAGTATAGATATTTAGCCGAAGACTGGAGCCTGAGCTCCAGTACCCTGAGCAGGGGAGGGTCCCAGAGCCCAGGCTGCAGCCCAAGTTCAAGTGTCTACACCTCAGTTGAACGGCCTCTTAGCCTGAGCCCTGCAGGTTGAGGTCGGCTGGGTGTGTAACTGTGACATAGACATACCCTTGATGCCAAAGAAGAGAAGTCTGCTATTCAAGAGAAAAAAATTAGAGAAGACCAAATATTTTCTAGGAAACACCTGTATAAAGACGGAACTTTTGGGCTCAACAAGAGCATGACCACATTGATATTTGACCTTTTGTACATTGTTTTCTGGAAGGATATGACAATGTTTGGGGCTTCCTGTGTAAGCAAATCACCCAAACTCTGTATCTTCTGTAACAGTAATCAAGCTCTGTATGAAGGTTATGAAGTGATATTTCCAGAACTCAGCTCAGTACATTTTTATTATTTTCTGATATTTGTAAAAGTGACTTGACAGTCCAAAGTATCCATTATGAATTACTACTAGAGCTGGCATAAACATTTTGTTTGGAAAATGTGGTTGTTAATAAATTATCCCCAAACCCCCACAATAAAGAGAACTTTCTGGGCTGGAAAATTTTAGTTTTTTTAAAAAAGGATTTCTAGATGTTTTTAATCAAAAGAGAGAAAAGAAATCCTCTTTTTTTCCCCTCCATTGTTTTTCTCCCTTCCAAAAGCAAAGTGGAAAGGAAGGAAAATTGATACAAAAGAAAATGGGGAAACAATTTTTCCCAGTTCCTGGTTTTTTACTGAAAAACTTGCATCTAACATTCTGAACCAGTTCCAATGAATATCTATTTCCTGACATATTTACTGAAGCTGGAATTTGAATATAGTTAAAATGCTAATTTAAAGGTGGAATTTTTTCAGGATTTGGACATGTAACCCTTTAAAGAGTGAGTTTGAGAAGTTTAAATAAGGATCTGGAGATACTCTTGCTGTGGCATGGACCATTTTCAGTTCTATTAAATCTGTTGGTGTTTATGTGGGATGTGATTTCAGAGAAATTTCTCTCCTACCTCTGCTCTGGAACTTTCATTGCTTGTTGGAGCTGAATATCTCAGTACTCTTGCTTATAATTTTGATTTTCATTATCCCTCCTTCACTATACACTTTTTTTCATATTTGACACTCTTTAGTTTTTTACAATGTTAATCATTTAAGTATAGATTTTTGGTTTTTATATGCCATAGTAGCATATTTTAACTGTCTGTGTGTGTGTGGAAATCTTTTTCAGACAGTTATTAAAATATAAACTGAAAGATTTTAAAACCAGAAGTTGGCCATTCTGACTGCATAGTTATTTTTCCAGTTCTATCACTACATTTTTATTCTTAAAACTAATCACAGAATCTCTCTGAATATTCACTTGTGAATACTTTGCTGTCTTGAATTTCCACATAGAAAACTCCATGGCCAAAATGCCTGTGGCAGATGAACTTGATTACATTATAAGAATGATTATTTAGAAATTAACTATTTGAAAGAATTGCCCTTCACTCTAGTTTGTTTGTCCTTTGGATTAAATTCTAAAATCAATAACCAAGCAACTCAATTCTGTCTTTTTAACTAAGCAAAACAAAACTGAATCCATCCATAATTTGATCAAATCAATCTCAGGAATGATATGATCTACATTATATATTGTTATAACTCATCCCACTGCTATGTAGTCTGTTTAATCAAATGTTCCTTAGGTATGTTAAATTTTAAACTGCTAATCATGAATGTAGCAGGAACTCTGCAAATAATTTACATGTAGATTACAGATCTACATATTTTCCAGTTCCCAGAACATAAATTTCTCTTGATCAGTAAAACTGAAGCAATACGGCTGGCTGCATTAAAGTGTAGGAGAAGGTATGGTAAAGTGTGGACCAAATTCTGTGTTCGAGTGCATCCATGTGTGTTATACTGAAATCAAGAAGAAGTACATTCAGGCCTCTGGGGCAGAATTTGTCAATATGTGATTTTGTAGTTTAGTGAGATGAAGACACATAAGGAAAACAAAATATATGCATCCTTGTGGTAAAGGGAATAAGTGATAAAAGCCTCCTCTTAGTACAGTAAATAGTGAGAAAAGCAGCTTTTAGCTTTAGTGGCAGCAAGGGGAACATACGTCCCTTGTCTCAGCAGATAAGACAGGTGGAGGTGGAGACACTTTGGGTGCATTTTTCCTAAATGAATGACATTTTGTTTTTCCACTTGAATGGAGCTGGTAGAAAAATCAAATTTCTGTGCCATGAGAAATTCTGACCTTTTGAAATTTAGTTTTGTCTCAAATGGGCAAAAAGGTGAAATCTTGGTTTTGTCAAATGAAATATTTTACAATACTTTGTTTTGGTCTAATTGAAATGTTTTGTCTTAATATTAACATTGACATATATCACACAATGAATCATATGGTAATAGTCTTACTACTTCAGTAGTTTCCAGTGAAAAATGATGATGAAATCCATCAGTTCTTGTGAAACCTTCTGATTTAATCTAATCAGCATCCATCAGGAAAATTTTAACCAGCGTTACTGTTGAACAGTGACTAGAGTGTATATACTAATGTGTGTTCTTACTGACATGCTGAAGCTAATTTTGCAACCTCCATACAAGAAAAAGACATTGGATGAAAACACTGACTCCATTGGCATCCAAGTTTTTGCTATTGACTTCAGCAGGGGTAAATTTTCAGCTTTTCTGAGTAAAGGCCGATTACGCCCTCATGCTAGCTTATGCTGCTCCATGTTAACAAGGCTTGCAGAATGAGACCCATAGAGGCTACGGGACATTAGACAAAACAAAATAATCTCCAGTGATTTGGGTGATGCTGCTGTGGTGCCGATGAGCATTTCCTGTCTGTCTTTTACAGACTTGGAGACCAAGTGTGTAATTATAGAGTGCCTCACAGGAATAAAACGTCCTTTGAAGGGAGGGGAGAAAATGACTACAAAAGATGTGCAACTGCTTTCCCCACATGGCTGTCACTGAAAGGATACTTCGCTAACTAGAGACACTACGACAGAAACATGATGCATGCAAAAACAAAAGAAATAGCATGTTCTTGCTTAAATGGCTTGTTAGTGTCTTGGTATGTGTTAGAGCAGTTCAACCATTCCTACCTGAAAGGGTCTGATCCTGCAAAAATCTAGGTATCATTTGCCCTTACTAATGGAGCTGATCCAAACTTGTCAAAGCCAATGGAAAAAGTCCAGGGGGTTTCGGTTAGCTTTGCACTGTGAGGGATCCAGGTTAGCAGTACTTTTAGGACAAGCCCAAGAGTTTGGGCTTACAAGACAAAGTTGCAAATGTTGTATTGAAAGCTTGATGGCTTGTCCTTTTTACTAGAAAAAATACTGTTAAACAAAACAGGGAAGATATGATGTAAGATTGCCAAAAATCTGAATATAAGCCTGCCTTACAAGTAAAAATACTTTAATTTCATTTTCAAGTGGCAAAATGGTAACTTTCTGAAAATGGAGTGGTTTTAGTCTAACATTTACAGATATAATCCGCTAAATTGCTTAAGGAAATACCAGCAAAGAATCTGGTTTCCAGATTGGGGAGTACTAGACTTTTTGTTATGCACAGCAAACTGAAGAATTGAAAGCATCTTTAAACACTGTCCTGCTTTATTCAAGCCTCAGTAGAATTGATCATTTGCAGTTCTCTGTCATAAAAGAATGCAAGTATATTGTACATGGGTCAGGATCCTTTTTTTTTCTTTTATATTTTTATTCAGTTTTTAACTCTTTGGTTGTAATAGTCTTGTGGATATGAAGAATTCCAGTTCCCTTTCCCCATATTCTTTTTTTATGGTAAGAGTTTTTCCATCTGAGCAATAAACAAAAATAACCTGTACCAGGTTTATTATTGTAGTTTGATAAAATATGAGTTTTTATCAATCAGCAAAGTTGAAGTGAGATCTTCTATACTTTATACAGGGACTCTTCACAGAAATCATCATATGCATTGTAAGTAGGCAGAAACAATTTACATGAGGATTCATGAGAAATTTCCTCTTCATTCCATCAGTTTTAGAATGCATGGTTTTAGTTTCAGGTAGGCAAAACTGAAAGCATAATAAAATGTATGACAAAAAAGTAATGAACAAGTCCAGGCTGTTCCTGAGGCACTAGTCAAAGTAACAAATTGTTGGGCTTTTTGAGAGCAAAAAATGTGCAACTGCCACCAAATGCTGCCATGTGCTTTGCAGAATTAGTAGATATTGGTCTTTAATGAAGCTGAACATTTATGGAAGATTGCACAGTTCATGGTTTGAGGCATATTGTGAAAACCAAAGACAGGGAAAATTATTAGGAATCACCTATGGAGTTGAGTTCCTTTTATTGGTAATCATGAAATGCTTGCTTCTTGCTACAAAATGGGTTCATATTTTAAATACAAATCTTGCACTGAAAATTACAGGATTACATTTAACATTTAGCCCAACTTAATTTAGGTGACTACATGTGAATCAGATATAATAAGTGATACTGTTGATGAACAGTCCTTTTTTGAAATTTAGAATCCTTCATAGTTGCCCCATAAATAAAGACTAAGGTAATCCCAAGGAAGGTAGGGAATCAACTGTGGTGTCTTGGAAGTTATATTAGGGATAAAACTAAGCAAATATGTTAAACTGGGGTCAATGATCCCAATAATGAGATCTTTAACATGTGATATAGTCTTAGATGGAAACTCTCTCCTTGAAGAATATTTATCAGTTTTTCAGTATTTTCTAAACAATCCTGCACTAGCAGAGGTTAGAGAAACTGATATAATACATGTTCTCTATGTTTAATTTCCAAGATTCTCCACATTTCAGAAGGACTGTAGGATGAAGGGCACCAGAAAAGATTTTTGAAACACTTCTGGAAAACTTAATCTGCTACATGGTAAAAATACCTACCTACTGATATCAATAAAGCTAGAATTTCTCCCCCACGCTCAGTTTTCTGGCCTTACAAAAGATTCTAGGCTGTGAACAATACACTATTAATATAAATGGTTTATTGATCAGTTACTGTATTGAAATAGCTTCAGGAACTCATTAATTTCAGGCTTTGTCATTCTCCCTCCGATACTAGTCATTCCCTGACGTTTCTGTTAACAGCACCTTTAACTAATCTGTGAAAGGACACAAGAATCATTGACCTTATAGAAAGATGACATTGGTGTAAGGTTATGAAGTGTGATAGAGGTATATAAAATACCGAATGCTATAGAGGAGGTAAATCGATGCTCCTTGTTTCAGAATACAGGAACAAGGGCACAGTTAATGAATCTGAAAGGCAACAGGTTTAAAAGACACGCTTTCTTACAGTGTGCATAATTAACCTGTGTAACTTATTGTGCTGAGGTGAAGACTTGAGTACAATAAGAAATGACTAGGGATTTTTATGAACAATGAGAACATCTGCAGTTCCATAAGATATATTTTTTTTATTTTAAGGAATATAAACTCTTGAGCTTGAGATGTGGCCCAACCACTAACACACAGGGGTACAAACTTTCATTATGGACACATTTATTCCATATTATAAATTCCCCATCTTCAGGTGTCCAACAAAGTGGCATTTTCCCCCATGAAAGTGCATGTGATAGATAAATTTGTTAGATTTAAAAATGCCACAGGACTCCTGGTTTGTTTTGCTGAACTAGACTAACACAGCTGTCCCTTTGGAATTTATTCCATAGTAGCTTACCAGGGGGTTTCTTTCACCATTCTTTCGAAGCTTGTGATCCAGGAATAGATATACTGGTCTCATCTTGTATGGCAATTCTTATGTACTTGTGTTTTTAAAATTTGAACCAATTTTGCTGGACAATGCTGCAGTAGTCACCCATCTGCAATGTATTAGGATTTCCAAGATAGATTTGTACATCACTTATAATTTTTGTAGAATCTAGTTTCTGGGAGTAGGGATAGGCTTCTCAACACATTTGCAAGACTTTAGAGTCAAAAGAATTTCACTCTCCCAACCGTAGGTGCACCTTAATATGCGACTTCCCCGTTTCAGCCATAAGTCGGGATTTCTGTTCCCTAATAATTATGCCCCTTGCATATTGACTTGACTTACCTTGACTGTTTAACACTCTGTAATAAAGTTGGTGGATTCTTTCCTTTCTTTTAAAGCCATGTTTTACATCTCTTTCTTTTCTTTTCTTTTTTTTTTTTAAGTGAGTTGGTTCCAATTTCTGAGCAGAGAATAGTGAAGAGCTGGCTTTGATATGCTATTGATGAGTTATTTGAGTATGTAACTCCACCTGTGCATGGGAAGGAGAGAACTGCAGTGTTTTGTCTATATCAGAAGTAAATTAGTCTGTCCCTTAAAATGTCGAAAACATTAGTCAAGATTGTATTCTGAAAAGCATTGTTTGCATTGAGTAGAACATTATTAATAGCTCTGTCTTAAGACTTTATTATCAGAATAATGACTTCAAACACATTGCAGATTTCTTTACAGTTTATTATTTGTATTAGAGTAGCTTTTTCAACTTCAGTCAAAAAACCTGACTATGGAAGGCTTATACAGATGCATAGTGAGAGATAATAGTGCATAGTGATCAGCTAAATAGCAGCACTGGAGAAAAGGACCTGGGAGTCATGGTGGATGGGAAGCTGGATATGAGTCAACAGTGTGCTCTTGCTGCCAAAAAGGCCAATGGCATACTGGGCTGCATCAGAAGAAGTGTTACCAGCAGATCAAGGGATGTGATCATTCCCCTCTATTCTGCACTAGTGAGGCCACATCTGGAATACTGTGTCCAGTTTTGGGCTCCCCACTACAAAAAGGACATGGACAAATTAGAGAGAGTCCAGAGGAGGGCAACCAAAATGATCAAAGGGCTGGAGCACAAGCCCTATGAAGAAAGACTGAAGGAACTAGGCTTATTTAGCCTGCAGAAGAGAAGACTGAGGGGGGATTTGATAGCAACCTTCAACTACTTGAAGGGTTGCTCCAAGGAGGAGGGAGCTCGACTGTTCTCGGTAGTAACAGAGGGCAGAACGAGAAGCAATGGCTTCAAGTTACAGCTGGGGCGGTCCAGGCTGGATATTAGGAAAAACTTCCTTACTAGGCGAGTGGTGAAGCATTGGAATAAGTTGCCTAGGGAGGTGGTGGAATCTCCATCTCTGGAGGTGTTCAAGTCCCAGCTGGACAAAACCCTGACTGGGATGATCTAATGGGAGTGGTCCTGCTTTTTTTGGCAGGGGGTTGGACTAGATGACCTCGTGGGGTCCCTTCCAACCCTATGATTCTATGATTCTATGATTACTGTCCTTAAGATCTGAACATCTAACTAGACAAGACGGACAAAGCGAAATAAAGGAAGTAATACGAAGAAAGTTCAGAAACTAAGGTACAGAGTGAGTGACTGATTTACCAGTGGCATACAGAGAACCCATGGTAATTGCGTTTCACGACTCATCACACTTTCTGGGCTCATGGATGATTCTTCAGACTTCAACAGGCTCAAACTCAGAGGCTCTTTGGGCTTAGGCAGGCTCAGGTTTGAGATATCACATAAAGGTGGCTTGGTTTTGTGGGTTTTTTTTTATAAAGATAGCGCTTAAGCTCCCTACGTCATTAACGATGGCTTCAAAATATTTTCCTTAGACCAAAAACCAAGGCATATACGTAATAGTAGTAGTAATAAAAAACCAACAAATCAGTTTCCCCTCGCCACCAAGCTAGGCCCCTTTCACCTACCAGTTTGCACAGTAATCACAAAACTAAGCTGAATAGATGATTTGTGATTCCACTGTTCTAGGGGTTCTAACTATGCGGCCAGTTTAATAACATTTATGGCGTATCACATGATAGCCATATATAGGCACTTCAAGAATGCCGACAACTGCCAGGGATGGAGAGATCAACTAATTACAATGAATAAGTGGGAAAGCAGCAAAAGAATGAGTAAGATCTTTTTCCCTTTATGCCCATTGCCCAAGGCAGAGTACAACTGATGCATAATAAGACAGTTGAATCCCTTCCTCCTGTCATCTTTGTCTATTCTATCAATTATAAAGCACCCCAGAGTGTTCAGCCAGCAATCAGAGTGTTCAATAGGCTGAACGTTCTGACACCTTTATTTAGGAAAAGCTTGTTATCTACTCATGAAATGTCTAATGGATTTTTTCACTGCAACTGTTTGGGGAAGGGATCAGATTGAAATTATAAAATAGTTCTGGTTTTACTCATCCTCCTTTAGGCCTCCACAACTGTGTCTCATAGAGCAACACCACTATATGAGAATTGTTTACACTGAAAACACAAAATTTTTTGTGTTCAGTCAGTGGTGTCGCTGGAGCTGGGCTTATGGGGCTTGAGCCCTGAATCCTTGCGCCAGAGCCCAGGTCCGCGGTGGTGGCGGTGTGCTTAGTGCTCCAGCCCCGAGTCTCGGCACCCGAGCCCAGGGTCTTTTCCCAGGCCACAGGTGCTCCTGGTTCAGAGCTAACCATCACTTGAAATAAACCTATATTAATATGGTAATGAATCTACCTCTGCTTGGAGAGGGTCCATTATCACTCAAAGAAAATTCACAAACTTAGGAATTTTTTCTCAGAAACAATTCAGTTTTTGAGTTCACAATAAAAAATAAGGATTATCAAGCAGTTAGATGCACTTTTGTCAGCAACCAATAAATTCAGTACATACTGATAGTCTCTGTCCAATACATATTAATAGTTGTTGTCCCAAGGTCAAACACCAAGTCTTTGCACTTCCTTTTGTGGCTTAATGGCCTTTTTTGCTACTTCCAACCCAATTCAGCTCTCCTTAAATTCAGTGGAGCGTCTCTTTTGAACTTTAATGAAAGTTGTTTTGAGTCTATATTCACTGATTTCTCTTGAAATCCCCCTGAACCTGTTGGGAGACTTCCTTTAGCCATTTTACAACAGTGTTCAATACCAGAATGTTAAATAAAAAAGTTTGGTTCTTAAAAAATCATGATGATTAAAAATACAATAAACATGGGGGTTGTCTTATTGGTTTTTGAGCATTTTAGGATGCATTTGTGTGAGGAGGGTCATGTCTTCATACTATTCTCAGCAACCATGAGACTTAAAAACATGCTTTATTAAGTTCTGAAAAGGTAGCCATGTTAGTCTAGTTCAGCAAAACAAGCAAGGAGTCTGGTAGCACTTTTGAAGACTAACAAATTTATTTATCGCATGAGCTTTCGTGAGAGAAAATCCCACTTCATCAGGTGCTTTGAAAGCTCATGCAACAAATAAATTTGTTAGTCTTGAAGGCTATGTATACACTGGGAAATTAGTTTGGACTAAGGAGGCCTAGTCTGGGCTAACTTAGCTTCTGGTTACATGAGGTTTTGCCTAATTTGAACTAAGAAATTTCTTAGTTCAGACTAGAGAAAGCTGAGTCTGAACTAGTTGGTATTGGGGTTAGTTTGGACTTCTGCTTCTAGTTTGAACTAAAGTTCAAACTAAGCATGGGGATGACAAGAACTAAGCCTTAGTTTGAACTTCTTAAATTCAGACTAAGGCTGAGTCATTAGTTCGAACCAACTGTGCATTCTAGTTCGAACTAAACATTAGTTTGAACTAGAATGCACAGTTAGTTTGAACTAAAAAGTTCCTGGTTAATTCAAACTAATCTGAGGCTAGTTCAAACTAAGCTTGAACTTCTTTAGTTTGGATTAGTAAATCTGAACTTAAATTGTAGATGTTGATGTAGCCTAAAAGTGCCACAGGACGCCTTGTTTGTTATAGTTTATGAAAATAATGAAAGATGAATTCTCAAACTGTAAGCTTCCAGGAGCTGAGACTTTATAACACCAATATATTTTAAAATGCATGATAAAATGCATGATCTTTGGAGCAATGAGACACATTTTTCCTACTATTTTATGAACATATGTCTCTCCACACAAATGTTGAACTACGGAAGAAAGGACAAAGAGAGAAAAAGAATAGCTTCTGATGAATTTGAGTTGATCTTAGGCAAAAGATTTTCTATATTTTTCTAGGGTTTCAGTAGAAAGATCTTTTGGATTTGCCAGACTTGCAAGGTCACATTATGGGTCAAGAAGTTTATCAAGCATAAAAATAATTTATATTTGCATAAAATTTATCTTGGGTGTCCTCCTTCTGTCAGAACTCTGAGGTTTAAATTATGGCAGGATATAAAGGTGGCCTTGTAAAACATTTGATAGATGGAAATATATAAAATAAAGGACAGCTGGGAACAATCCTTTTGTAGTTCCATAGCCCTGTGTCATTTACCGAGTGCTTTGTCAAGTACACTTAGGAAATGACTACCACACTGCAAGTGTGTTGATGGGCCTCAGGCAGTTAACCCTTTGATGTGCCTATTGCACTGATGGTTCATTAAGGAATGATCGTGCACATTCTTTCAAGAATTCAAATAATTAATCTTCTGGGAATCAATCTACAATATAACTTCTCCAAAGACTGTTGGAAGTAAAAAGATGAATAAAAAACATGCACCCTGTTGCACCAGCCTTTAAAACCATATTTGAGAAATTGAAATGAATCTGAATTACTGCTATATCAGTTACATTGGGTTTTACTGCCGTCATTCAGCTTCTCTGATCCTAGGATTGACTGGGGGACAAAAGGATAGCTGGTGAGACTGGCCAAATGGGACAGATACAGTGGCCTGGATTTGATTTTGTATGTTACACTCCAGGTCTATAGTCTATATTCAAGCTGTAGTCACCTTTCTGCCAGGGTTTTGCCTGCACCAGGATGATCCCCAGCTGCCCTCCACAGGAATGAATTGGCAGACATGGTCTGGTCCTGGTTCTGGTTCTGTTATTTCAGTTGGAATACCAATGTGCGTGAGACCTGATTCATAGGCATGAGATGTTGTGCCTTAAGTAGTCTTAGTGTGTTTGTGTGGTCTCTATTTGTTGCTTAACAGATATCTGACATCAGATGTTATAGCTGATGGAGACATTGAGGCATTACTGTTTAATTCCCTCCAAAAGTATTCTGCAAGCATTAGCTGTCACGAGTTATCCAGGTTTTGATTCATGGGCCCATAAAGCAATATGTATACCGTGAGTCTGGGTGATTTTTGAGATAAAGAAAAACCACCAATAAACTCCAGCTATGTGTCCATGATTTTTCTGATCCAAGTCTCAGTTCATTATTACTGTGTGGAGTCATGGTCAGATAAAACATTCTTCTACAAGGCAAACTGATTTCATGCCAATGTCACTCTGAAAAACGTCTGCTGGAAAATTTGATATACAGTAGAGATGAAAATGCTGACTTGTGTTGGTTTCATATTGACTGTCCGTGGAACCCAAAAGAAGCAGACTACAATATAAAAAATAAATTAAAAAAACCCAACCTTCTAGTGCCTCTTTATACTCAACAGGAACATTTATTATGCTGATTGCAACCTAGCTAGTGCCTGTCAAATAGTGGAATCTGCTTTTCTTATACATCCTGCAGATTCTGTTCTCTTTTAGTCCAGGGAACACAACTGTCCGTATGGAAATCACACTGCACACCAAGTACTATACACATGATAATATGCATGTGTTTTTCTTGGGTTTTCAAAGATGTGTATTCTGGTGGTTAGTAAACAAATATAATTAAGCTTATGTTAAGCTTTGCAGACCTTCAAAACAAACAACTCTTCACTGAAACAAACAAGGAGTCCTGTGGCACTTAAAGAATAACAAATTTGTTTATTGCATGTGATTTCATGGGAGCAATCTCTCTGCATTTATCCCTCTTTCCTATACTTTTTTCCCATTTTCAAGCATCTGACAAAGTGGGATTTTCTCCCACAAAAGCTCATGTGATAAATAAATTTGTTAGTCTTTTTAAAAGTGCCACAAGACTCCTTGCTTGTTCAAAGTTAGCATCCTAAAAACTTTCAAAATGTGTTACTTTTAATATGTATCTGTGTTTCCTATTTCTGTGTTTTTATTAATAGAAATGACAACTATTATTCAGAAGGCCAGGCAACGAAGGGTGATAGAGAAGGGTAAAATATTAATAATTTTGGTCTTTTGATCCAAATCGCCCCTGGGAAAATAGAACTTATGTGGCTTGTAAAGGACTGTATAGTAAATTTACAATGAATAAGATGAATGGCCATTACTGAACTATTACTGGTTATAACCTAGCTAGCTTATTGTGTGCAATACTAGAGCTTGAAGAGAACTCATCTATCATAAATAAAACTATTTACATTTGAATAGAGTTCAACTTAGTCAACTTCTGATTGCTGTTCCTCTAATCTTATTTAGGCTCCTTTTCTCTGGTGCATATTAGTTTCCTTCCTGGCTGCCAGAGAAAATGCAGTTTGCCATCTTTTGCTCGTATAAAAGTTTTATATCGGAGAGCCAAAATCATCATATTTTTGTCTCCTTTCCTCCTCCACCTCCTTCCTGATCCACCCCCCCATATGATTAGCCTTAGGCTTGTGGATTCATCAGTGTTTTCCACTCCTGTCTAGGATGCCTTGCACAGTGTTCTGAAAGCAAACCCACATTTATGTGAAGGAAAAGATTCAAAGTGACATTAAAAAATGGATGTCATGTTTATAAAGAGACTGTTAAGTATTTCCTTCATAGAGTCCAAAATCTGAGATTTCACACCATTAAGTACAGTAAGACCCTTCCTTTAAAAAAAGTCATGTATTATTATAGGAAATGTTAACATCTTTTTAATTGACAGATAAATGCTGTAAGATGATGGAAAAATTGGCCTGAGTGCAAAACAAAACAAAAACAAAGGAAAAGATACATTTCTGTTCACACTTTGGGCTCAGTTCAGCAAGGCACCTAAGCACACATGCTTTTAAGTCCCCTTGACTTTAACTGTAAGCACTTACTTATTGAACTGGGACCTTTAAGAGTTCTCACACTTATACAAAAATTGCTCTAATTAACAAGCAGATATTTGTACCTGAAAATAAGCGTGCGCATTTAGACTGAGGCCTGTAAAGTATGTGTACCTCAAAGGGTGTGTATGTGAATCAGCAGTATAGTTTTCCTGAGTGTCATTTACCTTTTTAAAAGAATATTTTTAATCTAAAACTGAACTAATTTAATCCCTAAATCTGGTATGGTAATTGAATATTAATTTAATGAGGACCTACTCATATTTACAATGTGGTGAACATGAGTAACCTTTTCACTTTGACCTGTTACATTTTGCTGAAGTTTGCCAGAAACTTCAGATCCCTGAAACTGTTTTGAGATCTCTCCAAGTCTGGAGTTGTTTTTAGAGAAGATAATTCAAAGAGCTTTATGCTTAAAACAAAAGGATACTAAACTTCTGTGACAATATTTTTGTCCTTCAAAATACATTTTTTAGACTTCATATTTTATTATACTTGGAGTTGTTTGGGTCCATTTAATAGAGCAAAAGAAAACTTAAAACAATTCTTGCATTCCTTCTGCAAGTATTCTATAGTAGTTATTGGTCCTCTAAAAAGATGTAGACAAAATGCAATATTTAAAAATTATTTTTCAATATTCATCCCTAACTACCAATGTGGAAAAACCTCTGTAATGGTTCAAAGGTAATCTTATCTCCGTGGGACTAAAAATGATCCTGTAGGCCTGCAAAGATCTGTTATTTGAGAGTGACACCTAACTTAACTCTTTCAGACTTGATGATTAGACTGAAAAGTCAGTGGCTGAAAAAGAGAGAAAAAAATCCTGATACAGTAAACTAATATCTGAAACTAATATATTTATTGTTCTATTTAGGCTGAGTGATCAGATAAAAGAATAAAGCCAGAACTTGTGTGTGGAGGACTTTCTGCTTAGCCTTAGTCTTCAGATTTTGCTGCCCCTCATTCTTCCACTGTAAACCATGGTTCCTAGTAGCCTTTTAGGGTGCAGTCATCTGTTTCTCATCAAGACTAAGCAAGTGGGACTCTAATGGTACAATAGAAGGCATTAAATCCTGGAGTAAAAGTTTATCCCTGAGCATCATGTGCTACTCTGGTGGGACAGTAGCATGTGGCTGGGCACAGAGGAGGACTTGGCCTGCAAGAAGGTCCCAACAAAGGTTACAATTCCAGGAATCAGGTTCTTCAAATACCGAGCCTTGCTGATGAAGGTCTGTCACTGAGGGCAATTTCCATGCACATGGATGGAATTCTGGCCCTAACCCAGAGAACTGTTGGCGCAAAGCGGCAGCAGATGTTAAGTACATCTGCAGTGCTGCTCTTCAGTGATTTTTGATCCCTGGATCTATATGGCTCTAGATAACTTTCCGTCAGCCCCTCAGCTTGCTCTCAACACTCTCCCTTTGCATACAGGAGGTATGGACCTTCCTGTTGCCTTTTCCCCAGTTTGTCTCATGCTTGAGTGGTCTCCAGGAGCTGTATTACAAAAAACAAGAGAGATGGAAATGGCTGGTTTTGACTTTCTGTACTATTAGCTCTCTAGCTTTTCTTATTCCTTTAGCTTTGCTTGTTTGTGTTGTCTCCCCCTTATTTGCCATTGCCCTTAACATCTGTGAATAGAATGGATCCTTCAGTTTCTCAGGGGGCAACAGGCTAATGTGAACTCATTTGTCAAGACATTTTCATGCAGTCAGCTTGTTATGCCAACAATAGAAGTACAGAGAAATACTTGACTTCCCATGACAGCTGGTAACAGATACCTTTATAATCTCTGAGGATATGAAGGTAACCCTTGACAGAAGCTTGCGGGTCTCAAAACTGGAGCAAGATCCAGAGTTAAACTACACTCCTAAATGGTAACCAGCTTGTAGCTGCATGTGGGCTCCTGGCTTATGCCACAGCCCCAATCTGGTTCAGACTTCTAAGTAAACTGAACTCCCAAACTGGAATCACAACCGCTGGCAGGAGCAGACTTCTGACTTCACTAGATCCACAAACTGAAACAAATCCATCAAAATTAGATCACCCCCACTACACATGCAAAACTCCCAAACTGTGATGAATCCTTCCCCATTGGAGCAGGCTTTATATCAGCTTAGCTCCACCCACAATAAGTCCTGGCCAATCAGCTCCTTCCATCTGACTTGAAATGTACTCTCAGAAGTGGCATCAAATACTGTGGCTTCTCTCATCTCTAAGAACTTAATCATCAGCACATTCTCCAAAGGGAAAATATTTGTTAGTTCAGAATAAGAGCAGTTAAGAAGAGGAAGGGAGAAACAAGCCCTACAGACTATATATGTAACTGGTCTTTGTTTTATTTCTTGAGATTTTTTAAAAGATCTTTTGCTACAAACAACGTAATATCCATTTAACCCTTTCACAAACTATTCCCCCCAAGACATTGGCACACTCTGTGATGGGCCACGAGATCACACAACAACTTTAAAGTCTTTGTGTTGAAATGCATTTGGTTAGAAGAATAATGGTTTTTCTTTTATAAAAACTCCTGGTTCGTTGTTGAATAGAAAGATGGTTCATAGTGAATTGTGACACCTTTATTTCTAATATTGTACCTTCTCTAACAGTTTTCAAAACAGTTTATGGAATGAGAACATGTCATTGCAGTAGATTGAAATTAAACAAAAAAAGCCTTGCAAGAACAATAGGCTAGAAGTTGTTATGGGGGACTTTGCTTTTCAGATCTAGACTGCTAGGGTAAAAGAACTGAGAAAATAAATTAACTGATAACTGGAAACAAGGTGCAGTGCTATGCCCTTAAAAAGGACATGATGTACTCCTCATACTCCAGCTCAACTCCCATTGACAGCAGTGTGTGCTCACAATACATAAAAGAGGAACATTTGCTCCAAAACTCCAGGAGAAAGGGAACATCAGACACTATTGAGGATGCTGGGGAGAACAGCATGTGTTAGTGAATATAAACCAGACAGGTGTGCAATTAATAATACAGTGACACAAAACTAGATAGGGATTATCAACTTGCTGAATTTTGGCAGGTCTATTTTGAAATAATAAAAGAATGGAGGGGTGAAAACAGACACAAGCAGTGGTAAAAAAGGGCATGGAGAGATAATGGGAAAGGTTCAGAGGTAGTGTTCAGAAATATTGGGAGCAAATTTTTCAAGACACTGGAGAAGCATTCAAAATTAACTGAGCCCCACCAAGACTTCTCCTTTCTACAAAGGTGGGCTGAATTGATTTCCTCACAACATTCCAACTGTGTTCTCCTAAATTCCTGTTATCCTGTGTTTCCAATCCACTTGGAAATATGACCAGAGCTGCATGTTTTGCATGATATCACATTTCAGCTCGCCTAGAAGCAAAAAGAAAAGATCGTGGTCAGCAAACCAACACTCACCAAGGGTCAAATCTATGTTTTTTGCATGGAGGCAAACTATATGAACTCCATGTGGATGTTGTGCGGAGAAAGTGGGCTGGTCCTGGAATCTAGATCCTAACCCAGGTCTGTGGCCCAGGGCTGATGGCAGACTGCTGTTTCAGTTTGTGGCTACAGGAATAGCCACAGCTTCTTCACACTAGTTGCTCAGAGTACTGGAGCTCCTGGATTTTTATAAATATGGAAGTGGTTTCAGATTAGGCCCCATTGAGACAAGCACTGCATAGTCTGACAGTGAAGGTGTGAAGGCCAGTGGTGAAGCATGGAGCAAGTATTTAGGTAACCACAAGAATTCATCTCTCATGCTTTATGAAGAAGCCAAAAAGCAGCATTATCCCCTTTTACATTTGGGGAAGTCTGAGGTACAGAGAAGGGATGTGAAATTCCCTTTCTACAGGGCTTAAGTGATTTGGATGGCCATTGCACTGATGAATTTCATCCTAAGTGACTATATTGATCATCTTTCAGTAGCCTCATTAATATATTGATGGACTTCAAAGTACAAATTTCCAATACAGACCAAAAAAATTCTAATTTATACCCTAGGCCTTGCTGAATCTGAGGCACCTCTTCTGGAAGAACACCCCATGTCACACAAGCATTCCCTTTATCTCTAAATTTAGGGTGTTTCATCTTATTGAAGGACAGCCCGTGCATAAGAAGACTTTGATTCCCTGCCTTGACAGGGGCAAGGACTAGCCTATGGGAACTGTTTCTTAGTGATGCCTTACACATCTTTGTTTTGTTTTTACCAACACTGTCTTAGATTAAATGATTTGCTTTTTTTCTTTATACAGGGCTTACAGATAGTTGCTAGAAAAAATCTAGCTACTCGCATTATTCTGTGGAAGTGTGAGGCTAGTTGACAGGGCTGTACACTAACATAAGAAATTCTATACCGCAAATGAGTTTTTTTGTCTAATATTGCCTATTCACCATGGAAAAGCAAACGTATTGTACAGGTGCCACACCAAGGAAGGGACTGCGAATATCTTATCTTAAGCCAGGTAATGGGACTTGGTGCATGGAATATACACCAAAGGGTGGTCATGACACCCTCTTCTGTTATGGCTAGATGGGGCAGATTTTGTTGTTATACCAAGGGGTCACAATATGGAAAAGACTGAAATTTTAGGCTAGTGGATGAGCATTAAGTTGAAAAAAAGGAACTTCTGGGTTCTCAACTCCACCACTGACTCACTTGTGGCACTAGGCACATCACATCACTTCTTTATTTTTCAGTATATTTCTGACGGTGAGGAAGGGAGATGCTATAGTTAAATAAGTTGCTGGTACTCTGTGTTACTACCTTCTGGAAAGGATGAAAAAGCAAATAAGAGTTAATTATTTTACCCTTAAAGTGAAAAATGCTACTATGTAGTGACAAACAATTGACAGTGATTCAGCAACCTGGAATATAGAACTCACAAAGGTCTGAATATCTCCAAAAAAAAGTTAAAATGAGAATGAGCTTGACCATTGGTTACAACCTTTGCCACTTCAGTTCCTAGGAATTAAAAAGGCAAGATCAAGTGCCACACACAGAGGTATTAAGAAATGCCGGCATGCCCAGTGTTGAAGTACTTACGGTAGCTAGGCAGCTGAGATAGACAAGTCACAATGTCTGTATGCTGGATCATTGGCTTCCAAAGATTCTCCTCTATGGTGAGTTCAAGGAAAGGAAATGTGATAGGGCAAAAGCTGTGCTGTGCTATGAGAACATTTTGAAAACAAACTTGAAGAAAGCAAAATATTAACATAGAGAACTGGGAAAATTTTGCCAGAGACAGATGGAGATGGAGATTGGTAGTGTATGATTCGATACAGGCAATTGACACACACGGAGAAGCAGCGTATCAGCAGCACCAGCTTCAATGGCGGCATATCAAACATCTCTCCAGTTTTTCCTGCCCAAAATGTTGTAGCAGGAAAGCTACCACTGCAATTGATTTTTCATGTTGAGTGGCCCACAAACAGAAGGGTCAAAGGGTGAAGCAACTACGATTAAAGGGTGGGGAGAAAGTAAAGTGCTCAAGAAGCAATTTTCAGAAACAAGGAAAATGTTCCAGGTAAATCTTTTTTTCTAAAATATCTTATTTGCAGCAAAGATGCATGGATCCTGTTCTGTCAGGAAACTTGTGTGTGTGACTGCTACACAATTAGTAATCTTCTGTCCAACAGGTAGACAATTGTTCTCATTGCATTTTGGCATTAGTCTTTTTAAGTTGCCTTTGACTGGCATGTGTATTTGGTTAAAACTGGCATATCATCTTGTGAATGTGTTCATTAACAGTATAACAGATGGGTATGAATGTGCTATGCCAGAGAAATGCCCCAAGCATATCTAATAGAGGCCAGATTCTGATCCAAATGAAGTTGAAAAGATCAATTCTTTGCATGGCTTAGCTTCTTTATGGAGTTCTCTGTTGGTAGCTTTCAATGCATGTTGTTAAAAGGTGTTCTGTTGGGTGGTTTCTTCATGAGAACTTGAGCTTTGGTAAACATGTTCTTGGATGTCCCTGGCAGTTAACTTACTTTGGGATCCCAGAACATATGTCATTCTGCCTAAAGGGGGGCTGTGGTAGAGTGGTGCAATAAATATACAGGACAAGATTTTCAGAAGTTCCCGGCTCCTATGTGGGCATCTAAAGGAAGTGATCAGATCATTGAAGCTCCCAGTGAAGAACAGCACTGTTGTGTGCTGAGCACATTTGAAAATCTGGCCTGTAATGTAAAAACTTGGCTGGAGAAAATAAATAGCTTTTGCCACTCCAGGTTCAATGAGGGAACTTCAAAGGGAGACCATAGAGAAACACAGACAGGAGTCTTAAGTGGCAAAATAATAATTTACTGCTCCTCAGGGCACCTTTCTTTTTCTCTTTCTTTCATTTGAGAAATAGGAATAGGCTTTAGTATTTGTGAAGAGCAGGTCTGAGATGAAGGGAGGAAGTTCAGGGATTGTGAATCTAATAAGAGGAGCAGCCCTGTGTATACCTGCACAGCACATGGTAAATCAGTCCCTTTAAATATAGACCTCCGTAGTGCTTCTTTTATGCTTTTTTCTAATAGGTGCTAGTACTCACCTTCCCCTGCTGACACCCCTGCCCCAGCTGGGCATCAGGGCCAGCAAAAAAGGTGCCAGTACTCCATACCCCTACATACCCATCAAAAAAAAAAAACAACCCTGGACCTCCCCATATTTGACAGTAAGACACCGCACTGATTCTTTCTCTTCTATACTCTGTTTCCTTCTGCTTTTGGGATTTATTTACGCATCTTTAATATTCAATTTCTATTACATGACTGGCTTATTCTCTGTTCTTGGCCTCTCCTTATGTTACAATATGTCTTCCTCCTTCCGTTCTGTTCTGCCTTCTCTTCATGTGCTCTCTGCGATTCTACACATAAGCCCTTTCCTTTGCATGGCACAACTGTACTTCATTAATAAACAACCCACTCTTTAGTCTCCCCTCGACCTTCTTCCCACAGTATAAAATTATTATTAATCGTTATCTCCCTGCTGCTCATTATTCACAAACAGATGAATGCCACAGTACTGAAAACAGACTATCTGTCTTACTTAAGATTATCTTGTGTCCTGAATAAAAGAGTCAGAGAGATAAAAGTGCAACAAACTGAGATCATCAACAGTTGGGATGGGGGGGGGCAGGATAAAAAAATCACTAGTTTAGTTTGATTTGATTTGATTATTTTGCATTCAGAAATGATCTCCCATTGATGGCAGACAAGAAGACACAAAGGACAAGAGAGCAAAGAAAAATATCGTGGTTCTCAGTTGCATTCAGTCCTGTCCTCTTACTCTACATTCCTTTATTTGTCTTCAAGTAATTTATGCAGAAATCACTATTATAAGAAATGAAATGGGGAAAATAAACCAGATAAAACTATCGCATCTGTACAGAAATAAATTAAATTGAAAGCCAGCTAGAGACTTTCTCCCAACTTCCCTTTACTTCTGTGTCTTAGTCTCTGTTATCAGTTTTAGCATGTCCCTAAACAGAAGCTTTTATAATTGAGCATCCCAGATCCAGATGGAAAGATAACTCAGACAGGTATGACCTTACCATCAGAAAGGGGCCTCTCTCATAGGAAGTGACTTCATTTCAAATGGTGAAATAGATTCAATAATGTCAGGGGTTCTTATGGCAATTGCTTTTGTATAATCATTTTGATTTTACTTGCAAATTAGTAACTCACTCTAACTTTGGCTTTGCTTCTCATTAGGGTCCTAATATAAAGCCCATAGAAACCAATTGAAAGACTCTTCTTGACTTCTTGGGGCTTTGGATCATGCCCTGTGGAGTGAGCAAAGCAGGCATAGTTTAAGAGAAATGCATCCCTAGCGCAAATATGTCTACATCTGTTTAAAAATTAGGAGTTCTAATTATAGTTAGCATTTTAGTTTACGGCTAGAGATGGTACCTTTCTAAAGCAATGATGGTATCTTTCTAAAGCCCAGCAGGCTTGCCAAACCTGGCATGTGGGCCTATGCACAGTGGCATGCAGGGCTCCTGGCCTTGGCTCCCCTCGCTGGCCCTGCCATGCAGCTCCTGAACCCTCCTAGCCCTGCTCCCAGATCAGGGGAAGGGCCAGCAGGGAAAAAGAGCTCACAGCTCCTGTTGTTTTCTGACCCTGCCCTGGTACCCCGCTGGCCTTGCCCTCAGCATCTGCTGATGCTTTGGAGTGCAGGATTGCCACGGGGGCCGGCAAACGTTGCTGACCCCTGTGCTAGTGGCAGTGTGGGAGTTCTTAGTACCTTTGGCTGAATGAACATCATTTCCTTTTACTTTAATGCTGGCTTTAAAAAAGAAAACATTTTGTCCTTTATTTTGAATGGTTCATTCTTGCTCCCATGAAAACTCATGCAGTAAATGTATTTGTTAGTCTTTAAATGCCATGGGACTCCTTGTTTGTTCCTACACTGTCCCATATAAATTGCAGTTCATTTTCTGTAATGCATTAAGCTCACAGGAAAACTGCATGTCCCATAATGCAATATGGAATTCCCTCTGACGATAATGGGAGTCACATTACTGGCTATCTCATGGGAGATGTAGTTAAGGCAGGGAACTGGCACATGGGGAAAAAGGGGGCACCTGGCTCCCAAATTACAACTCCCCTGAGCCAATGGGGCACAGTGAGACAGAGCACTGATTTTAAATATAGTGTTTTTGGTCAGGTCAATGAACACCAGAAAAACATCCAGATTACTGGAATACTTAGTTTTGTTCAAAACACAACTTTTTTGACATTTCCAAAATGAAAGTTTTCAGATTTTCCATTCCATGAAAAAATTGAAATGTCAATATTTTGTTTCGATATGGAACAAAACAAATGTTGAAATGTCAACAACAACAAAAATTTCCCATGGGAGGGAAATTCTGGCTTTCGCTTGGCTTTGCGTGACCCACACCCCTCACCTTTCCTTGTGACAGGATGAGAATTGCTTAGGAGTTTTTCAGTGAAACACTTCTTTGTCAAAAATGCCAATATATCAAAACCAACAGCTCCTCCCTTTTTAAAATTAAAAGACACATCTTAGGGATATTTTCTTGTACTGGGAAAAGGACCTTTGTGTTCTGCTAAGCTACTTTTTACTATTGTCATTAGTTCTTCGCTATCTTACTAGATCAAAGAACCTCCATTTCACACTCCTTCCTAAAATAGCTCTTTAAATTCCTTCCAAGCAAAAAATAAGGAAAGGGAAATGATCTCAAAATTTTAACTACAAACTTTGCCACCTAAATCTGATTTTATTTTAAAGGCCCATTAATGTCTCCAACAGCACTGTTAACATTTTAAAAACAATCCAAAATTCATTTGCATTTAATTAGACTTGTGCACGTCAACCTGGTTCCTGGCCTCTCCTAACTTTTGAGTGCTTGACTTTGCAATCTGGTTATCATTTTTCTGAAGGTAGGATGAGAGAGACTGCAGGCTTTTTTGGGGGGTGGGCGGGGGGAATAGATTCTTTTATGTGAAAATAACACAACTTCTATCCCCATTCAATTATTTGCTTCCTTTGACTAGCTCATGCTCCACTTCAGCCAGGCTCTTCTTTTGCAAGGTCAAAAACATCTACTAGGCTTTTGCAAGCTATAACAGAAATATCTCTTCCTTGAAGAGACAACCAAAATAAATAAGTTTAAATTAAATCAGGTGAACCTTAGAGAACTTGAGAATTTTCCTTCTCAGGGGTTTTTCCTCCAACAGGGGATGATGACAGACTCCTAATTTAAAATAATCTTTTCTGTCTAATTAATTGAAGCTTATAAAAAGGTAGAAATATGTAGCATAGCAAAATTAGCTTATCCCATATAAGATTTCATAACAGAATAAAAGGGAGTGGGGAAAGAGTACCATCAGCCTCTGTATTTCAAGAGAAGAATGAACTTGATTTCATGCTGAAAATAGACTTTCTCTGCGATTCACACTGTGACTACCAGCATTGTGTATGTGCTATTTTTTTAATAGATCTCTTCAGAAGGAAAGGTGCTGGGGTCAGCAAAAGTATTAAATTTAACTTTGTAGCATGCTTTCAAAATCTCCTTCTGGTTTTGTACCCACTTTTTGATGCCTTTCATGATGGTATTCCTTGGACCTTCCCAACCAAAATACAACAGAAAAGGGGGGGGGGGAATTGAGAACCCTGCATGTGCAATTTTAATACTAAATTGTTAAATGCTAAAAGTGAAAAAGGATAAGTCGTTAAGGTTGATTGAAATGTCAAAGCACTCAGAGCACCATGGAGTTCTTGTAGAAGAGACTTTCACAGCAGAGAGTCCTTTTGACAATGGACTCCTGCTATGTAAAATGTGTAGCTAGACCTTGTGAAGAGTACCCACATATCAGACTCTGCAAAATTCAGCTTGCAGCTTGGATTGTAAAATGTAAGAAAGACACATTGGGTCCATGCCAAATAATCCCTCTTAACTGGAAGTATGCTTTTAAAATCAATGTGGTGTTTAACCATCAGGAATACAATATGTCTGTTTCAAGATGCACACACTGTGCTTGAATTAGTGTCTGTTTCATAGGGACGCTGATAGCCACATTGTATAAAAGCTCAATTTTGAAGTTGGCTAGCCAGCTAATAAATAAATCATCACACCATTCTAGCTAGAGCTGACTGACTACAGACTAACCAGGCTAACACTTCTTGTGTGGATTCCAAAAACATTTGCATGATTAGGTGTTGCCTGCAGAAATACCCACACAAAACAAGGGTGTATGTTTCAGTTGTGTGCCAGGATTGCTATGTTTTGTATCAGCTGTGTGGCAGGTTATCCTGGGAAACCTTCACTTGTCTGTCATGTGCATAATTAATTGCATTGTCTACTGAATCCATTTTGCTGACTAGCAGACAGATAATTGAGCATCTAAGTGAGGCAAATAAGGACAAACTGTGCCGAGAATATTAGTATTATTCTAGCATCTGACAAAGTGGGATTTTACTCACAAAAGCTCATGCGATAGATAAATTTGTTAGTTTTTAGAAGTGCCACAGGACTCCTTGTTTATTTTGTTGAACTAGACTAACATGGTTACCCCCTTTGGAACAGAGTATTAGATGTCGTTACTGAAAGTTGGACCCAGACTGCATAATGCAACCCCTTTTTACAGAACAAGGAAAGACAGGACATGCAGCAGGTCATCTAAAATGTTACCAGTAACAAGCCAACTTAATCCCTGATGCAGCTCAATTGGCTGCAATGGTATTTTACTAGGTGTAATTTAAGTCAGGAAAGATAAAGATGCTATGCTTTGGAGCTGCTAGTCCAGAGTGTAATTCTCATAGATACTGGATGGTGAAGAACTTTTATATTTGGGTTCACTTATAGCAGTTAATACATATTATATGACATATAAGGTGAAGAGAATAATGTTACACTTAAGCAAATTCGCTGATTTCCACGAGAGGGCACCATTACAAACATATAGCTACAACTGTCACAAAGGTGCTCAAGGAATTACAGTGAGTTAGCAAGTAACAGAGAAGTAGAAATCTGGAGAGAATAAAGAGGTAGATCCTATCTGCCTTTCTGAGCTGATTTCAAACTTAAGTGCAAAGGGATGTCAACAGATGAAGCCAAACAGAGCCATTAAAAGAAATATAAGAATTTTTTTTCTCATGATTATTTTTATCCAGTGAAATTTCAAATACCAGTGTTTGGAAACAATCTGTAGGAACAGATGTAGAAAAGAAAGCATTAATTCATAGATATCAGCTAGATAAACTATCTGGAACAACCAAGTTGAATCAGGCTGTGCTGAGGACCTGTATTGTTTGAAACTCTGGGACACTGATAAAGGTAATTTTTAGAAAGGACAAAAGAGTTGCTATTTTTGTTTTTGTTTACTCCTGCAATTCAACTATTGGTGCAAATCAGCAAACATGCATCTCTCATTGTCTGTGTTCAGGTTTGAGATTACTTGAATTTGGGCCCACAAGTAGCTGCTGGCAAGGAAGGATGGGTAAAAACTGCATTCTCAGATTGGAGGCAGCAATTTTGAAATTAGCCCCATGTGCAGCACCCTCTCCCATATTTTCTGTCATCAACGTTAGGATGATTTTTTTTAGACTCTTCTATTTAAACTTCTACATTCATCTGGTTACTTTCCCTTCCTTCCACCAGGGTGATTAATGTTATTCAGCTTTGTGGGACCAGATTATATGTGTTGCCTTAATTATTGGTGTTTGTACACCTGAACACAAATAGGAATCCAAAGTCCATTTCACTCCTCTTTAAAGGAGATGGTTCATGAGTTGTGCTATAAATTCAGAAAAGAAAATTTGACTAGTGTCATGTTCTTCAGCTCTGAATAAGAAAAGCAACTTGAAATGCAGAAGGGGTGGCACTTACAGCAAACGCGGAGAGCATTATTTGCAGCAGAATGAAAAGGAAAATGATCTGATGTCTCCTTGGTGTCCCTGATGCTGCTGTTAATTCAGAAGAAGCCCAGTAACATACTGTCTCTTTCATCTTGTATATAAACACTTCATACCCTGAGTTGGCTGTAGAAGCACCAGTACCTTTTAAGCAGTGCAAGGTTTATAGATTTTGATCTTTTATCTAATGGTACTTCTATTTAATTTTCTCTAAGAAATGCATATTCTCCCTTGTCTTTAAAATGTAAAGATCTTCAAAAGTGGAAACAATCATGAACTGATTATATCAGAATGATGTAGCTGGCTCCAGTTAGGAATAGCTTATTGCTGTGCTGCAATAATAATAATAATAATAATAATAATAAAGGTACTTGGATAATGTTCCTTTAAAATTCAGAACAGTATTTGATACTCCCCTTGCAACAGTCAGAAAAGCTCACTGTCTTTTACTTGCTGAAAATTCTTAACTTGATCTTATATTGGCAGGAAGGTAGACTTATGTCTCTTCTCTGTCTAGATCCTAGGAATCTATAGAAAACCCTGATCATTGTCCCACTCCATATAAATGTATGCGGATGAAAGAAATTTGTTTTAAATTTCTCAGGCTTCCCTGCGTAGAGGATAATCCAGTTCATCACCTTAATGAGGCTGGACGTGTACTGGTTGTAATGGTACAGAAGGAGAAGGGCACACACTTTGGTATATGGAGAACTGTGTTAAAATTACAAGCTAGCACTTTATTTTATAAGACGTTTTCAGGTCCTGCTTGCAGGCTGGGGGGCAGCCTATAAGAAGTGCATGCTGCAGACTGGATCTCTGTAGGCTGATTCAGATCAAGATGGGTGTGGTTGTGCCTCTCTCCCTTAGGACAGGGGTGGACAAAACTGGCTCACAGCTAGACACCAGCAATTTTACTTTTGGTCACCAGAGGGCACTTCTCCATCATATTTATGCAGTGGAGCTAGGTGACAGATTACTAAAACTGGTCACCGTGGTGACCAGAAACATGGATTTGTTGAGACATGCCTTAGGAAGCAGGTCCTTTACTCGGTTTCATTTTGTTGTGTGTGTGTTAAGGTTTGGATTTTAAGACATAAAGATGCATGATATTGCAACCTTCCAGCAAGAGTATTGTATGTTTGTAGCTAATGTCTTCTTTGTGTGTGTATCTTGGACATAAGCTGGACTATGTCAAACATGCACATGCCAGAGGTCGGTGAAGATGCTCTCACCCAGAGGCTACCAACCTTAACCTTGGAGTTCATTATGGTCCCTTTAACGGGCAGCACAGCCATCTTTGATGCTGTTCTGCCACTTGCTGTTCTCTGGTAGTGGCACCCTTATGATCCTTCTCAGGTTGAGACTGTGGGTATGAAATGGTGATGCTGAACAAAGCCTGGATTTCTCTACCAAAGTATATGCTGTGGGTGCAGCTTGATTTTGATCTCCTCAAGCAAGTGCGTAGGCTCTAAGGGGAGTCAGTCAAGATGCAATGTGGGGAAAAAACACTAGGACTTGCTTTTCTCCTCTGCTGTAGTGATCCATCTCAAACTCAGGCCCAAAGGTCTACCCTGCTTCAGACAGCATGTCTTGCACTTCTGCTAACCACTCCTGCTTTTCTGGCTTGATTTCCTGGCCTCCTGACCGAGCTTGACTCTGAGATCTGGTCTGTGCTCTTTGACCTCCAGTTTACCTCAGGTCTCCGACTCCCTGGTGTCCTGACTTGACCTGACTTTTTCCCCACTTGCGGTTCTGATCTCCAGTTTATCTTCTGCTTCTGACTTCCTTGTGTCCTGACCCAGCTGACTCCATATAATGATATTGGACTCTGACTCCAAATACTAGGTTAGGCTGCCTATGACCTGGCTGTGATGCCTGCACTGGCTTCCTTTCTAGCATTAAATTCACTTGCTGCTGGTGATAAATGCCAAAACAGATGATCTCTCATCCTAAGAGTGTGTCCACTAAGAAAATGGGGTCAGAGACTGACCTATCTGCTGATCAGAATAAAACTGTAATAAAGGAACACAAATTTAATCCAACTGAAATTTTATTTGAATGCACACTCTTCTGCTTGCATTCGTAACATTTTGGATTATTTCTGACATATCACAAGCAGTGAATTACAAAGAAAATATGGATGAGCCATCTCTGACTTAAATGGAGGAGAAAATGTTTGTTCAGAGCAGCAGCTAAAGCTCTCTGTGAAAGGGCTGGGTAGAGGTGGGCTGGGAGAGGTGTCTAACATTGCATGAAACCAGCACGTTTCCACATTTGCATCTGGCTTACAAAGAGACAGCAGGGGCTCCAAAAAGCTCAGAGCAAAAAGCGTGCACAGTTTCCTAATAGCCAGGGTTAGGATTTACTTAGAGTTTTCTATAAACTAATATTCAACTCATCTCTGTCAGGTCACATGATGGGTCTCTCTGATATTAATCTAGCTCCAGAAAAATTCATTACTTAGCTGACTGGAGAAGCCTTGAGCCCTCTCCACAACATGTTTCTTTGATGTTGAGATCTCTCTTCCAGGCATTACACAGAATGAACTGCTTCCATTTATGTATATGTGATTTCACTTTTGCATTTAAGGGACATGATCCCAGACTGGTTTCAAACTCCCTAAAGGAATGGGTCTGCCATGAATATGTAAAAGGAAGAGGGGGATGGACAGAAACTGCTGCTTCACTTTTTCCTACACAGGGGTGACAAATCATGGCTCAACTTAGAATTGGATTGGCATCTTGACTGGAGATTGGAGCCCTGTCCTGGACAAAAAAAGAGCAGTTTGCAATTAGTGTCCTCCTGAATACTGAAATGCAGCCTGTAAAGAAACTGGGTCCCAGCACTGTTCTCCTTCCTGATCCACTCTGTTGTCTTATGCCACTGGTGTGAATTTGCCCAGCTTAATTTATCCATGTCTTAAGAGAACCATGTGTGAGATGGCTTTGAAATTCTGCAGGAAGAGGTACTGGGTTGCCCACACATTTATGAACTAAAAACCAAGGGGTCAGTAGACTCCCCTGATCAGTTAACAAATATCTTTGGCAAAGAGTTAAAGGAAAAAAATCTGTGTTAGTAATGGACAAACCTTAAAGGGTTGTGTGGTTCAGTTTGGACAAGAGAATCAAAGTGTGAATTCTTTCCCAAATCATTGGCTCATCTTGGCTTTGCAACATTTGACTGGAAAACTCTTGAAAGCCATCTGTCTCATGAACTTTCTAATAATTCCAAATGCCAGGGAAACAATTTTTCTTGTGGTATTTCCAGCAAGTCAGAAGTATATGAAAAAGACAAATAGTGCATATGAAATAACCAGTGTTCAAACCTTAAGAAAGGTTCACTGCAAGCTTTGGGTTAAGATTCCATGAGTACTTATTTTATCAAAATTAACTGATCCATGAAATACGCATCAAGAGTGGTCTTGATGCTGTTCATGTTGAAGTCGATGGTAAATCTCGCAATGACTTCAGTGAGAGCTAGGAAAGTCTAGCGCTTGTGAAAAACTTACCTTAAGTGGTTATGCCAACAGTATTTTTGTTCAGTACAGCAATAACAACCACCTCATCCTACTAAAGAGTCTTTTAGCCAGCGTTCCCAAAACAATGTGCAGAAATGTTAATGAGTGAAGCATCACCTTTGAGATAGGTATGGATGTTGGGCTAAATCCTCAGTGAAGGAAATCCAGTTTACATCAGAAAAGTATCTAATCCATTTCCCCTAGTTAACAAATAGGAGAATAAAGGCATGGAGATATGCCTTGGCTGACTGTCTAAGGTGCTGATGGTCTGCAGTTCCAGTTGATTAGACCTGGAGCTTAATTGGTACTCAACCTCTCAGAAAATTAGGCAGTAAATGACTTGACTGGATTGAAACTGAAATTCAGATGCCAGGTCCAGAGAAGAATCTGCAACGTCTGATCCCTTATCTTCTTTGTTAATCAGAACTGGATAAATGGGGGGGGGGAGATTTTCCTGAAGGATTTTTACTGAATTCTGAAAGAGGAAATTACTGCACTGTCATGCAATAGAGGAATTTCCAGTTTATTCTAATAATTGCAAGGTGTGACTGAAACAGAAAAAAATGTTGCTCAAAGATCAAGAATAATGAGTGGCTCCAACATGGGGCAGGGTCCAGTCTGAGGGAATGTGAGGTCAGTGTAGCTTTTTCTACAGGTCTACAGACACTGGGTCAAATTCTCAGCAGTCAGGGGTTTGTGTAGCTACACTGAAATCAGTGGCTGTAGCCTGCTGTATGCCAGGTCAGGATCAGTGCTGTGTTCCTTAGTCTGTCCTGGAAGTTGAACTCAGTGAAGCTCCCCCTTTCCCCAGAGCATGAATGTGTTGTACTTTGGCACTTTCAGTCCTTTCTACCCTGGAAGGATGTGCTCAGCACTATGATTCAAAATGAACTGTCTCTCATGGTGCTGCTAGGATGTCAGTGATTAGCCCTAGCACTCCCCTTTGTGTACGGAAGCAATTCCAGTAGGAATGTCAGGAGAAAGTTGAGTGATATAGGAAAGAGACCACTATTCTTCTCCTCCTAATTTCACTTCTAGCATAGGTAACACATTTTCTTTTGGCTTAAATTGAGAGACAGGGTACAAAAATCTAAAAAGAATCTAGGAAGCTAGCTTTCAATTCCAGCTTTTGGGGGCTTTTTATATCTTTGTTATGTGAGCAGGATCTTTTTTTTAGTGTGTGTGTGTATATAATATACATATATATTTTTTTCTGCCGTTCATTAGTAATAGTCATAGGAAGCAGGGAAGTAAGACATTTTTGATTTGAATGGGGTAAAATATAAATTGCAAATTGCTGCACTATATTGCACTGAATTAAATTTCAGTTACAAAGAGCATGGAAAAGTAGTCTGATTGACTCACTGACAGTATGAATCTATAATGTAAGTCAGATTCAAATGAATATGGAGACAAGGTAAGACTGAGTTGGGCACTAAACTAGTATCAATATACCTTGCTGTACCATTTTTTAGCAGAACCCCTTTATTTCAATAGGAACTTCTGCATAAAAACAGATGTGTTAGTAATGGACACAACATGGAAAAACAACATGGCCTGGGGTGTCTTCTCTCTTTATAATACTTTGGGGGAAGTTAAGCTTGGGGAAAGTGAATTTAGCATGATCCTATAACAATAAAGCATTGGCTTTCTAATCTGACTCAGGAAGTCACTGTAAAAGAATCAGTTTCTAGTGATACAACTTTGAAGAGCGTTTACAGCTGATTGAGATTTGAATAATTTAGTTGCTGAGAATGTAAAAAATGCTTTGAAAATAGAGCTGGGGAATCAAAGAATGTTAAGTAAAAATTTGGACATCAGCATTCTCTGACTTCTGTAAGGCAATACAATTTCTGCTGAAAATCTTTATATATATATATATATATATATATATATATAAAATCTGTACATTAAAGTGTCTTTGAGCCTTCTTTGTCTTGCTCGCCATTTTGGGTTTCACATGTGGGGTTTGTCTATGCTGCAATTGGAGCTGTCTTTGCAGCCTAGGTGACACATTAGCTAGTAAGGCTAAAAATAGAAGTGAAGCCATACATGGTAGCCTGTGATTCAAGCCATACAAGTCCATTCAGAAACCTGGCTGCACCAGAGTCCATGCCATCATTTCTTCACTATTATTTTAACCAAGCTAGTTAGATTAAACCTAGTTCTCCATGCTGCAGTCAGCTCTGATTAGAGTGTTGACATATGCTCAACTTAGGTGTATGCTTACCACTCATTGAAAGAGATGGTCTGTATCTCCTGCGCTGTAGGGCACTCTAATGAAGATACCTCTTGCCTTGCTTGTCTCTTATAGAGATTCATAATTCACTACGGTGGATCTTCTCTCCTTTTCATCTGTCCTTCTTTTTTGTCCTATCCCTTCTCATCCTTTTTCTTGATCATCTCAGACTGTTTTCTCCTTTCAGTCTTGCTTCTCCTTTTGCCTCCCTTTCTCTTTTCCTTACCTTTTTCTCGTCTCTCCTTCCCCCTTATCTTCAACAATCACTTTTCTTTTCCCTTTCTCTGTCTCTGGCTCTGGCCACTTAGTATTATCTAGCACTACCCATTATAAGGCCTTGTTTCCAGTTTCTTATAACTTTGACATAATTAAGCATTTAGGCTGAAATTTTACATGCCAGGTGTTTGCCTTGAATTTTTTCAGTTGAATAATTTCCAAGAATTAAACTAGTGGAATAATCTGCTTTGCCTGTTTTAAAAAAATATCTAGAAACCTTTATTTTGAATTATTCAGACACCACCAAACTTTGGAGCAGGTTCTTGAGGTTTGGGAAGACTTGGGAGGTTTTGTGTTGGGGATGTGTCTTTTGCTGTCCATGTGAAAATCTGTCCAAACTTAACCAATTTATAAGACTTCAGAATAGCTAAGAGTCAGAAAGAAAGATGCCATCTCTATAGAGTAGTTAGGATATCAGCATGGGGTGTAGAAGAACCCGTTTCAGGTCTCTGCTTGACTTGGAGGAGGGACTTGAACATTGGCTGTATCCGCTAGTCTATAAAATCAGTTTTACTCTTGCTGGCTTAATAGATATTTAATTATTTATACTGAGTAAGATCACTCCAGCAGGAGAGGCTCCCCTTGCATCTTTTGGAAATCCCAGTCTTTGGTTTTGGAGTGTCCCCCCCCCCCATGGGACCATCTTTCACAGGAGACAGTTAGCTTTATCGCCAGAAATACTCACTCATTTTGCCAGTGGAATAATAAGCACAGAAAGATTTATATGAGAATTCTCACAGGGAAGAGCTGAGCTTGATAAATGAGGTAAGGTCACCGCAATTTGTCAAAATGTACAGCCATCTACCAAGTGCTTGCATTTGTTCCATTCTCTTAATCTTCCAATTCAAGCTGGTTAATATCCAGGAGCTGGGTTGGAGGAGGGTGGGAGAGGAGAAGAAATGATGCATTCTAGGCTTCCTCCTGCTACTGCAGATCATTAATTTGTAACTGGGTCTAAGGTAATATCCTATACTTAGTGGGAACAGTTCTGCCCCCTTCAGTGATACCAGTGTGTTTGGAGACCTACTACAAGAAATTCTATTTAGGAAGATCCAAAACACACCTGCCTTACACATGGGTACATACATATACAAAAGAACTTGGTAATTCTCCTTTGAACATAACATTTGCCAGCAGCCCTAGAAGGTCACAACACAATCAGCACGTTATTTTCTATAGAACTCTACTTTTGATCACTTCTAGATGTTTCAAAAGAGTTGCAACTTTTTTCCCCCACCAAGGCCTGTAAAGATAGACATCTATCTAAGACACAGGCGAGCATTAGGAGTGAAGGGGTATAAAATAATAGAACCCTTTTTTAATAGCAAAGTATCTGAAATGTTTCTGACATAGGTTTTCTTTAAAATATAAAATGCAAACAAAACACACAATGGAACAGCGTGTTGTAATGATGCAGTTGCTGCTCGTCAGGGCTGACTGCATTGCTCCTGCCTGTCACAAGCTCTGCTAAAAATCTTGGCTCTTAAAAAAGGATAATACACCGTCAGGCTGGCCAGGAGGCTCATATGCTGTCTCTTTCTCCTGATCACTCCTCCACCAACCGATAAAACCTTTGTACCGCACCACTATATCCTTTGTTTGTCAGTTTTGCACATGCTCAGAGGTATGGTCTATGTTCTGGACAGAGGTGACCATTCTGATACCAATCCAAAGCTCGTAAGCAAGTGCTGAACGTTAAGCATCTGACTGGTGATTCCACTGGGATGACTCACATGCTTAAAGTTAAACATGTGCTTTTCTGGCTAAGGGTCAGAGAGCTCAGTATCTTTGAAAGATCAAGCCCTGTATCACAGGGTAGAACAATGCAAACATCCAAACAGGTGTATGTGGCTTTCATGTTAAAAACAACCACTTTATGCAACAGATCTTCATAAAATTCATATTCAGAATTTTCAAGCGTATGCAATATTTTCAGAAACAATTTTGCCTGAAAGCAGTGATATTAGTTGCTGCATGTGAAAAGGGCATCAGGATTTACTCAAGCATAGTCTCAAGAAGTGTAAATGTCAAAAAGGCATGGAAGAAGATAAACTTAAGAGCAGCCCAGCAAAGAAAGGCTGTGAAAACAATGTACAGTAAAATGTTCTCTGCAAACATTATGAACTTCTGTAGTGATATCTTCTGGTATTTGATATTGATGCTTTTGTATTTTCTCTGAGTATTTTTCCAGACTACTTAAAAAAGAGAACTGGGGAACAGAATCTGCTTATTCCAGCTCCTTTTTGTCATTCTCCAAATATATATAGTGAATGGAAGTCACTGCAAGAGGAGTAGAATCTAACTTTGTAAAGTTTGTCTGTGCTATACAAATGTACAATTGATATAAAAAAAAGTTGATCAAAACTTTACAATACCATTACAAATAGATAGGCAAGATTTTTAATAAACCATCTTGTCTCACCCTCTTGAAAATCAAATAACTTACATAATTGCAGCGATACATGCCTTCCTTTAGACACTTATTTTTTTAAATCTGAGCCATCTTTTTTTTTTGAAGATGGCCACTTGGTACTTCTTGTTGAATGGTTTAGTTCTAGCAAAGCAAAGAGTACCCTACTGCTCATATTTAAATGATACACTGAAAAAGCAAGCAATTTATAGTATATAATGTTTGGTTTAAGCAGAGATCTACTTGTTTAAGTATGTAATTTCAGTTTATTTTCAGTTGTGTTAAACAGTTTCTTGTTGGTGGCACAGATTAGATGATGAGAGATTTTAAAAAAGAAATCTTGTTTTAGTTATTACATTTTCAAGTGGCTTTTTTTCATATTGAATGGACCAATAGTACATAAAATATCATAAATATAATAATTTTATTCTCTCAATAAACATCATAAGATGAATTACTTACAATAAGCTTTGTGGTAACTATATTACCAGCCAACAGGCTTCCAGTTATCAAAGCAGGGCTTTTTCTGCTCTGATCTCTCTCTGAGACATTGAACTATCAAAATAGCATTGTGCTGTGCTCACTGTCTGCAGTCTGAAGAACCAGCACCATATATGCCATATGGTAATGGGTAAGTAGCTTTCCTACTGTATAGAGAGCCCCTTCTTTGAAATGAGCAAGGAGTCCTGTGGCAGTTAAAGACTAAAAAATTTATCTCGTGAGCTTTCATGGAAGAAAATCCCACTTCGTCACACGCTTTGAAACGGAATTTCTCAACTCTGCTTTACTGCCTTATAGCCCAGTCATGAAGTGTGAAAATGACACCTTTTAATTATAAATAAAGAACAGAGACGCTTTTGGTATCTTGTATCAAATTAGTATGTCAGAATAAAAGGGGAAATAAGTGCAGAGATTGGTGATGGGAAAAAATCAGAGACTTGATCAATGAATCACTTATTAACAGAAATCAGTCTGAAGGCATGTAAACTATAGTTTTGTGTTTGCCTCATGATGAGGTGCACAAAAGTATATTTATCAGCCACTGCATTATAGACAGATGAACCATAAACATATTCACTTATTTATAAAATATTCTTGTATTACTTCTCTTCTAACTTTTAAAATTTGAGCCAATCTACTGAACAGGTTGTCAATAACCTGAGCTAAATTGGCATTTAGCTTCTTGGAATCTTGTGAATAAAATAATTTTTGGAAGGAAGAACTGTTCAATATCCTTCACTGAATAAATTTCATTGATAACATAATCTCAGCAGAAGAAAGTCCCTGAATCTTCATGACCACTCTTCAACATGCACAGGTCCTGATTAAAGCCTCTTGCTTTGTGTCAAGGTGAAAGGTAACAGAAGGTCAAGGCATGCAACATACAGACTCATGAATTACCCGTATGACCAATAGTTGTGCCCTCTCGTCATTACCCAGTGCCAGAACTGATACAGTTGATCAGGTTTATGGCCTGTTTGATGGTCAAGTTAAGCCTGTGTTTCAAGTTCTGTTTAAAGACTGACCTTTCTAAATCCTCAAAAGTCAACATGCTAAGTCAGAGCCCTTTTGAATTTTGGTATGTGCAGGGTGAAATTGCTAATCCAAACTTAAGGTCATTTGAGGTAGTGGTTTCAGAGGTATTAACCTTGGAAAAAGGGCTGGTTTTCAAAGCCTCTGCCCTCACCGTTTTTTGTCCTTGAATAGAGTCACTTAGAATATTGTGTGTGAGAATGAATGGGTTGGATAAGCTCTTCACCTCCTTTCACATTTCAGTAGCTTTGGAGTTGGCGTAAGTGTGTTAATGAGACATACTGGGGCGTTGATAAAGAAGTTAGAGTTAATGTTGCATGGGCAACCGTAAATGTGCATTTCCTGCTTTTTGGAACTTTGAGTTCTACTCAACTGAGAATTCTGAAAGGTGATGACATGCTTCCAAACAACCTTAAATCTGCATTGTCTTTTTCATTTGTCTGGGGGTTTTTGTCAATTTGAATTAGAATTATAACATGAATTAAGCTCAGAGAAAATCAATAAAAATGGCAAGGAGGTTGAAGGAATTAATTTACAAACAGAACTGGCAGGAGATGGGTTTACCATATCATGAAAATTTTCTATTTCATTCAGATATTGACATTTTTAAACGTATTCCTGTCTATAGCATAGATTTTGAAATGGAAAATTGAAATGTTCTGTTCTGGAAATGTAAAAATGCACATTTTGACTATACCAAAATGCTTTTCTTTCCCTCCTAGCCCTTCGCCCCCAAATGGCAATTAACAGGTTTCCATGAAACATCTTGTTTTCAACAAACTGGGCATTTTCTGATGGAGGAAAAAGGTTCCATCAGAAAATTTCCAACAGTTCTTCTATTTACCTGTACCTGTAACTTATCCATTAGGCTGGGCATTGTTGGTAGCTATACCGATGTCATGCTAGAGGTAGCTCTTTTGCAGAATAATTTCACATGGCAATCCAGTGAGAATTTCTCTATTCCTATTTGCCATCTGCTCTACTGCCTATAGTCTCTGGTTGCTTCAGCCAGCCATTTGTCATTCTGTCAGCTTCTTCCTCACAATTGATGCTAACTTCCACAACTTGTACTTTAGACTTCTGACTTTCTCAGTATATGAAAGCATTAAGTCATTACAGGATCCTACTCTTCCTGTGCTTGTTGGCAGGATATTTTTTTTCCCAAAATGCCTTCCTTAAAGCACGACCTGTTCTTACAGTACTTCAATTTTGTATCCAAGCAAACTGGACCTCATTTATTTAGCATCTAAACTCCTAGTGTTTTGAGCTGTCATCTAACCAGGAGCAGTAAATATTGAAACAGTGAAATTGGTGCGACTGTCTTCTGTTTAACATCTCATTGGTGATGCTGGTGGTGGTAGGGTAGGATGGTTAAGGTTAAAGAAGTGAACTTTGGAAAACAAAGAACCAATACTGATTCAATGCTGTGGATTTTGTGTATGTGTATCTCATACATACATACGGTGTTTGTTGTTTCAGAGGAAAAACTGTTTCTGGGTGAGATATTGCTCCTGTATAGTGTCTAAGAAAGAAATGTTGCTGGTATGTTGTTACATAGTTAAAATTCTACTGGCATGACATCAAGTAATAATATGAATAATAACAATATTGAAAACTGACTTGAGTAGTGGTGGGTGAGAGGAAAGGTCATCCTGTGACCAGAGCACTTACTGGTGACTTGAGACCTAGGGTCTATTCCCCTAGTGTGCAACAGACTTTCTGTGTGACCCTGGCTAAGTCATGGTCCCCAGTCTTAGACGAAGAGGAAGAAAGACACGTTGCAAGGAATACGGTTTAATTGGTCTGCAACTGTTAATCTGTGAATTTGTTAGCAATAGCAGGTCATGATTCCTTCCTTAATCATTTTTCCTGGTATAAGGCTACCATCTCCAGCTTTTGGTAAAAATTTTTGCAAAACTGACATGCTGAGGGTCTCATTTTCTGTGTATGGGGAGGAGGGAAATTTTAGTTCCTATGTATTCCTTGCCAAATAACACTTGCATTTTTCCTGCTCCACTGATATGTATCAAATCAAATCAAATCAAATCATAGGGCTGGAAGGGACCTCGTGAGATCATCGAGTCCAACCCCCTGGGAATTGAACCCAGGACCTTCTGCATGTTAAGCAGAGGTGTTAATACTCTATTTCCAGCTGTGTCTTGTTATCTTGGACTCTCTTCTTTCTGAAGATCTGTAATCTATATAGGTCAGTACTGATCTGGAAGGAAATGCGAGAAAACAGAAATGTGTTTCTCTCAAGGAGTGTGATTTAATGCCCTTGAAATCAGTGGACATTGGATCAGGCACAAAATGAGAAGTATGTGCAGGACTAAATTCTACACATGAGATACAAAATAGACTCCTAAGAAATATCACGCCCTTTATGTTAGTCGCATTAAATCAGATTATATTAATTATACGTAATGAAATTGATTCATACTGAAAGCCATACCAGAGAGATTTATTGTTTCTTTTAAGAGTATACCTTGCTTTGATTTTTTAAGACATAGTCTAAATGCAAAAGGCACATCTGGAGTAACCAGATCATGAAACCTTGAGAGTTCATATCTCTGTTTATAGTTTCCTTATCTCTGATATAAGGCCTGATAGTGGAGTAAATGATTTTTTTTTGTATTTTCATATATCACAGCTAGTATTAAATAGTGTTGACAATCAATTCAGCTGGAAACTATTTGTGTTCTCAAAGTGGAATTTCAATGTTCAAAAATTAGCTGGGTCAGTGAAAAGACTGCTGTGGTGCCTGTGACTGTTTCATTTTAACAGCCATTTTTAGCATATGTGTAGCTCTAAAATCCTTTTGGTTGTTGAAGAGAGGTGTGGATCTGGTTCAATAAAAAGTCTGGCTTTTGCAAAAGGCTATGAAAGCCAGGGCAAAGCCTTTTTTTAATAGATTTTGTCCATGATTCTAAATTGTGAAAACCAGGACTTGTGGTTTTATTGAACCATATCTTAATGCTTATTAAAGATGCAGAATAATAATTACGTGTCATATCATTCTTTGCACTTGTCCAATGTGTAGATCCCTTATTAGGAAGGGATGGAAAGAAGAAATTTCCCTTTTTGAGGCAATTCATTCTTTCCTGCTCTGAAGTAGCTTCTGGCTGGGGATGGAATCACAAACTTTCAGGTTCAACATCTGGATGGGGACAGCGGTCAGGAGGGAGCCCTGACAATGCAGTTACATGGCTGGAAGCCAGTCTCATCGTAGGTGGCCTCTTGTGTCCCTCAAATTAGGACTCTAAGAGATCTGCTGGCTTGGGTCACTAAGCTGCTTTTGTGGGCAAATCCTGATGATGGTGGTAGAATTCAAAAGATGCTGTGGAATTCATGGTGGCAGGAAAGGGGGATCTTTTAGTACCAGGTGTGCAATATATAATCTTCCACTGCTCATGCAAATGATCCCAAAATGTATTTACCCCTATTTGTGATTTCTCTAGTGTACTTATGGTAGACACATGTCCACTGGTGCTTACCAACTATTCTGCTTGGTAGAGGTTTGCATGCTTTAATCATTGGTCTGTCATATGTAAGGGCAAGGCTTGGATCTTACACAAGTATGCATGCATTGTATTTAATGACTATATTAATATTTTCAGCTTTGTAAGTTATTGATGATGAAATTGAAGACTACAGGGAGGATTTTCCCTTCATGTGCAGAATTTCTAAAGAGGTTTATTCCTTCCCCTCCTTTCCTCTAAATCATCATGTATAGGTCACAGACAGCTGATAATTTATTAGTCACTGGGTAATAGATTACATGGACTATTGATCTGACCTAGGATGGCTCTATGCTTTTCTGCTCACTAGGATTTCAGCATTCATTTAGGAAATATTTGTGGCTGGGTTTTTTTTTTTAATTAGAATGGTGTTTTCAAATCCACCACCGGGCAATAATATGAAGCAGTGATTTGTGAGAATGGACCTGTCTGCATATCTTTGAGGCCTATCCATAGCTGTTGCTGATCTTCCAATTAAGCTCAACCATCAGTTTCTTTTAAATTGGTGTCACAGTGTCCTTGTCCTCTGTTTCCCAGAGATGTGACTGTCTCATAGATTCTTTTCTTCTCTCAGATGGCGCTTTGTTCCTCCTTGTAATTTGCTCTTTTCTTCTCACACTTTAGCCAAGAATTTTCCTGTTTTTCTTCTCAAGTTTTATAAACTTCTCTGCTTCTGAAAATACCATACTTTTTCCTAGGCAATGCTATGTCAGCCTGCTGGATGTATGAGACCTGAAAGGAAATTTTATGGGCTTTCTTTAAATTCTTAGGTCAGTGCCAGTTCTCCACTAGCTTGGAGCTAGACTGTCCCTAAAAGACCTGTCTTGGGGTATGCCATAGGCCTAATATCCACATGCCGCCTTCAATTATTGATAGCCCCTTTTTATATTTCTTTAGCCAATTTCCAGTCCATATGACTGAATTCACATTTAATCCAATTTTCAATTAAATTGTCATGTAAGATTTCATGAGATGCTCTATCAACATCTGCTGGGCAATAAACTGGGCTAAGGAGGATCATGAGTGAGGTTTTTTGGTCTCCATGTCCATGCAACATAGTTGCACTGAGTGCTTCAGGACATCTTTGACAATTATTTTGTAGTTGCAATACAATGGCATGGTTATTTGGGCCCCATGAATTATACAGGGAAAGCCTTTAAGATAAGGGAGAGAAAAGATGACCTATTGCAGGTTTGGAGAAAAATCCAAAGAAGTGGTCAAAGAAATTTATTTTAAAAAAACAATTTTTTTTTTCAGGATTTGTTACTCTGATTTTTAAATAGGATTGGCTGCCTTTCTTTTCAGAGAAAATGTGCTCCTCAGGGAAAAATGACCTCAATGGGATTCCTACAGGCCCTGTAGTGTGAAATCCTGCACCAGTAGAGTCTGCTAGTGGATCCCAGTTCATAGCAAGGAAAATTGAAGTCCCACCAAATGAAGAAAATAACATGAAATAAAATGAATAAAATGGCACAGAAATAAGCGATAAGTAAGTAGTTGACTTTTTGCCAAAGTAGAAAGCAAACAACAACTGAGAGGCTGAAAACCCATACAGGTATTTATGATGCCACCTTCTCTCCTCTCCCTTCTCCCCAAACCCCAGCCCTCGAATCTGTTTTGCTAATTTGTTTCAAGATGATTCCCAGCCCTGACTTCTAGCTTTAACAGACAGCTCACCTTTCAGTCAGAGAGTGGAATTTTCTTTTGTTGCCAGAAGACTGGGAGTGCAGATGGTTATAACTCAAGGGGACTGCTGCTGCTTCTCAGTACAGCAGGGAAAAGGGGAACATGCAGCAATGTCCCCACAGCAAAAATAACTTTTAGGAGGATGTGCTGTGCTTGGTTTCTGCTTCACTAGTGCATAATAAATAGTCCACTTTGCCTTGGAAAGGGTTCAGTAGTGACAGAGAAGATGCAGGGAAGAATCACTGCCTAGTGCTTGTCTTATAAAATCAACATCCTTATCTTATAAAATCAACATCAGCAGTGAGCCTAAATCAAAATTCTAGGTGGAGAATATTAATTTATTTATATCTTAATGCAAGTTCAGTAATCAATAACCATTCTGAAAGCGCTTTACTGTCTTCTGTATGGCTGCAAGGCTGTTCAGTTAAATTCTTCTCCAAATGGTTCATAGAACTGAACAAATTGGATGCAATTTATTTTTAGTGATTGAGTCTTCTGGTTTCCAGAGTGGGTCAGGGGCGTGAGTATTTTAGGATATGTCTAAACTGGCAAATTATTCCAGACTAAGGCAGCTTAGTCTGGACTAATTTAGTCTATAGCTATACTAGGCTTAACCTAGTTCGAACTAAGAAATTTCTTAGTTAGAGCTAGGCAAAGCTTAGTCCAAACTAAAAACTACCACTGTTAATTTGGACTTGTGCACTTAGTTTGAACTTTAGTTTAAACTAAGCACAAGCAAGACATGAACTCAGGCTTAATTCAAACTTAAAAAGTTTGAACTAAGCATTAGTTCAAACCTAGCTGCATGTTAGTTTGAACTAGAATGCATGTCTGGTTGGAACTAAAAAGATGTGGTTAGTTCGGATTAACCTTGGACTTTTTAGTTTGGACTAGCAAGTCTGAACTAAAATTGTATATATAGACATAGCCTTTGTGAGAAACATCAGTGACACCAACAAATTGTATAAGATGCTATGGCTGATGATATGCAATCTGGTAGGTATGGGTGAAAATGATCCATGCTATGGCTGAAACACTGTTAACCACATCTGAGTGGAAAACCTAGTTTTCCACATCTGAAGACAAGAATATCGCCCCCTCCGCCAAGGAACTATGGTAGGCAAACCATGCTGTAGACACCTCCTTCAGTTCAAATAATATGATTTTTATGAGCACCGTTTGACCTTGCAGGTGGGGAAGGTCCCACAGCCCAGTTCCAGCCCAAGCCCAAATGTCTGCACAGCAATTTTATAGTACCAGGATCCAGGGTATACCTCCAGCAGCATAAGATAGCTAGGTGGATGGCTTTTACCAATGAATTAAAGTTAGATTTTTGCCTCTTGTAATATAGGACAAAAAAGAAGGAAACAGCAAACTAGTTCAATAATTTCCCAGTGTGTGATCAAAACTAAAAAAAAAAAAAAAAAAAAATCAGAAGATACAAAGTAAAGTGTTTAAATGGTACAAAGTATGGCTTGGCCTGATATGAGGGATGGAAACCAAAAAAGGGTTTGAGAATCAAAGCTTTTTCAATCTTGTAGGTCCTTCCACTGTGAATTAAATGTCTTATAGTGCCATTTATTTAAAAAGAAAAATATTGAAGGAAGATAGAGGAAAAAATGAAAGCCTTTGGGGCCTAAATTAGGATCATCCCTTAAGTGAGATGATTACATTCCCAGAACCACACCTCCAAACCCACCCTTCATGCACAGATGACTCAACTACCTGCTACTAGAACCAGACAAGATTTTTCAGCCTTAACTATTTTCCTCCAGAGGAATCATGCAGATTTGGTGACACTGCCCACTTTGCAAATTCATGTCAATATTGCCAAATTTTGTGACGGGAGGGAAACCTGGGAAAGTCTAAACATCTTGTTTTCATTTTTTTTTCTAAATGAAAAGTTTGTTTTGTTTCAGATGTTTCTTTCCTTTTATTTTAAAAGTTAAAAATGTTAAAACATTAAATGCTCAGGTGAGGATGATGAAACATTTTTAGTTTCACCTGAAAGAAATTTTCTCCCCCAATTTTTCAGAATTGTAAGCAAACCAAAGATTCCATTATTCACATTATACTCTTGATACCTGGTTGTCATCATATCCCCTGTATAAACCCAGCTCTTGCTTGTTTCTGTAAATGGGTGCCTAAGTGGGGTGTACACTTTGACACTCATTTTTTGCTATGCCTTGCTGCCTTCATTTTTTCTGTGTTAAATTCCCCATGCAGTGCAATTAAGCTTTTCTTCATCCAAAGAGCTGGAAAAGAGCCTGTTTTAAAAAGGAGATTGTTGAAAATCTTTCTGCAAGCAAGCTCTTACAGATGTACATAAAACCTCATCACTGCCAGACAGACATTAGATGTGACATAGGGTTAAACTGATTTCTCTAAAATGAATGTCCCAAGATAATTAGTTTTCATACAATTATACAGGATATCCTTCAGGGATTTGGGATAGGTCCCACTGATCTTTCTTGTCAAGGTGGCTTTACTGCCCGAAGCCAATAAAGCAGCTCACATTATTCCAACATAATTTATCTACTCATGTTGCTGAGAGTTGACAATACAGAATATGAGATGACATGCACAGAATTAAAAAAAAATCAACTTTGAAGTTTTCAAACATTTCATTATGAGATAGTTTCATCCTTCTGAACAGTGAGAAGCTAGATAGCTTTAAAGAGCTGGATGTGTTTCACTGGACTGGTGTGATTTCACACAATTAATATAAATGGCTTTGCAAAAAGTATTCCATTTACCATGTACAGATTACACATTAAGTTGGCTAAGGAGCATATTGGGTGTGATGAAATTTCACATACAAATGCATCTCTGAAGAAGTAAATAGCGATTCATGAGATACCAGGTGATGCTAGTTGCTTTACTAGTTGCTCAGGATTTGCTCACACCGTCCCTTCGTGGCTACAGGAGAATACTGACTTTGAAAGGCATGAATCCCCATGCATAATCAAAACTGGGTCTAAAGTCAGTGCCCTGTAAATATAGACAGAGAATTAAAGGGAAAATGTGACCTTTCCCTGAGGATATGGTTCTGGAAGGGGTGATAGGATTTCCCAAACCAATATGTTCACAGTATATCTACACTGCAGCTGGAAACCTATGGACCACCTGTGCCCGCTGACTCCGACTAAGGGGCTATTTAACTGTGTTATAGATATTCCAGATGTGAAGCGGGAGGGTCCCAAAACTCTGGCTACAGCCCAAGTCCAAACATCACCGTGATTAAACAGTTCCCTATCTTCAAGCCACCTGATGAAGTGGGATTTTCTATCACGAAAGCTTGTGCGATAATTAAAAGTGCCACTGGACTCCTTGCTTGTTTTGCAATTAAACAGTCTCTTAGCCTCTGGCCCAAGATCCTGATCCAGATGGCATAAGTCAATGGCGGGGTGTGTGTGTGTGTGTCTAATTACAGTGTAGATGCATAGCATAGTCAATCTGGTTTCTGTAGCAGCACTTTGATAACTTAGGACCAACCCCTCAAAGGTCTTGAAGTGCACAACTCCTATTGGAAACAACGACCTCAAACAGGGATGAAGAGGGAAGGGGCTATGTGGGTAGCAGAGAAGCAGAAGGTCAAAGAGTCACTCTGACTTACTTTGATGTGTGTTATTTTGGGATTAATATTATCTGTGGGGTCAGCATGTGCCCAGTTGCCACAGGAGGCTAGTTTACAGCAAAGGAGAGTGCTAGTGGGTGTCTTAAAATCCAGGGGAAGAAAAGTTTTGGGAAAATTCACTGCTAAAGAGCCACTTTCCATTACTTTCTGATTCCTGGGTAAAAGACAGAAAATTTAATTTCTCTGGAAATCATATAAAATGCTGGTGAAAGGTGAGTTCTGAATGCTTTAGCTTGCCTCAAGGAGGAGCTAAATATGTAATATTTTCCAAGGATGGCTAGAGTGATAACCACAGGCAGTGTTTTTGCAGCTACGGGAGGAGCCTTTTTATGAGAGACTTTCCATGAGAAACTTCCTCAGGGGTTTTACCCTAAATGTTTTCACTCCATATATGCAGAAAGCCTAGATAATGTCAGTACTTTTACTGGAAGGTTACATTGTAGCATTACTTCATTTTTAGGATTCAGAATGACAGCACATAAGAAACCAGTGATGCAGAGAGAGAAAACAGGCTGCTTCCTAAAGCAGCAATGTTTAACTCTCCTTACCTTGCTTTAAGATGAATCTATCCAAACAGACTCCAATTGCACAATTTGCTGCACAAAGCCTCCAAGCCTGAAAGCAAGATTAGGACTTGGATCATCCTGCACACAGTCTTAAAGGTTGCAATTGCAACGCAGTCTTCAATACACCACAATTAACCCCATTGGGAGGCAGGGTTCCCTACCCTTCACTTTTCACCTTGAAGCCTGGTGGCTCACTGAAGGATCTGCACAGTAGTCCTCTGTTTCCACACAAACTCTCGTCTCACATCTCCCTGTGGCCCTGTCTGGTCTACTGTGATGTGATTATTCAAATACTTGGGCTGGCTGTGAGGCAAGAACATGGTGCTCCTATAAACTTGGTGTAATTCAGTTCACCCTACCATTAGTACACAGAGTAGAAAGGAACAGCACAGCAGAGAAACCTGTGTCTGGAGAACAGGATGAAACAGTCTAGAGTATAGGGGAATATCTGTTCTTTCCCACAAACCAGAATCTCTTAAATCAGGCACTTTTGACTTCAAAATGCCATCTTGGGTTTTTAAAGAACACAGCCTGGTTGCCTTTGGGATGAACTCTGAGGGCAGGAGAGATTTTCATATGTCCACAATTACCACTCAAAGATTAAAAATACTTAGCACTGGTTCTATCAATGGTGATAAAAGAGCATTAATAGGGGTGGGAAAAGAGGTAAAGTGTGTTGCATCCTGAAACACATTCACTAAGGGCATGAGATCTATGCAGTTTAAGCTATCTCTTTCTCTTTCTCTTCTCTCCCTATCAGCTCAGAAAATTGAAATAAAAACAAGTTGGGAAGCAAACAAAAAAACTTTGATCACTGACGACAGTTCCAGATAGCTCTTCTCCTAGGGCATAGAGGATATTCCTAAGATTAGAGCTGTATCAAAGGATAATTATTGAGAAACCAACCAGTATTGGTCCCCAAACTTGTAGATCTTCTGCAGGTTGAACCTCCAGCCGGCAACTTTAGGATGCAGGTGCATTTGTGGGAGCTTCAACTCCTCTGAACGTATGATAAATGCTCCTAGTGCACCATGTTAACTCTTCTAGTTGAAAATAATCTTTACTGCATGTCATTTAAAAAGAAATGACTCCCCAGTTTTTATTGCTGGAAACATTAGTATCCAAATAGGTCCTTCTGTTTCCAGGAGTTCACATGAGCCTCCTCATTTGAAGATCCAGTCCAATCTTTGTGGCAACACAAATGGTTTCTGTGGAGATGATTGTGCCGTTAGATCATGAAGATAGCCGCCAAAGCTGGGGAAGGGGAGGAGATACTGTTTTCACGGGGGGACAAGAAGTACAAAAATTATGACCTATAAATAGAATGATTTCTAATTAGGTGGCTTTATCTGATGAATCAGTGAGGTTTTTAAAGCTTCCACCATAGTTCATATCTTTGCATTCTTTATATTAGATACAAAGAACTCTGTTTTGAAGCATGGCCGTGCCTTGTAATTATCAGTAGTTTTAACTTGAGCTAAATTAAGCTAATTTCACTTCTTAGACTCATTTGCTTTCTCTAGCAGAACTGTTCTGCATACTATTGCCTTGGAATTGATTTGCATTAATCCATCTCGCTATTGCTCTGTCCTCCTAACTTCTTTATGTCCTCCCCTAAAGTGCCATAATTATTTCTGAAATGAAATGAACTAATATTGATTCCTTTCCCTTGATTTCATTTCTTCAAGCTCTTATATTGAGTGCTCAAACTGGATGGCCACCAGCACAGGTGATGCATGGAAAACTCCTAACGTTTCACATATAGGGTTAATTTTCTGTCTTTCGTGCTATGTTCCACCTTGTTTGGCATGGTTGCCCTTTGTTAAAGTTAGTTAATTTAATGTAGATTGTTACATTGTTATATCATCTTTCTCCTTTCCCCATGAGTCATTTAAGTTTAATCGTTAGAGGAATATTAACTGTGAACACTGGAATTCAGAGTCCATTAATATCTCTCTCTAGTAGACTGCACTCTCTTATAAGTATTATAAACTGCACTGCCTAGTTAAGGTTGCTCAACACTTTACATTGCAAGACTCTATTTTTCAGTTGCCTATAGCTTTGCTGAATTCTAAATGGCTTGGCTGACATTTTCCACGTTGGGTGTATTTTCTCAAGCAGAACTATTTTGCAAAATTTCCACAAAAATTTATTCAGCTATTTCTTTTTGAGGTTAGGGAAAATGTTTTTTTCTTCATGTTTAACTCTTAAAATTATGAAGCTGAGATGCTCTAGTGCTTCCATGTCTTGGAAGGAAGATGTGGAAGATGGCCAATGATTAGCTCTAGTGTCGGGGCTGTGCTTTTTTGCAATCCCTGTGAAAATCTGCCTAAATCTGGCTAAGCTGTGTGCCTCTAAAAAATATGTTACCACATGCTCAGTTAAGACTTAGAGTTTAACAGCTAAATTTTCCAAAGAGTCTATCTACACTGAACATGCGTGGCTAGAGCAGTGGTTCTCAGGCTGTGACACACTTAGTGGAATATCATGACCCTCTGGGACGCATCAACCCACTTCCCCCAGGCCAAATCCAGCCATTGCCCTCGCTCTCTGTAACACACTTACTACTGTGTGGTGACTCAGTAATGTGCCCTGACACACTGGTTGAGAACGAATAGTCTAGAGAGTACCTTATAGCCCCTGTATGCTGACCGAACTGATCATGTGTCATTCCCACAGAGCAGTTGAGCATGCTCCATCCTGGAGCTTCAGAGAAAGTCCAGTTTAGGCTCTGCAACTATTTATCTGGGGTCACTGAGAGCAGGGGGCAGTCTCTCCTGTGCACTGAATGAATGCTCTACTCTAAGCTAATGTCCAGACAGCAAGAAGACAAGAATAAGCCATCTGACTTGAATATTGAATGTAGAAGGATTTGGAGTATGGTCCTGGGAAGTGGCTGAGGGTGAAGCTGAGACTGGCAGGTGGAGGGAAATGTAAACTTGGAGATGAAGGTGAACTGGAAGCTGAGACTGGGACAAGGATCTGTTGGGTGGATTTGAGCAAAAGGGACCAGTCCAGTGGGGAGCCCAGCAAACCAGTCTGGGTACACACTCCCTTCAGAACCAGGAGTAGAATCCATGATTCCTGAGTTTTGCTGTTCATAGGCTGACGGCAATAACTTGGAGACCCCTTGACAAAATATGTGCCACATTTTCTTCTTGTGGCCTGGCCCAGGCCAAGGTTGACAGCCTATCAGTTGCTTACATGGCTCAAGCAGCAAAGTCTGTGCAGTGGCTCTAAAGCCTATGACTCTACTGATGACTCATGGTCCATGGAGAAGTCAATGTCTTTCCATAGGCTGGAATTTCTGGCTGGGTTCTCAGTTTATTATTTCTTCAAGCATATAAACTCCTTATTCCTACTAGGAATTTGCTGGAGTGAGGGATGAGTAAAGGATATTAAGATTATGACCATGCCCAGATGATTTATACAATCTAGTGTTGAAGTGCACAGCTTACTTCTGTTTCTTTACAAGCATTTTAATTATGCTTGATTTTGATAGGCAGTTTAAATCCACATGCAATGGAGGGCGCAGATGGTGACTCTCTCTCTCTCTCTCTCTCCCCATCTCTCTCTCTCTCTCTCTCTCTCTCTCTCTCTCTCTCACACACACACACACACACACACACACACACACACACACACACACACACACACACACACAAAATTTAGTTTATCAAGAAAGGATGAAAATGAGATTTCCTACAGCAAAAGGCATCTCAGTGGGGTAGCATTGTGGGCAAATAATTCTAGCAGTAGATCTAGAGGTGTGAGGCAAGCACTGTTCTGAGTCACACACTTGTCTCCCATCAAAGTCAGGGTTATTAACTGCCTGCATGCATCTGAAAATACAATCTGGCCCTTTCCCCACATTGATTTGGCTGCATCATTATGAGTTATTTGCTTGTCTCCTGTGAAAAGTTGGAGTAAAAATGTTTCAGGCGGAGGAACTGTGTGGTTATTTTCAGACACACCGGCATAGATTACTACAGCCCAGCGATCTTCCCCTCCACGCACACACAGTGTTGTACAGCCAATAGATCTCTTTGCAGACCTCATGACCATACTTCTGCTAATTCACACCCAGCCCACCTTCACCCTGTGCTCCTACAGAGAACTACCACAGTGCTTTGCAGTGCTTAAGAACAGAGTCCCCTCGTCTCTCTTTTTTTGAGCAATCTTCTTCCCCTGCCAATGTGCAGCATGAATACTATGTTTTCAGTATTTTTGGTAGCCACACAAAGGAGTTGTGAGATTTGGCTGTTAGGGTCTACACAAGCCCTTTGCAATGTTGTTTAGTTGTCTTGCTTTATATTAGCTAGTGAATGTGTTGAAAGAAAACACAGTTCAGGCACCATAATTAAATGAATAATGATATTTTAATTTCTGTTGTAATAAATGAAATAGATTTCCCAGCATTTGCAATTGTGATCCTAAAGCAGGAACAATAATCTTAACCAAACCAAAATAATACCCACAAAAAAGGTGGTGTGTTCCATAGTAAAGAGAGCTATAAAGCCATCAGCAAATCCATAGGGAGGCTTTTTAGCCAACCTGTCTGCAAGAATAAGCCCAACAGCTGAAAGAGAACCAGAGAATGAATTACATTCTTTATTATAATGTCCTCACTGCCTTTGTTCAAAGCAAGTAGGATAAACAAAATAATTCTCTTTTGAATTAATGCTAGTTGAATTGGATTTGTGCTGGGAAAACAGAATTGATCACTTATGCAAAATATGACATTGCTTATCTGGGATGGCAAGTATCTATTGGTTCTTAGTAAAAAATTATTCCTTTTGATATTAGACTGCACTGATTGGAAATTTATTCTATGCTTTTATATTTGATGTGATTTTGTCTGAGAGCTATCTGTAGAATTCAGCTTGGCTCAGTGTATTCAGTTCACCCCAGTTTATTTTTAGACAACTTTGCTCACGCAAAAGTGTCTCAGAACAAATTGTATGGTCCAAATCTGCTTTTACTAAATTCAAGGGCAGGATACCGTGGGAGGAGTCCACAGCCAGATTATGCATATAAACCAAAGTCAGTTATCAAGGGTATGTTATGACATGAAGATATTGTCTGTGCTGCATAGACAAAAAGGGGTACACTGAGTAAAGGGGAAAAAAAGAGAGGCTAGAGATAGTGGGATTTACTGGTAACTGTTTTTGAATAGAAATTCATTCCTTTCTGTAAGTTCACCCATCTTCGAAGCATCTGAGGAAGTGGGATCTTCTCCCACGAAAGCTCATGCAAAAAATAAATCTGTTAGTCTTAAAGTGCCACACAACTGCTTGTTGTTTTTTTTTCTAAATTATAATCTAAGAATGAGGAAGGGGATTTTATAAAAGTCAAGGAATTAATCTGTAGAATAAGGGGCTGTTATGTGCTTAGCCCAGGTTTAAAAGAAAGAAAAATCTATCAACCATGGAGGGGGGAGAAAGAAATGCAATCTGAGAAACTTGGAGGCATGTAGTGAACAGGCAGAAGAATAGAAAGGAAAAAAAATTAAGTCAGAACTAGTTAGACACATATTAATAGTGTGCTGAAAGCTAGGAAAATATAAACACTTAGGGATTTTGCCATTAGCATTCTCGGCCAAAAAAATACAAAAACCACTGTGGAGGTTTATAAATAATGGGATAGGTGGTGGGGCTTGGGAGTGGCTTTGTAATATACTTGTTTTGTCAAGTATATAGATGGAGAGTGACAATTTCTGTGGCTGGCACCATAGGTTCCCAGGTACTGGGGAGAAAAGTAGACATTGTTGAGTTGAACCTTAGGAGAAATTATGATAGATAGGAATTAACAGAAGCTTTGTCTGAACATGACTGTAAACTAGAATCTGGTGGTGGTGATGATCTGATGGTATGAGTAGACAACAAGAAGAGGCATTAAAAATACATGTATATTTCCAAAGTGAGCAGCAGAGAAGTAATAACCTGACAAAATGTCAGCTGAAGTAGGAGAAGAGATGCAAAAGTAACTGTTCATTGTGAAATCAGCTGTAGATATGCTACCCATAAGATGACATAGTAATAAAAAGTTAAAAGACTTTCATTCCTTGCCTGGAACTAATAGACAAACTAGTTGGACTCTCTTGTTTGCCTAGGCAGAAGAGCTTAAATCCAGTTCAAGCATCCACAGGCATCATGGTCACTTTTATTCATGGGTTGTACTTCATTTTACAGCCAAATTCCCTTGGGTGCATTTTGCATCTTCATTAACACCATCAAAATTAATCAGAATCGTTTTAATACAGTATGTGCCAAAAAAGATGAATAATTTAATGCTTGTAACACTTTACTATAATTATATTTTGGGATCTATGTTATGACCGCCACAGATACAAGTGACTAATTTTTTCCCTATAGGTGCAGTGAGCTAGGGCTGGGTGATTGTGGGAATAGGCACTGGGTTGAGGCAGACATTAAGGTGAAGTTTTCAAAAGGCATCTAAGTGACTTAGGAAACTGAATTCGAATTTCAAAAGTGCTTTTATCTCTTTGGAGCCTTCATTTTAATAGAGCTTTAGTCTCCTAACCAGCTTAGGCACATCTGAGAAAAATTTATGCTAGCCGTATGTATGTCAGTACATAATCTTGATGCCTAATTAAAGGCTATCCCGTTAAAAGACCTCTTGGGGATTGGTTGCTGGACAGACTTAGCTTAGTTTCTGGAAATTGTATTTGGTTGCTTTGAGCATGCACCACAAGGTTTCCTGCTGGTGTGGGCTGAGGATGTCATGAGAGCAGCAGCCAGGGCAGTTGCATGACAAGAGTCCATGTGCTTAGTGTGTGACTGGGAGAAACTGACCCTGTAGTGGACAGCAGGATGTTTTCTCCCTACTCTGGAGGATTTTGCAGCAGAGTTTCTACATATGTGTATGTGACTAGGTGCTGGTTAATCAGTGATGACTGTATGGAGCTGGTTCCAGCAGAGGAAGAATTGTCCACATGGATTTCTACTAAAGACTCCTGCAACCAAAGAAGAGGAGAGCTGCTTTTTTCCACTCAAGCTTTTGGATTTGGTGAACAGACACTATAGCTTCGATTTGGGTGAACCACACCTAAACTTTGGGAACTCTTGGGTTTCTTTCTCAAAACGTAGAGTACTAACCACTGTATGATCATGGCTGACCAAGTGGGATTTTTCTCCCAAGAAAGCTTGTGTGATAAATGAATTTGTTGGTCTTTACAAGTGCCACAGGACTCCATGTTTGTTTTGCTGAACTAGACTAACGTGGCTACCCCTCTGGAATTTCTCAGTGTTTCTGTGAGGACTGTTTGCTTAGCTTGATTTTGTTTCTTCTTGTTTATGTGTTGTGGAGGAGAAAGTTGTGAAGTGGTGAATGTGGATTTACAAAGTAGCCATAATATGTTGTAAATATAGAATAGTTATGTTGTCTTATTTACAAAGTTGGAAATTAAGTTCATTATAAGGTTTGTTCTTGGTAGCATCTGAATGAGGGGAGGTTAACTGTGAGAAGTCTTTGCTGTGAGTCCCTTGACGTTTGAATCCTGGGTCTCCATCTGCTTCTCTGTAGGAGTTGGGGTGTATTTTTTAGGCACTGGAGAAGGGCAATTAAATGAATTCTAGCCCACCCAAAGGTTACATCTACACTGCATTTGGGAGGTGGGATTACAACAGGCGTCAACATATCTGACCTAGATTTGAGGTAGCTTGCTAAAAATAGTAGTGTGGCCATGCCAGCGTGGGCTAGCTTCCCAATAACTTACTCAGGATCCTGGGCAGGTCTGTGCTTGGATGGCTAGTCTATGCTGCTGTAGCTACACTGCTACTTTTAGCAAACGAGCTCAACCACATCTATGGTTACACGTTCTGCGACTTTACTTCTCATTTGTAGTGTAGACATGTCTGGTGTTGCTGGCTGTAGAAGGAGTTAGTGCTGGATCTGTGATGAGAAGTCTTGTCTCTCATGTCTGTGCTTAAGCCACAGCTGTCCTTGGGCTTTTCTTCACTGATGGCAGCAAGTGCTGTCAGATCAATCTTCCAAATTCACTGATTGGGTCTGTGAAGACTGCTAAGCAGATAAGGAAGCTGATGCTGTAAGACCACCCTCCCAAAAGTAGTAGTGCTGAGTTGGAGAGAAGGGGTTTTCCTGTGACTAAGCAAGCCAGTCAGTCAGAGGGAGATATGCAAGGTATTTTAAGTACTTTGTGTATCTTCTTTCAATTGCTGCCAAAATCACGCAGCAGTATAGACCACAGCCTTGAGAGGAACTACTGTTGAACACTGATGCTGAGATTTGGTATGCCTCAACTTGGTCACTTTGTTTCATTGTCTTGTCCTCACATCACAACTTTGTCTTTCCTCTGGCATTAGGTCTCCAATATTTTTGATTCTCCCTGCAATACATGCAGGCAGCAGATATATTATTTTGTCACTCACTTGAAAATGAGGAGGTCTCGGATATTGGGTTTGTGTATGCGTGAAAGAGAGAAAAGAGATTGACCAAGGAGGACTCGGTTCTATTTTCCACCTAACTTAGTGTTACAGAAGCACCTTTGAATAAAAAGCAATGTGCTTGGAATAGCACATATATGAAATACAGACTGCAAATCGCTTGGTTGACTTTTAGTGGAATATAATCAGGTTTATTTTTAAATATGTGCTAAGACCTGGCAGCCTATTACTCACTGCTGATTCCCACCAGCTTTCATGGTAATTATCCTGGTTTCATTTGCTTTTGCAGTATCAACATTAAGAAAAGACATTTTAAAAGAAACTGGCATCACTTGAGGTGGTCCAAGACATTTCAAAGGTTCTTCCAATGCCAGGCTTGAGTTTCTGGACCTGGATGTCTCACCGGCATTAACTTGGTCAGACTGCACTACTTGGTCCTTCTGACCTGAGTCTGTGGCTTGACCTGAACCCATACCGCAAAATGAAAGGATTTTGATCCAAATTACCATGGTACCTCAGTCAAAGTGGGTTCTCCTAGCAGGGCCAGTGGAGTCAGTCTGATCTGTGTGTGGATGGAAGGGGGGCTTGGGTCCAAACCTAAATTAGAGTTATGGCTTAGCATGCACTGTAGGCGTACTGTAGTAGGTCCTAGTCTGTGTCCCAGACAAAGCAATATAAAGGATGAGTGGAAAAAGGAGAAGCAGACTCCTCCAACTACATCTGCTCTACAACCTGGTTGTCAATGGCAGGAACCTCAAGGGACGCTGAGGAAAGGATATATATGAAGCTTCCAAAAATGGGATGCAGGGGAAGTAAGGTTTTGAGAATTTTTTTCCACTGGAGATCACTTTAGTACAGATCCTACTGGCACAGAGTTGCCTTGTGGCTCACTGTAGTCCATGCAAATTCAGATATAAATCTTCTCTTTAGATCTGCCACAGCCTTAGCAAATCTGCTTATTTGTTCAGTGGGCTAATAAAATCCATTCAAAGGACAGGATGAAACTAATGTTATGGTCACATCTTCAGGTAACCAGTGGCTGTCCTGAGTGTATATCACCCAGTGGAAGAATGTTAGGGAAGTTAAGCAAAGTATTTCTCTAAGATGGGGTGCAAATCCAGGAAGGGCTTTGGTTTGGGCTCAAAGGTATTTGATCCCAGGACTGGAAACATTTACTTACTATGACAGTTTTTCTGGCTAAGGATAGACTGAAAATCATAGAAACTGGAAGGGACCATGAGAGGTCATCAAGTCCAGTCCCCTGCACTTATGGCAGGACCGAGTACCCTCTTAAACCATCCATGAGAGGTGCTTGTCTAAAACATAAAGCAAGAAATTGACTCTAAATTGATATAGCCATGTGAATGTCAGTAACCATGTCTTAATGAGTGTTTCATAGTTAAGTTTGCTATAAAAATGGGGTCTCTCTAATTGCTGATTCAGTGTGAACATTTTACTGCAGCTTGTACATTCACCAGAAGCAAACAAATCAAATTATGCTGGATGTGCTATGGAATATGCAATAAGTAATAAAAGAGGCAAAGATATTGAAGTTCAAAACAGAAAGGAACATGGCAAAATCTATATTTACATAGTTTGACCTTCAAGGACTACGTGCAGAGAGAAATCTAAGTCCATTGCTACTCATATCGCCGTGTGTTTTATGGGCAGTAAACATGATGTATTTTGGAAATAATGCACTGGCCCCATGCTTCTTTTGTATGCTAAGTTTCAGTCACAAGGCTTATTTGCACATGCAGTTGCTTGTGTTGACTTTAATACAATCATGGAGGCAAATTAATATTGCAGCAGGCATGGCATCTTCTTCTCAAGATCCACATTCCCTTATGGTGTTGCACGGTTGTTTGAATAAGGAAAATAGAATTTCATGCTCCCTTTTCAGGTGGGTGGGTGGGTGCACATGCTGTACATAAAGCACATGGCATGGCCATTCACTATCACATAAAACCAGTTTCTAAACTTTAAAGTGCATCTAAACTGCTTTCCCCTTAATGGCCCTGGAAATCAAAGTATTTCAGGCTAAACTTGCTGAGCTGTGTCACAGAGGAGTATGGTTCCAAAGGGGTAGCCATGTTAATCTATTCCAGAAGTAAGAGTATAGAATAGGTGCACGCTTGAGCCATAATTTCTCCTTTTTTTTTAGAAAAGGACCCTTAGGCAGACTGAACCTGGCCTTTGTTGTTGCCATTTGTGCCTGGCAGAAGAGAAATAAAAAGAGAAACAAACAAACAAAAACATTAATTAGGTCTCCCTCGTTGAGTAGGTAACTGGTGGTGTACCCATTTTACAGATTCAGAAAATGAGGAAGCTCAATGAAACAATAAACCAATACTTGGGGCATCTAAATCCATATTCAAGAACTTAAATTCATTATTTGATTTCAAAGATGCTGAACATCTTTACTTCTATTTGCCTGGATTTGCTTAGTTGGATCGGTGGTAAAGACTGCAGTAGAACCCTGGTGTCCTAGTTCCTTGTTCTGTTCTCTAATCAGTGCACAGACTCCCTCCCAGCAATCTGTTCAATATTTTTTAATATCCGTCACATTTTCCTTGCTCATTGTTACTCATAACTAGAATTGAAAAAATAATATAATCTGTGAATTTCTGTTTTGATATACTACTGGGCAGCGAATTATTTTCTCTAATTTAATTACTATTCACAATGATTTGACAACATTTACACATTTTGTTTACTCTCCATTTGTGTTTCTTGCAAAGCATTCTTTGTGATTCTCTGGTAGACAGCTTGTCTGGCAATAGAGGTGAATCTTGTGTGTGACTAATTTGTAAGATGGAAGAAAATTGTAGCCCTGCTTTTATGGGTCTTGTCTTTTTCTCCACTGGAAAGGGTTTGGACTTGAAGGATTAATTATATTTTGATAAACTAAATTGTGTGGTGTTTGTTTTGTTTTTAAATCTCTGTAGTGCTGAAAAAGATAAGCAACCTCCTCAGCAAAATTCACATCAAATCCTCAGTAAATTCACATCATTGCAACTCCAGGACAGTGTAGCTAAGCCAAAGTGTACCTGTGAAGATCCACCCAGAAAATCCTAAATATTCCCAACTGAGTTAATAGAAACAATGATAAGGTAAAAATTTCAAACGTGTTTAAGTGACTTTGGAACCTAAAGTCACTTTCAACTTGATTCAACCATGATCCAATCTCAAATCCATCTGCTGCCCTGTAATCTTATACTAGGGCCAGCCTGAACCCTAAATCTAGCCGGACCAATAAAAGTCACACACCCACCCTACCTGCCAGCCCCAGCCCTAACCTTAGTCTGAAGAGTGTGGCGCCCAAGGTTTTACTTTAACTTAGGGCCCCTTAGGTACTAGAAAGCCCCTCCAGCTCAAACATGAACCTGTGTATGTGGATTCTGGTTGGCCCCAGCATTAACTCTAGTTCAAGGAGGCAAGCCAGCCCCAACCCTAGCTCTCACTCAAGGCACCTGCCAGCCTCAAATTTAACTTTAGTCTGAGGTTACCTGGTAGCCCTACCTAGTCCAGATCCAAGTGCCAGCCTCAGGCCTGATCCTAGCTGGTGGAGTCCATCTGGTCCCAATCCTAATCCAAGCCCAGGGAGCCCATCTACCTCTTGCTCTAGAGTCTAGATCCTAGCTTGGGAGCAACCTCTGTCCTTCAACACTAATTCTGGCCCCCCAAAAAATCACAACCCCAACACTAACTCTGTCTGAATTAGCCCCAGCTGGACGCATAGTCTTGGAACTTTTACTCAACTTTAACCCTTGCCAGGGTCACATTCTGGCCCAAATCTTAATCCTAGCTGCCTGCTCAAAGTTTTAATGAAACCCTGTGCCATGTAGTGGCCTGGTTCAGCCCATCAACAGCTATGATTGCCCCCTCCATTACAATCTCCCCACTTCCAAATGGGTTCAATCAAGCATGTCTTCACTTATACTCAATCAAATGTGCAAACTGGATCCTGCGTTGTCAGCACCACCGCTGGCAGTGCAGACATAACTTACATCTAAATTAAGTACTTCTGAAAGCAAAGAACTTGTATGGCAACCACTAACTTTCTTGAACTTTGCCAAAATTTTTGGAGGGTTATATACTGTATCATAGAATTTCTTCTTTGGGACAGTGTGAGGAGAAAATGTGATAGGGACGCTGCCATGTTAATTAGTTACATACTGTAATGAATTTCATCTGCATCCAGTACGTTCTTCTGATGTGATTCTTTTTTTTACAGTACATTTATTTGTGGTTTATTTCATTGATAAGCTCACATTGTCCCTTCTGCTTCTCATTTTTGAGCATGTGTTTCTTGCAGCTGTACTTACAGCTGCATCTGTGAATGAAGACAGATTGAATATAACAACTTTGTATCTGTAGCTGTGGATGAGCTCTGGTGGAGATGCTGTTGCAGCAATTGCCAAGTTCGGAGCGGTTTTTGTCTATTTGACTCATGGAAGTGCTATTTGCATTTTCAATGTTCTGCTTAGGTGATGGGAACGTTGACATTAAGTGAGGTATAGAGGAATGACAATGGTGAGGGACTGACATTTTAGCAAGTTACGTAACTCTTTGCCCAAAGGAGATGAACGTTTTTCAAAGTGGCCTCAGGAGTACAAAGTAGTAAACACACATATATTAGGCACCAAAACCAACAGCACTGACTGATTGTACACAGAGAGCAGAGCTCCAGAGTAAGAAGTTGGCATTTTTATGCTGTAATTTTTCAGTGTAGACCCTCACCTTTAAGTCTAATTTTCAACATGATGTGTAGGATCGAACTGTTGACAATTCCTCATGTATCATATTGACAATGTTTTTCTAACACTCACCAAATTCTTATCCCAGTACATAAATGAAACACCTTGGAAATTGCACTGAAATGGTATAGGGGAATATATGTAATCCCTTAACATCTGAGGAAATTGCTTTGGAAGCCATTGTTAAAGAAAACAAGTTAAATGCCAATGTTTTATAAACACCTGGTACTAGACCGTGCATGGAGCATCATTAGCACAAAGTCACTGTCCCTCTTTTCTTCTCTGTTAGCATGCTTCTGCTTCTTGGAGGTTACATCATCAGCCAGAGCAGTATGCTTGATCTTGTCCAACTTAGCAAGGGAAGAATTAGGCAGAAAGCTCAGTATGATAGGAGAGCAGTGGGATTTGTGTGCAAGAAATGTAAGTGTCTGACCTGGAGCAGACATGTTTGCAGTGCTCCTCTATCTTGGTAGCTTGCCAAAGTGGTTAAGGATAATTGAAAAGTTTCAGTAAATAAAGAGCAGCTTGGTGAAGGAATGGGTCGGGCATAGCAGGATAGAGCCAAGCAGTGATTGAATTGCTGCTGACTGGTCTGGGAGTGGAAGGCATGATTTAAAAATATATTTAAAATATATACTGGAGGGTGAATTGCAAATATGTGACAGATCATCTTTGTGGTGTCTCTACTGTTTGTCTGCTTTCGTTTTACTCATTTACATATCTCACACCAGTGGGTTGCTATGAAATTTTCCTGGTGTGTGATCTCTGACAGCATTAAAAACCAAACAGTAAGGTTGTGTGTGGCTGAGTGGGGAAACAAGAGCTCACTTGGGCTCTTTTGTATGCAGCAAAGATCTAAAGCGTTTTTGCACCTTGGAACTAAGGTTGTGCATTCATCTGTGTAGGGGGCATTTGATATACCTTTCTCTGGTTTGGAGACATTTTCATATAAAACAAATAATGGCATGTTCAGTGGATCTCTCACATGGTATTTTTGTCAATTCTTCAGTATGGGGTGGGGGGGAGCTCTTTTAGTTCCAGGAGATAGGTTTAATTCTCTCTATAACTCCCATGAAGCAAAAAATGGGTAACATGAATAAATGTGAGCAGCTACTTAAGGGCATAGCCAAGCCTGATCACCTGTTATCTAGATTACTTTGTGAACCCAGGAATGTTTTCTCTGAGCATGTTCTTACTATTATATCTAGGGATCATGGTCACAAAAGAGCCCATCTTACACTCTTATGCTTCTCCTGGAGTGGAAGACCTGACTGGTAACATGGAAAGTTGGGTCCTGTTCCATAACATGTCTGAAGAGAATACGGCAGCCTTTCCAGAAGATCCATACACCCCACACATTTTTTAACACAGCTCCACTGGGCTCTTCATGTTGAGATGCATTTTGGTGGGGATGATGCAGTGGTTACTTTATAGAAGCACAAGACCAGCAATTCCACAATGAGGTGGACCCATTTGCAAGCCGCCCCATCCCATATAGGGGAGTAAGAGGAGCCACATGGGTTATTGTAGCCTGAGATTGCAGTGGAGTTGTGTTTTGTCTTGTTGGACAGATTTCATCCCCCCCTCCAAGATTCTCAGGAACCTCCTCATTAAACAGCCTGTTGAGATGGCCTGTGCTCTGAGCCCACGGTTTGCCTCTGGTTACAGGAGTGTTCATTTGCAATGGATGTAGAAATATGCAGGCTGCACCATTCTAGTGTGTGAGGAGGATGCAGAGAACAATCATTAAGATAATGCATTAGGAGTCTGTCATCACAAAGGTGGAGATGGACATTAACACTTAGTGGTTCAAGTTTGGCAATGGCTGATACTTGGGCAATGTGGGTGCTTGGGGAGTGTGAATTAGTGCTGAATTTGATCCAACCGTCTCTCCAGATGTGCTCTGAGGTAGGCAAAGTTTCTTGTTATTCATTTCAGTCTGGCTCAGCGATCACTAATCTGTGAAGACATAAGTGTGTTTGCTTCCTATTTAGTTCCTTTAGTTGACATCTTCAAAATTTTAGGAAAAAAATTGAGATAAGTTGTTGTTTATAACAAGGGCAATCTGGTATGGTCCAATTCTTAGTTTGCATCAGTGAATCTGCCGGAGAGAGGATATGAGGCAACATTCTGTGACTTGTGTTATGCAGGATGTCTGAGTAGATGACCATAATTGTCCCTTCTGACCTTAATGTCTATGAGTCCATAAACTCATGAGTCTGATCCAGTATGGCAGCTCTTATGTTCTAAAACCAACTTCTGTACACAACGGTGAAGGTTTGGAAAAATCAAACAAATGAAGAAGTGGGATTGTCTTCATTAAAAAAATGTATCAGGTTTGTTTCGTTGCTATGATAAACTTTTGTTCAGAAATCTCTTCTGAAACTTTAGGACAAATAAATCTTGTGAGACATCTTAAAATTAAATGAAATGTTTCTTTGATCAAATTAAAGGTAATGTATTTCAGGACTATTCCTTCAGGACTCTCTTTGCTAGTGACAGCTCTGATCAGTTTTCTTTGTCTTCCCCTACAGAAGTAATCTGAGTCTCCATGAGCCATTAGTTGATCAAAGTATATTTGCAATTAGGTGATTCAGGCAGTCTGACTTCTCATCTTAAAATACAGGTCCTAGGGAAAAGAGTGTGAGTAACTGCTTAAATGTTGGTGAAGATCTTTGTAGTTGTGTCAGTAGGAAAAAGCAAAAATTAAGGGAAAACTGGTTTTTAAAGATTTTTATGTGGGCTTGTTTGGACTATTCTTAAAGTAATGAATTCTGGCAGGGAGTCTGCCAGATGTCTGTCTGAAAAACTCAGTTCCAACTGGAAGAATGTGTAGTAGAAGTTGGATGCCCTAATTTTGGAGTTCCCCCACAAGTCAGGGACAGGCTACTTCACAGGCCCTGCACAGCCGGTGATGCAGGCTGTTTCAGGGTGGGACCAATAGACAAGAGGAGGTGGTATGCTTTTGTATATTCATCTGACTCAATCTGCAGCCGTGAACTTTGCATTCCTCTGAAAAGACTTCTACTAGGGGGCATTACTCATTGGACAGGATGGACTGCACAGTGCCATCTCCTTTGCCTGCGGCTCAGCTGACTAGAGTTACTCTGTAAACTTGGAGTAATTGCGTAAATCTGCGCAACTGAAGACAGAATTCAAGCCCAGGGACTTGTTAAGTCTCATACCAGTGAGGATCAATGAACACTGTTCAGTGTGACTGAAACAAAGACAGTAAGATAAAAGTAATCTCACAAGGATTGGATTTTAGATAATCACTTGGCATCATATAATTTATATAATTTGCTGTCCTGTGCAATATAATAGTAATCTTTTCATGTAACAGTGATTAGAATTATAGGAGTGTGAAAAAATAATGGAGAATCTAATTTTATGGGGTTATAAATCAATCTGAGGCCAAAGTCTGAATCTGTGATGTCTTTATTTTAAAGCAGTGTTGGGAAAATGCTTGTTGTCCAAATCTGGGTCCAGATTTTGTGTGTATAAAGGGGTAGATGAGAAAAGTCCGTCTCTAACACCTGCGCAGACGGACTGCTATCCCAGTAGAAGACTGTAGTCACCTCTCTCTCTAAGAGCCCACCTAGATGGTGGGTGGATGGGGTGAAGGCTGAGGACTGGCCACAGTTCTGTCCTTCCTTCACGCAGTTAATGGAGCCAGCCAGCTAGGAGGATCTGGGACAATTCTGTGCGTTCCTTAAGGACAGTGCAGATGGGGTTCCATTGCATTCTGTCTGTCCGTCCGTCAGAGATCCCCTTGGTGGCATTCTGGTTGATCAGTCAGCTTTCTTTCTGAGTCGTCATGCTACAACACAGGCCCGGCATATGCGTTCAGATGCTCCTGTTGGCAAAATGTAGCCCATAACTCATCCTTAAGTACAACAAAAGTCTTGTTTCAACACAATAAAGTTTTGCTGCCCTGGATCTTTTGTGGGGGTTTTTGTTGCGTGGTGGAAAGGAACTAACTATTGGTCCCACCCTGAAACAGCCTGCATCACCTCCTGTTCAGGTCCTGTGAAGTAGCCTCTCCCTGACTTGTGGAGAACTCCAGAATTAGGGCATTTGAATTCTACTACACATTCTTCCAGTTGTATTTAAGTTTCTCAGGCAGACATCTGGCAGGCTCCTGCCAGCATTCATTACTTTAAGAATAGTCCAAACAAGCCCACAGGAAGACAAAAGTTAAAATGTCAGCCAGAGTTACGGGTGAGATGAAAAGTAGAGCTGTATGAGTAACATTTTTTCACCTCTGGAAATTCTGAAAAAAGTGATGAATTCCTTATTAGTGAAATTGAAACTTAAAAATTTTCAGCATATTGCAAAGTTGAAAAATGATTCATTTAGGATATAACTAAATATTTTGTTCCAATTTTGGGCATTTCAAAATGTTTTTGAATTTTCTAAAATAAAATTAAAGTAAAATTTCTAAATTAAAAGTCATTTTGAACCAAAAATTAGAAATACTTTGGGGGCTTCAGGACATTTTTTTAAACAAACAATTTGGCAAAACCAAAACAAAAAAAAAAGTGAGTGAATGTTACCAAATTCACATTTTTTTCCCTTAAAAAAAGTTCCAATTGAAATATTTTGCTTGGTTTCAGCTGGAATACAGTCAAAGTTGTTTTCCTGGCTTGTGATATCAACACGAAGCATTGATGGAGTTATTTGCTGCTATCTCTCATATCAGCTTCTCCATTATTCAGAATGTGCCATATAGTTTTTGTCCACAGCACAAGTTTATTTCCCCTATAATTGAGCAAATGGAGTAATTTTCTCACCCAACATTGGCATCATTGGCTAATGTCAGTCATGTAATCTCTTTCAATTTAGCTAAACATGCTCTCAGATCTGGCATCTATCTACACTGATACACCCAAACGAAGGATGGATGCATTTTATAGAAAAGTAAAAGCACTAGGTGTAAATGAATCACTAAACAATATACAGGACGTCTACTCTATGGTAGCTTTTAATCAGAAGAGCTATCAATGGTCTAAGAACACTGATTCTGTAGAATAGGGTTTTGTATGGTTTTGGAATCATAAAATTCCCAATTTTCTTTCTCAAAATATTTTGGTAGAAAGTTTTGAGCAACAACGCTATATATTATATTTTAAGGAAATAAATCTTCTAACTACAGAAGGATCTGGAAATTGCTGAACTTTGGAGAAGTCTGATTCTGCTTTCAAACCCATTTACCTCAGTCTCTTACTTAGCAATAAAATTTCTAGAAGCTCCTAAAGGTTGGGGAGAAATTCCTTTACTTGGAAATGTCATTTTTTAAGGGGGAAAATGTGTTTTGAAATTAAAAATATTATTTTAAACTTTACATACAATAGAGCAATATCTGTCTTGTCCACCCCCACATACAGGCAATATCTGGAATAATGGGATGTCTGAAAGGACTTGCTTCTCACCATATTGCAGTGTTGTTAAATTGTTTTCATAGCCTAGTGTCAAATATTCAGTTCCCTCAAATTGTCGACAAGCTAATTTAGGCATGTGCATTATCCTAAAGCAAATTATATATATGCCTGTAGACTGTAAGAGTCAGCAAAATAAAAATGAATGGCTTCCCCCTTATTTCCCTGCCTTTTTCATGGCCTTATTGATTTGAATGTTTTTTATGGATATGTGCCTAGCTTTAGGCTGTTCCATTTATTAAGTTGCTTCATGGAGAATATTTTTACAGCCTATAAACAAAAGTTATGAAGAAATTGCCAGCACAGTCTTAATTACAGCAATATAAACAGAGCAATTTATGTGACTAGTGTACAGTCAATTGAAGTATAGAGGTGGATACAGTTTACTGCATGTGACTGATTATGAAATGGAATATCATGATTTATTAGAATTTTTCTTTAGGTGATGGATCATAGTAATAAAACATTTCAATAGTTTTTTTTAGCACATTTGTAATAGACATAAAATTGTAACAGGCTGCGATAGACAGCCATGGACAAATGTTTGTGTGTGTATATTTTTGCTATTACCATCATTAATACCATATATGTCAGATTTGCTTTCTCAGAAGATTGCGTTTATCAAATTGCTTTTTAAAAATGAGCATAACAATTTCTTAACTGCAAAATGCTGCACACTCAAGCTTGTTTGAAATGTCTTTAATCTCAGATGAATTTCCATGACACTTGGTTTATCTATGAAAGCATTAAAGGAAGGAATTTTAATACATTTTGGTTAAAGAGATTAAAAAGTTGAGTGTATGAAAAATTTTAGAATTCTGTTTATAGTGATGGCTCAGTTCTAAGTGTTTTATTTTTCCTGTCAAATCATCTATGTAAATTTTCTGTCTCAAAGCTAGATTCTTACTGGGCCTTCTTATCTGCATCTGTGTTTTTTCAGTTATATCCACATGCATTTTTATTGAGGTAACTGTGTGCCAAATTTATCCACACTTGTATATAGATTGTTTATCCTAACTTAGCATTTCCTTTGCCGTAAGAGTGTGCCAGTTAACAGAAAGCTGTGCATATTGTCATGAGATGAGTGCAGGCAGCCAAAAACTTACTCATTTGCATCTTCTCTGATTCAACTACTACTGAAGTCAGTGGAAAAGGGATTAGGCTCATAATTCTTATGTGCTCAAAGGACAACTCCAGCTGAGAACAAAGCGAAGTTGAGATTTCTACTGAGAACAATGTACAATGCCTGCTTACTGCCTAGGAGAAAAACATGCTTTTACTAGCACTATGCCTTAATTGTAACACATGATTTGAGCAATGAAATAATGGTGTTTAAAAATTGACATCTTATTTGTTCACTACATATACTAAAGTATCTCTCATGTTTAGAGTTTTACAATGGTGAAACTACTTCTAAACACATCAAGTTTCAGCTGTCTGATGGTTTTATGTAATGGTTAATTCCAACTGTAATGCAGCTATAATGGTATCTGTAAATTGGGATTGTTGACAGAAAATTGGATAAATTTCTGCAGGAAGAAATCAATGACACTGCCAAATCCTTCAACAGATATACAGATCTGTCAGTAGCTTCTGCAATGAGTGCAGACTCTTCCTCTGCATGGAGAATAATGCGGCTTGGCAGAATATATGTGTATATATATAATTTTGAGGGATGGTTGTTTTTAAGCTTTTTAAAATGTATTAAGTTTAAATTTCCATGACTGTGGGACATTATGGGGTGGTCAGACAATAATTTATTTACTGACATAGACAATGATGTTTAAAATGTTATAGCTTTACAACCATTGAAACACAAATTCTTAGCGTCAAATATCAAAATTGTAAAAAGTAAATATCCTTAAATCAAAAGCTAATAGGTTCTGAAGGAGCATTTATTACTGGGCCTATCTGTGATTTTTTTTATTATGACTGAAGGAATTATTTTTTCAGGTTGTTTGTGTGTATTGTGAAATTGATATTTAGCAACATTTACTGATCAACATTGAATTCTTCCAAGCCTAAGGGTAATTCATGTTTGTTCAGCCTTCTAAATCAGTAATTACATTATGTTAAACACACATTTCCTTTAAAAGTCTCAAATATATCAATGGTTTCCAAACTAACTCTGCAGGCTCAGAGGTGAACTGTAAAAACTGGTATATATTGACCTGTTAAATGGAGACAACTCTATTTACATACTATTTATGTTAATACCACTTTGTTCTTTATTTATATAACCAATCTGTTAATAGAAATATTACCTGGCATATTAATAGAATCTATTCTTTCTGATCACTCACACATTAGGAACCCAACAAGAAGTTTTAAATTATGGTGGCTGCCATAAAAACATCCAATATAACTTCAAATAAATGCTATTATAAGGAGTCAAAAACAGATCAGGGCAAGGGAAAGATGATGTGGCTTAGTGGAATATATATGAAGGTGGTTTCATGGTGTAAGGCATTTTCTGTTTTCTCCAGCAACCATCTGGCAATACATGGGACTCAGAATGCAGAACAGTGTGATGAACAACAATTTTATATTTTCATGATACACATACCCATGGTTTCATGGCTGGAGTCTAAGTAATGTTAAGGATGAAGCCAACAGATACCATGGATTTCAAATTTAAGATTCCTTTAAACCTTCTGTTCCAGCTCCCTAACATCACATAAAAATATATAAATGGCTTTTACTGGGTCAGACCAAAAGTCATTCTTGTGAGTATCCTGTCTTTCAATGGATGCCAGTGCCAGATATGTCAGAGGAAATTAACAGAAATAGGCTATTATTGAGTCATCCATCCCTCTTTGAAAATTTCTTTGTTGTTTTTTGATAGAAAGTACATAGGCAATTTCTTTTGTTATTATCTACTTGCTATGTGAGAGTAGCTACTTAAAATGACGGTGGTTTTTTTGGTACTTATAAACACGGCAGTTGCTTTGAATAGTGTTTAATTTACCCCGAGAACTTGAAGAGATCACATAGTGAAAACGTTGTTGAGTTCTGTGCATAGTTAGGACTTTTATGAACATTATTTAAGGTGAGGGGAGGGAAATGCTCCTGAATTCCCTTGTATTGTTGTTGTGTATGCCATGAACATCTTGGATAAAATTTGGGCTTTGATAAGACTTTGCTGTTTAAAAAAAAAAAAGAGTGGCAGAAAAATGATATATTCCAAGATCTTTGATAGCAAAGGGCAATTTGGACACTGACTATTGCATTAACTCTCCCATTAGGCCTTGATTCAGCAAGGAACTTGAACATTTGAGTAGTAGTCTCACTGAAGTCAAAATGCTTCTGATTTAGTGGTATTAATTCAAATTTTAAAAAGCTGATTCATTTTAAAAAATTCAACTTTTTGCCTTTACTCTTTATGCACAGTTTTATACTTCAGTAACTTCTCTCCCATCCTGCAAGTCATAGAATGTGTAATATTTTGATTACTAAACACTGTCTTGTGATTTGGGTAGGAAGAAACATCAAACCAATCAAACATGTATTACTGTATGGTTCTCAGACACTGAAATAATTGCTCCTTTCTTTTTAAAACTGAGAAGCAGATATATGCATGAAAATTGCAGATAATGTTGTATACAGTTGTGCCTGTACAGGATTCAAATAATAATTGCATGTTAACAGTTTCTGGTTCATATTAAGGCAATAATGTGGCCTATCACAATCAATTTAAACTTTTATCTATACATTGGCCATAGATGCATCTGATGACGTGGGTTGGATCCCATGAAAGCTTATGCTCAAAGAAATTTTTTAGTCCTTAAGGTGCCACAGGACTTTCGTCGTATTGGCAATTTAGAAGGTGAAAATTGAAAACAAAATATGAATGGTCACCTATTTTTCCTCCTCATTACAGAAGCATTATTCACTCTTCAGTTAGTCAAGGGATTCAGAAATGACATAGTATCCAGAGATTGCTGAGCAGAGAGGTATGTTAATAGCTTCATGCCCGCTATACCTTCCCATAGTTTCATTCTAGAAATTGCTTGATAACAGATTAGTATTTGTGCATGTGTTTGCTTTAAGAAATCCTGTGCTTTTCTTCACAGAAGAATTTAAAATGTGTTAGCCACAGGTTATTCAGACTTTGTTATTATCGAAATTCATGCATGTGAGTGGCGCAGGACTATGAATCACTTAAGTCCTAGTTCAGCCCTATTTTGAGAGAATATTAGCATATTTATGAACTGGACAATTTATGGTTTCTCCACTGACTGGCAGTGATTAGAACTAACATCAACCAGTTTCCTCATCTAACCTGCTTTTCTGAGGATATTCACACCTCATCACACTGCAGATTTACGATATTTCTACAGCATAACACATTTATATTATTTCTTCCTGGTGAAGAGATATATTAATAAACAGATTCCCTGACTATTCAACTGCTTCGAGATATTTTGACAGACAAGTCTAAAGTGTGTATTTGGAGAGATACAAGGCATATGACTTGCAGCAGTTTTAGTAGGAGTGAACAAATTGCCATGTTTAAAGGTGAAAACAATTAACATATTGTAGGAGGATGCAATCGGCAAAATGTCCCCTTGCTAGTCACTAGTCTTAGAAAGATTATATTTCTGCTGCAATTCCCAGGCACATTCTAAGTGGCTTGCTTCACTATCTTGTTTAGAAATAAAAGAAGAGTGAATAAACAAAATATACAGAGTGCAGAGAGGAGGTCAAAAGCTGACTATGAATGACTTTTGGAAGATGAGATCTGCGTTGTGCATCATTTGAGTGCTAGAACTGACTTGCTGGTGTGCGACATTATGCATTGTTATGGTTCATACAATGAAAAATAAGGTTTGGGATTCCTCGGAGATTATCTCAGTTTTACTGTGTTTCCTCCTGGCTGATTTCTACCCTCTTCACGTTGTTCAACTCATAAGGTTGACTATGCAGATACTAACACTGGTGGAATTTACATGTACAATTCCCATTTAACCTCAGTGAGAGCTTTCTGCTTAAATCGAGTACAATGACAGAAGACCTAATATGCTAAAGCAAATGTCATTACCAGAGGAGTTTCAAGAGTTTAGGATAAAATGAGCATGCCACAGTTTTTGCACAGAGTAAGGTTGCTTGGGAAATAGTATACCTGCAGCAATCAATAGTACTGTGATGGGGAGACTGCCCTATACTTACTGAGACGGGGATAACAAAGGCTTGGTGCAGCTGCAGGAAACAGTTGTATGTGGGGTAATAACAGAAATAGGGGCAAAGGAATGATGAAAGGTGCAATATACACTCACACGGAGTTTCAGTTTAGGCACGCGTCTAATCATATTGGTTTACTTAAACATTTTTTTTCCAGTAAGGATTAAGGGGAGGTACTGATAGGGTAAGGGTCTGGCTTATTACTTTCCCAGGGAAAATGAAGGTTTTTATATCCTACTCCCTCCAAACTTTTACCTCAGGTGTTGAGCACAGTCAGGATCCATAGGCTGTACTTAGTTTTACCGAAAATGTGGGTGAACAGTCTCCCAGAACAGTTTAATGGTTCAGAGGTCCATTTCTTGAACTGTTGTAAGCTTGCAGATTTAAACTTGTACACTAAAATTTGCAAAGCAGTCAGATTTAGATGCCCAGTTCCTACTAAAATTATCAATGGAAATTGTGCATCCAAAGCCCTTAGATGTCTTTTAAAATCTAAGCCTCAAAGCTGTAACATATTCATCTTGATCTTTCCAGATTACTTGTTTCTTCTTGACTAACAGCTTATGTGTATATTTCCTTTCTGGAAAACACTGTTCATCAGATATTTTACTTTGAGTTGAATAGCCTGGAGGCATTTTTGTGTCATAATATTATCTGTTAAGCATCATACAGTATAGTTATAAAATTTGGGGGAAAAACCAGAAATAAACTGGACAAGCTGCTGGATTTATTTTTTAAAAACTTCCCCAGGGAGAGTGATAATAAATTTTCAAAGTTGATGTCTAAACCATGGAAGCAACTAGATCCTGTTAAGAGGCAAAAGAAAACACCTTTCTGAAGTGTGTTTTATATAGAATTTCATTCCTTGCTTTCTAGACATGTTGAGTGCAAATGGTCAGTTGTGCATTCACTTTGCATACAATACTCCAGTGCAAGCAATATTCATGTACAAGAAGTCTATAAATGTAGCCAACAAAAAGAATGCCAAAACCTTGGTTTCAGTAAGAATCTGGTAAATCTGGTGGGATTTCTGTTAGTGTTCTAGTGCTGTAGGAAGGGTTTAATGTAATTTGCAGATTGTGTGACTGGTTCATGAATCATGAACATTATTTTTCATGTTTGATTTATTTAAATAATACATGTGGCAAAATAATTCTTCTTTGTGCATACTAGGCCTAATCCTGCTCCCATTGAAATCAGCAGCAAAATTCTAATCAGCATCAATGGAAGCAGAATTCAACCTACAAAAAACATTTCACCAAGGTGAGCTACATATCATTGTCCTCATAATATAGATGGACAAAATGAGGTATTAAAAGGTTGTTACTTGCCCAAGGTCAAACAGGAAGTCATTGGTAGAAGCACTAATTTAATCCCCATGGTCAATGTTATTTCCAAACAATTGCTATATAGAATAAATTGAATAAAATCTCTCTCGTATTTAGTACCAAAATGTCTACTATGACTGCATAATATGGTATTTGCATGCTGCAGATCTAAATCAAGGCTGTGTTTTGCGAAGAAGCTCTGTAGGGAAATGAATATTTATTAAAGGTAAGGTAATGAAGGTTTGATTGAATACAAAACGCTGTTTATCATGTGCATTTTACAGATTAAAGAATGGAATCGTATTCCAAAGTCATCTTCACTTCCTTACTTCACATCATTTTGTATTGTTTTTGTCTAGAGTATTTTAATATAGCTGCTGTCAGTAACGGTAAGCTTCTGCCACAGAGTCCGCTGAAGGAGGTAAAAGAGAGAAATAAGTCTCTGAAGTGCTTGCAAATTAGATCTGACAGCTCCTGTTACTCATTTTTCTTAAGTGCAGGAAAATCATGGGCCATATCTTTTTGTACTTTGCGAGTGGGAAAATTAGTTGTTTTTTTAATATATAATGTTTTTATATATGGAATATATTAGTCTATATATAGACTGATATTATACTATACAGATATATACTATATTAGTCTATTTGTATTTAGACTGATAAAGTAAAATGAAGAAAAGCTGTCCAGCTCAGGAAAGACTGATAAGGAAAGAGGTGCAGGGGCCCATGATGTTACAATTTTTTAATCTATCCATTTTTCTCTTCTTGACCCAATGCAACAGAAAAATTGCCACAAATCATATATTTACTATACTCAAGCAGAATGATTGAAGTGAAATATATAATTGAATTTTAAAAAGTTGAGGCAGAAAACGAAGAATTTCACATTCCTGCCATTTGACCCCAATTCTTACTGTCAGGGTAAAAATCCAAGAAAAAAATTGTTTAGAGAAGGTATTTAATTCAAAACTTTTTTCTTCATCTTTGTAGTTGAATTAATTATAAAATCAATACAAAATATTCTGCCTGTTTCCACACCCAGAGAGGCAAATCCCTAACTTTAGGGGCTTTTCATTTAGGGAAGGGAGTGATGTGGCAGGAGGTTTGGAGGACAAGTGATGTGAAACAAGGTGGCTGTAGTTAAAGAGCTCTTACACTTCACTGGAGGTACTCAAGAATGAAGTCAAAAGACTGATAAAGTAAGATGAATAAATGCTGTCCAGCTCAGGAAAGAGGTGCAGGGGCCCATGATGTTACAATTTTTTAATCTAGCCATTTTTTCTCTTCTTGACCCAGTACAATGGAAAATACAAATACAGTGCTCCATTGCCGCAAATTATGCTGATAAGTTTTCTGCATTTTCAAATATTGGAGGAGTCAGCTTACCTAGAAAGGAACTGGGAAGAGTTTCACTAATGGAGAACCACCTTCATGCTCTTCCTATTGTTATTAGATTCAGCAGCATCCAGAGCCACAAGCTAGGCCAGGCACTGTCCGGACACCGAGAAAGAGGCTATCCCTTCCTGATGAGTTTACAATCTAAAGTGGCAAGGCAAAGTGTGGGAGAAAGGAAGCATTAATTATCCCCCTTTTACAGATGAGGAATGGTTACACAGAGAGATGAAATAATTTCTCTGTGTCATACAGCTGTCTGGTGAGGAAACTGGGTTACTTTAGTCTTGTGATTTTTTTTTTTTTTTTTTTTTGGTGGAGAGTACTGACCTTTTTCATGTGGGTTTTGCTCCAACCAACAGGATTTGACCCTTAATTATTGAGGCACCTTCAGTATAAAATCTGAGTTTACAATTTATTAAAGTCTCTGATGGCAACAGAATATAAATGAAGTAGAAGGATTATCTAAAGGTCAGCACAAAAAAATTGCAAAAGAGTATGCGAAGTTCATCCAAACTTTAGGAACTGGACACACAAAAGATCCTTTGAGTGAACGATAAATTGATATTATTCTCCTGTATTTTTTAAGGAAAAATAAGTATATCACAAGCAGTCATCAATGAGTATCATGTGTAAAAGCTAACTTAATGAACTTGGTTTAAGATCAAAAGACAGGTGACCTAATTAGCTACCTGGTTCTGAAAGATGAAGCTTTCTGTAGTATTCTTATCTTTCCCATGGCACCTGTTGTGGTAAACGTTGGAGGATTAGGGAAATATTCTTCCCACTTCATGTGTGACATTCAGAATCGATTAAACTCTTTTACTTTAATGTTTTTGTGAAGCATTCCAGCTCCAATCAATGTTCCACATTGTGTATGTTCTGCCTTGTCTTGTACTGCTGGGTTGTGCCTCTAAGGCCCTGGTTTTGTGAGGGATCTGAACCCATGTTCAGCTGTCTGGTTAGGAAGTTGAAAGCTTTATCAGAACCCTTGGCTGGAGTTGGGCAAGCATCAAGCAAGCTTTCTAGCATTTTTGTTGATTTTTATTGTTTCAAAATGCTTTTTGTAGTGCTTTTATCTTAAGAATAAATGTGCTTGCTTATAAAGGCCTTCAGGGTAATTTATAGCTGTGGAGTTAAAAAATAGTCATAGCATTTGAAGAGAAAGCAAAGTGTAGAAGCTGGCCCTTCAAATAGTCTGGCTTGCTTGGAATGTCACATTTGTAAATTGGAGAACCGTATAGTCTTAAAATCTCTGGACAAGGGGAGTGAGAGAAAAGTCTCTGACCTGGAAGGGTGATGGTGGAGAGCATGAAGCTGAAAGTGGGAACCTGTCCTGAATCATAGGTGTATTTATTCAGAAACCATGTCACTCGTGTTTCTGAGTTATCCAAGTTACAGCCCAGAAAGGTGCTTTGGATAATAGCTCAGGTTTAGTGTGTTCTGTTGAGGAGAGGGTAGAGGCTCAAATGTTGCTATGAAAATTAATGAGGACTTTGCTGTTTTCTGTTCCCTCAACAATTTAAGCTTTTCCAAGAACAGAATCAATGTATGGTCTTTATGATCTCTAATTATTGCATATTAACGTTGGCACCAGGCAAACTTCCAGAAAAGACCAACCATTATTTTTAGTTTTGAGCCTTTTTATACATCTCGTCTTTACTGGGTCAATTTTGCATGTAAAAAATATCCTTCTGCTTTAGGCACTAGAGATAAATCTTAGGCCTTAAGGACTAGGAGCACCAGGTGTTGGGAATGAACGGTGCTAAGCAAGTGTGTCATTTTGCAGGCTTGATAAATTCTAGAACTGACTAAAACCGATTTAACTATGCTATTTGTCTACGGCTTCAATTAAAAAAGAGAAAGTTGCTTTGAGCTATTGTAGAGTTATAGGAATTTGATCTCTTTTCTTACCAAATGTTATATATTCTCTTCTTGTAATTAATCTTGTAATGAAGCAAACATTGACACCAAATTAATCAGCCACTGTGACAAAAAGATTGCTATGGGGAGTGGAAACTCTATAAAATTAATTTGTTTTGAGTGGCAGAATTAAGATTAAACAAGTGGAGAACATAGAGCAAATTGTTCCCAGCTTTCAGATGCAGATTTTAATGAGAAATTAAATGACACAACGTTATTAATCAATGCTTAAAATGAGATTTTCCTTGGACTTCTCCATGGAAGTCCCCCCTCTTCTCCAGTCTCTTTTCTTCCCCCTTTCCTCACTTTTTCTTCATGAGACATCCCTTTATTGTTTCTGAGGCTGGAAAGAAGGATGATATATTTCCTCAAGCAACTTGTAGAGTAGGGACCACTACTGTATTGTCATTGAGCACTGAGGTGGGTCTGCACACATGTTTAATTGATTAAACTAAAGGCATGTGCAAATGCCTCATGGGTTTTGAATGCGGTGTAGTTGAGCTTGCATTGCATGTTCTTATTCTGACTGCATACAGGCAGGCAGCATAAGAAGCATGCACTAGGCCTCTGGGAAAGGCTGCTTTGAAGCATACCTTTGTACGGTGCACCTGTGGGTGCTGCGTAAGTAGAGGGATGTTAGTTTTCACGCAGAGGTTGTTCTGTGCTGGCATGTGCAAAGTTGGCCATTGTGACTGGGACTGCTCCAGAGCAGTATTTGTGTGACTCCTCAGAGTGCCAGGGTTTGTGATTATCACACAAAGGAGGGGACCATGAACCCTGCCCCCCACCTCCAGGTTTTGGAGCCCTTCAGCCTTACATTTTTTATTTTCTTTCTGCAGAGGTAAGTGCTTTCTTTTAAAGATGGCTTTCCTCTCTTTATTTTGAGAACACAGGGGAGACAGCCCCTCTCTCAACTTGCAGCTTCCGTGGAAATAAGGGTAGGCTCACTGCTCTCCCAAATCCTCAGGATCACTGGGAATCATGAAGCGGCCTGAGACTATTCTATTCCACTTTATTTTTGGCAGTAGATTAGGGCAAATCCTTTCCTGTTGCAGCTGGATGCCAGACAGATTGAGGCATGTAAATCTTAGTTATGAATTCTTTACTGCTCCTTCCAAGAGCTATCACAAAGGAGCTGACTTTATACCAATCAGATATCCCCCTTCACTTTCATTTGCCAGCTGTGTTGTTCACAAATGGTGCGTCTACACTGGAGCCTTACGTTGACTTAAGGAAAGTTAAGTCAACCTATAGACCACTGCAGACACACTGGGCTTTTATTAAGTCAACTTAAGTCAACTCAAGGAAGTGTTTAATAACACCACCTCCTAAGGTTGACTTAAGGCTTAAATTGACTTTATTAAGTCAACTTAAGCCAGTGCAGATAGGGAATAGCCCTTATGTCATGTTAATTGGCCTCCAAACCCCCTCCCAAGGTTCCTGGCCACCAGGAAGGATCGACCTGGCATCTGCCAGTGTGGACACAGGTGGTCAACAGGAGTTTCCAGTGTGGACACTCTAAGTTAGCTTAACAAGGTTGACTTAAAGTTGACCTTGTTAAGTTGACTTAAGAGTCTCCAGGGCAGACATACCAAAGATGCTGACGCTGACCACTCCTGCTTCTATATAGGTTTAAGAGTCCACTTTGGTATATTCTTTTGTGTAGTTCAAGGCCTTTCACTGTAAATGGACTCAGCCATATAAAGCAAGTAAATATTTATGTGTTTGCAGTGATATCAATCTGACTTCCTTGATTTCCAAAACTACTTCAGCAGTTGTGAGGTATTGTAAAGTATCTGGTTGGCAACAAGGCACTTTCTCTATCCTAAACTTTGTTAGTCATTTCCTGCATTGTGAATGAGGCACAATAAATGGAATAAACATAAAACAGAACAGAAAGTGTATGTTATAGTCTATGGTTGATAAAATACAAGAGGCTTAAAGTTGGTTTGCTATTTAACTAGCTAGTACAAGTACATCTCTGAGTGATTAATGGCCCTATATTTTTCTGTGGTTCCACTTGTCTGAAAGAAAATATATTGAGAATTCTTACATTAAGGTGAACAAAGTGGTCAGGGAATCTGCATTAAAAGCAATTAATGTTGAACACATGGCAACTAAATGATTTTTTTTCTTTTTGATGTTGCAGTCTCCTGGACTCCCAAAGGCAGGCTTAGATCCAGTGGTGGGAAATGAAACAGACAGTAAAAGGCATAAAAGGCATGGAGATGATTCTCTTCTAAGACTGTTTTTAATCAGTATAATAATGCAAATGACTTCAGGGGCGTCACTTCTGACTCCTGTTAGTCTAAGTGGGATCTGAATTAGTACCTGTGTGTCTTCATTTCACGGGGGGGGGGGGGGATTTGCAAGCAAAGTGGATTTCTTTTTGCAGTTATCAAGGAGAATTCTTCTCCTAGCTGCACCATAAAACTTCTCTGCTATGTTTCATAGGGGCAGCTGAAAGTAAAATTTACCTGCCGTTTACTTGAGGTGAGGCCCTAATCTGTCAAGCCAGTTCTGAAATGTCCCTAAATGTACATGCTGTATTTGTATGTTTGTTTTAGATGTCAGAAACTGAACACAATATAAGTTTGCTACAGCTGGTCAACTTTATATCTAGATATAGATATGGATATAGGTACAGATATATATTTTGATTAAAGTGAGTGTTTGTAACTGAAAAGATTTTGTAGAGAAAACCCAAACTAATCAACAACTTTTCTTTTTTATGTTCAGGTTCCGGTTTTCAAAAGCCAAAGGTTTCTTCTGAAAATAGTTTTGCAAACTAAATAAGTTTGGCTTTTGACAACAGAAGTTTTTGGGAGACTATGATTTTTTTTTTTAACAATTTCCCACAAAAAAAAGGTTTCTTTTACCAGGTTTAATATTCTCACGGAAGTTAATCAATGTCTCAGTATTTTAAAAAATAAATATTAGATAGATTTTTAATTCTTCTATTTTAAAAAATCCTCCTAAGACTTCTTGTGGTAAGAATATGACATAACCATCTAAAAAAGAAAATTTAAAATTAATAAGAATTTTATGCTCAATAAATTCTAATGAATCCTTCTACACTAACCTAATTGTGGCAAGATATTATGATGATGAAACACATAGTTATATATAAGTGAATAACATTTATTTGTCATAGTCCACATGAGGAACTCCTATTTATCATAGATTTCATGGTCTGAATATATGAACGTCTGTCTCTGGACATGAGGTCCTACCAAGATACAGCCAGGTGATTTAAGGAGATAATTTTGAAGTGGAATTCCATCTATAATTTTGAGGTTCTGATGATTTTGTGTTTTGCTTCAGACTGCTTAAAGATTGATTGCTGGAGTTTTGTTAGGGTAAACTCTGCCACAACACACTATCCCTTTTGTCATAACTCTTTGATCATTCTTTTAAAAGTAGGGAATCTGAGACAACAAGGATAGTGACTTGCCCACAGCTGTAAAAGGGGACTCAAGTTCAGAAGCAGCATTTAAAATTAGGGGGCAGATCTACAGTGAGTTTGAATAGCCATGGTTCCACTAATGTCATAGCTACATCAAAGTCAGTGAAAGTTATGACTATTTACAGCAGGTGAAAAACTGCCCCTCAGAATTTCAGACTTCCTGCCCGCTACTCAATTTGAATCATAGGCCTCCTTCTGAGGTGGAAAGAAAAGAAACTAGCAAGTTTAAATAGTATCAGAGAGAGATTCCTTGCCATACCTTTCCAGAGAAACCTTTTAGTAGAGTTCCTGAAACAACCTCAAAACATTACTAGTTAAAACCTCCTGGCTCCATCAAAGATGAATTCTCAAACTCTCTTTAATTGGTCTTTTGCCCCCTCCTGTAGATGACTTAAAACATTCCCCTTTCAAATGCTCACAGAAAGAGGACAGGGACATCAGGCAACGTTTCATGTGAAAAAAAAATAGCTTATGAATTACTGAATCCACCTCCATGTGAGATGAAACTGGCCCAAAGCGAGAGCTGGATACTTACACTTTCATACTGTAACCTCCATTTAATGCATCTCATGAAATGGGATTCTGCCCACGAAAGCTCATATTAAAAATAAATTTGTTAGCCTTTAAAAGTAGCACAGGACTCCTTGTTTGTTTGTTTTTGTTTTCTTTTGTTTGGTCTCCTCTTTCCCTTTTCTCTTGCATTTCACCATCATGGAGCAATCGATATGGTTTAATATCTCAATAATATCTGAATACATCTTTTTTTTAATCCCTTAATGATCTGATCCCTTAAACAAGACATATAATGTCTAGAATTATTTAATCATTCACATCATTTCCTTTTCTCTTTGTCCAGGCAAACCAACACATATATTTATTATATGTGTAATATATGGGCAAATTATGCTACAGGAAATTCAGCGTAATTCCATTTACTTCACAGGGTGTGCATCTGGCCGTGTGTTTGTTCAGTCTCAGATATAATTTACATACACCTCAATGAAGAAATGCTCTAACTCCCTGGCTAAATATGGTGCTTTTAAACTTGAAAAATATTATGGTCCATATCTTTTAGTGGTAGAACTTTTTCTATTTCTCCATGTCAAACATATTCGATTGATGACTCTTATTTTTAGTTATGCTGCTTAGAAAATTATGGCATAAGGAAAGCTTTTTATTAAGACACAGGAAACTTATTTTTAATTGATTATAATTGCAGAAAAATGCACTCAATTGAATGCGGTTCTTCATAATTAAGCCTGTCTTTAGACTCTCTTGGAATAAATAACTTGGTTTGGTTTATCTCACGTTTCCCTTCCCAAATATTTCACAGAATGAACAGCTGTAAAGTGACAGTTGCATCCAGTATCACCAATCTGTGCACTGAGGTAACATGTAACAAAGTTGGGACAGGAAATTGTAAGAGTACCCATCAAAATATTGTCCAAAATAGCATTGGCCAAATTTGTTCTTTCTACAACATCACTGGCATCAGGGATGTGTGTGGCATTATCTAAAGAGCTTTAAATCAAAGCAAAGGAAGTGGATGGGTATAAATTTTGAATCTTAAAAGCATCAGTTAAGGCCAAGAGGCCAGACCCAAAGCAGCAGGATAGAGAAAGCCTTCCTACTCTTTTAGGAAAATAGACTGCTTTCTGTTCAGGTGAGTAAAGCTCTGAAGGTCTCCTAACTCCTTTTCACTATACAAACCTTCTCCTTCTATATACCTCATATTTCTGAAAAAGGAGAGATGGAGGAGCCTTCCTTCCAAGCTCCTTAACTGAACAGGAGACTTCTGTTGAGTAATTCCAGGTGCTTTGCCACCACCACTAGAGCCACCTCTGCAGCACTCACAAGCTCAATTTTGTGTCATTTTTTTTATAAGAGAATTTTTGTTTGTTGGAGATTGGGTACAGGGCCCATTCTGTAAATTCCCCCATTTTCAAAGCGTCTGAAGTGGGATTTTATCCCATGAAAGCTCATATGATAAATAAATTTGGTAGTCTTTAAGTGCCACAGGACTCCTTGTTTGTTTTCCTGAACTCGACTAAAACAGCTGCCCCTTTGGATCTTGTAAACTTTAGTGAAACACTTCTCTAATGTGAGTTTGCCTGAGAAGCAACTTTGGAATTTGACTCTGTCAGAGTGCCTTTCTTTACGTCTTTGCTATTCCACAAATGTACTGCCCACCAGTATTTCAGTTAGTTGCACCTATCTGCGATTCATTCTTTTTATTTCACTGATATCCTCAATGAGGGCAGCACTGCTGTTTTGCTTTTAATGTGCATGGGATAAGAATAGCTGTCCTGAGGCAGGTCCGTGGTCCATCTAGAACAGTATCCTGTTTTCTGACAGTCAGCGGTGCCAGATGCTTCAGAGGGAATTAATAGAACAGGGTGATTTATTGAGAGATCCCTTGTAAACCAGTCCCAGCTTCTGGCAATCAGAGGTTTTAAAGTTTTGGCTCCAGGTGAGATTCTGTATTGTATGTCATTTCTATTGATCTAGCCATATTGAACATGAGAGGGGATGAATGATGCTAGAAGTAATATCAGTTTACTAACTGGTGGAAATTTTTTCACGCTTTTCACAGATTTTAGTTTGGTTTTTAAACAAAAAGAAAATAGGACTTAAATTTGAAGTGGTCAAAATCTGGAGTGGAATCCTACAGCCCAGGATGTTGACAATTCAAACTAAAACTATTTCTCAAGGAGGAGCCATATAAACTGCTGTTACTTCTCTGGCTCAGTCTACACTGCTGGCAAAATTCAGCAGCAGTTAACAGGAGTTGTATGCTATGTAAATTAGTTTGCATAACTCCTGTTGACTTCGTAACTTTCCTTCTGCATGGTGTCTTTGCTACACTGAGCCAACAGGAAATGTGTTGCCATCAGTGGAGTGATATGCCACCTTGAAGGAGTGGTTTTGTTAGACTGACTTCCAGATTGACTAAGTATATCTTTACTGACTGCTCAGTTGAGTGAGAAAACCTGATCTGGCAGCAGCAAATTTGCCACCATCAATGTAGACATACCCTCTAGTAGTATTTCTTCACTTTCACCTTTTGTGTTTGGTTGCCTTTTTACCTTCTCCAGGTTAGAATTCAGACATTTAACTCTCCGTTTGTATTTTTCAAAAATATCCCCAGTGAACAATAATTGAGCAGCAGTTTTTACTGACTACCTTTTTAAGGTGGCCTTGAGAGTTCTACTTCCACATTCCTCTAAACCTCATGGGGAATTCACCCTGAGCCAGGCTCTCTTTGATAGTGAATGATAGCACAGAGCATCTGAGCCAACTGTTGACCTCATTCATCTTAGTGCCTTTTCGGGGAAGGCATTTGGAATGAATCTGGCTGTTCCTTTGAAACCAGCACTTACCACCAACCATTTGAGGAATCATCATTTTGTACCAAATGACTGTTCCTGGGGACAGTCATCCAGAAAGTTGTATCAAGAACATCTGAGACCAGTATCTTAGACCTTTAACAATTGGGGATCAGACCAGGATAATCTCCTTAAACCTAAGGAGACAGGATAGCAATAAATGATAGACCTATCAGCAGTCCACAAATGCAGTGGATTATCAGGCTCTGCTGACCCCCATATAACACCTCAAGTAGCAGGCATTCATATTGCACATTCATTTCTTCATCAGTGACTGCAGAGAATTGTGATAGACAGCTGTTCTTCTTCCCCAAGGGCCCTCATGTACATCCCACAAGGTTCAGTCCTTTCATTTCTCCTTTTCAACATATGAGACCTCTGAGGGGCCTGGGGGGCCCTCCAGTGCCACCAATATGTTGATGCATTTATGTGTCTTTTCCTCAGCAGCTGTGGCCCATGCTATCAGCCAGCTGTCCCAATTTCTGAGTGAAAGAAGAAAAGCAGCTGGCTCAAACTCAGCTCAGCTAGAACAGGTGATAATGTTGATAGAAAGGGAGAAACATTCAAGGAAACTAATGGTGCATTGACTTCATCCTTTCTTGAGCAGAATCTGCAATTATTAAGGTATTGCACTATCTCCCAGTTCTGTTGGGCTTGTTCTGAAAAAGCAGAAGAAGTATTTTTCTAAACCATGACCTAGTCAGAAGACTGAGAGCTGTTCCTCTTAATGAGGGCTGGTCCGTTCTTCTCCATACATTTGTCATCTCCAGTTTAGACAAGCACATTGTTGATATTACAGGCATACGGAAGCCTGAGTTGCTACAAAATGTATCAATCCAGCTTACAAGTAAAATGGATCGAGAGTAAATCATACAGGTATTAAACTGGTTCTCCAATTGATTTTAGATCCCTGTCAAGGTCCTGATCCTTATTGTCAAACCACTTCAAGGGCTACGTTCTCCTACCCTGTCCTTATCACTAGTTTTCCATTCATGTCTTGCAAAGACATCAGCTCTTAACAGGGATACTGCAACTGATGGAAATTAAGGTGATGCTCTCAGGAGACGGAAGCACTGGTGTTAACGGAAGGCCCTCGGCTTTGGAACTCCTTGCCAGAAAAAAATCAGGAGAAGCTCAAGCATGATAATTTTTAGAGCACGCTGAAAGATCCATCATTTTGCATCCAAACACATTTATTTAGCTCATGAGCTTTCATGGGAGAAAATCCCACTTCAAAATGGGATTCTCTCCTATGAATGCTCAGGCAATAAATAAATTTGTTAGTCTTTAGGTGCCACAGGACTCCTTGGTTGTTTTGCTGAACTAGAATAACATAGCTACCCCTTTGGAATTTACTATTTTACATGTGCATTAACAATTGACTGTGGTTGAAGTTGAACCTAGTATCTTGTAGAATGGAGGGGAAAAGAAAAAAATAATCTTGTTAAATAATAGCTAGCTGCTTAAACTGGGGAGGGAGGAGTACACATTCCACTATAAATATAATAGGTGAAATTTGCAAAGGGCTGAGGCCATCCTTCTCTTTTTATGAATGCCATTTCCACACTAAGAAAATGCATTGCAGAGACAAATTTATATGTTTGTTTCTGTAGCTACCCAGTGACAAAATCAGGTAGGCAGAGGCACAAGAAATTTAGATTAAACCTTGAATTGAATGGAAGGTGAAAATTCGGTTGTGGGTTTTGAGGCTGCATTTTATGACCATAAAAATGGGTCATATTTTCAAATGTGACCTCATTAATGAGATTCCTAATTTTCTGTTTGCCATACACAGTGATGACCATGTTAAAAAGAACCATAGACAGACATAGTATACCCCCAAAAAAAGGAAAAGAAAAAGAAAAACCGACCAAAACCCCAAGCAACCAATCAACACCCCGCACCCTCACAAAAAAAACCACTTTAAATGTCTCCGGTTCTGTACCTGAGTTTCCTGAAAAAATTTGCTCCTTATGTTCTAAAAACAAGGTATTTCTAAGCCTAGGCAAGGCTAAGGTATTAGTTAGTCAAGACAACATACCAGGTAAAAGAAGAAAAATTAGCTCACATCATATATTCTGTGTTCTAATTTTTTGCTTATTTAACCCATGTCAGTGGCAAAAGTCTGCTATCATACTGACCATTCATCTTCCTTAGGGAATCATTAAAGACAAAACCGATAGACTCCCTTAAAATGAGCTGACTCATCTCAATCACACCATGAAGTAGTAGTGTCATAGGGCTGCTCACAGAGAAATGTGTTGCTGCTGCAGCTGTGATCCATACCCACAAAATATAAAGCTTCATGTCTAACTCAGATTTTATAGACATACAAGATACCTCATATGTGTAGACTTCCATAGGAAACCACTGCTGGTTTCAGAGAAGAAGAATCTTTGCAGGAAAATATTCATAAACTAGGTGACAGATTTGTATTTATTTAAATATGTGTATATGCAAATAGTTACTTTTGTACACAAGACAGGATTTGCATCTGCATGTATCAGGGCAGATTTTGGGGCCGTGTATTTCTAGACTGCTTTTTTCCCTTCTGTGTTAAATTACTCTTTACATATTACCTTCTTCCTTACATTTATGGTGAAGTTGAGTAGGGTTAGATTTTCCTTAAACTTCATTAAGAAAGACAGATTCTGAAAAAGAATCTACCTCAAGATTACTTTGGGGTGGTGAGGTACCTCAGGTTACTTCAGGAGAAGGCATAAGGGCCCTCTAAAAAGCAGAAGGAAGGATTTATGTTGGCCTAAAGATTTATGGCACTTAAAGACTAACAAATTTATTTATCACTTCAGTTTTCATGGGAGAAAATTTCTCCCATGGAAGCTCATGTGATAAATAAATTTGTTAGTCCTTAAGTGCCACAGGACTCTTGGATTGTTTTGCTGAACTAGACTAACATAGCTACCCCTTTTGTAACTCCATGGTTATGGAGTTTTGTGACATGCAGAAGGCCGTAAGTAAAGAAACATTTACACCATGTGGACTTAGTTTGTTACAAACCAGCTAAATCATAGTAAGAATTCTCTTTCTTAAATAACACGTACAACATTAAAGCAAGAAGATCAATTGCATGAAGAGATGAATGCAAGCCACAGTGTTCCGGTTCAGGTCTAGATCCAAACAAATACAAAATTTGGAGTCTTGGTTTTGGCAATTTGTCTTTGCCAAACTTCAGAAAAGATCAAGACAACAAATTTCAGGTCTAGCTTGAGGGCCAGTTCCAGACATCTTCAGAGCCTATGAGAGATTGGAGCCAGTATCTTTCTTCAGTTTCAAGGACTGCTTATATCATAAGGTAAAGAAGCTCCACAGGAAGCTGCTGAAGCTTTATTGTGAATAAATACAAATGCTTTTTTTATTAATAAGAAGCAGGTGAAGTTCTTCCCCTAATGTTCACAGGCAGTGCAAGCATCAGTAAAATGCCTAGTATTTGCTTAAGCATCTGGCCAGACAATGCATTGTGGGTACTTAATTTATGCAGTATATAAATATAAATAAATAAGCCACTACACTACACACAGGCTCATAAATGACTCCTCTCTAAGTGCCATTTCCTGATTCCCTCATCACTAAGATCTACTTGTGGTCAAGTTTCTTTGTTACTGTTGTTTTGTACTTCTTTATGTCTCCTTCAGGGTTTTTTTGGGAGGGAAGGGGGTGTTTGGGATTTTTTTTAGGATTTGGCAGCAATTTTTGACCATCTGATACTGTCAACAGCTGTTTTTTTCCCCGTCTATCTACTTGGCTCTGCTGTTAGGTTAGGGAGAAAATTTAACTTTGAAGCTTTCTCCTTTCATAATAAACTGGTGCTTCAGCTGTCATTCTAGTTCATCATTAAGCTATTGTTACTTTTAGCTCTGGTTTTTCTCAATGTGGTTGATGGTACTGGATGTATGGTCAGTTTCCATTCTTCTTACTAGGTTTGGCATTAGCAGCAATGGTTCAGTCTCAAAGCCTTTGTCTTCTGAAAGGTTTTTTGATTTGTCTGCAAACCAGATCTCTTCTTTAGCCTCAGTGACAGAAATACTATATTCAGTAGGATAATTCTGACAAAGGGCTTTAGAAGGTGTATTTGTTAGCATCCTATCCTTCATACATACAGGAGAAAAGATCTTGAAGAAAAGTAGCAGCAGGCCAGGAGTTAGCATTTTATTCTTCATTTTTTTAAAAAATATTACTTCATATCTTCTTGTCTGTTCGTTGAGCTCTATAAATTCCTTTTTGAACCAACTCTTCTAAAACTCAGCATTAAATCCAGACCTGTAATATACTGGGATTCTATAGCACTTTGTCTGAAGTGACAGTACAGTGTAATGCTGTGTCTCCATCCAAATAATTAAGAGCTCAGTTCTGTAGTTTATCCTCATCCGTAGCCCAGCAGAAGTTGATCAAACTACTGGCAAGAGGGTCATGCCATAGTGTTTTTTAGAGGCCCTTTTTAATGATGGGTTCAGGACAATTTTTAACGTTTGGAGAATGGAATTAGTTGATTGAATACTAGAACCTGTAAATGTCATTTATGGGAGGATAAAGATGGGAGGGAGGTAATTTTTTAACAACATATTCGGAGGTGACCACTATACCCCTTCTGTGCTTTTTCTTTGGACCAGTATGTGCAAGATTGGTGTAAAGTACCGCATAATAAAAATAAAAATGGTTGCATGTTCCTTCTTCTAAAACAGACATCTACAAATGTACTTATTCATACTTAAGAGCTCAGACTTTGAAATATAGGTACTTGTGTTCTCTCTACCAGACTTACGCATTCATATATGCCTGGTTTTGTAGCAGTGTCTTGGGTACTGATAGTTTGAAACTTGTCAGGGGGGAGGGTGTCTTTTTTTCCTGGCAGCAACATCAATAACTAACTGATGTTGAAGATCCCCCCATGCATTGTTTAAGTTCCAAATAAGCCTTATTTTGAGGCCTTAAATGATGCATAGCCCTTGTGCTGATGTTCCTCAGTTTCACCCTGAGTGAGTAGAATGTTTGTCATGAATCTAAAAGCAATTTTCAGTTCCCTAAAATGAGAGAAGATATCACGGCAACAGCTGTTCTGGTGACATTTCAAAAGAGCTATTGATGCTAGGGTTATTGAAATAATAATCAAGGATCCCCAAGTTATTTTTATTATTCTACCCTTTTAGTCATGTTTTTGGCATATTGTCATGTCTAATTTTTTTTTTTTTGATTTCTCAAAGGCAAGAGAAGCCCTCAACTCAGTTTGATTTAGTGCTAACTGGGAGGTGGGGGGGAACAAGGAGAGAAAAGGGAGACTTAAGAGGAGGAGAAAAGTAAGGGTGCTAGAAGTAATGTGAAATGGGACTGGATAATTCTTTCAGGCCATAGTTTCAAATCCAGTGAGATATAATACTACAGACTCTGTCAATAAATTAAAATGGAAAAGCAATATAAACCAAGTAAAATATTTTTCTGCTGCCTTTTATGAGGTGATGACTATCAATCAGGCTGGAACCAGTGCATTGCATATTCAGTTAACTACTTGAATTGTTCATCAGCCAAATAGACCATTCATGTTCTTTCTCATAGAGCCAGATTTTCATATGAAGGAGGTCTTTTATTATCAAAACTCAACTTTATCTTTAATCTATCTTTTTATTTACTTGTGTATGAAAGAAGAAAAACCTGTATTCTGCCAAAAATCAATTTCTTGAAGTCTTTACTGTTTATGTACAAATCATCTGGAAGGAAAGGAATCATTACCATAATATCAAATAATTCAAACCAAAAATAAGCTCACCTGTTAGCTGAGGTATTTATTTAGTAAACAAGTAATTTAATTTTTAGACACCTTTATGTTTCTGTTGAAAAGCAATAGAAATATATATATATATAAAAGTCACTGCAGAAACTCACCCCACCCTAAAAGAAACAAATTACAGCACAAATGAATGATAAGCATTTCTTTCTTTCTTAGCCTTTTGTCAAGACCACAGAGATAAAGTTACTGCAATCAGATGGATTTTAATGAATGTTCCAGTTGTTTGGCCTGGATAGGATAATACCAGATGCAGCCTGTGAAAACTGTTGAACAAACTGGTTCATTTTGTGACTTACCTGGCAAATAAATATTCTTGGCTATCGGGTCACTCATAGTGCAGTAAAACTGCTGTCCCTGGAAATGCAGATAAAGACATGTAAGAGAGCAGCTGTATGAACAAATGATCTTTTACATGCCTTTTCTTGCAGTTTACAGACATTCAGTTGTACAATAGCATGCATGGCCTGTCTGAATTTGAGTGCAGAATTCAGCTGAAGATTTGCATTGAATTTAACAAGTGTGGCAATGAGAAACCCATTCCAAACTTTGAAGCTGAAATCTGCAGTTAAATAAAAAGAATCCTTTGGATTTTGACAGGAGATGCATAAGTGAATCTGAGGGCATGGTTCAATCCTTTTGCTATGCTTATCTGTTTCTTTGTGTTTTGGCCTTCATGCACGTCAGACTTTGAAAGGGGGTGGGTGGGACCGAAGATCCATTGGACTGAGAATTAAAAGGTGATTCAGTACTAAGATGATATGATAATAAAGATCAATGTCTAGCTCTTTCATGCAGAATCTGAAATGAATACCTAGTGGTCAGATTGCTGGAAGATGTCACAGGAGATGCCAGAAGTACAGAAACTTCCCATTGACACAGGGCAGGGTCATATTGAGAGCCAGGCAATCCGGTCGATCACCTCCCGCGTTGTGGGGGGGGGCACTGGATTTGGGGGGGGGGGCTGTTTTTGTTGTCTTGTATGACAGGAATAAAGATATTTGTCTTACATGGTGGATAAATCATGCATGCTTACTGTGAATCACAGTCATGAAATTATGCTATTCAAAAGTTTAATAAGGGATGAGGAGAGCACTGAAGACACTTCTCATCTGGGTTGCCATTGAGTGAGGATTGAGGACTGCTAAATTTGACCTCAGCAATGTAGAAATGTTTGTCTCTTACTGTTTGAGAGATGAGCCTGAACTCAATTTCTGAGTGCAAAAATCTGAACAAGAGAAAGTTTAAAATCCAGAAGCAAATTTCACAGCTAGTTACTATTAAAACTGGATAAATATTTGCTGGGTTTTTTGTTTGTTTGCTAGCAATTTATGAAAAATTGTGAGAGATGGGAAGTGGTTTAGGATGTAAATTTTCCCTGCTTTAGTTACTCTTTTTATAGCGTGATGAACAAACTTGCCAGAGTTAAAATAGCATCCCCAAGTTTTCAACCTTGAGCCCATCTGAACTGTTCAGAATGTGTCTAACATTTCTAACGCTGGTTAGATTTTTCCTTTTATTGTATTTGATGTTTATCGATTTACCTGCCTATTGACATACTATCAGAATTTGTAGGATTGGGGCCTTGGGTTCAAGAGTCATGTACTAGAGAAGCACTGACCATCTTCTAGTGTTTCTTGCTTCAGATTGAAATCCAGCCTTTTCTTTCCTCTTCTGGGAATTTATTTCTCCTTATCCTGTACCCTAGAGAAAATGAATGTGTTTCTTTACACCAATCTTAATCATGTCTTTTGCTCTCTGATGTACCCACTTTCCATATTGTGTCTCGAAAAGCAGTGGAATGATTTGCAACTAATAAACTCTAGGGACTGATGCATGACATTAGTAGTAGTCAGAAGCAATTATAAAAATACAAGTACAAGTCATGAATAAAAACATCACAAGCCAAACCTCTAATCAAAATAATTAGACACACTTTATGCATTTTGTCTTGCTAACCTCCTTATCAAAATGATATGCTTTGTCTAATTCAAAGTGTTAATTGCCTGCTGTAAAAGATGTATCAGTAGCATGCTTCTGTGTATGTAACTTTACTGATAATATTTGACCAAGTCCTTTAAAAAAAGATATTGTGGCAAGTCCGACTGTACTGCAGTCACAAAGAAGTGGATGGCAAATGCATCAGTCTAGGAATAGTAAAGGCCATTTTCCCAATGAATTGAAAAGAGATTACTTGAGGTCAGCTAGGGACACTTGAGCCCAATTAAGGCCTGTCTGTGACCAGATGTTTTCTGAAAATTACCCACAATGACTTTAAGATATCTTCTTGTATGGCAACAGTTAATTTAGATTCCATCACTTTGTTTGAATAATGAGATTGTTTTCTCCAAAGTGCATTATTTTGCATTTATAAACATTAAATTTCATCTGACATTTTGTTGCCCAGTTACCCAGTTTTCTGAAATCCTTTTGTAATTCTTCAGAAGCTGGTTTGGGCTTAACTATCTTGAATAATTTTGTATCATATGCAGATTGTGTCACCTCACTATTTATTTCTTTTTTTCCAAATCATTTATGAATATGTTGAAGATCCTTGAGGGACAACCTATTTATTTCTTCATTCTGAAAACTGATAATTTATTCCTACACTTTGTTTCCTGTCTTTTAACCAGTTACTGATCCAGGAAAGTACCTTCTCTCTTATCCTATGACCTCATACTTTGCCTATGAGCCTTTGGTGATTGACATTGTCAAAGCCTTTCTGAAAGTCCATGTGCACTGTATCTACTGGGTCATTGTTGTCTGCAAGTTTGTCGAGCCGCTCAAAAAATTCTAATAGGTGAAGCATGATTTCAAAAGTCACATTGATTCTTCCCCAACAAATCATGTGCACCTATGCATTTGATAACTGTGTCTTTTACTATAGTTCATCTGCAAATTTGTATTGAAGTTGAGCTTAATAACCTTTACTTGCTAGGAACAGCTTGGGAAGCTCTTTTAAAAACCGGTGTCAATTTAGCAATTCTCCATTCATCTGCTACACAAGCTGGTTTAAGAGGGATGCCACATATTGCACTTAGTGGTTCTGCCATTTCACATTGGAGTTCCTTCAGAACTCCTGGCTGAATACAATCGGGTCTTGTTGACTTATGACTGCCTAATTTAGCCACTTGTTCCAAAACCTCGTATATTGATGCCTCAATCTGGAACAGTTCCTTATATCTGTCACCTAAAAATAGTGGGTTGGGTGTGGGAATCTCCCTCAAGTTCTGTGCAGTGAAGTCTGATGCAAAGAATTCATGTTGCTTCTGCACAATGGGCTTATGTTCCTTGAGCCCTCCTTTAGCACCTTGATTATCCAGTGACCCCACTGACTGGCAGATTTCCTGCCTCTGATGGACTGACTTTTCTGATTTTGAATCTTTTAGCTGGTTTCTCTTTAAATTCTTCCTTAGCTTGTTTAATTGACTTGCTGGAGTTCATGCTCCTTTCTATTTTCCTCATTAGGATTTAACTTTCAATTTTTAAAGGATTTCTTTTTGCCTTCAACCATGTTTTACTTTGTTGTTTTGCCTAGTGGTACTTTTTTGGACACCTTACTATGTTTTTTAAATTGGGGTATATATTGTATTTTAGCTTCTGTCAGGGTGCTTTTTAAAAGCTTCCATGCAGCTTACAGGCATTTCAGTTCTGGGACTGGGACTTATTTACTTCTGGTCACCACCACCAGGGGTGAAAACGTGTCCAGCAAAGCAGAGGATCTGCCTTACCACAATATGTATGCACAGGAAAAATAACATGCTGGTCTAAATTTATCTCATGTATTATCAGAGACACAATAACAATATTTTCTTACCCCTCATCCCAGATATGAGACTTTTTCCCATTTGTCTCTACTCTCACCCTAAATGAAATATTTTCCTTTCCAGTGATGACTGCAGTTGTGCTTGATACCAGTCTTTCATATTTTGACATGCAATTTCTCTTGCATGCTTGACCTCTAATTCTGAAATCCCTGATTATTCAGAAATTTCCATTTGGATTTTGCTTGAGTAATGAGTGAATGATCTGACCCCAAAATGAACATCTAATGGTGACTAAGGTCAGTGAGTTCATCTATTGTAGACTACTGTATGAATATACTATTTGTTTTAATCTTGTTAGTAGAGTTGCCATTAACTCATCATGCCTATATGACACAGGCTCTTACGAGCTTTTGTTATTTTCATTTACTGGGTCAAATCTTCTAAAGTTATGTAGCACTCTGTTACTATAGTTGCTTGTTATGTGCTGTGATTTTTGAGTAGACACATGTATCTGAGAAGTGCCATTTAAGAGAATTATGCTTGTTACGGATTCCAGTATTTTATCTTTGCAGCTTGTTCTGACCAGTTTAACACTGCAAACTATATTTTATTTAGTAATTGAAATGGCAGTATAAGGTTTTCAGAAAGTCTGATTTATGGGGATTGTGCTTCTTTGAAACCTCACCTGTGACTAGAGCTAAAGGATTAGATTTGTCTGACAGACATTGACTGCAGAGCATTATTGATTATTGCCAGGACTGTTTCCAGAGGGGTAGCCATGTTAATCTGTGTACAGCAAAAATAGCGAGAGTCCTTAAAAATGTAACAGATTTCTTCTGTCATAAGCTTTCATGAGTTGGAGTCCAGAAAGAAATCTTGTTAGTCTTTAAGGTACCACGGGGGTCTCATTTTTGCCAGGACTGTGGTGCCCCTTCAAAGCATCTTTTTTAAGGTTCTGTATTGGGAATGGAAGTATAATATTCATTTATGTTCTTTCTCGTGTCTCTATTTTTTCCTGTTCTTGGGCCCAGCGTTCAGCTTCCTGACTTCTGACTAGAACCTTTCAGTGCAAATATACTTCATTTTATCTTGCTTGAGGATTGAGAAACATTTTAGTTGCTGTTCCTTTTCCTTAATTGTTATAGTCCCTATGCAAGATATGTAATATCTCCTAGGCAATGAGCACCCTCAAATCCTGTTGCCTTCAGTTGGAAGTAAGAGCATTCAGAACCTCCTGGGGGGCACTGGGGGGTAGGAACCAAGATATTACTTTGTTATCTAAACCCCAGGTCTAGGCACATAAGACCCATTGTCCTCTATGCTACACAAAACTACTGTTGACCCTTGCAGGTGCTTAAACTTGCATACCACCTTGGGTGGGGGTTCCTACATTTTAAGCCAATGGTTAAAGCCTGTGCCTAAAAGCTTTCAGTTTGTCCCTATATAAGAAGTGTGTGTGTGGGGGGGAATTTAAATAGGGATCTCCCACCTGTAAGAAGCACAACTCTAACCACTGTGCTTGGGGATAGTCTGAACTGGGGACTTTCCTATGGAAGCTGTTCAACTATAGATAATTAATTAAAAATGATTGATACAGGAGAACTAAACCCAGGGTCTCCCATCTCCCAAGTAGATCCTGTAACAACTGGACTACAGACTTATCCTCTGACCTGGCCCCACACCACCACAATGGACAATTATTTAAACCTTCATTGGGCCAGGAAGAAATAGAATGACTCTGTAGTGGTTACAGTCCCATCCCAAGGCTAGAACCCCCCTGCTACAACCACTTTTCACAAGAAAGACTGACAGAGTCTCATATCAGTAATATCTTGCACCACAGTGATTAGCGTGCTCTTTGGAAAGGTGGGTCCCCAAATGTTCTAACCACTCGGCAATGAGATATTCTGTTAGGCACCCCAGGCCATGAGTTCCCATTATGCAGACCTCTAAGCAAAGTGAGGCACCTCTATGCAGGCCCATCTCAGGCACCTATCTGTGAGACCAAGGTGGGACCGCACACAACTGTCCTCAGCAACTCCCATTCACTAGCATAGATGGGCAGTATCCTAGAGTACTGGTTTTTATAGACGACATTCCTGGGTGACTGTCTCTCCCCACTCATTATATAGGAAGCCAAGGCACCCAGCTTGGATTTGTGGATTGCAGTATTGTTCCTGCAATTTTTTTTCCACTTAGACTCTTAAAAGTTAAGCCATACAACACCAGGCACTGCAATACCTAGGTCTCTTTGTGAATCCCACCCAAAATATTGGTTGCAGACTCAGACCCAAGTCTTCTAAGGAGCACATTGTAGGTCAGTGAATTATCTCTGTATTCCTTGCATTCTGCTTGGCTGAAGAGCTCATCAACCTGACAAGCTACTTATTGTTTGCATGGCATATAATAACATCCCACTTTTCCCCATGCATGGAGATAGCACTGTGGCAGGGTACATAGAAAGAAAAATCAACTTTATTATTTCATGACAAGAATAAATAGCACTTGAGTTATTTGGCATTTGTGAATTATGTGTTGTGAATTGTGGTGTTCTTCTCTTTTTAAAAAATAGGGGTGCAACTGTTTGCATTGCACCATGCAAAAACAGGATACAAACCTGAGTCTAGAATTTAGTTTCCTACTCCCCCCCCCCCCAAATATCAAGCATCAGTTAAAGCTACTGGGGTCATGGGTCACCTCAAAAGCTAATAGTCATGAGCTTCTGCTGCATAAAATCTGGAGTTAACCAGTTTTTAAAGGCTAGATCTTCAGCCAAGAGTAAATCATCTTTGTCAACTCATCAGGGGAAAGGGACTCAATATTACCATCATGGGGTAGCTGAGGATTCCCTGATGGGTGTTTACCTCCAATTGTGCACAAGGTGTATTCCAGGTCCGGTCAAGAGCGTGGAGCTATTTTCACTGTGTGCAACATTCTCCTATCCCAATAGTGTCAATGGGAGTAACACAGAGTCCATTATCTGTTACTTTCCTACTCAGTGTGATATTGTTTGGTTAAATAAGTAATAAATAATTCAAAATAAAAGGGGAAAATGCTGATTTGGCATTTTGGGAGGCAGAAGAGAAATAACCAGAATAAAATGCAGAATAAGACCAATCCACCAAGGAGCTGAAACAAAAGACAAGCTCAGCTCTGGGCTTTTCCACTATTGCAGTGGAACTATCTCTGTTAGCTGCAGTATGCACAGTAAAATTTGCTTATGATGAATTTCCTAGATTTATCAGTTAAGTTTGGGTCATTTGCATCCATTTACACATGACTCGGAGAACTGCAAACTGTGGAATTGCTCTTTGCTCCTAACAGCCAAAACGTTCCACTCCAAATATTTCAGGTAAAATGTAATGCAAGGGTACAATAATTTTTACTTGAACCAAGAAAAACTGCATGACACTTTCAGTTATCTATAGCATATTTTAAGAGAGACGCTATAGACTCTTCTGGAAATCTCATATTTCTTGGCTAAAACTATACCACTGGTATGTTTCATAGAATCGTTTGGCAGTGCATTCATATGGATGCAGACTTATTGGGATTTAAGATATCTGTCTAATGTAGCAGTTTATGTTTTGACATTAATATTAAGGCTTTTCAAGTTCTGTTTGGAGACCACTGAAATTTCCTTCTTGGCTATTATTTTAAGGCAATCTATTAACACAACCCATTTTTCCAGTGAAATTTGATGTATATAGCTTTGCAATGTTGTGTGAGTTAAACAGGAATACGTTCTCTTTATTAATTCATGTAGCTGTGTCATTTATTAATATATATTGAAAAAATTTTCACTGTTTCAGATTTTCTTTGTTTGTAAGTAATTTGCCAGGAGTTTCATTGTTAAATCTGGGGCTAGTATCTAACTTTCAGTATAAACAGAGAGAAAACTCTCTCTTTAAAGAAAATTGTTGCACTGAGACTAGGGATAAATACATTAAAGAGCATGAGACATACACTGAGGGAGATAATATCTTTTATTTGGACCAACCTTTGTTGTTGAGAGACAAGCTTTTGAACTCACAAAGAGATCTCCTTCAAGTCAGCTCTGTCTAAGCTTGAAAACTTGACTCTCTCACCAACAGAAGTCAGTCCAATAAGAGAGATTGCCACATCCTCGTGTTATCTCTAGTGTCCTGGGACCAACAATTCGATGACAACATGGTGCACAACAAATAAAGGATGTGAAGCATTCATGTACAAGAGTGGTGGGGGTGATATAAATACCTAAAATGGATAAGAGCATGGTTCAATTTTACAGCAAAGTAACTGATAGATTGTGCAAGGCCAATTTTGACAGAGATCAGAATAAAAACCATCTCCTTAACATGAACCACTTAGTCAAAGCAGTCTGAAGAACAAATGAGCCAGATCTATGTAGTGGGCTGTACTGTTTATAGCCACTACATCAGACTCCTTGCTGTAGCAGGAATATAACCCAGGGCTCCTCATTTCTAATATTCCTCTGATATCTAGAAAATAGCTGTATGAGCCAGATAGTTGTAGAACGTCATCATGGGTTGACTCTTGTGGTGGGGGAGGCTAGTTTGATTTAAAGGAAAAAAAATTGCAATACAAAAATCAAGTTAAAAAACTGTAAGGTGGCGCATCTGAGCAATCAAAAATTAGAAGATGCCGGACTTAATGTTGCCATTAATTCATTTCCACTCCGTGCACGACTTATATATGTAGCTTTTAATTACATGGTCATGTATTATTTCTGTTATGGAACCCCTGCCTCATTCAGTGCATAAGTTGAACAATGATTAAGGCAAACATCGTAAGAAGAAAGGATGCTCTCTTACGGTCCATGCACTGGACTGGGCTCTCTTTCTAGCTCTGTCTCAGACTTCCTATGTGATGTCTGGCTAGAATGTGAAAATCCATGAGCTTGAGGAAGCTGAAATAGGGTTGCAGGAGCAACCATAATTCCATCAATCTTAATGCAACTTCAGACATACATTTTTATACATAATTTCCAGTATTAGTTTATAATAGGGAGCAGCTTTTCCTTTTGCTGCCTTGCAAGAGCCTCCATTTATCATTGACTCATTTGGCAGCTCAGCACAAAGAAACAGTTTGATTCGAAAATCTGCTGGTGTGGGGAGCTGTCAGATTTGTCAGTGTTGAAATTTCTTCCCATCATGGGAGATATTTCCCCTTTCTTTGGAGCTGCCACTGGCTTAGGTTCTCATACATAATACTTTTTCTTCTTTAGATCTTATGAAACTCAAAGTTTTTAGTTTGACATGAGTGAGCAAAGTTGACTGACTTTTTTGTTTGGTTTGGTTTGGTTTTGGTTTTTTGTTTGTTTGTTTGTTTGTTTGTTTGTTTGTTTGTTTGTTTGTTCCAGTTATTGCCATATATTAATTCCTCTTTTGATGATATTCCTTCCTGGTTTTTGTAAACAATGAAAGTTCAGTTAATATTTAGTTGGATTTATTTCCATAGCCTTCGATGTGATCATTATGAAAAAGCCTTTGAAGAACAGTCATTAATTTGAACATCATTTCATTTGCTTATTAATCGACTGCAATAGCAGAAAGGATGGCTATATGTAGGTGGCAGGGAGCGTGTTGTGAAGCAAAATAGCCTTAGCACATAATGAAATCCAACCCAATGCCTCCAGACTATGCTGGGGGACTACATCGCCACAGGACTGAGAGAGGAGGACGTACCACCCCACTCCTCTCACCTCTGTATCTAGCGAGGAGGACGATATACCCTTTGAAGTGGCTAATGTCCTAAGTCAAGCTATTAAGCGGAAGGCTCAAGAAATGCAACTGTGTGTGTGTGTCTGGGTGATGAAGGGAGTAGAAATGGAAGAAGACTTCTTGTTTATTCCTACCATATCCTCTGTGCCAAGGCTAGGCACAGTCTTGGCCTCATTGCTGCAGCCTTGCACTCCAAAACTTCTGCGCTGAGTGAAAAGTTTGTATCTGGTAACTTTAGGTCTCTGAGACTAATTAAATGAAATAGCTGTAAAAAGAGATGAAAGTCAATCACTCCCATTGCTCAAGGTACTTTTCCTGATATTAATACCATAATTCAGTACTATACAAAAATCTAATTTCCAGTTGCCAAGGGTTTTACTTTTTAATAACACAAATACACTGTAGTGTTCTCTTGACACTTTTCATAGCCCTGATGTTGCTTAACATGATGAGAAAATGGTGCGAAGAGTGAATTACACTTTAAAATATGGCAATTTCTGTTCCTTTTGCATAATCTAAAATGGTTGTGGTTATGATTGTCAACAAACTACCAGATTCTTAACAGGCCAGTATAATATTTATGACAATGGATGGACTCACTTTTAAATCCTGGTACAACCAAACCTTGCAGTTGCATCTCCATGGGCAGCGCCATGCCCCTGTACAGAAACCACTAAGAAAAGCAACGCCCAAGTAGCTTTGGGAAAGAACCAAATCTTTGGTATGTAACTTGCATCATTTGTAATGGTGGCCACTCTTCTTTAACTCTAACGTCCTTCCCTGATGCATACAGTCCAATTTAAGCTATATATTGTAGTCAGATTTTTCTACACGGCAATTTTTAATCCGCAATTATGTTAATTACTTGTTTCATTAAATAAGACATTATTTTGATCCATCTGTTATCCTTATGAGCATGAAGACTTTGCAGACAGGCAGCAAATCATTTGTATTTTTCCTGCCTATTGCTAAGCTACTCATAACATTTTATTGTTGTTGTTTTCTGATGTATTGCTGGGGTGCCTGTACTTGGAACTGGTTGATTTCTTTCTCAACTAGAAATTTATCTAGCTTTCATACTTTTAATGTCCCTATTAGTTAACCTCAAGATCACATGTACTCACTCCCATTAAAATGACAGTTTATAAGGAATGTTAACTTCACATACATGGTTTTCACCTTCTTGATTTCCCAAAGGGTCAAGTTTATTGAAAACAAGAGTTCGGTTTTTTTTGGTCACTGCCAGCAAAAGTATCTCAGGGATTTCTTCTTACTTAATCCTTGTGACGCATCACTGCTATGTTATTACCCTGTATGAAGTAGGGGTATTCAGCTAAAATATCGTCTACACAGTTTCTGATTTTACCTTCACAATTTTGCACATGCAGATGATGAAATAAGTAGGTGACTAGTGCCTAGAACCATGCAATCTCTGTAGGGTCTGATCAGGGGGACTGGAGCTCTTATTGGTTTGCTTGGCAGTTCCAGTCCCTCATCTGCAACCCACTGAAGTCAAAAGAACAACTCCCATTGGTTTCAAAGGGTACAGGATCAGGTCCCTGTTGCATAGTCAGTGATCTGTGTGCAGATTTTCTCTTGGAAACAGGTCTCCATATTCTTCAGATGCATCAGGGTGTTTGGTGATAACGAATAAGTTGAAGGAGGAGGTAAATGTACAGTGATAATATGTTGTGCAATGAGGTGCATTTAATCTGAACTATTTTTATGCTTTTATCAATGTATGGAGACAATGCTTTTGAGTATTTAGATCCTACACAATAAAAATATTCTTAAACCACCCCAAAACCTGATGGTTGAAAGTCTGAGATGTCCCTCATCATCACTCTAAATGCTGATGTGATATAGCTGATAAAACTTATCCAGTTAGCATGAGGATTGCAAGTCACGTACCAGCTTAGGCTGTTGATATACTGTCTGCCCTGTAAATCTGTATGTAACGTAAGTATTTTTGCTTTCAAGAATGAAAATCCACAGACCCATATATGATGTTCTAAACTCCCCTTAAAGTTCCTGTGAGAGAGATTCTGCCTTCTCTTTTGTCAAGATAGTTATTTTAACTTCTCTAAGATACTCTGATTTAATTTGACTTTTTCCTCTTGTATAATTTCTTCTTGATCCTGGTGACACTGCTTTTCCCTGTCTGATTTTCTTTGTCTACGCTGTTAAAAGCAGTTTTGCTGGTGAATTTTCAAACCTGCCACCCACCTATGTTGAAAACAAAAGACTAAGAGAGATCAATTTCATTTTTCACTGATGAGGCAAGAATTAATATGTGGCAGCTTCATTTCCTGTGGAATGCACTTCACCCACCTCTGCATATAGGAGGCTGGTGCAGAATCTCCAAGAAAGATACTGAAGTCTGGTTTTAATTTCGGTCTTCTTTGTGAACTGAGTTCAGATGGGGAGAAAAAACCTGCTAGATTAGAGCCCTTAAGGCTGACCTCCAGTGTTTAGTCACACAACAGGGACAGTGGGCTTATTCATAATACAATAGCAAACACTTGCTCTGTGAAAGGACCTAGACTGCATGATCATCAACTTTCAGGTCTCTTAAGCTACCCAGTCACCATCTCTGGGAATAGAATTCGTATCTTTCTCATCTGAAAACAGATGCCTTTACTGATAGGGAATGTTCCATTACATATATTAATGTTGGGCATTAGCTTCCCAGTCTAGCAAAACATTTAATATGTGCTCAACTCCAAGTACATAAGAAGTCCCATTGAAGTGACTGTGTCTGAATGTAGGCACTAACTGAACATGTCTCTCCCCCGACTTAGTACTCCATCTACAGTAGGCATCAACATGGAGGAGATGAGTAAACTGCTATTCTGGCTCATACCTGTTGATAGAACTATCCTCCATGAATTTATCTAGTTCATTTTTGACCCTGGTTATAGTCTTGGCCTGCACAAAATCATCTGTGAAGGCATTCCATATGTTGACTGTGTAGTGTGAAGAAATACTTCCTTTTGTTCATTTTAAACCCACTGCTTTTTCATTTCATTTGGCGATTCCTAGATTTTGTGTAATGAGAATAACATTTCCTTTTTTACTTTCTCCACATCAAGCATGCTTTTATAGACCGCTATCAAGTCCCCACTGAGTCACCTCTTTTCCAAGCTGACAAGTCCCAGCCTGATTAATTTCTCCTAATATGGAAGCTTTTCTCTCATTAGTTTGGAAAAGAAAGAAACTGTTATTCTTTAGATCACATTGCAATGTTTCTCTGTTTTAATAAGGATTTTTCTGGGAAGGAGATGGCAGGGATTAGGTGGATGACAGAAGGCAGGGTAGCAAAGTCTTCATTTTGGAGGACAATCTGGAGGTGGGAGGGGGACATCAATATGGGTTTCAGTTTGCTGTTTAGTGTTCATCAATATGGGTACTGATTCAGTTTGCTGTTTAGTGGTTGCCATTGTACATAGCATGGAATTAGAATCATCACATTTTAGGGCTGGAAAGGGACCTCATGAGGTCATCTAGTCCAACCCTTGCTAAAAGCAGAACTATTCCCACTAAATCATCCCAGCCAGGGTTTTGTCCAGCCTGGTCTTAAAAGTGTCCAAATATGGAGATTCCACCACCTCCCTAAGCAACCCATTCCAGTGATTCACCACCTTCCTAGTGAAAAAGTATTTCATAATATCCAACCTAGATGTCCCCAGCTGCAACTTTTCCATAGCCCTAATCATTTTAGTTTCCTTGTTATGTACTTTTCCTCTATCGATCTATCGATTTAGATAGGGTGATCAGATCAGTTTTCAAGATGTGGGTGTACCATGGATTTACAAAAAGGTAACATATTTTCTGTCATCTTAACTATCCCTTTCTTAATGGGTCTCAACAATTTGCTTTTTTTTGACTGGCACTGAACATTGAGTGGTTGTTTTCAGAGAACTCTCCACAATGACTCCAAGATCTTTCTGAGTAGTAACAGCTAACTTAGACAGCATTTTATATATAAAATTAGAATTATGTTTTCCAATGTACATTACTTTGCATTTATCAGCATTGAATTTTACCTGTCATTATGTTACCGAGTTATCCAGTTTCAATATGTAGAAGTGTTCCTGTAATTTTGTTAATTTCTCTGCATTTTTCAGTCAGCATTTTTTCTCCAGTTGGCTATTTAAAAGTGATAAAAGGCACCACTTTGCACAGACAGGCAGACACAGAGAACAGAAATTTTCCTCTTACTTTAGTATTCAATGTCACCTGTGACACAGAGTCATCGCTACTTGTCACGACACATTTAAAGAAGGAACCTGAAGAAGCAGAAGTAGGTAACATGCTCATTTTCTGAATTTTGAAAATGGAGTGTACAAAATTGCCCTTGTACCTGCTGACTGTATGAATCATTCAGAGTAATTTTTAGGTGGCTGACTGTGTGCATACTGTGCCTGCCTGAAAGGGAATTGTTTGAAAAACCCCAAATGTAGATGCAGACTAATGAAAATCAGAGTTGTCCTGTGAATTGAATAACATCCAAACTGCTGTCAACTCTCTTGCCTTTAAAACCACAATCACATACTTAAAAGTAGAGCTGAAAGAAAACAATTATTTACAAGTAATTACTCTGCTGTTTAGAGAAAATATTTACCATATAAATTATTCACTGAAGGCACAAATGCAGCCTGGCCAGAGCAGAATACAGGTAACAAAGGTGGCTCTGAGCCACTCAGCATCAGCTTCAATCTTGGTGCTCTTACAGGCTGACCTGGCCCTTAGTGTAAATTGTAGCACCCTGAAGATTACTCTAACTTGGGCGTTAGGCCTGAAAGAGGGTGGCATTGCTTCTTTAAGAAGGAGCAGACACTGTGTCCATGAGCCTCATTAACTCATTCCAATTTGACTTAAGTTAGGATACCTGGGTCCTAGAAGAGGGGAACAGTGTGTGATGGATGAAGTGTGTCAGTCAAGAAGGGGCCAGAAAGAGCAGATGGGGGCACTCTTTACTTTCTTCTTGGGAATAGGGAGGGAGGCAGAAATGGGATGGTCTCTCTGAGGGGAGGCACCTGCAGGGGGAGAGATGCTGAGCAGAGGACCAGTGAGTCAGAGCAAGCTAGGGAAATAGAGAAAGTAGGAGTCCAGCAAGAGATGGGAGCTATCAGATGGCTCCATGTTTGGGGCCAGGGAGAAGGATGAAGGCAGAATGCAAGAGGAGTTTGCTGATTGATATTTTCAGGTCACGACTGGATGAGTGAAGGTATGAAGAACAGCAGCAAGAGTTGCCAGTTGGCTCACAGCTGGAGCTGGGAGTAAGATGATAGCTTTGGAGAGGATTTTACCTACTGGGGTCTCCTGGGCTGGATAGAGGGACCCAAAGGAACCAGGAAAGGATTGTAGGAATAAGGGATGCTCCCTGGGTGAGGAGGATCTCTCAACAGTGAGGCTTTGGGGGTTGCTGCTGGGAATCAGCAAGTCACATTTCAACTGGCAGGGTAGAGTGGCTGTCCTGGCACTGGGACAAGGAGGATAGAAAATCCAGATGTGTTGGAAGATGCCAGAATGTCATATCAATGACAAAGAGATGTACCGTTTTACAGGCTACTTAAATTGGGGGTGATAAATGAGCTTGAGTTTTGGGACTTACATTAGATAATAAATTGGCCCCAAGGAAGGGCATTGTTGAGCAAGAAGGGTTTGAAAAGAAATCCTTAGGTTACCTGAAAGGGAAAACTGTGGCAGGCCTGCCTGTCATGCTACAGGGGATGTTCCTGGTGAGGTTTCCCAAGGACTGGACCATTTACCCAGTAAGGAGTTTTTGGAGCCTGACGAACTTAACTTTTCTCCCCAACCATACATTCATGGCTCCTTATGAAAAGGGAGGATTGATCTGGGTAAAACTGGCTCTGTTGGCTCTACATTAACTATGGATTGCTTCATGTTCGGCATATCCTCAGCTGCTGCTTTCAGGCAACTGGAGCAAACTGCGAAAGCAGTTGGGCCTCAAATAATATCTGGCTATCTATGCAGTTGGCTGAGGAATGGAAAGAAATTTGTTGCATATAGTGTATTTGGAAAGAAATGCCAAAATAGGTCAGGAAACTAACAAATTACTTGGATTTCTCAACTTCTTAGACTGTCATCTCTTTGGGGCAGGATAGTGTTTATCAGTGTGTTTGCACAGCACCTGGAGTAACAGAGAAGCCAACCTGACTGTGGCCTTTGGGCACCGCCATGTACTGACTAATAAAAAAATAATTATTAAACAGTCTGAAGGAGGACCCTTAAGAGATAAAGATTTAACTTCTTTCATTGCAATCTGTGTTTTCAAAAAGTAACATGAAAATTGTAAAATGTAGAGTTGGGCTGAAGTCTGGCTCAAGCAAAGAAAAAGGTATTTATTTTAAAGGATTGTAATGTTTCTCTCCTGAAAATATCTCTTTGAGGAAAATGATACAAAGAATATTCTCAGGAGTACCACAGTTCACTTCCTGTTGTAGGAATTGCTGACTATGGACCTGATACAAAGCCCAGTGAATTTGCTGGGAGTCTTAGTTGATTGGGATGGACTGTACATGAGGCCCAGAGCCAAATCCTTGTCTCTGTGAAGTCAATAGTAAAATGCCAATTGCTCTTCTTTGAGTCAGGATTTGTCTCCTTGTCCACAATAACTAGATGAATCCACAAATAATCACAAGAGCTACCCGTTAAAATTCTAAACTGGATAAGAAAATCATGGTTTCCATTAAAAATATGAAAGGGGGGAATCCCTATCTGTTTTATAAATCTCTCTAATTTCCATCATTCTGCCCTTCCAGCTATCCTAATAGGACACCAAAAGATAGGTATCTAGCATGAATCATCCCTTATTGACAATGACATTCACATATGTTTATGGAAGATAAAGGTCTCTACCTAGATTTCAGAATCAATTGTAGGTTGAGTGCATAGAAGGAACAGTAAGTAATCTCTAGATTTTGTTGCTGCTTTCATTGCTTGGAGGCACATGTCTTTTTAAGGTCAAAACTATCTGTAATTTGGCTAACTTGTTCTTTGTGGCTGAGGTTAATTCAATTCTCCCTTATTTTAGTCAGATGATGTGTTTATACGTATCACAGGTCCTGCCCGAGGATCTTGTTTGCCACTGACTTTTCACATAGCCTGAGACAAACAATTTTATATAAACACATGCATGATGTACAGGGACAAAACTCTTAAGAAATCAGACAGTACAGTTGGCACAGGTTTTGTATTGGTTCCCAGCTCACTTTTGTAAAGCACATTTTTGCAATTTTGTCTGATCCCAAATTACTTGATGTCTGTGCAAAGTATGGTGCCTGCTTAGGTTTGCATGCTGAGATGTGATGCATATAATTTCCTGTGAAAATCAACATTCTGGGCCATGTGCTATGATGTAATTCCACTCATATTAATGTATTATGTCATTATGAATTTAAACTGTTTGGCGGGAAAAAAAGGAACATATAAAGGTGCCACATATTTCCCAAGTTCCAAAGGGGGAGCTGTGTCAGTCTAGTTCAGCAAAATGGACAAGGAGTCTAGTGGCACTTTGAGACTAACATTTATTTATCTCATGAGCTTTCATGAGAGAAAATCCCACTTCTTCAGACCCTTGAAGATGGAGCACTACAGATGAATGAGAGAAAAATAAATATGCAGGGAAGTGTAAGTCATAGGATCAGGTCAGACTGTTACAGCAAATCAAAACAGTTGTTTAGATTCAAACAGTGGAGAACGGCATATTAGAGAGAGGTAAGGTGTTCTAACAACATCCCAAAAATTTGTGTAACAAGTTGGTTTTGTTCTCTTTGAAAACGATGGTGTCTACTTACAGAGACTGGACATGATGGAGCCTACAAGACTTCATGCTACACTTCTGTCTGCCACCACAATAATCTGTCCCACTCTGTACTCTTTCTGATATAGTTTGTCTGTACCAACGGACAGAATTCATCTCATTTCAACTCAAAGTTTACTTTTGGTTCAATTGTTCCCTGGGTGAAGTTAGAGACAAAATTTCCATTGACTTCAGTGGAAGATTAAACCGTTCCAGTGCTAAAAGAATTTGCCTGTTGGGTTATATAAATGATAATTGAAAAGAAGATTTTCTGTTTAATATACCTTGTTGCGATCATCACTAGGAGACTCTCTGGATAAACATGTGGCAACCACATGATTTATTAAGCAAAGCAAACAGCAATACATCACTGCCGCATAGTTACTTGTTCTTAGGAACTGCTCTTTACCTAGTCAAATGTTTTGATAAATGTATCTATAATTAAAGTGCAATCTACCATACCAGCCTGGCTTCTAATTCAGTGCCTAAGTTAGTGTTCTTCACTGTAAACTGTGTTATAGGGTAGGCCATGACTCAAGTGTAAAACTAGAAGACACAGCAAAACTTATGACAATTAGTGGAGGTAAAGGCACTAGTGAAGATTTAAAACTTTTTTTCCAGGCATTACTTTATTAAGAATGAGTTAAAGGCATGAGACAGTTTTCTAATTCAGCAGTCCAAACCTTGGTGCTTAAATAAGTGGTGAATTTTCAGAGATGGAAGCTACAGTTCATAATAATAGTCTGTAAAGTACCTCTATACTCTAAAATTGGTGCATACATTTCCCTGGTAACATAAACTATGGGAGATCTAATGAATCATAACGTAAGCTTTGACCCTGTGAAGCCTTGTGCACATTGTAAACTTTGAGCACCTCTAACTGAAGTCACTACTCAAGCATTTTAAAGTTAAGCAAATGCAACCCCTTGTGTAGGATCCGAGATCTTATATATAGATTACACGGCAAGGGTGGTAAATCAAATTATTTCATATAGTTATTGCCAGTATGTCTTAAGAATGTAAATGGGGATGATGAAAAACTTGTCAGTTTAAGAAATAATGGAAGAAAAATTCCTCAGTAATGCTCATTTTTTATAGTACAAGCAATTGGCAAAGTAGTGTGGCTTAACCATCAAACTAATTATGTAGGTTTTTTACTTAGCTTAAATATTGTTTCTGAGAGTATTTCTCCATACAATACTGTTCACCAATGAAATTTTGTTACTACAAGAACTTAGTTACATGGAAAATTGAAACTCTGCTCTCATTTCCTTTGATCTTTTTGCCAAACAAAAGAAGTAAAAACAAGAGTCCTGTAGCCCCTTAAAGACTAACAAATTTCCGTGGGCATAAGCTTTCATTGTTTTTGCTGTATACAAACTAACGCAGCTACCCCTCTGAAAAGAAGTGAGATCTGGCAATATTTCATATAAACCTTCCCAAAAATACCTTTTTTTAAAGAGGTGATTCAGCTAAACATTCCTATTTTGAAAATCAATATTAGTGGCGTTATAAAACCATAATAGTGTACTGACTTCTTATTCTTCACTATAATGGACAAAAACTGTCCCTATTCTAGTAAACACTTATGCATGTGCATAACTTTCTGTACACAAGTAATCCCATGATACGGACTGTGTTTATAGCATCAGGATCTAGTCATTAGTATAAGTCTCGCTGATCACTAAACTATACAGTCAATATTTGAATAAAAGATTTGAGTAGCACTAAATAGCAAACAGCTAGTAATCCATTGGCAATGTAAATACAGTATCCTCTGCAGATGGTATAATAATATTTCACACATTTAAAAGCTAAAGAATGGGGGGAGAAAAACCCTGAGCATGTTTTTCACTTACCCTGTTATAATAAAGCCCATCTATTTGTGTAAAGATGCCTCAGTGTACCTGAGAATCAGACCCTTCTCTATATTTCTGGGCGGTGGAAATAGTGGATTCATCGTTTCCTGCCCTGTGAATTGCCATCCAAGCTCAATACTCACAGTGAGGGACAATCCTGGTCAATTGTAGACATATGATATCTTTTATAAATTAGAAGAATTTCTAGCCCCTCTGCTTAACATGCAGAAGGTCCTGGGTTCAATTCCCAGGGGGTTGGACTTGATGATCTCATGAGGTCCCTTCCAGCCCTATGATTTGATTGATTATACATATATATGAGTATCTGTGTACTTTCCCTGCTTTTGTTTACTAGATAGAATTATAATTACAGAAACAGAAACTCTCAATAGAGTACTGAATCAAAACTTACATTTGTTAAAGTGTTGTAGATGGTCACAGTGTTTAAAGATGCTGCAAAACTGGATAAAGTGGAGTTGGGCCTAAAATACATGCGCAGTGAGAATAATACAATAATATACATTCTTTTAGCAAATGTCTTATGCCTGCTTTCACTCTCCACTTGCCTTGCCAATTTCTGAGATAAGTTGAGTTGTGATACAGGAAGTACAACTGCACAGATTTCTTCTGGTCTTACAGGTTTACTGTTAAACCATCTACCATCTACACCAAAGGAAAGGCTGGCAGACTCAACTTCAAGTCCTCTTGTTACTCAAGAAAAACTTCTGTTGATGCCAATGAGCAGTGCTTTTTTTGTGATAGTACGCAGGGGTATGGAGTACCGGCACCTTTTTTACTGGTCCCTACTGAAAGTTTTACTCCAGTGACGGACAAATTTGACTCTACGTCGCCTTAACCTACAAGAAAGCAAAGGGCACTGTCCAAATACTTCTGATAGGGAAATGGTGAAGGACCTTCAATAATTTTCAATAATCAAAAGAAAGAAAAGACAGAACCCAGCAGTCAATGATAGGCAATTTATCTTTGCTGTATGCTGCTCCTCTGCAAATGAGAGAACAAACCCACTGCAAACTGAACAAGCCAATCAACTTTTCTCCTGTCTCATGATTATGACAAGTGTAGCAAGTGCACATTTAAACAGCTTAAAATAGTTCTTCCCATAATTAGTTTTACTACAAATAGCAATTATTCTTTTCAAACCTTAATACTTAAGAGGGAGCATCTGAAGGTCCTTATCAAGTAAACAGCCATCAAATTTGTTTTTAAAGTAAGTTGTTTTTAATCTAGAAACGAATGTTTCCCTAGATTTGGCCTAACCTAATTTTGGGAATGACTTGGATAGTTTTCCTGCCTATTTATTCTTATGCTCTTCTGATAGGGGAAAAATCCAGTCTGCTACATATTAAAATATAAAATTAGTCAGAAACATAAGTTACAAGGTGAAGGGAAGCTGCAAAGTAGACAGCACTGGTAACAGAATCTGCATAGCAATCAGTTTGGTAATACTGTAATTAACCTACTTGTGGAGGTATGTGTGCTTTCTGCAGGAAAGTCTGACACCGGCTGAGTTTAAACAAGTTGTATCATGGTGTATTATTAATCATTACCTCATTGTGAGCACCTTGATTCTGATCCATTACCTGTAGCTACTCCTGACTGACATTTATGTAAATAAGATCAGAATCACATCCAAATTCTTTTTGATGTCTGAACATACCAATGTTGGAAGGCCTTCCTATGATAAGCAGGTTGGAGTGGAAGGAAAAGTCTGTTGTCTGTTTCTAATGTTTGTATTGTAGATCAAGTTTTGTTCACTTCAAAGCCCTGATCTGAAACAAGAGCATGGCAGAAGATGATGTTTCCTAATGACAGAATAAGTAGCACAGGAAGGAAGTCAATGCATTGTGTAACAATGAGAGGGGAAAGGGTTTATTCATTATATAACAATGACCAGTATGGAGGTGTGGACGGTGGCACTGACGATATCCAAAGGAAGAGAAAAACAAACAAGGAGCATGGTGGCACATATAAAGACTAACAAATTTATTTATTGCATGAGCTATTGTGGGAGAAATTCCCACAGGGTCAGATGCTTGAAGAGAGGAAGAGAAATTCTCAGGGTTTGCTGTACCCCATCGAACAGTGATGAGGGAAGTTCTGGGAAGACATAATTACACCTAAGAAATAGCATGGACTCCATCATAACATAAGGAGATGTTTCAATAAAGATATAACGTGCTGGGGGTTTCACCCTCCAGAAACCTGAGAACTCACTCTGAACAATCAAAAAAAGCAGCTCTGCTACAGTGGCCCAGTCCATATTGGGATGGGATCAGGTAAGAGGAAAATGTTAGTCAGTGCTGTATCAATACCCATGCAATGCAGATGAGCCATAAATTTCTTGTTGAGTCTCAGGGTTTCTTCTAAAGGAGCTCCCAAACTGCCTGGATGTTATGAAAAGGTTAGACATAATCAAAACAAGTTATATCATTTCTGCGTAATGTTAATTTCTGCTCTTTGAAAACTTGCCCCTTCAATAGTTCATTCCAGAAAACCAACCCTCATCGTAGCCCACCCTTAGTCCTAATTGCTGGAACTGGGGTAGCTCAGAGTTTGACATTATATCACTGCACAAAGACATTATAGCAACTTCAAAGGGAAAGAAGGACAATGAATTTCTTGCCTTTCCTGAGGACAACTCTGCCAGAAGCAAAAGGATGTTTCTGATCTAATTATAGTTCTAGATGTTCTAAATTTTCTATCTTTGTATTAACCCCCCACCCCACCCAAAACACTGTTTATGCACCTTTTTTTTTTTTACTGCTGACATTTTTTTAATTCTTCTTGTGGTGGCTGGCAATGCTCTTTTTCCCTATATACATAGCACACACATTAGGAGTGTCTCCTGATCAGCTGAGGAAGCGTAAATTAATGTAAAGCTAGACCACCTGCTACAGGTTCCCTAACTTTTTCAATTTAAAGATTTTCTGAGATTGGCTCTATTTCTTGGTGAAACTGCCACTAGTCTTTTTCTGCCTGGTATTCAGGTTGTCTTCTCTGATTCCCCCTCCTTCCATCTTTGTTTTGAGCTTACAAACAACATTTTATTTGTACTTCTATTGTCAGGTCTGAAATACTGAGCTAAACACATCCTGACTGGGAAAGTGTTGTGCATTGTTGAATGTCTGTTAGAAAGAGACACTTCATTGAAGGAGATTTGCACCTTAGATATACTGCCTCCATTCCACAACAGTTATATTGTACGAGGACAGTGTTCATTTCTGTTGGGTGCTCGATAAGGCATGACAGAACAGAAGTTGCAACTGGTTATGTTGAATTAGCACAGCCTAATCTTTCAAAATTCATCCCGCCCTGCAGGAAAGCAACCACTTTTATAGAAAGTACTTAGTTATTCAATGGAATTAACCTTGAAGGACAAGAAATCGCCAGCTTCTATTTAGAGGTTCAGGTTGTCTATATTTGCTTGCTCTCTCTCTGTCTCACGTGTAGAGGCATGCATTTGTCAGTGAAAACTTCATTAGTTTTTCACAAATGACATGGGAGTCAGGGAATAGGTGGCAAATCTTGCTTGCTTATTTTTATGAGTCGTGTCATTGGTTTGTGTGAGCCTGTATGGTGAGAATAATTTAGCTAGAAATAAGGTTTTATATTGTGTATAAACAAAGTGAAATCTGGGTGTGAGATTTTGTTCAAGAAATTTTTATTTATGTCTTCAATAGAATATTTAAAATAAAAGTATAGCTACAGTATTCTAGTTGCTTATCTTATAAAATGAAGATCACAACATAAATCAAGTACTGCCTATAGGTATATCCACCTCAGCCCACGCTGTCTTGAACAGCCTCAGAGAAGAGGAGACAGGGGAGAGAATAAGATAAAATCCATAATATAGACAGCCTAAGAGATTTTGCAAAATTCAGGACTGTACCAGAGAGACACTCTATTTTGTGACATTTTTGCATGAATGGTTTGTCTTTTTTGTTAACTTTGATCTCCTTGCCTTTTACATCACTAAATGGAGGAATCGTAGATAAGCTTTCTTCAGTGAATTATGCTGTTACACTTGACATTCTGCAATGAAAGACATCTCTCTGGACTCCCAAAGGTTGACAGTATTGACATTCTGTTTTCATCATGAAGTACAATGTGCATCTTCAAAGACATATGAATGCTGCTGCTTTAAAATACATTGAACATTGGAAAAACTCATGAGATTCAGTCACAAAGCTCATCTTCTAGAATTATATACCATAAGAAATGTTTCTTGGCTGATGAACAAACACAAAACACAACAATGATAGCAAATAAAATTGGACAGAAGTGGATTTAAACTTAATGGAGTCATGCTGGTTTACATGAGTAGGTTCTCTGACCTAGCATCATTTGTTGTATTCTATTGACTTCTTGTCAACCTGATGTCTAACGAAATACGTGATATTTAAACACTTCATTTGCATGTTAGATGAACAGGAGAGACCTGCAGAGGAGAGTCAACTATGTTGCAGTCAATGCACAACTTAGCATGAATGCCAAATCAGAACTCAGAGGCAGAGCTTCGCCCACAAAGTTGCTGGAAAAAGAAGGTGCCAAATGCTCTGTTATGTGCAAAAAGACCAGACCTTGCAAAGCAATTTCTGCTCAACAGAGCCAGCCTTAGGTATGGAGGGTGTGGACAACCATCCTGGGCATTGTGGTCAGCAGGACAGCATGGTCAAGAGCGAAAGAGTGGGCTGGATGTGGGGTGTGGGGTTGAGGAAGGGAGTTTGGGGCAAGGAGGCAGTGGTGCCTGGTGATGATGAGGAAGGTGGAGGGGAAACTGGGGACAATGAGGGATTGATCTGGGAAAGCAGTGGCAGCTTGGGGGCTGGTTCAGGGCTCAGGTAGACAATGGTAGCCAGGGTCACTAAAATACAAATTCACCATTTTCCTGGGACTGGCCCTGCTGCTCAATCTTATGCAACTGGATGGGGGATTTTGCATTTCTAGTGCACATTACTCACATTGGATTGGAGCTTCTGCCTGCCACTGTGCAGTACCCCCATGAATCAAATATACTTATAGCTTTATGAGAGATTTTGTAACAAAATAGTGATCTGCAGTATTTACTTTCCATTATCTGATTCATGGAGCACCATGGAATAGGCATATGTTACATTTCTGATAAAGACTGCAATAAATCTGAGAAATCATAATAAAAAATCTTACCTATTATTAGCTTAAAACTATCATCTCCTAGTTTTTATCAGATGATATCCCATTGTAGCAGTGATGTGGTTCTGAAAAGGATTCAGTGAGAGAGATGTTTTACGCAAACTAGGAAAGATCATACTATGCAAGAGATGAGGCAGATGCAATAAATAAATATTACTGTTCTTTCTTGCTTGTAATTGCAAAATTTATAACTGCATCATGACAAAAGTCAGATACGGCTTTCAGGCACTGAGTTACGTTTTTAGCTATTTTCAACCTTTAGCAAACAACCAATAAAGATTTCACTGTGGTAGAAATGCAGACTTTGGCCTCGTGACCACCATATCTGATCTGTAAATTACTACATCATATATTTTATTAAATGTTAACAGCCAGATAACACATCTAATAATTCTAAATGAGTAAGAATAGTCTCTAAGTGGTTGAGTGTTTGATTTCCAGAATGGGTACACATTATCTTATTGGCCAAATAAGGAAGAGCAAGAAGTGGGCTTATCCTATATCTAAATCAATTACACAAAGACACTTGTGAAGTTTAATTGGTTTCATTAAAATTAAGTAGATACTTTTTGGGGGGAAAAAAGAAAACACAACTTCTTTGAAGGCAAAGAAGGCTGTATGTTGATGGTGTTGGAAATATTTATGGGGGAAAAAAGCCCAGACTCTGATTTGTCGGGAAAAGAAGCATTCTTTCAATTTACTATGTAAGCACTGAGATTAGTTTGCATCTGCTCAGGTTTTTTGGAAATGCTTTAGTTCATACAGAGTGTTCTTGGAAGCTTAACATAATCATTTCATTGTTCATATTACATTATCTCATCTTAATCGGGACTCCCATGTTAGTCATTTGATTCCAATCCTTACAGTTAAATCATTTTCTCCATTGGCAATACCTCCTCTTTTTTCAGTGTCCTGGATATTAATGTTGGTATAAGTTCTATATTAATTATATTCTTATCTTGCAAGTACATCATCAACCCCAATAGCTATGTGATCACCTCTGATTTTTCCCAACTTTAGTAGCACTGTCTTAAGTTTTCTCAAACCTGTACACACAGGGTAAATGAGTTGCAACTGAGTGCTTCAGCTGTTCTGATAAATTGCTGAGTGGCTGCTTCTTAACTTTGGTTGAATAGATGCATTGCCACACAATGTTTTTTCCCACCTGCACATATTTTCAGTGTTTAAAAATAAGACTGGGAGCCAAGGATAAGCAAACCTGAGCAGCATGCATAGCATGGTTTCCTTTTGTATGTTTCAGATTAGCCAAGAAAAATGGTCTGTGATTACAGTAATTGGGATAGTCAATGTGTCCCTTTCTTCTTTGACTTCAATATAATCTTTTGAAAGCTCTTCATGTGGTGATACAGCCTAAAAATCATAGGTGTACCATAGGTAGCATCTGACTTATTTTTGCAATTACATGCATCACTATTCAACTGGTACACAGCAAAAAAATGATGTGATCTTGGATGGTGTTTTCTCCTCTCAGGTAATGCATGAGTTGTCCACTTCCCTCTTCTCTATGGTACTGTGGGTGTGAAACAGTCTTTTAGAGGGGGGAATTCAAAAGGAAAGATCTTTGCTCTTGCCATGGGTCATATATTAATGGATGCCCTTGAACACAGAGGCTGCCTGAAAACTTTCTCTGCTGTTAGTGCTTTGCTGACACATTTCCAATATTGCCTGACCAGAGGTCAGGTTTGAAGGTGGCTGATTTTTCTCTTTAACCTCTGTGTGACTTGAGAATTTAGTGTGCTGTGTCTTTGCGGTCTTTTGCAGCATTTTGCTTAAATCATGCTAAGATGTAGTATATTGCTAGTTTGGGGCCTATGGGGTTTGATGGTGTTCATAAGATTATCACCTGGCAGGGCTGAATCCCTGATACACCCATATTTCTAGAGATCTTTGTTATCATCTGCACAGCTGGCATGATCTAGCATATGACTTAATGGGAGCAGACAGCTTAAATAATAATAAAGCAAAGATGAATATGCTTGGAATAACAAATACCTATTGAACTGCAAGATGTGTGTAACATAAGTCATGGGATGGACTGCTGATCTCTCTGTTTATACTTTCAGTTCATTCTGTTATCTTTCTATAACGTGGAAATTTGTCAAAGATCTGACTATAAGAAATCAATCTGCCTTTTTTTTTTTAAATTAACCTTTCAACTTTCTCCTCATCTAACTACCTATCTGACCCAGTAAAGTAACAATCATAAATAATTATTATTTAAATATAGAGGATACATAAAATTTGGAACAAAGATGAAGAAACAAAGTAGGGGAATTAACAAGGAAAACAGAGCTGAAAGTTGTATAAGCTGATAAAGCGGAGCTCTTAAAAAACAGAATAGATATTGCAAGAAGAGAATTACTGCAGTTACTGTAATTTGCCACTCTCAATACCCTTTAATATTTGCAGCAAAAATGAAAATATACAGTTGTACAATAAGACAGTGACATCCTGCAACCTCAAATCTAATTTTCCAAATCCATAGCTTTATGTAAATGAATGTGAATGTCTTGTTACATTTCACATTTCCTTAATTTGTGGTTAAATAGCCATATGTTTTCTTATTCCAAAGGGACAGCTGTGTTAGTCTAGGTCCGTAAAACAAACAAGGAGTCCTGTGGCACTTTGAGCTTTCATGGGAGAAAATCTCAGTTCTTCAGAGCGTTTGATGAAGTGGGATTTTCTCCCACAAAAGCTCATGCAATAAAGAAATTTGTTAGTCTTAAAGTGCCACAAGACCCCTTGTTTGTTTTATATGTGTTCTTGGTATCCATTCTACCTAAAAACTGCACCTCAGATATGTTATTTCTTCATTGCATGCATAGGGAGTTGGCATAATAATGCATCAGTTTCTGACTCCCTGGTTTGATCTGGCAACATTATCAGAGTGTGGTAATTTTAGCTGGAGAAATAGTCACAACAGAGAAAGCACCCTCCAATAAATAAGCCAAGATGACTCTAGATTTTGATCTCACCTGAATAAGAACAGGAGAAAGTTCCATAAAAAGCTTAGGACAGTAATTTATCATTTCCAATAAACATGCTTGTAAGAATGGCAATATCTGGTCAGACCAGTTGCCCTCTAGCCTAGTGTCTAATATTTTGATAGTGGCCAGTGCAGATCTTCAGAGGGAATGAAAAGAACAGAACAAAACAATTATCTAGTGGTTCATTTCAGTCTCAGCTTCTGGTAGTCAGAGCTTTAGGGACACTCAGAGGATGGCGGTGTGTCTCACCATCTTAGCTAAGGGCCACTGATGGACCCATCATCCATGACTTTATCTCATTTTTCTTAACTCAGTTATACTTTTGGGTAGAACAGGTGTAGAGAATATGTATGGATCCAGTTTCTTGGTCCCAGGAGCTTTGCTTCAGGTGCAGCAAGGAGATGGAAAGCTGCCTCTCTTGGCTCAGAATTCCACTGAAAATGGGAAAGCTTTGAGTCGTGTAGAGACAGTATAGCTGCCCATTCCCATTCCCTGCCTGCGCGTAAGGAGTGAAAATAGCCACAAGAGGTGTGGTGGAATACATGGTTTTCCACCTGATCTTCAGCCAGGGCAGGATCATAATGGGAATTCTGTAGCGGGGCAACATGGAACAGCTCCTTAGGGTGTTTTAACGATGCTGGCCCAAGACCGGAGTGGTGGAAAGGTGGCATAAATCACACTGATCACCTCAGTTACAATGAACAATCATGGGAGAATGGAGGATCTGACTCACTAGTCTTCAGATTAAGATATTCCCAACTCTGCAATTTCATAAATGTACTGTACACAGGGCATTCTGTAAGGATTAAATTCTTTCCTTATTTTTTCTGGCATAGTGCATGTTTGGAAAGTCAGACTGAATTATTATTTTCAGAATTTGAATCACAGTTTAAAAATTAGGGCTTCCCTGAGTGCAGTATAACAACAGACCCATAACACAGCATTGACAGGAGGCAGTCCCAGGATCCTGGCTTTTTGTTCATTGCACTAAAACTCTTAGTATTCCCAGTGGCAGAAGCAATAAAATATTGAAGATACAGTATCAGCAAATTTAAAAAGTGGAAATACCTAGCAGAAGAAAGGAGCATTTAAAATACATTTGTTCTTTTCCCTGTGCTTTGAATTTCAAGAATGCTTTCACACAGTTCTTTCCGGATAAAAATATTTACATTTTACAAAAAGACTTTTTCTGACCTGTATTTTATTTTTCAGGCAAGAGCCATTTGGAAGTGGTAAACATTTCTGTAACAGCAAGCGTCCCTACTGAAGGTGTTTAATTTCTGATTTCTGCTTAATAGATATGGTGGATGTTTTCCTTAACAACTGAGGATGCTTTTACTTAAAGGCTGTTGCAGTGTGCATATATTTTCTCCAAGCAATTGGCAGTGGATATTGTGTTTGTAGCATTTATTAAATACTAACACTTCTAAATAATCATTACAGCTGGCTGAAACATTTGGGGCAGGATGCTGATTTACTGATATTTAAATATTCTGCAGGAATGCGTTCTTTTATGATGAAATCCAATTTAATAAAAGTGAAATGAAGTTCTTTAAAAGGTTTAATTTTTTGAAAATTTCATTACACAGGAATTTTTTTGCTTTCTGGTTCAGCTCAAAAGAAAACATATTTTGGAATCACAGAATTGCCTATGAAATCGAATTCTGGTATCCACACCAAACTGTAATGAGGCAGCTTTACCAAGTGGTTGGAGCCAGGTGTTTGGGGTCATTTGGAAATCATACGAAAGGTCAAAGCCCAAGTCAGAGTCACATGGAGGCTTTGCCTCTCCTCTAGTTATGATCCTGCTATAATCAGCATTAACACTAGAGACATTTTTGTTTCCTATTTGCATGTCTCCTGAGCCCCTCTCTCTACTGTTCCCCTCTCCAAGAAAGCTAACATTCACTGGGAGAAGGAAGAAAAAAACCCAAATACCAGCTTGATCTAGCACAGTCAGCTATTACAGGACAAAATCTTCCTTCAGCTATAACATTCCCACACAAGTTTAGGCATAGTGATTTCTGCAATAATTTGTCCACAGCTCAAATGTGCTTCATTACCTTTTGTGATATTTGTCACCAAACACCTACAGCTGATAGATTTGCACACTGCAAATGTAGTTTTGCTAGGGCAGGCTTTTGTTTTTCAAAACTTAGGTTCTGCCTGCTAACTTTTTTTTAACAGAATAGCTTCTGAATAAAATGGATAGTAGACCTGAAAAGCATCCATAGACATATTTCCTGGCATCATATGTAATTCAAGTATTGTGTATTAGCAGAATTGTGAATGTATTGCTTAGACAGATATCAGATTGAGACCCAGGAGGCTGAATTCCTATGTTTAAACAGGGGCAGGTATGTCACAGGCATGAGCATTGCTGGGCTGTTACTCAATAATGACACAATCCTGGATGGATGGTGAGCATCCTTAAATCCCACTGACTTTAAAGCAAGTTAAGTGTTACAGTAAACCACTGTATGCCCTCTGCTCTTTTGAGAATGGACAGTCCTGCCAGTAAACTCATTCGTTGGAGTATTTCTAGAAAAGGGACTAGAAAACTCCAATGAATGTGCATGGACACTATTTGTAATAGTCATTCAGTCATATGCAGTTTTGCACTCATGAAGTTCTTTTTCCCGTACGTCATTATTTAGTTTACTACTTAAAGGAAGATTTGAATATAACAGAGACAAGATCTTGGATGTACTACAAAGTTGAGTAAAGTCATTTTCCTGCTCTCTCTAGCAATTCACTAGAGGATACTTGTATAAAGGAGCAAGATGATGAATAAAAGATTAAGAAAAATAAAACGTATTTGAAAGAAAGAAGTTAGCAGAACAAATAAGTTATTATACCTGTACCAAGCAACAGTTCTGTGCACAGAAGACACAAATTTTGTTAGTGCTTCTCCATTTATACTTATTTGTTATGCAGTCCATGGATTTTTAAAAAATTGCTAGAGTATAAAGACTTAATTACTATGTAACAGGCCAAACCCTAAAGAAGTAGTTCTAGTAGGAGCAATATTTAACTGAGGTTTGAGTAATTTAGAGATTGACTAATAACATCTCAGTGGAGATGTTAATATGGAATATCTTGGCAAGAATGAGATATATTACAACTTTTAAATAAATTAACGTGAAATCTAAAAGAAGGAGATATTATCAGGAAATATGACTAGGAAGTTTTCAGTAAAGCATATTTTGAAAGAATGTAGGAAGTGTTGCATAAAATCAGATTAGAAAAAGCTATGGAGGGAAAGAATGCAGAAGAGAAATGTAAAGTGTTCAGAGCTAAATTAATTTGTACCCAAGAGTAATAGTGGCCATCTGGCAATACATACAAAATCTGTACACTGGGAGAAAGAAAACAACTGCTTGGGTAGAAAAACAGTGCAACTATCTTCAAAGGTAAGGCATAATCATATGCAGAGTAAGGACAGTAAGATGGGTTCTAGGAGGTGACAATAAAATGAAGTACAATAGAGCTGAATAAAGAACTGATGGAATAGGAAGCAGAAAAAAAGTTTTGCTAAGGGCAAGTCTTCACTGATGGTGGCAAATTTGCTGCTGTTAAATATATCTTCCAAACTGGCTGAACAGGTCTTCACAGACCAAATCAGGAAGCTGCTGCTGTAAGGCCACCCTCACAGAAGAAGTAGTGGTGAGTTGGAGGGGAGGCATTTCTTTCCAACTCAGAGTGCTGAAGACAGCATGGTGAGTAGGCAGTCTGAGAGAGATATGTAAAGTATTTTAATTACTTTGTGTAGCTCCCTTTGACTTCTGCCAAAACCTCACCTAGATGTAGACCAACTAAAGACAAGGTTAATCAGACATTTTTGAGTACATACAGAGTCAGAGATTATTGTGAGAATAGTTGGTCTCTCAAGAATAGTGCTGGTCATTTGTTGCCACACATTGCCAAAACATCAGGGCCAAATTGCCACCTCCTTTGAGAACATGTGAGAGAGCAAAAAAATCCCTTAGGGGGAAGCAAGTTCATGAATTCCCAAGCCTCATTGGCATGAAACTGATTCTGACCTAGAGGATCCTTAGAAACCTGCAGAGATTTTGGGAGATCAGCAAGAGTCCAGTAGAGCTGGTTCATAATGCAATGGTGTAGACATGTAGGGGTGCAAGGATTTCCTTTGTGGTCAGATGCTCAGAGAGGTCACACCTCTTTGCTACACAATCTTACAATGAACAAAATGAAATTTAGACCTTACTCTCTTACATTTACAGAGGTTTGCAAGGCTACAACATTACACTGGAAAAAGAACAGTAAGAAAATAATTAACTGACATGTGCATGTACATTTTAGAAAATGGTCCAGAGGATATAAGCTCAGGGCTCGTCTACACAGGAAACTTACATCAGCATAGTATCCCAGGGTTTTGAAACATCCACAGTTCTGAGAGACATGGCTATGCTGACCTGACCCCCAGTGCAGACAGTGCGAGGTCAATGGAGAATTCTTCTATCAACCTAGCTACCAACTCTTGGGGAAATAGATTAACACAATGATGGGAAAACCCTTCTCTCACTGTAGTGAATGCCTATGGTTGTACCACTGTGCTCTTTTAAATATAGTGTTGTGCCACTGTAGTGTGTTAAATATAACTATAAAGCTTCGTTAAATATCTCACACAATGAGAGCTACTCAGTGATCACCAAAGTAAAAGTGACGTTAAAATGAATTTCAAAGGTATCTAGGCATAGTGTCCTTCATCTTCATAACTACCAAGAGATGTATAGAAATACCATCACTGAGTCTGCCAAGAGACACTATTGGAAGGAATTTTTAAAAGGATTTGGGTATGTAATTTAAGAAAGTATTCGAGGGTAAATTAGTTAAGTGTAAGAAAAGGGTGGGATTTGCCTCTTTCCATTTTGAAATTCTTTAGCCTGTGTCATAAATTGCTTTCTCATGAACCTGTATGTAAATTAAATACATTTTCTTGTTCTTTATGCCAACTTGCACGTATTGCTAATATTGGATTCCTTTAAAAAAAAGATCAACACTGCATTTATTTGTGTGTCAGAATCTAATTTCTTGCATGCTACATCCCCCTCCCACTTTACGTGGGACATAGAGGAATAATCCTTTGTTGATATGAAAGAATCACTTTACTTTTTTACAGAAAGAGATTGTGCAACTTCTGATTATCATATAAATTGCTTTCAAAATAAAATGGGTTAAAAGAAATAGCTGCTTTTTTTCCTTTGCTGTTTGTGTCTTGTTAAATGAATCCATCATTCTGACTCTTCTCTACAGCTGTTCTAATTTAAGATGACCCCTTGCATCTGGACCAAGCTCATACCGATAGATAACTTTACCAAGGCTGGCACAGTGCTGTTATCATAATTTTGCTCATTCATGGGAGCAGTTGAAGGAACTACACTAAAGTGCAACACAAGTGGCGTAAACTGGTAAGATCATTGAACTCAATGAGACTACTCAAATACAGTGTTTGCAGGCCTGGGTGCATAAAATATTATGAAAATGAATGTCCACTATGTTGCCAAATGAGAGGACACTTCAAAATATATTCTGCTTTTTTCAGATGGAATAATATTAGATCAAATTATACAGTCAGTGGTTATTGGAATTCATGAATAAGTCTGTAAAGTGCCAATCCTCATATCCAATTGTTCTGGAGAATGGTTAATGCTTAGAATTCATAAAGTAATATAGTGTCTTTAATATCTAGGCTAATGGTGGTTCAAGGTAGGCCCAAACTGATGATAATTAAAAGTATTTGCTTTAATTTCACTTTGTACTTTTTACTATGTGATTGTTTTTGAATATTTAAAGAATTTATGCAGCTGTACAGTAGGCCTATATGCTTACCGTTAGTCACCTAGAACTGTTGGATATATGAGTATTGCATTTACTATATTGACTTGCTTTCAGCTGCTTTTGATGTTTCAGTTATTTGAAATGATGTTTCATGATACAAGTATTTGAACTAAGGGTTGGGTCAAGGTCACTAATATATTTAAATAAAAGAATAATCTCTGACAGTGGGTGACTGTAAGGAAGAGTTTGTTAAACTTTTTGCTCACATAGATGGAAAAATGTTGGAGTCTCTGTTTAACTTTCATTTGTTTTCTGGTCAGTATTGTTTATGGTAGAAATAAAGGTTCAATTTGAATGTTGACTAGTGGAGAGTAGGAAGAGCTCTGCAGAACTGAAAAAAAATCAGCTGCAGAAATGAAGCAAACATTTAGAGTCATCTTGCTACATTTTATTTCACCTTTTCTCTTTATTGGAGTATCTCTGGGTATATGCAGACCATTTCCCTTAACTTTAATAGATCAAATTTTCAGCATGCAAAGCTAGGCCCCTAAATCTTTCCCAGGCACTTTCCCCTGCTGCTGCCCTTTATAACTTTTTGCAATATCTCTTTCACCAAAAAGACCACCAGCTATGCATAGGTAAGCATATAAACATGGAGTTCACAGACCTTCAATAACTCTCCAATAGCCATGAGTGGATTTTAGAGTCTCCACTGTGTGAGAGTCTTTAGAGCAGGGGTGCCCAAAGTTTTTGTATAGGGGGGCCTCAGAGTCTGATTGTGCAGGCCTGTGGGCTGCAAAATTTCAAAACTAGTTGTTTTTGCACTATACATGATATACAGTTATACATTTTCAGGACATTATTACAACAAAAATGCCGTTTGTGGGCCACGCATGGCCTATGGCTGCACTTTGGGTACCCCTGCTTTAGAGCCTCTCACAAATCCTCCAGCTTCTAAAGTTCGCTCAATTGTTTCATAGGTTTTCTCTTGGAAGACAATTAAGATAAATGAAGATCACTTTATTCCTGAATGAAAGCATCCACAGAGGAATGATGCTAACCTACTTTAGCTTATTCACAGTGATTCTCATTTAGCTTCCTTGGCATTTCTGGGTAGATATGCTCTTAGAGTGTAAGTTCTAGCGTGTGGTGGTAGTGGGGAGGTTACAAGCCTTAGACTAAGTAGCAAATTCACCATCATCAGTTCTATCTTCCAGGTTCAAGTGTGCGATCACTTAAGACCCACTCAATCAATGTGGAGTTGGATTTAGTAACTCCAGCCCTGGAAGAAGAATAGCACAGAGTCAAAGAGATGACATTTCCATTCGATTGAGCACAGTGGAGACAGGGAGGTAGATGAACGTTAAAGAGTTGGAGGGAGATACGCAAGTTATTTTATGTAGCTTGCGTATCTCCCTTCAACTGCTACCGAAAACAATAGCAAGTGGAGAACAGGCTCTGGTTTATGTTGTGTGAAGTGCTAAGCACACTTTCAGCATCCAATTGATATACAACACAAATAATACAACAGACGTAAGAGTAGCAATAGGAGGTTTTTGTCTCTGCACCCTTTCATATGCTGGGCAATCTCAAATATTCCTGTGTTGTGCACCAGGATATCAAATTTTGATCATGTGAAATATGAAAGAGACAAGTCTTCATTTAACTCTGATATCAATAAGGCTCAAGTTGTAAGAGAACAGAGTGTTTTATAATATTCCAAATACAACACAGTTGCTTTAATTTGCATGCAAGTGTAATTAGTCAAATAACAAAATACAGATCAATATGAATTGTGAAATGCTGGAGTTGCAGAATTTTGTGGTAGATCGCATGCTTGGGAAGTTCAAGACATGCCACATACTGGATTTCCAGCTTTCAGCATTCCACTAATGGTGGGACGTGCTACAGGCCAACAGTGGTGACTCAACAATCCTATGAAATACTTTTTCACTCCCCTTAGATATATGCTATAAACCACGGATTTCTGCTACTCTTTCTTATGTGTTTCATAAGCAATTTTTCCATGCCATTGTACCCTTTCACGCAGCTGGTTTGAAATAATTGAGTTCAATTTGGAATATTATCAGTATTGAATTGGCTTCAGGTGAAAAGTACATTTATGGAGAGGCATAATCTATTGTTTTAATTTCTGGGTACAGGTTCTCCATGGAGATCCACATGCTACCTCAGAGTGCTAGGTATTGTCTGAGCATGAATATTTTACTTAAATAGAAGAAGTGGGCAAAAATAAATCTGGTCAGAGAGCTTCCTGTTTACATTATAAATATTTGAGTTGGGGACAAAATCAGAAGACAGAAGGCTATGGTGATCTGGTCTTTTTCCCAGTGGGAAAACTGGTTCTAAAATGAATGGCTTCTGTCAGTCTCTCAAACATGTCATGTTTCTGAACTGTCCAGATCTGAGAAGAGTATATATCCCTTCACTGTTCCTGTAAGTCTGGGTTAAAAAGCAATATTTGGTCTATGTTTAAAGTAATCTGGGTAATCACATGGAGTCAATGCCCTTGTAACTATAACATACAAATCTCAGTCCAGGGGATATTTTTTATGTAACCTCATGTGTTTAGTAATAGGCAGGTTTTGCTGCAATCTGTGCTCATCCATGCCCAGTAAATTCTTTACTGACTCCAAAAAGGGACTGCTAAGCAGAGAAGATTCAGGGCAGCCTAGTTGGGGCCCAGTAAAGTTGAATTTCAATAGCATGGTGAATCCCACTAGTTCTTCATGAAAGCATAGGTTAGTCCCATCCTCTGAGGGGGCAGTGCCTCTCCCTGGAAGTTGCTATGTTCTTTCACAAATGTGTAGGATTCCCCTCCTTGTTTAGCATCACCTGCCACTACAACCTTCTCTGTAAGCATAAAGCCATGGAGAAAGGTTGGTGCAGGTGCCTGGTTGGCAGTTTGATTGAGACAGACAGACTTGCAGCAAGTATTTTGGAGACTCACTCTTCCTAGGCCGTGTATGCCCAACCCCCCCACCCTAGGAACTACCTTACATTTACAGTGGTCTCTGGAAAGAGGATTGACTGGAATTCTCCTCATGCTTAACTAGAAAATCCAGTCCCACTTCTAAATGGATCAACTCCAGGAGAAAGCTGGAGAAAGTATCTGTAACTCTTGTACAGCATGTGGGGGGGGGGCAACCTGGAGATCCTGGAAAGAAAAAAACGTGATGGCCTGCCTAACTTCTAGGACAACGCCTGGCTTAAAGGGAACCCGGCCAGTTTAGTTTGAGACTAGCACTGCTGCCTGATCTGATTCTGGCGCCAGGGCAGCGGTGGCCCTCTGGATCTGAACTGCAGGAAACCCTTAATCCCTGTTGGTGAATGCGGAGCCCCGTGTAAAAGGGTGCCGTTTCCTTGTTGACTATCTCAGCCCCCTCCCCCCAGTAATGAGGAGCGGGCTTCGTGGAAACGGGCCCCAGCCGAGCAGAGGGGGCGGACCGCGGGTTTGCAGCGGCTGGGCAGGTTTCCTCGGCGGCAGTGCGGTGTGACTGGAGAGGAGAGGAGCACAACAGGAGCCGCTTGGGACGGGCTTTGATTCGGATCCTTCGCACGGGGAGCCTCTATGGGGCAGGCTCCCCCGGCGCTGTAACAGATGCCTCCCTCGGGGGGAGCTTTGCCGAGGGGAGCAGCGGGGGCTGTGCAGCGCCTTTGCCCGCTCGGCTTCCCCCTGCCTCGATGACCCCGTCGGGCATGGGCGGGCGAGCCTGCCAGGGGGTAAAAGCCTCCAGCTCGCAGGAGGAGCTCGCTGGCGCTTACCCCGCTGCTTGGGGTCCTTAGCCGGCTTCTCTCCCCATCGCCAGCAGCTGGGCTGCCCCAGGGACGCCCCCGAGGCTGCAGGCAGAAGGGAGATTTCCCACCGCCCCGTCGGGGCAGAACCATGCTGCCCTCTCCCCGGAGCGCGCCTGCCAGCTTCAGCACCACGGACAGCGCCGCCGAGCCGGCCGCGCCAGCCTTTAACCAGCGGCTCCGGGGCGGCTTCAGCACCACGGACAGCGCCCGCCTCTAACCAGCGGCGCCGGGGCAGCTTCAGCACCACGGACAGCGCCCCATGCCGCCGCCCGGCGCCTAGGGCCGAGCCCCGCACGCTCCATGTAAGCCCCGCTGCCCCGACGGGGGGTGGGAGACGAAACTTGCCTCCTGGGCTCAATCCCTAGCCCCTCATCTCGCCCTGGGGAGTGTTTTGGGGTTTGTTGACTGCTGGCCGAGCCGCTGCAAGGAAGCCCTTCACAGGGACATCCATCGGCTGAGCTTGGGGGTGGGTTTTTAGCTTGTGCGTCTTTGTGGAGGCTTTGTGTGTCCGAGCGGGTTACTGGCATGAGGGTTGCAAAGTCCGTCAGCGTTGGGTTGGCCGTGGACGGCAGGGTTGAGGGCTGCTCTTTCTCTCGGCATGGGTTTTTTTCCCGGTAGCAAAAAATGTACGAGGGTTGGGTGCTAGTGGAAGGTGATAGACAAGGTGCCAGGTGTGATTATGAGAGGAGCTGTACAGGAGGGAGGTGTCCTAAGGCTTGGTTTGTTGCTGGGTTTTGGAGATTTTAAGTAACTGTTAAGTAACCGTGCCCATGAAAGCAGGTTTAAGTAGTGAAAGGAGAATCAAGGCTATGTTTGGAGGTAACTGGAAACCTCGGTGCTGGGAGGAGTGGAGTTGTTTGGTGTTGTAATCCAGAATTAAACTGCCACCTGCTGGCAAAAGAGATAAAAATTTAGCCACTGTCTGGCCAGTCATAAAATTTATGAATGAACATGTATTCATATGGTATATGAGCTAACCCTAACAGTGATTGTGCTTCTATAGAGAGGACAAAATAGTAGTCAGAAAATTATGTTCCAAGACCAGGATTATGCTTACACAAACATCAATTTTAAGAATTATTATTTTACTCAATATTCAAAACACAAGTTGGGCAAACATATAGGTTAACTGATGTTAAAGAGAGAATGAATAAGGGATAGTAATTTGTATTTCACAGTTCAGAAAAACTTCACATGGCCATGTCAACAAATAGACAATATAAAGTAGCTGAGATTCCAAATGGCATATAGGTTCAAATAGCCATCATATGTTTTAGGAATAATTTCAGCATGCATTTCTTTTTGTTACCCTTAGAGTTCTAAATTTAAAAAGCAGAAAAGTAGATATAAGGATCAAAACAAGGAAAAAAGTAAATGTAGGAACATTTTTTTATTTACTTTTACTCCAAAAACAATGTATATATTGCTTCTGGTGGAAATGGGTTATGAATGGTAAACATGCAATTTGAGCTTTAGCTATATTGATTGAAACACAGATAAAGAAACAAAAGAGAAATAGACCACACAGAAAACATTTTTCTGCATATTTAAAAAATAATAGGTCAGCAAAATGCTAGTAAAAATCCCATAGCCCAAAATTTTAAAAAAGGAATAATGATTTTTGGAGTTTCAAAGGGGTAGCTGTGTTAGTCTAGTTCAGCAAAACAAGCAAGGATTTTTGGTGTGTTGGTGATGGAATGCCCAACTCCGGATATCTTTAAATATCTTTACCATTCATGCCAATGGTGTTTTGTTGCATAAGGGCTGCAGAACATGGCATCCAGCATGGTATATCTGTTTCTGACAACATTTATGGCAAACACTAAGGACCAAGTGCTTGCTGACTTACACCTCCACAGTAATTTGATCCTCTGAAATGCAACAGTGATGTAACCATATATCAACCAATCACTTTTGGGGTGAACTTCACACCTGAATTCCATAAGGAGCCCAGTCACTTGGGTTTTTGTAAGGGGGAAAATGGAAGACAGAATTGGCCTCCTAGCTCAAACCAATGGGTAAGCTGGAGAGTTGCTATATATCTGTATAACCCTTCCTTGGGCACTTTTTTTTGGAGCTAACATTTTGGGATGATCCAGAAGTCTGGGATTATCACAAGTAGGGATCTAGTGGTCCCCCCTCTGGCTTCCAAACACCATCATGCTGGACTATTTGGGCTTGGTGCTAAGCCTCTCTTCACCCTCACCTTGACAGCCATGGCTGCTGAATTTTGTCTGCATTCCATTTTATTCTCTCCTTACCAGCAGCAGCAGCAGTCATACCATAGATCTTATGTTATATAAAAGGCCTTGTCTATGTGCATGAATGTACTTTATCCTACATTTACCAAAGGGATGAAGGACAACTTTCATTTTTTATCCATACAGTTGGTACCTTCAAAAACCAGTGCTTGACCTTTTTGCAACCAGCTTGTTGAAGTCAGGTTTAGAACTCAGTAGAAACATCTCTAACCATATGGATTGTACCTAAAACCAGGTAATTAGAGGCATGAGGATTCAGACTTATGCTTGAAATATAATTTCAGGTGCAAATTAATTTTTGCTCATCACACCCACAAAAGGGGGGCAGCCTATTTGAAAGTTTGAACTTGAGTGTTGTTTTATTTTATTCATATTGTGGGAGGGAATATTATTTCCCTAGCATGTTGTTTTGCTGATTAATGAGAAAAGTTGCTATTTGTTTAAAGTTAGCATCCTAAAAAAAACTGAGGATATGTATTCAGTCATTGGGAAGTAATGGAAAATAGACTCCGTCTCTTTAAATTTCTATTCAGTTAATGTTTCCTTTCTGGTATGGTGGTGACAGTTTTTTAAATTGTTTTCTAAGTAAATGGAAAAACACCTTTTATAAGAAAGTTGGTCAGAATTTAGCATGCTGGAGTAGTTTATAAAGAGTTAGAAGACATGATAGCTTTAATTCAGTCTGTGCTTTCATAAAAGTAAAATTTATTTTCACACAGTTGGAAGTCCCTGAAGTCCTGAGTCTGCTAAGAAGTAGGTTGTCTCCTTTTTCCTTTTGCTATTAAATAAATTATAGGTACACAGTTCTGCAGACAACTATTTTGGCAAAGAGCTTTTTTCTATCTTCTTTTCATTGAAGTATTTTTATTGATTCACATCTGTCTGTAGAGTTTCATTTCCTTTTTATTCATAGTTATAACATTCTGAGTAGTGTTTGTGTGCATTTTTTCAGTACCACACAAGAATACATCAACTGTATGGAGACAGTGACATTTTAAACAGGTCTGTGGAGCATAAACCCCTTAAACAGGCTTACAGAGATATCTTTAACAGGCTAAGGGAGTTATAATGAGATGTTCGTGCCTCTTTCCTGAATCCCTTTGAAAATCACTGCAGGAAAACAGCAATAGCAAGTAAGGGGCTGATCCTCCAGTTCTTAACTAGCATTATATTCCCAATTAAAATTTCATTTTAGCCTAAACTGGGATTACAGACTGTGATGCCTTAGAGCAGAAAAGATACTTTTGAAAATTTCACCCAAGACATTTAGGATCCTAAATGCAGCTTTCAGAATGTATTTAGGCACTTAGTCATAGATCTTTAAAGATATTTAGGTGACGAAGTTCCACTAAAGTTTGGAGTTAGGAGCATGAACATGTGGGCCGTAGGATGTGAAATCTCATTGAAAGTGAATGGGAGTTGGGTGTCAAGGAGCTTTTGAATATGCTGTCAGGTGTCTATCAGCATCTTTAGGCAGCTAAATGTCTCTAAAACAAACAAGGAGTCTTGTGCCACTTAAAGACTAACAAATTTATTTATTCCATGAGCTTTTGTGAGAGAAAATCCCACATCCTCAGCCGCTTTGAAGAAACATCTTCAAAGTGGCTGACGACGTGGGATTTTCTCCCATGAAAGCCCATGCAATAAATAAATTTGTTAGCCTTTAAGTGCCACAAGATTCTTTGTCTGTTTCACTGAACTAGACTAACACGGCTGCCCCTTTGGAACTAAATAGCTCTAAAAATTTGTCCCTAAGTAATTTTGAAAATGGGACTTAGATGGTTCTGAAAATTTTGCTCCAGATTTAAATTCCAGAAGCCACTTCCACCTTTGCAGAAGCATTCCCACTTGTTTGAATGTATGTGTCTCTTCAGAAAGAACAGCAGGGCAAGGATGTGAGATCTGTAAAAGCCCGCTAGGTAGCTGCAGATAGGAAGTGGTTGATAAGCAGGACATGCTGGCTGGAGTAGGTTACAATGTTAGGAAGCACAGCTGCTCTATGGGGAAAGATTCTTCTTACCATCCAGCCCAACTAACCCTATCTACCTGCCTGGTAGAATTTAGTCTAAGCAAGCATTCCTGTGTCAACATGTAGAGTGAAACCCTGTGTGCCTTATGGATAAATCCTCTAAAGGGCTGAAAGCCTCCTCCACAGGGCTGCAGGTTCTCAACTCCTAATGATTTTCAGAGAAAATCTGGGTGCTCAACATCTTGCAGAAGCAGTCCAGTACTTGGGCAGAAGTCCCCCTGGAGTCAGTATTTGGCCCATGGTTTTACCTTTTCACAGAACATTTCTTTCCAATGATGTGGAATGTCAAAGTATGCCTTCCTAGAAAAACACAACCTTTTAATTGAAATGTCTGCATTTGAACTCTAGCTGTCTCAATAAAATATGCAAATGTAGAGTAATTGAAATGCAGGGCACCTTTAGACAAAAATGTTAAGATACGTGCAATCAAGTTACAATTACACTTTTTGAAGAGAACACATCACACAAGTTCGGCACATATGATTAGTTTGAAAGCTGTCTGTACAACTAAAGCAGAACAAGGCACCAAACAAAATCATGTTGTGTGTATGGCTCCAAGAGGGTTCCCAAGACCTTCTGTTATTAAATATATATATCTTTGATTGTCATTAATCTATCATAATTCAGTGCTTAAGTCAAACATCATTATGACTTGCTTTTAAAATGTGAACCAGTAACTGAGTCTCTCTTACAAAAGTATTCAAAGATGGAGTAATTTTCTATATATCATCTCTGTAAAAGATGATAAAGCAAAGCAGCTGAAATATTTATCTTCATTTTTCATGAGCAAGAGTAGGGGCCCTAACTCATCAGAGATGAAAGCTTCCATCAGTTGTAATGCCTTCACCTGTGGACAATGGAGTTAAATTTCATTTGTTCTGCTCATTGTTCTGTAGAGTATTTATAGTATACTTTATTTTTTTATATTACTTATGTTTTGGTAGGAAGTTTTATTTGAGTAGTATTCTGCTTCTGCATTGAGTTGAGCTAGAAGGCAATAGGAAATCAGCATCTACTTTACATCAGGAATGGTGAGAAAAAACAAAATGGTAGGTCTTCATTTTGGAGAGTTATAGATGGATGGATGGATGGATGTAACTGTTGACAAAACCCTAACCTCCATTCTCAGGGAAAACCCCCAGAATTGGGCCCTTTGTATAGAGCCTTATATTTTCTTTGCCAGTGTCTGGGATGAGGAGAAGACAAGTAAAACTACAGAGCTATGCTTAGATAAGTTCATGAAAGACAGGTCCACCCATGGCTCTTAGCCCATATAATCAGGGATCCAATGCCATGTTCTGGATGTCCATAAACCATTGACTGCTAGAAACTGGGACTGGATAACAGGAACTGGGTCTCTTGTTAAAGTGCCCTGTTCTGGTCACTCCGCCTGAAGCACCTGGGCACTGACCACTGTTAGAAGGCAGGATACTGGGCCCATATGGCCATTCTTATGTTGTTGTCTTCTTTCTCCTAATAGAATAAGTAATTTTTCTCACTTTTGGATTAGGAAACAATATCAGGCCAGATTATTTTAAAGAAAAAGTAAGGAAAAACTCTAAAAAACAAACAAACAAAAACAGGACAATAATAAACAATAATGAAAATAATATGTAAACAAAGGTTTTAAAAAAATAGGAAAATAAATGATGGGCTAGTTCCCCTTCTCCTTCAGTACTGCTTCTAACATTCCAAACTTCTAACCTGCTTCCAGAAGCTGCCACTTCAAAAGGATGAAAATCTACCAAATATCATGCCATGAATATTTTTTCTTTTTTCTCTAAGTGTGCAACCCTTGAACACAAAACATATGTCAGTGAATCATATGCCAGGTGGCAAATAGGCGTGGAGATAAACATGTGCCTAAATTCTGTTATGAACTGGGGTTCAATAGGATTTAACTTTAAACCAGGGGTCTCAGACATGTGGTCCACAGCCCACATGCAGCCCCTAAAGCTATTTCCTGTGGCCTGCAACAATATTGTTACCAATATTTGCAGCATGGTTGTACAAACAGGTTTCAGTGGTGCGGCCCTCAGGCTAACATACTAGTCCTCATGTGGCCCAGTACTAGTCCTCATGTGGCCCTTGTGATGATTTGAGTTTGAGACCCCTGCTTTAAGCATAGGACAAGTTCAGCACTTACTAGTCCTGGTAAGATTAAACTTCAACAATGTCTATGGATGAAATCCTGGCCCCTTTGAAGCAAAATCACCATGGCTTCAGTGTAGCCAAGATTTCACTTTAGATGTTTACCTGGGTTGAGAACTTAAATCTCTCTTAGAACTGGTATGTGAGAATGATTGAGTTTTAGTGGTAGTCATTGCTTCCTGTTACCGAAAGCATTGCATTATCCTAAGGGATGGATCTACCTACCCTAGATAACAAACCAGTTGTCACCTTTCTGATCTCCTCCCCCTCTAATATCTAAGGCCACCTTGAATTTTCATCCATTTTTAAAGCCAAATTGCAACAAATCTATTCTAAAATTCATGGACCATCTTCCTTCCTTTTCTATTAAATAAACTGCTCTGCTGGTTCAATAACATACATTAAAGTTTTGGAAGTGAGGTTTTAATTGAATTATTATCTGTTTTCTTTCCATTTAATACAGCTGCAGAACTGCTCTCAGGATTTGTTGAAGCAGTAATGTAACAGTTAAAACACTGGCATACCATTAAATGAAGCATTTTCTGCTTTAATGCAAACTTTCTTTACAGTTTTCCCTGAAGAAATGCAAGAAATTAAAATAACAGGATTCACTTTTTATTCTAATATGAAAGGTGGTCACAAGAATTATTGAACCCAGAAATACTGAGTTTCCTACTCTGTCCAACAGTTCTCACTCCTCTGCTTCTCTCTTCCCCTACCCCACTTCTTTTTCTTTCACTCCCCTAAAGAAAATATGTTTGAAAATGTCCGCTAATATGGCATCTCTCACTACATTTATGCCGTTCTCTGGTACTCTTTTCATCCCCTGTTGCTGTGTTAATTCTGCTTTATTCCCATCTAAGCATCCTGCAAAGTGACACATCTACAGGCCAAAATCAAAGTTAGGAATAGTGGAGCATAGATGGATCAGTCATGTGTTACCAACAGAGAATCACTGATCTTTTGTTCAACCTGCTTGCTACATCTTGCATAACTTTTTCAAAAGAGGTCAGCTGACTTAGGAGCCTGAATATGTGGCAGTTGTTCAGTAAGGTGATTTGCATTATCCAGCCTATATCCTGAACCATTTAAAAAAACTTGTTAAATTCACAGTCTGATAGCAATGGGACATTTCCAATCTTATTTCCTAGTTACCTCAGATTAAATATGACTGAGCATGTAATCAAGTTTCCTTTCCTGTCTTTGTGCAGGTTGGGAAACAGCAACTCTAAAAACATGCATCGAAGGCACACAACCCTTCGGGAGAAAGGCCGGAGGCAGGCTATCCGAGGCCCAGCCTACATGTTTAATGAAAAGGGCACCAGCCTGACCCCGGAGGAAGAACGCTTCCTGGATTCTGCGGAATATGGCAACATCCCTGTGGTGCGGAAAATGCTGGAGGAGTCCAAAACCTTGAACTTTAATTGTGTTGATTACATGGGACAAAATGCCTTGCAGTTAGCAGTGGGGAATGAGCATTTGGAAGTGACTGAACTCCTACTGAAAAAGGAGAATCTGGCTCGAGTCGGGGATGCTCTACTGTTAGCCATCAGTAAAGGGTATGTGCGTATTGTGGAAGCAATATTGAACCATCCAGCCTTTGCACAAGGGCAGCGTCTCACACTAAGCCCCCTTGAGCAGGAGCTACGAGATGATGATTTTTATGCTTATGATGAAGATGGAACTCGGTTTTCTCATGACATCACTCCCATAATACTCGCTGCTCATTGCCAGGAGTATGAAATCGTTCATATCTTGCTTCTGAAAGGGGCACGGATAGAAAGGCCCCATGACTATTTCTGCAAGTGCAATGAATGTGCCGAGAAGCAGAGGAAAGACTCCTTTAGTCACTCTCGATCGAGAATGAATGCCTACAAAGCATTAGCAAGTGCTGCTTATTTGTCTCTTTCCAGTGAAGATCCTGTTCTTACTGCTTTAGAGCTAAGCAACGAATTGGCGAGACTAGCCAACATCGAAACTGAATTTAAGGTAATTCAACCTGAAAGCTTTTTCCTTCAGTCAAATGTGTTAATAGTGGCAAATAGTTTACTTATGAATGAATGGTGGGCAGACGGTCATGGTTCAGAAAGATCATCCTGAAATTTCATAGCAAGGAATGGAATTCTGGGTCAGCCTCAGATTAAGGAAAATCTTGTCAATATCTAGATCCAATAAGAGCATCCATCTCAAATGTGAAATATAATATGTACTTTTCAGGAGGAAAAAAAAATACTTCCAACCCTTCCACTGCTATAAGAAAAGAGCTCAGTTTGAGAGGCTTTTCCCCATTTCTTTAAATCACAGTCCACTAGACTCTAATAAGAGCTATTTTATTCTGTAAGCTAGATATTAAAGTTCAAGTACTTGTATATTAAATGGTTTACTCTGTTGGAGAAGACAACTGGAAAAAATGATTCACCCCTTCTTTCTTCAACACTACCATGCTGTAGGTTAAAGAGTGAAGGCAAAGCATCCATTTTAAAGCCCCAGGGAAATGGCAATTTCTACTAAATTCTTACGTATTTGAATAGAGCTGAGAAAATCTTTTTCAGTAACGAGTAAATTTAGTGTAATGATATGTATATTAATCAATTAGTGTTTTGTAGAACCAAAACAATTTGAGTTTGTGAAAAATGCAGCAAATAATTTCAATGAAAAAAATTTCAGAAGTGTTGAACAGCTTCATTTTGACATTTTTCAAAATTAACCATTTATACATTTTTTGTTTGGAAATGATATTTCAGACATGAAATGGCAATTGGAATTCAGGAACAAAATTTGAAACATTTTGTTCAACCCAAACAAAATATTTTGGTTATTCATTTGAGTGCGGGGTAAAATGCGGGGGGGGGGGAATAAGTTTTAGAAAAAAACAAAGCAGTTTCTTCAGGTCATTCACTGAACCAAAAAAAAAGTCAATATTAACTCATCTTTAATTTTGATGACAGACAGAGATGTTAAGACTTCCTGCCTTGTATTTTGCTCAGTAGCCTATTTCAACTCTTTACCTTCCTGTTTGCAATTGTTTTCCCTGCATAAGCCTTAAGATGTAGATGAAAGTCGGAGGTGTTTCGAATATTGGTGTGTACAGAAAATATAATTCAGAGCATTTAAAATGTGCTAAGTGCATATTCACAACATTCTATTTCTGAAATTCATAAACATCTCTTTCTGAATGCTCAGATGAGGTCACCTTTATAAGATATTGTAAGAGGCTACCTAGAACTTGAACATTGCATACTATTGTCACCCAGAACTTCATGGTGACCACATGGATGAAAAATGGATTCTCCTACTCCAAAAAGAAAGATTCCTCCCTCATGTTCTGCAGGACAGTCTAATTTGTCTGTTAGTACCCTAGATCAGTGATTCCCAAACAGAAGCGGATGACCCAGTGGTTAAGGTGTTACTTGGTGGATTTGGGAGCCCCAGCATCCACTGCCTGCTCTGCTCTGACTTTCGGCATGTCACATAAGGCAGGTCTATGCGTATGGCAGCAAATTGGCCACTGTCAGATGGAACTTCCTGATCAACTGATCAGGTCTGTGAACAAGTCAGTCCATGAAGACCACCCCCTCAAGTGGAATGGTCTTGAGTCAATGGGAGGCCATTTCCCATTGATTCAGTGCACTGAAGATACTGCAGTGAATAGAAGTTAGGCAGTCAGAGGGAGATATACAAGTCATTTTAAGTAACTTGTGTATCTTCCTTTGACTGCCACTGAAAAGCACCTGCAGTGTAGACCAGGGCTTACTTTCTCTGTGCATCAGTTCCATTCTGTAAAATGGAGACTTCTCCACCTCACTGAGATGTTATGGGATAAATACATTAAAGAATGAGATGCTCAGGTACTATGGTGATGAGGGCCAGATAAGTATCTTGGTCTGATTTATCTCACTAAGAATCCACGTAACTATTCTGATCCAGATTACAAAGTTGGTGCATCAAGCACTCTTTTGTCCTCATTCCCTGCACTTTAAATTTCGAGATCTGCTTCTCTTGATGATGAGTAGTGATGAGGGAGGGAGAAACAGAAGGAGGTAATTCTGAAAAATTCCTCTAAAACTACTGTTTTATGATGTTGTGAACTTCTTAAATATCTCTTGCAAGTTACTCAAATCAATGAAAAGAAGATTGTAAATATCTTGTGACAGTGGTGCTGAAGCAGGGGTGTGTGCATATAGAGATCTTCTGGGGGGCAGATCAACTCACCAAGATATTTACCTAATTTTACAACAGGCTATGTGAAAAGCAGTCTTGAAGAAACTAAAATTCCATACAGACAATGACTTGTTTACACTGCTTGACGTACCATATCACTGTTTCTTAACCTGGAACCACCATATATTTTATAATTACATAGTTAAAATGAGGAAGCAAGTAATTTTTTGGTATTAGTGTGCTGTGATTCTTTTAAGTCTGATTTTATAAGCAAGTAGATTTTAAGTGAGGTGAACTTGTGCTATGCAAGACAAATCAGCCTCCTTACAGGGATGATACAGTAGTCTGGAAAGGTTCAGAACCACTGTCCTATGACATTTGCAACAGTTTGCTAAATCAGGAGCATGATTCAAGACTTTGTAGTCTTCCAGGCTAAAAGAAATTAGTCATAAAAGCTGAGTTTCGATGGCCCAGTCATTAGTTCATGAAAGTTTTCTGATTTATGTCTAATGGGCAGCTACAACTCTGGTCAGTAATGTAAGTGTAATAAAAGGTCTAGGTTCTCAGTAAATTGCAGTAGGATGCCAGCTAGGAATCCATTATTTTTTAATTTGAAAAACTATTCAAGTGTTCAAGGATCATTTTCAGAATTCCTCACCTGCCATTCTCCAAATTAGGAGTGACATGAGTTATATATCTTTTCAAGAGTTGCCTTCTAAATTAACCAGAAACTTTATTATACTTGAAAGATGATTGATTCCTTTTGGAAATAAAACCAAAAGTCAGATCCTTCAATCTTCTACCTAGGTGAATACAAAATTGCAGGATCTAATTCCAGCACATTATTAACATGTAAAAAAGGAGATTGATATGCACAGGGTCCAATTTACTTACTCATGGATGTAGTTCATACGTAAGCAGTCCCATTAACTTTGGTGAGACTACCTCCATGAAGAAAAGTGGCAGGATCAAACCCACAGTTAGCAGGATTAGCATCTCATTAATGTTCCAGCTCCCAGTCAGTAGGAAATGGCATGCTATTTCATCTAAGAGGTATCAATGATTTTCCATATTACATAGATGTCAATTCTATAAGTCTTTCTGTATGTAACTATAAATATATTTTTATCAGAACCCACACTCTCGTTTTGGTTCTTGCTCTAGACCAAATCTACCATGTATAGGAATCCTCCTGAAGCTACCAGCAAAAGAGGGAATAAGAGACAATGTATCTAGATACTTCAGAAATACCTGATAATTATTAGATAGCTACAAAGAGACAGACAGGGATATAAGGTGTTATGAAACTTTCCATCATCTCCACTCATTATGTTTATGTGTGGTGGGCTTCCCATTCTTGTTTCTTTATAGAAGGTCCTCTGTATCAAATGGAAAGGTCTAGAAAATATTACTGATAATTAATTTATTTCATATTTCCATAATCTTTTAATTTAGCCTCCAGTCTTCAAAACCATGCAGTGTTACAGAGACTACAAATGTAGTAACATATACATTTTCTCAGTCTTTTTTGCCTTAACCTAAAGATGGAACACAGAAATTAGCTATTCATACAGCTAAATTTTAAAGTGTTCACAGAAAACAGCATTGAGATTTTCAAAAGAAAGTAAACAAAACTCCCACTTTCCACAAGTGATATTTTGTGAGATTGATTCATGGACAGAAGACATTTTTGATTCCTGAATTAAAAAAAAAAATCCTAGTGAGACTCATAAAATGACGGCAAATCTGAAAAATTTAATGAAATCAGGCAAATTTTTACTAATGCTTTTCAATCTTCAAAATAAAAATATGAACTTTGTCAGGTTTTGTGTTATGTTGCCAACACGGGGAGCCTTGATGTGTTGGAGAGAACAATCTTATCTCTGGTAGCTAACGATGAAGCTATCTTATTTTTTGCTCGTTACATACTTGTTGCTATCAAATGGGTGAACTGTCCCATTAAACTCTACAGGGTTTATAACTTGGCTCACTAGCGAGATCAGAATAGCCTGTTGTTATGCTATTTCCTCGATGTTGAGAAGAGGTATCAAAATGAAGACTTGTAACTAGGAGGAAGATTGAAACAGACTGGGTAACCAGTAGTTGTGTACATGCTGGCCCAGATAGTCAGGTGATGTAAATCAGTGTAACTCCAAAGAAGTCCTTGGAAATATATCACTTCATATCAGCTGAGGATCTGGACCACAAGTTAGAATGAATGCATAGAGGATGGATACAGCATTGCTTCAGATGACATGAGAGGTGAGTGTGTGCCTTACAAGATTTATTGAGGCATAAGGCCTGAAAAAAGATGCATGGGATAGCAACGTAATGATATTGGATTGTTTATTTCCCCCCATAACCTTTCTTTGGCTTTTGCTGCTCTGCAAAAAAAAGCTCACTCATTAATGAGAAAGGAAAAGAAAGCTGTTTGAGATGCAGCTGCACGGTTCTGAAATGACATGTTTTAATAGAAGAATTGAAAATTAAAATATATACAATGAAAATGTTAAACTGGCCATTTGTACTGAAAATTCTCTTGCCTGACTTCAGCAGCCTCATGCTGCAGTTCTATTAAAGGACTTGGCAACTAGCCTGGAAAGAAAGAAATTAAAAATGTGGGTTTTTGAAAGTATATGGAATGATGGGGATAGAGGTCTGAGTCACAGGGAGCACTCATAGGGCATTCATGCATGGTTTATATGCATGTTACTCAAAGGGGAAATATCTCTTCTTTGGAGCAAAGGCTCTGTGAGCAGAGCATTCACATTTGTACACTTGGACAATCCAGGGCATGTACCATTCTGGTCTGATGCCGGAAGTAACTCACTTGAAGTTGGTAGGCCTGATACTGTATCGCTACGCAGCCCCTTAATGTAAAGATAGCAGTTCTCCTACTGGGTTGTACCTCTAATGTAGAGGTTTCCTCAGACAATACAGTGCTGGGGCAGCCATCTTCACAGTGCCCTACCTCACGGCTTCCATGGTAGAGGGCATGCTGGGAGCACGGCTGGGGCGTGTGTGACTGGAGCTCTTGTGTTTTGTCTCATCTCTGTCAATGCAATGAATTTTTCTGGGGTCTAAGCATGAATGAAAGCAGTCCTGAGTCTGCTCTGATTTATATCATGTGCTGCGTAAATTCAAAAGTCAGCTCCAGAATATGGTTAGGGCTAATGCTGGGTTGATGCCTCTATGGAGCCTTTCCATATACTGATACATGAAACCTCATAATGCCTGTTATAACCAGTTACTTTTTAAGACCTGAATTTCCCTCTAAGCGGGACACTTAAACATTGTATCATCTATAAATGTTATTCATGCTCTTAGGTAACCAAGAATTTATAACTGCGAATCCTAAACAAACTAAGAATATATGGGTTTATAAATTATGCTTCAGATTTTTAGCTGGTTTATAATATATTGCAGAATGAAGCTTTACAATGTCAAGAATGGCAAAAGTAAATTATTAAGACCTGCAGCTTTAGAGCCTGAAGAATAATACCATATAATGAGATTTCACGCTAGAACTCAGACATAGTGCAACTTAATATATCATCAAGCAGGCCACATTTTACATAGTTCATTTGCATGGATTTATATAATCTTCTGTATTAATAATGTACTACAATTACAAGGTTACATAGTAATCACATATGCCTGCAGTTTGGTAGTTACTTACTCATGTTTAGAAATACTTTATTGATTAAATAGTCCCATTTAAATCAAAGATGGATGCATCTGGCCATTCATCATAAAAGGAAAAAAATCTGATTTCAGTTACAGGGTATAGTCTGATTTGTGGTATTTGTTCCATCTTTTGGGTACAAGTCAATGGGAATTGCATTCGTCTAACTGAATGCAAAATCTGACCCAGTGAAAACAGTTTTAAATGTCACCTTCACATACTGTAGCATGTAATTTCTGCATAGGTACCATCTGCAAACAATCAGGTGACTCATTTCTTAAACTGGAAAGATGAATATCCAAGTGTAGCATCTATTTAAAAATTGGCTATCTGCTCCTTGATTTCTTTAAATAGTTATATTTTTAGCAAATATTTGGACAGCAATGCCCTTGTAAATATTTTTGGCACAAATATCAAACTCAGTTTAACACAGCTCAATACAAGTTCTGAAAATGGTGAGGGAAATGTAGTGCGAGCAAACTGGCCTTTACCTAACTCTGTTTATTCTCTCTTCACTTCTGGGCTCCCTCTCCCCCTCTATTTTTTCCCACTGAGATCCCATACTAAAGGCCTGTTTGAGAACACTGTATTCTTCTTAAATAGCATTCAAAGTACATGCTTCTGGACTATTAAATGTCCTTGTGATAAAGACAGCATCTTCCAAAGCATTCCAGGTAGCAATCTAAGCAAATTAAGTTACAGAACTAGCAAAGGAGGCTATGAAAAGATCTCACCAAACAGAAGTATTAGAGTTAGATCTCAGTTCACATTGATTAAAATGTTACTGCAAATATGATCAAAGCCACCACCTGGACTGCATATGGTGTATGGTCCTTGTTTATTAATCCTGCTAGAGTTGTTAATTCCTGTACTTCAGTTAACAGAGGAACATGTTTTTCTTTCACTCATCCTCCACCAATTTCCATTGCTGCTCTTCCTGTTGCCCTGTGTATTTACATATCTTTGAAAAAATGGGAAAAAAAATGTTCAGAAAAACCCAAACCCATGCTCTAACTTTGCACCTGCCGTTTATGCCTGGGGCAAAGTGGTGATTTCAAACATTTGCTGGCCAAAAGGTAGACTCAGCTGTGTGGCTACCTGATTTGTGGGCACCTGCAAATCAAGTATTTAGACAGGGCCACACCCACAACTAGTGTAAATCAGCATTCACATCATACCGGTTTGCACCAGCAGACTCATAAACATTTATTCTTACCATTAAATGTGCCCACAGATACCTCTATTATCAAAGAAGCGCAAAAGTTCAAGTGCAATATTTAGAAAGTTTTACTATCTAGCCCAGTGGTTCTCAACCTTTTGTGGGTTGAAACATGCTTGATGGCATGTAAGACAAACAAGGAGTCCTGTGGCACTTAAAGACTAACAAATAAGACTCCTCGTTTGATTTTACTGAATTAGATTAACACCACTGCCCCCTTGGAACTTGGTGGCATGTGTGACCCTAGAGGACACACCAACCCTTCCCTGTTCCCGACTCTCCATGACACACTTACTGCTGTGTGGTGACACAGTAGCGTGTCCTGACAGTGGTTGACAAGCCGTGATTTAGCCTAACATTTTTTCACCATAATTTTTCCCTGTAATTTCTATTCTCATAGTTCTTCTAATCTCTTGTGGCGTATTTAACATCTATAACATAACTGAAGTATAATTTAAGGGAATTTCCAATTTATGCTCAGTACTGCCTGAACGGATTTACACAAATGACAAGGCTGGACCCAGGTTCTGGGCCACCACCACAGTGACCCTAAAGCCAGTCTTTCTGTGATCAGATAAATCATCCTGGTGTAGATATCACAACTCTTATGTGTCCCTCTGTGCCCAGAACATGTTGTATAATAAGGAAAAGGGAGGATGGCTGGGGAAATCTCTGGATGTGATATGGACTTCTTGGGGCAATTAGCATTTGGCCTAAGTTAGAGCAATCTTCTGGTTACTCTAAGTAGTTTTTTTTTTTTGGACTAGCTCAGAGTATAGTGGGCCAAGGCTGGTGTTCCACAAAAGGCTCCTTAGCACACTCACTTCTGAGATCATGCTGTGTGTATCTCAGCTGTAGCTGAAGATCTTGACCTGACAGCCTTGTGATCGCATTAAATGATGTACTTGGCATGAATTGCTATGTACTCGGTCTGGCTCGTTTTATTGTCATTTAAAAGTAAGAGGCAATTATAGCTGTTCTCTTGGCTGAATCACCATCACTGTACAGGCCCACCACACACAATTTGCAAATTAGAAGTCAGAAGTAAGGCTCCTAGTCTCAAAAGGTATAAGTGGAAAGAGAGTGTGGGAGTATCAGAAATTTGCTCTAGCCAGAATAGTGACCCACTTCTTCCCAAGATTTCACACTTGGTTCTGGTCCTTATGTTTCCTTGCAATTAGGAAGATGATTTTTTAAAAAACCAATTTTATACAGTGTCATATTATTTCCATTATCATCTTACAGCAGAAGAACGATTGAAGATGATGCTTTTGAAATGAGTGAGAAGGGGAAGATCTTTAATAAGGGGCTTAAGTATTTTAAAGTCAGTTTAGTGCTTGTGAAAAGCCACGTGGTGGTGAATTTACTGTTTACTCACAGACCAGTTACAGTTCAAATAGTGGCTAAGATAAAAGTTCTCAAACTCCCGTGTGCCTCAGCTCAGCTCTAGAGGAACCATCTCTTGAGGAAAGAGGGCTCAGTCCAATATCCATGTCCAGTCAGTCCTTAGGGGTCCTTGAGAATGGCAAGACAGTTGTCTGTTAGTGCAAGATGTGTCAACAGTGTGAATGATATTTGGTTATCTGTCAAATAGCAACTGGATTGGTGCTGCCACTTTGCAGGATAGATGGCTCAATAATTAGGTGATACCATCAGACATGAGAAGCTTGCATTTAATGCCTCATCCTTACACAGCCTTCCTGTAAGTTTTTGTGTCTTAATTCACAATCTATAAAATGGGGAGAATAGCTCTTCCCTATTGTGAGGGTAAATGCATTAAAGATCTGGGGTGCTCTGTTACCAAGGTAACATGGGTCATAGGTGTACCGAAGAGAGAGAGATATTATTAAATTGCATATAATCTTTTAAAGAGTTTAACTGTTCAGATTGGAAACACTGAATAGTTTTCATTGACAAACTGTTAGAAAGGTGCTAAAGAAAGAATAAATGTTCAAAAAAATATAAAAAGTCGATCTGAATTCTTTTTAAAAGCCTGAAAAACATTACTGATCACAAAACCCGAGCTTCCTAGCCATGGCTGGGAATTATTTTGATGTGAACGATAGAGGCTATGTACCATGAGGTAAAAAACTTCAGTAGAATTAGGTTGTTTCCTTTTGGAATGGATGATATGAAAAGAAAAAATATATATATAAATGGAAAATATTGGAAAAGAGTATATGCTGTAAGGGCAAAATGCTTGTTAGAATAAATAGCAGCAGTAAATATAAACAGAGGAATCATTTACTGACAGACATCAGGAAGACAAAATGGATACAGTATAGCTTAAAAATTGGAGGGAGGGGGAGCATTTCCTAGGAAGTGCATGACTCCTTGCTGTTTTTTTGCTGGACTAGACTAACAGGGCTATCCCTTTGGAAACTGACAATCAAAATGTAACACAGTTGCAAAAAAAAAAATGTTTTGTCAAGGCATCTTAGGAGAAAACCATGGGGTTATCAACCTTGCATTTAAGCTTTTACTGACAAAACTGAGGGTTTTTTCTTTTTTGACTGACTGACTAACAGTAAATATTTTTGCTGACAGTATGAAAAAACCTTACCCCCAGTGCTCATGCACCCCCTGCTTTGGAGATTCCCCCTGCTTCCAGCTCTTTCTGGTGGGTGGCTAAAATTAAAGTGGCCTCTGCTGCCAAAAGAAAACTGACATCAGAGGCAAATTCAGCTGCAGAAGCCTCCATGAACAAATAATCCACCATGCTGTAACTCAAGCAGTTTCACTTTCATTTCACTTTAATTGAATTTTAAGTAATTTGCATTTCTCCCTTTGATTGGCATTAAAAACCCCTGCAGTGTAGATTAGGACTAAGTCAGCCTAGCCAGGATGGTAGACATAACCTTCTTTAGTTGAGCATAGCCTATAGCATTTGTGAAGCAGTTGCAATTTGTCAAGCCAACTTCATGTCTGGCCCAGGTTGTGCACTTGGCCTTTTTGGGTTCAGGATTTGTGGATTAGATTCTTAAAGAAAACTGACAGATTTAGTGACAAACTTCAGTGGCAACTTCCTGGTTAAGTCCCCTGGTTATCGTTGACTATCTGAGCCCACAGTGGTGGGTGGGGTCTTATCCAACTTTCGTTAAAGCAAACGTAAAATTTTTCACTGGATTCAGTAGGTCGTGGGTCAGGACCTTGTGAGAAGTTCTTTTTCTGTTTTCTACTGTGTTTTTTGGACTAATCATAGCCAAAGGTTCAAAGTGAACTAGCCAGGGGAACAAGAAACAGCAGCAGAATTCAAAATTAGAGTTCTCATTGCTTTTGGTAAAAGGATGTTAAGCAAGCAGTGCCAGTCTGGATGAAAATTTGATTGGATTTGTGGGTATTTTTCCATTATAGATAATCTGAACAAAGAGTGTTTGTAAACCTGTACATAAATATCTAGGGCTCTGTCCTCCACTCCTGTGGCGCACCAAAAGGAGAACAGAACCCCTGAGAAATTCTGAACTTTTAAGATTCCTAGTGGTACTTAATTAAATCATGGTGTGCTTCAGGAGCATTTTACATGGCAGGTAGAGGGCTAGAAAGCTGAGCATTGTTTTCTCAGCAGGTCAGAACATGAAAAATAACTATAAGTATAGAATTCAATTATCACCACATTTGGGAACTTTATAATTACACCATAAAGCGGTTTTAGAAAGAGATCTTAATTAGTTTTGTATATGAAATATTAAGGGCTACCTTGCTATATGGAATATGTATGCAGACAAGCGAGCCAGAGGGAGTCAAAAAATGCCTCATCCTTCCCTTGTACTATTATGCAGGCAATCTAAAACATAGGCCTCTGTGGTTGCAGAAGTAATGTGCTTTTCCTTATGCCATCCCTGAAACATTCAGATTGGAAGGGGCAATGAATGGGTTCTACCTCTTCCCTGTCTTGTCTTCATCCCCACCTCATCCCACATATTCACCCTGCCCAGAGCAGCTGAGCCAGTGTGGGGTGAGCAGTCCAGGAAGTAATTTCTTGATGTTATAGGCCCCAGAGTAAATTGTTACCCTTGCAAACAAACTTAGCTGAGAGGAAGCTTTGCTCCCTAATTCCCTCCCTGAGATGCTTTCCTGGAGCTGAGCACCTACAAACTGCTGCTTATTATAGCTTGCTTCCTTGTGACAACAAACTAGGTTTTACGCTTTCATCCCTTCCCTCAGTAACTGCACAATAGCAGGTTCCAATATATTATCCAATGGAGCTCAGTCACTAGCGGGAAATGATTTCTGCAAACATTCATTTGGATTTGGAAACAAATCCAGGTTGGAGTGTGGGAGATCCTTTTGTGTCAGATTTGGGAAACATGCTGAATATTTTGAGTGCTATTCCGCAACACTTTTCAGATTTTTTCATTCAGTTATTGACTCCCCATATCCTGATTTTTATGATCTTCAGTCAGTTCTGAAGCTGGCCAAAAGATGCCACCTGTGAGAATGTGGCCCTTAGATTCAGTGAATACTTTGGGTAATATGTGCCTGTGACAGGCTGCTGAGTGCTGACCTCTTGGCCAGCCCTGTGCCACTCCAGCCAAAAGAAGGGCCCCAAAGGTAGGTAGCAGGACTGTTGTCTGAGTACCTGAGAGGAGGCAGCTGTCAGTTTATGCAGGCTAAGCAGGTGCCCAGGCTTCATTAGGCAAGGGGCAGCAGCTGCCCCGCTGACCCAAGAGGGTTTATATGCAGGTCCAGAATAGGAGGAGGAGTGGAAGGGAGTGTAGAGACTCTGCCTGTCTCGCTGAACAGCCCACAGACTGGTGGCCCAAGTAAAATGCTGTGTGGTGATGGGAAATTCACATGCACCTTGTAAATAGAAGCACTGGTGACTACAAGCCAGAGGGTCTTTAAGTCCTTTGTTCACTAGATGGGGCCTAAAGTGGTGGGAAACCTGTTACCGTGCTAGATGTAATTACTGTGTGCTTTGTACTGTTTTATTCCAAAATATAGTCACTATTTCCACATTGAGACTCAATATTTCTGTGCTTTATCAAATGTGAAAAGAATGGTAGGCTATTAATGAGATACTCTTCATAATACAATAAGCACTTTGTCAAAGACTGGTTAATTGTTTTAGGCAGTGTCAGATAAGTAGTGTTTGAAATTATATGTGCTCTTGCACAGCAGAATAATTGCCATTTTTCATCCCTAATGTTAATGTTTAACTGAATGAACAGGCAGAGAGCGTGAAGGAATAGAACCTGATTTTGGTCAAGCAGCTGTTTCTGCCATAGCCCTCATGTCTCTCCTTATTACGCTCAAATTTAACTGCTCTTATGTCCATTGTCCCTCTTTCCTTTTCTATTTTTTGCCTGTTGTTGCAAAACTTCTAGTGCAGAGAATAGGATACTGAGCTTTATCCAAAAGTAATGCTTAATATCACCACTTTTGTGGACTAACCAGAAGCTACTCTTTGGACAGGTCTATGCTGCCTGCCCTTTTGAGCAGCAGAAAAAGGGGATATACAAGTTTACTTAAAATAACTTGCATTATCTGTGCTCGACTTCCTTACTCCCAGCATATCCACTGTACTGAGTCAAAGGGAGAGGGCCTCCCTTCCGCTCAGCATTACCCACTTGCTGGGGTGGTGTTCAGGGATTGAACTTCCACGTCAGCTGAGCAGGTCTTCACATATTCCATCAGTTGATCAGGAAGTAAGAACTGACGGTGGTGAATTTGCAAGTGAAGGCAAGCCCTTTCTGAGACATATTATTCTGCGTGCTACATGCGAATTAGTTTGTCTGGCTCTAAGTCTCTATCCTCCACCAGCAGAATCACCCACTTGTGAGGCAAAAAAGAGAACTTAAAACACATGAATTCATCATTAGTAAATGACAGGCCTTCCTTCATGGCCGTGCAATTATCTAGATACTGCTCACATAATCCAAAGTCAAAACTGCCTGTCATTTTTAAACCAGCTTTCCATGTGATGATGAATCCAAGAGAAAGAACAAAACTTATGCACCACCTACTTCTTGTCTGTATGGTTGGAACATAACCAGAATAGTGAAGCACTGAGTGGAGAACTGAGCCCAAGGAAAGTGGAAAATGTGTGCCCCATTAACAACACTCCTTATAATATTCTTGGAATAATATTTTGGCACCATAATGACCTGAGGCACGAAGTTGCAAGTTTGCATGGGAGTAGCACCTCTGGAGGAGAAATGCCTTTGATATGGGGGGTTTGATTTGGCATTGCAAGTACTCTCTGCACAGAAGCCATTTTTCTCATGGAAACAGGTGCACAGATAGTGACAGTTGTGTTGCATTCAGATGGGTAGCTAATTTAGCTGAGCAGTGAAAGGTTTTCTGAAGGTGAAAGCAGGAAAAAAAAAGATTATTCAAATGTTGACAAGTTCCAGAGGGGTAGCGTGTTAGTCTGGTTCAGCAAAGCAAACAAGGAATCCATTCTGTAGGTTCTCTGTCTTCAAAGCGTCTGACAAAGTGGGATTTTTTCACATGAAAGGTCATGCAAAAAATAGGTTTGTTAGTCTTTAAGTATTGCAAGACTCCTTGTTTTTAAAGTCCTAGTTTTTAAGTATTGCAAGACTCCTTGTTTTTAAAGAAGTCCTATGGTACTTGTAAAGACAAACAAAATTAATTTATTGCATGAGCTTTCGTGGGAGAAATCCCACTTTGTCAGATGCTTGAAGATAAGTTTTTCATTTTCAAGTGTCTGATGAAGTGGGAGTTCTCCAGCAAAAGCTAATTAAGGTTAAATGACATTGTGGTAAAAACTACTGACTAGAAGGGGTCAAAAATGTTTTGAGGGAGCTTTCTTCTTTTGGAAAATTCTGTTCCAACTTTCAGTTGGAACATTTCTATTTCTACAAAATTTCATTTAAGAAAAAAATAAAACACTGAATGGAATATTTTGATTTTCCACTCTGAAATTGTTTTTATCAAAAGAGATGCTTTCAATTGACGTGAAAATGAATTTTCTCAAACAGTTCATTACATGGAAATTTTGAAATATCTTATTTTAATATGGAACAAAGATATATTTTGGAACAGTGGAATTTTTCACAGAACTGAAATTCCAAGTTTTAACCAGCTCTGCTCCTGTAACCATCAGTGGAGAATTTTAGGTGCCAATTTTCTTTGCATACGAGCAGCCTTTTTGTCATGGAATGCGTATTAACTTCAAAACTTCTTTTCTGCCAGTTCTTTATAACCAATGGTGAGACAGTCAGCATTTCACTTGTGGCACTTACTTATTACTTGCATCATGATAGTGCATAAAAGTCCGAATCAGAGATGAGGACCTAGTTGGGTAGGCACCATATATGACAAAAGATGGTTTAATTTCCTTTGTAATCTGAGTGTATGCTGGGACAACAGGTATATATTACAAGCAATGAGTAAGCATAAGATAACTGTGAGAATCACTGTTAGCATAATAAACAAAAGTCTTGGCACACCAAGTGCTCAGCCATTGATGAGCACTTTGTAGGCATCAAATGATGGTGAATTTTAAGGAGGCATGACCATAAACAATTTGGAACTAACCCTCACCCCAAATTTTAGGGATTATCTTAATAAATAAATGGAACCCTGAAGTGGAACAGTAACTCATTTATCTCTTTATTAAAAGTTGGCAAATTTAGTCATGTTACAAAACTATTCATTAAAGCAATATTCAACAGCTATTGTTTTGTTGTTTTTTAACTTTAACCCAACGCTCCCCAAAAATAAGTAAGATTCTTCATGCCCATGGGAGGAATTTGAAGGAGGGCATGAGTCTTTATGGGATTCCCCCCCCCCCCCCGTGCATATGAGTTAAATTCAAAAAAATTTCAGTTGATTGGGAATTGAATTAGGAGGAGGACTATTATATTCACTGCTATATAATCAATGTTTTAAAAAATAAACCCAGGCCTTCATTCTTCACAGGCGTGATTTTTAAACATTACAAAACCAATTATTTGAGCTATAGTAGTAGATTTTGAAGAGGAATGCATTTGTATTTGCGTGCAGAGGGGTGCTCTCACATGTACACGTATAGCTTGGGAGAAATGCACAGTATAAGGGGGGAAAAAACTTTGATGAAAACATTTCCTGTCAGAAAATTCAGCTGTTTATTTTCTGAATTTTGGGGTTTCAATACTGCAATAGTATGAACAGTTCAGCTAGCACCACTGTGTTCTGTGACTGCCCACTGTTCTCTTTATACTTCCTCTGCACTGGGTGCCTGGTGATTTTCCATTTTATATTCACTGCTTTCTAGCTTGCCATAGTGATCTCAACAAATCAGTACAGATTTGTAACACTGAGATTGAATCAGGGCATTTTACATTTCTCTCATTTGGGGGATATTTGTATGGTAGTTCTCTAATGTAAAGGCATAGAGGACAATAATTTTTTTTATTTTTATTTTTATTTTTATTTTTATTTTTATTTTTAATGACATAACCCAGAAACCCTGAACCATCCTTTTTAGGTAAAAGATTTAGGTAGGGGATATGTGACATGAAGATTTTTCGTGCTAAGTTTGCCAGGAAATCTAATAGAAGGAGTGCATTCTAAATGGTTCAAACACAGGGCTGGGAGCCGAGGGCTTATAGTTTATTCCTGCTCCTTGTGGTACCATAGACAATTTATTCTAATTCTCTGTGCCTGAATTTTGCTGTATCTAAAATATGAATGACGAACAGATTTTTTTTTAAATTGACTTTGAAATGAGGGGACGGGGAAACAGCTCAGATAGTCAGAGTAAAATCCTGGCTCTTGGCAAAACAGCCAGTGATTTCTGTGAAGTCAAGATTTTGCTTGCAGTCTTTTAAAGGGGCATTCAGGGGCATGGGAATGTAGTTTTGTATCATTTTGTTTTGTGTAGGGTAATGTATTATTTTTATTATGGGGTCAAGTCTGATGGTGACCACAGCTTGCCTCTCTGGAAGCAGCAAGGTTTCTTACAAATAATCTGTCATGTTTTGGTTTAATACATACATCACAGTGAACTAATCAATTCAGGAGAGGCATTAGACTTCAAACACTGCCACAAGGTAATGCACAGAGCTTGAGGAGAGCAGATTTAATAGCAAAGATCTATTTATTGGTCATTTATTACCATTCACATGCACTCACTGAGAAATAGAAGGTCATTTGTTCAGACCCAAATGTAGGAATTCAGTTTCTCAAGTCAGAAGCTAAAGCCCTGTGTGATTACAGTAGTATGTGACATACACGGATGTAATTTGTTCTCTTCTCTTGACCTTTCTTAGAAGCTTGCTCTCCTTAACCTCTCCTCTTTACTAGACTGAGGCAAGACACCAATTTCTTTTTGTCTCTAGAAGGGAATTGGGAAAATTTCTGTGGTTCCCTCTCAGAGCCAAGCAAGGGCAGGGGCGTTCTGTAGGGCTTAGCAGAGGTTCCCCACGCCATTCTGCCTATGCAGGGCTGAAGGAAGCTGGAAGACTGAATACATCCTTTTGGAAACGAGCTCAGCTTCAGGAAGCAGAAAAGCTTGCTGCCAGTTGGATGCAGGAGTTTGACTGATGGGGATAGGGTGGGAGTTTGCCCATGTTTCCTTGAGGCTACAGAGCACTGCACAGCTGGGCAGTTTACATGTCCCTCCTGCCTAGAACTCAATGCAGAATTAACTTGTATTCCAGCAACAGTTTTCAGCTACACATATACCAAGCTGATAGTGTTGACGGGGCTCAAGTCTTCTTGAACTTGCTTCTGTGGCATGGCAAATGATTGCAACATCACTATCCTTGGTGTATCTACACTGGTCCTGGAACATGAGTCCTTTTACTGGTACAGTTAAGGGGCCTAGTTCAACATTCAGTTAGGTGGCTGCGGTGGGAAGGGGAATGGACACGCACGTTGTCCTTTTCCCTTCTAATGCAGGAGAAGCCGGTTTATCCTTGTGGTACAGCTTTGAACAAGTCCTTATTAGACTAGGATCACCACAGATGTCCATCTCTATGAAATTTTCCTTAAAGCACTTTACTGGTAGACAATTAAGTGCTAATACAATTGCCCCTCTGTTTCCTTGGCAATAAACAGATACTTGAGAGTGGATAAAGTGGAAGACAAAGGCCAAGCCATTTCTCAGAATGAGGGAATCAAATTATTGCTGAGGACAACAGAGAGGAAATGGTGTTATTGCTATTAGAATGCCAGCTTAATGCAATGTCAATATGCTTGATTTTTAATTATCAACACTAGTCTTGATTTACTGCCGATTTCAGCATTGGCAGTGGGGATTCACTTGAAATAATATGTCTGAGAAGCCAGGACAACAATGACTGCTGTCCTTTATTCTGAATGGGCAAGGATGTCTACTGGAATTATAAATGAGTATGATTGGAAATCTTGTTCTGGACCAATAGCAGCTCAGCAAATAGAGGGTGAAATGGAGACATGTGGCTCTATCCTAGCTACTGGCGGGAATTAACATCGTATTATGTAATGTAAATCAAATAACTCAATGAATTGGAAGATCTTGAAATTTAACCTAAAAGCAGATGCAGTTGGGAAATCATTTCTGATATGCATTATTATACTTTTAATCGTTATTGAAGATGATTCTAATGAACCCATCCCCATAGCATCTTGGCAGAGTATGCCCTTGATTGAGGATGAATACCAGTAGCTTACAGTCTGTTTTTCATTCCTATACAAATGGGTCCTGTGTGCTTTAGATTCTTGGTAATGAAGAGGCCCCTGGTTTCTGGGATATAATATCCAATTTCCTGGGATTTAATTTGCATCAGATAATTTTGCACTGGTACAATCTGGAATTGACTCATGATCACTGCCAAATGTGTCATTTTCTCACTCTCAGAGCCTCAAGTGTTGGAGTCACTTCAGAACAGAAACATGTAATTAATCACTTCTTTCACATTTGACTATATATATTTAAATAATGATAATATAATTTTTAAATCTTCTTTGCTTATTCAGCAGTTAGGGCCAGATTTTCAAGTACTCAGTGCCCACAATTACAAGAGGAATTTTTGAAAGCACTCAGTTGCCATTTAGGACTGCATTAAGGGGGAGATTTTTCAGAAGTTAAACATATGTAAAAGTGTTTGCAGGATTGGGGGCTTTTTTATTTGGGGGCCTAAACAGGATCTTAGCTCTGCTGCGAATGGTGTTTGCTCTATAGACAATGAGAATGCACCAATGTCCTGATTTTATATATATGTACTTTTCTCAGTTGAGTCTCTTCCATAGTCCCCCACCCCTGCACCGATGCCCAAAGAGCACTAGACCTGCACAATTATTCTAATGGTGTAACGTAGAGATTCTTTTCTAAAATGTATGGCACTACATGTTATAAAATAGTTTCATTTCATTTGGGGCAAATTCTGTCCTCCATTATATCTATTTAAATCTGAAGTTACTCTGTTGAAATCCACATGTAGTAGTTGCTACTGGAGACAGTGGATACCCCAGGTACAAAATTCTGTAAATGAGACAGGACTGGGCCTAGTTTTTGGTGATCCGTTGTTTCCTGTTTGCTATTCAGATGCTTCATATGGATCAGATTGCGGTACTTTTACTTATGTAGAATAGTACTTTATCCATCCCATTAGTTTTAGTGCTCTTACTCAAGTAATAACTTACATGCCCATGAGTAAGAGTAGCAGCATCTAGCCAAAGGCAGAAATCACACATCATCCAGAAATCTCAAAACACTTTATAAAGGCAGGTAGGGGTGTCATCCCAGTTGCACGTATGGCAAGACTGAGCAAAGAGGTGTGATGTGACTTATCCAAAGTTTATGTGGTGAGGCAGTGGCAATTTCTCACTCCCAAATCTGTACACTTAACAGAAAACACTATCATCCTCTCACAATATGACACAGTTATTCATTTTTACGTTTATGGGTCAGAAATAGCTATCTAAACATGAATCTACATTTTCTCAGAAAACAACTGACCCATTTTGGCTGAAATTAAATAACTAACTATATCAACCTGAAGCAGACACCTGACATGGAAATTCTGAAGGTCAACAAAGTTGTAAGCAATTGAAAAAAAGGTCTTATAATGATAACTGTCAGGCAGTGTTATCATGACACCAGCCCATTCTATTGTTTATATAAGATATTGCATACTCTTGGTAAGTTAATATTTTACAGCCAAGAGACATGAAGTGGGGGAATTTTTCGAGTAAGGCCAAGTCTAAACTACAAACATTTGCTCAGATAGTAATGTTGGTTAGAGGTGTACAGCTTACTTTACTAGCTACAATGTCTCTTGTGGGATTTTTACAGAAATCACTAACTCAGGGTAGCTATTATCTTGCTGTGAAAACAAACCTTATTTGGCAGTAAAACAAACAAACAAGGAGTCCTGTGGCACTTAAAGTCTAACAAATATTTTTATGTTTTTCTTAGTCTTTAAGTGTCTTGTTTGTTTGTTTTACTGAATTAAACTAACACGGCTGCCCCCTTTGGATCTTATTTGGCGTGAAGACTTAGCCTAAGATTTGAATATCAGGTTGAATTGGGAAGAATCTCTCTTTATTTCTGTCTGAATACAACTTGGGGCTGGAATTCCAAGGAGAAGTCAGAGCCAAGACCCAACCTTTCGTAACATTACTACATAGCTCTTACATAGCACTTTTCATCCATAGATTTCCAAGTGGCCAAGTAGCATCAAACATGTAAAACTTTCATTTCTGTTCTGTGATCAAACTGAGAATGTCTTCTCTAGTTTAGCTTATGAGAAGTGTAAACCTCAATGTGTTAAGTAAGCGGCTTCTTTTGATTTTGGTCCATTTTCTCCCTGTTTTAAGAGAGATTTTCTTGCTTAAATCTTATATTAAGAAATTCTCCCAGTGTGTGGGTTTCTCAAAGGGGGAAAGAACAGTGCAAGTTTGGAGGGTAAGTGCTAAGAGTAAACAGTTCAGGGAGCTAAACCATCAACTCAGTCTTATGAAAAAGGCCAGACAGCTGTCCTCTCTCTTTGAAGCACATTGCAAAAGTGTGGCAGATAACATACTAGGGAGATGCTATGGAGGGAAGTCCTGGAGGAGATGTAACATGCAGGATGATGGGCTGTAGAGGCATGCACGTGCATATATACACAGAGCAAACATTTTGGAGCTAACCTTTATTTTCAGCAGACACTTCTCCCTCTCACATACAAACACATATGCAGGTTTACTGCACATTCTCCTTTAGCTTGCAAAGAATGTGAAGATGCTTCTTAAAAAATGGCTGGGTTGATACACAAAACTTCAGTAAACCACAATACTACATAGTATTCTTATCATTGTATAATGCATGTGGAATAGAACATGAATTTAATTTTCAAATACAGCCCATTAATATTGAAAAAAAGGGTCCCCTAATGGAAAGTGGGTTTGTTGCTTTTTTGAAAAATAGCATCTCTCTGTGGAGTGCACCCTTACTGAGGTCAGGCAAATATTTGAAGCTAATGGAGTGGAGATGGCAGTGTTGTTCTGAATGATGATGAACTACTTTTTGCCTGGGGCATTAATGAATCATAAGGCCTCTTTTACCAGGAGAATTAGCAGAATATTCTTTTGAAAGACATTCATCTGTATTTTGTAAAGCGAAACAGTTGACACAACATGAAGAGTAAGCCTGTCTCTTTCACTGAATGTATTTCTTTTCTTGCACTGCACATACCAAATGATTTACCTAATACCTCTCTGTAGTCTATTCCGTTTAAGTGTGACAGTCAGAGACAGTATTTTTATCTGCTGGAAACAGGTGTTCCAGCATAAACATTCAAATGAGCTTGAGGAAATCTGCAAGAAGCAGGGGAAAAACATTTTAATTACTCTAAGAATCAAAAGTATATGGTTTAGTTGTGATGTGAAGTTGAAGCTTGCTGAAATTATGAGGAGGAGAAATAAATTAACAAATACCATCCTTTCCTGAAAAGATACAACCATGCTGCACTTGGGATTTTAAATATTCCATTTTAAAAACTATTATTGATCAATATAATCTCTATTTGAAATGTGAATATTTAAATACTGCATAGCATTAAATGTAGAATGAAGCATTATTTATAGCCTGTGTTGTAGTGTTTCAGGACACATTCAGACACTGCATGCAGTAAAAATGGTAGGTATAGGTAAACACAATAAAATTGATGCATAAGAAGAGTGTTCTGAGATCCAGGGTGACAGATAACATACTGAACAACAATGTGCAAAAGGGATATTTTTGCCTAAGGCACAATGGAAATACTCTACCGTCTCCCTGTTAAGGGATGTCTAGGTCCCATCATGATAAGGAAATCAACAGCTTTCTGAACAGCCACGCAGGCCAATGCAAACTAATGTGAAGTGGGCAAAACTTAAAAAAAACCCAAAACACATAACCAAAAATCACTCCTAAAAAGGAGACATTATAGGAAATTCTGCCCATGAGCAGAACTTAAAATGGGTGGATCACACATTTTCCCACTGTCGTGGAAAACCCAGCAGGCACAGAGAACAGAGGGATGCTAGTTTACATTTATAAGTCTCCCAGTAGTAACTGACACAAACTTCAAAGTTATCTACCTGAAAAATGTTGAGGAGTGAGCTGACTCTGCTCCCATTTGTATTGTTCATTCTCTGGAAACTAAAGCTTAGGCTATGAACTTTAGGGGCCTATCTGTAGCTTAAAAAGAAAAAAAAGGCGTTATTGATTTTCTTCTTGCTTTCACCATTAGTTCTTAAGTCTCCCACTCCATCCACTGTGATGCTTTTGACAATCCATTAAGTCAGTGGAACAAGTCTGAGGTACCTAGCACTTTCAGCAATAAGGAGCAGGTTAAAAAGTGGTCTTTATTCATATCTAGTAATTACTTTTCACATTCAGTATTATTAATCAATAGTCATCTGGCTGTATGATGGGATATGTAGAAAGTGCAAATACATCAGACTCAACATTTGTGCCATGTTATACTTGTATTATAGAGATGCTGCACGTCTGTTAAAATTCACTCACGTTGCCAGGTTTGAATAGATTGTTGTGAAAGTGCAATTTTGAAACTCAATACCGTTTTAATGGCATCACCAACAATGCAATAGAGAACCCTTAAAACCTTATGGGCACTTCAGCTGCCAATTTTCATGTCTAATTCTTACAGCACAGAAAAATTAAGTGTGAATTATAACAAAGCCATGTTCCAAAAATATTAGTATTTTCAGTTACATACCTAAAATAGAAGTTTTTAAAGAATGAAACTTCATTGACAGACTGAAAATTCCAGGTAGAACCCATGTAATGTGCTGATGAATATACCACCAAGAACTTAGCATTAAAGCAGCTACTGAGCTGGTACAGTAGAATACTAGGTTTCTCCATGGTCTGACGTGCCATGTATGTATCTTGTATTCAGCAATACATAAGCAATAGCTAACTACCAAGAAAATACACATTTGCAGCTTTAATTTTCTGCTTTGTGGAATTAAAACCACTAATCAAAATAGTATTTCATGTGATTTAGTACATACTTTTCTGCTATTAAATGGGAAAATTGACTCTTTCTCTAAAAGGATGTTGTCGATGCATTAGAAGTAGTTTAGAGGGACATAACTAAGCAGATCAAGTCCAGAATTTAGGTGCTACTTAAAAAGGAGGAAAAGCTGCATCCTATATGCTAATAAATGTATGTGGCTAGAAGTTTTATTTTCAAAACTCATCAAAAATCCTTTTTGAAATGGGGAATAAAATGCAGAGAGCTCAAACCATACATTGAGAGCTGGATATTTGAATACCGGTTTGGTGTGTTTGGATCTGGTATTAATTCAACCATAGGTTTAAAAGAGAGATTTACATGTTTGTGCACAATCTAGACTTTGCAGTACTGATTCAGTTTGTGGGAACTTGATTTATTTTAAGTGTCTTAATGAAGTACAATAAACAAACAGCAAAAACATTCAAATTTTAAAATGATTTTGGATGTGTTATTTGCATCAAAAGTAGGGAAATTAGTGTTGTCTTTCAATAGCATCAAGTAGCTGAGGACCAAAGTTATTGGACTGGATACAGGAATTACCAGGTGAAACTCTGTGGCCTCTCTAGTGCAGAATGTGACACAAGATAACCATCCTGACACGTTCCAAAGGGGGATCTGTGTCAGTCTAGTTCAGTAAAACAAACAAGAAATCTTGTGGCACTTAAAATCTATGAACCCATATGTTAGATCTCTGGAATGTATTTTAAATCCTCATTTGAAATGCTCCAGGAATTAAACTGATTTATTGCATTTGAGGAAGTCATTAGTGAAAATAAGAGCCCTGAAATTGTCAGAAATATAAAGGCCCATAGAAAAATGTTTTATTAATCTAATTTAGTAAAAATAGTAGATTTCTTAAAATAATACTCAGAATTTACATAGCACACTTTACAAAGAGGGTTAAATATTGTTATCCTTAATGTATAGGTGGGAAAACTGGGGCACAGTGAGATTAAGTGACTGGTCCAAGGTCATACAATAAGTCAATAAAAGAACCAAGAATTGAATCCATATCTCCTGGCCCCCAAGTCTTTACCCTGTTCAGGGGACCACATTATCTCTCAATACAGGTAGCACAAGGAAAGGAAAGGGCTGTGGCAGCCAGAGGACATAGGTTCTGGTCAGTCTGGTGGCACCATATATCTATTTTCATTTGTATTTGTCAAAAGATAGCTTGTAGAGATGACAGATTTTTTTCTCATAGATAATTTTTATTGTTTCAGTGATGCATCAAAACTAAAATATGATTTTGAAATGTCCCTCGCTGCCCCATGGGTGTTTTTAGTTTGGATGCCTTATGCTGTCTTTCCCCCCTAGTTGTAGCATATACTCTCTAGTAGGACTACATCTACTGTGTTGTACCACAGTCTGGCCCATTGGAAAGGAGAAGTGGGGCATCATGGCAATTACATGGCTGTGGGGGATCCGAGTAATGAAGTCTAGTGGGGGAGCCCAGTCCATAGAAGAGAACAAGGGCATGAAACACAATTTTGATGGAATATTTTAACCAGCCCCATCATTCATGTCATAGGAAGCCACGCAAGGGCTCAAACAATGCTAAGTCCGGTTTCTTTATGGTGCAGAGGAAATTATTAACAGGTCATTTGCCAGCCATTCCCATAGAATTATAATGGATACATTTAGAAAGGAACTTATACTCAGTTATCTCTGTATGGTAGTTGTTAGAAAACGTGGACTTGTTGGTAATAAACCACTGTATTTTTGTTCCTGGGTGGTGGCATGACTCGAGGGAGGCCAGAGCTTCCATACTCAGTCCTACAGGTGACCCATTAAGACATGAAAAGACTCAAATCCTTAAAATATAAACCCAGATACCCATGTTTTTAAAGGTTTACCCAAATACTGGGGACCCCTGCAAAGTTCTAATACACGATCCACTCTGATCACCACTGTCTTGGCTTCTCTGGGTGAAAAACATTGCATAAATATAGACTGTATTATCAGCTTTGCCCACTTGCTGCTGCATTCTCTGATTCTCTCAGTGTCTACTGATTCTTCCTCTTATTTTTCAAAGATTCTTCTCCAAAAAACATTTCCCCTCTGCATAGCTAAATTGCAGCATTACACTCCACAGAGAATGAACAGTTTCCATGCTTTCTGTTGCTTCGTTTAGAAGAGCTCAAGGACTCTGGATGACAACACAGGCACATTTTTAAAATGTCAAATACTCATATTAGAACAGCTTGGTTATTACTGCATGCTCATCAGGGGGCAGAGAAGTCAAGAGATGTATCATCAAAGAAGGAGCTGGAGGCAACTGTTGCAAAGCTAGAAACATGCAGTGATGCACAACTGGGCAGTGACATGTTAAAAATGAACACTGACCTTTTTTGGGAATATACCCAGTGAATTATAAACAAACACCTAAAGTTACAAATGTCACTGATTCATTGACACTTGCGGGTTCTGTGTGGGGAAAGGCACTCCCTCTCCAGATAATGTGATGTGGTAGTCTGAAAACTAGCAGGCAAAAATAAACACATCATTTTGAACATGAACTGGCAGGAGTCATACACCAGATCTGTCATCTGGATATTAAAGAAATACACTCAAATCAATGCAGAAATAGGGACAGCTATGCAAACAGATGACAGAAACCTACAGAATACACTGCAAGGGGTTTTGTCATTATTGAGAGTCACATGGCTAATTCCCAGCATGTTGATTTCTGTCTCAAATATGTTTTATTCTGAACACATTACAGCATGATTACACTGTGAGTAATGCTGGTAATCCCTTCACTGAACTGTTTCCCGCACGCACCCTCCCTCCCACCTACCCAATGGTTTCCTTCTTTCCTAAACATATGGCAAACCAGAGACAATATAAATATCCAGAAGGAAATCCAATTTGGCCAGCATGTACTGACTAAATCTGGCAGATTTCATCTAAAGGCTCCTTGGTAAATATTTATAAGCACTTTGAATATTTGAAATAATGGTTTCTTTGAAAGCTGGCCCTGAAATCTATGACATAATTCGAGCTTGTTACTTTCTCTGTTTTACGTGTTTGTTTTTTCACTTTTTGGATTTTCAATTCATTTTCACAGAATTCCTTCTTTATTTTTCCTGCCTTAGTAAATTACATGCTGTCTACAGATATTGTTCTTATTAAAAATTTTAATTAACTTTTAGTGGGCACATACATATATTACCAAGACAAGAAGGAGATATGAAAATCTTTGCAGAATACCCGTACATTGCAAACTAAAAAATCTCTTCTATTTTTCTAAAAGCGGATGTACTTTCATTTGTTTCTAAGATAAATGTGTTTATATAGCCAAAAGTAAACTCACTTGTGCAATTTGCTTTTCATTATCTTAAGTATGACCTAGTGGATGTAATGAAGGTTCAAAGAACGTTTTATTATATGCAACATATCAAATACATGGGGAAAAAATATCTGGTTATAATAAGTAGTAATAGGCTATGATTCTTTCTGGGCTCATTAATTATTCTGAAACAGTTATATTAATAAGACTTTAATTAACTGACCTAAATGATGGCCTGTTGAGTATTTCTCTTGAGCAACACACATCTTGCTTTTGCATTTATCTGCCATACCCTACACTGTAGGTGTGGGTGTGATTCCTAACAGGTTGTAATTCCTAATTTCTTCATTGGTGGCCTTGTGCTTGGATAAACAAAATCTGTTTGACAAAGTTATAATGACCAGCTGTAGGTACAGACTAATTTACATTCTGTGTGTTGTGCGTGCCTGCAAAAATAAGCTGCAGAATGGGAGACCAAAGGTGATTAGGGAAATAAGTAATTAAGCCAAGTGTCAAAACTCACAACATTGATTGAATCTGGGATATACCAAATACACACAGTAAACTACTTTCAAATGATTTATTGGCCTCTTGCAGCAATTATTATTTGGTGAATAATCTCCAACAAATAAATAAGGTTGAGAAAATGCAAGTTGTCTGTTGACAGAACTAGAAGCGAAATTCATCACAGGCTGTGTATATTATTGTCAAAGACTATATATTATTTCTAAAGATATTATTTGTAGAGTTGCATTAGGTTCTGGTAGTGTTCTGTTGGATACTAAAGTAGAGTTCAACTGGATATTAATGTAACTTGGGTCCTGATTCAGGAAAAAAAGATTGGCTCAGTAAAGTCATTGTTTAAGCACACACTTCAGTGCTTTTCTGCACCAGGGCTTGAGGGCTATGAACCACAAGTTCAAAAGTCATTCTAGAAGGTTACGTTTTATCACAAACAAGGGAGCACAGTCTTTGCTGAGCACTCCCATGCAACACTCAGCACCTGCAACTTCCACAGAAGTTTGTCAGAATGGAGGGTGCTCAGCTCCTCACAAGACTGGCCATAACATTGCAAGATCAAGGATGGGTTTTCTCCCCTGCGGTCAGATATATACTTCTGAGAAAACCCGAACACCTAAGAAGTAAACATTCCTGGTGACGAAGAAGCATGACCGTTAAAATTTAGTTCCTATGACGGCTCTTCATTTGGTTTGTAAATGAATTTTGTTGAGGGCCAGGGCAAGGCATTTCATTAACTAAATTTGTCAGCTCTTGCTTTATGCATTATTTTTTAACGTTAACTGTGACAGCATCCCTTTGAACTGAGCAGCTTCTTTCTGTGGCAGTTTAGGTGGCTTTGAACAGATGTAGAGACGTGACAGAGTTCATTTAGAACATAATCAACAGATAATAACAGGGTACTCAGTGAAATAGCAGTGAACGGCAAGTGTCATCAGCCTTTTCAAAACAGGAAAATTAGACATTTTTATCACTGCATGCACAACAGGGTCAGAAGAAGCAGGAAAAGACTAATTTAGAAGCCTTTTATTATGTTCTAGGGTTTTTAAAAAATGTTGCTGTATTGCAGTAAAGTTTTAAAAAAAAATTCTTTCTCTCATTACGCTCTGTACCTGTCCTATGGGAGACAATATACTTCCCTATAGGAATTATATGAGGTAGATTGTTTTATTCTTTCAAGTGTATGGGTGTTTCATGGGGCCCAACACTTCTGTCTTAACTGAGAGTTGGGAGCACTCTGTACCTTTCCAGATTAGATGCCAAATATCTGTGAGTAATAGGTTTCACTGCAAAATACTTTGGTTTATTTTACCACCCTCATATCCCTAAAATGCATAGGGAGCACTTATGAGTGAAAGGTTCAAACTACTGCCATCAGTGAGGCACATAATTTATACAGCTTAATGAACTTGCTGTTGTAGTGGGACCCAGTTAGCCTGCTTTGCTCTGATCCTTGACTCCAATGATACAATCTATCGCTCTGGGATGCAAGATAAAATGTCGTCCTCAGCTAAGTGCACCTAAGGTCAGTGATCTAAAGTTCGGCATGTGAGCACACACAACTGAGTCAAAATAAAAAGTGGAAATGCTATGGAAAGCCATCCCTACTTCCCTTTGGCATTTCTCTTTTGATTGCTGGCTCCACACATCATTTACTGTTGCCTGAGGCCTGAGTCTTCGGTCCCTTGAGAAGCATAGTGAAGTCTCTTGTTCTTCTGCAGGCTGCAGCTGTCTCAAATGGCTCCACAACCCATTTTGTTCTGTCTGGCCATGAGTCACACCAGCCATTACACATTCCCAGACACATGGGAAATACACTAGTCGTTGGACATTCTCAAAAACATGGGGCATTTTACAGTATTGACACATAAGGACAGGATAAACTTGCATTCATCTAACACTGCTGTTAATATACCAACCCTACTGCATGCCACCCTTCTGTCTCCTAGCCCTTAAGATTGCATCTGGTTCAGTATTTTGTGTACTTGATCCTCACTCGTTGCATTTGTATCTCTAAAACACTCGTATGCAAACTCTAATTAGAGCCTGTTGGAAACAAACTGACTGGCTTCCCAAATGTCATAGTATTCTGTGTTTACTAAAGAAACGCAGATTATGGGTAGCCAACAAAGAGTCATATAAAAAGCTCTTGAACAAGGGCCTCTCCACACGTCATGCCGCAACTTAATTCAATCAATAACTCATTCTGCTATCTAGATATACATTTGCATTTTAAAGGTCATTCTCACAGCTCAGCATCGTAAAGAAACTCCTCACACATGTGCTTGTAATTGTGATCTGTTTGGAGAACTCCCTATCCTAAAATTCCATTTTAAGACTTATAGAAGGTTATTACTGTGGAGTTCAGTTACTGTCCTACCAGCATGATTGCTGGCCAGAGAGCTGGTTAGGTATTTTTCCCTACACAGTTGGTGTCTCTGTTTAGCTATCACTGCTCCTTTCCGCTTCAAAAGGGGCAAAATAGCTTGGAACATAAAGTTAATTCAGGATGTGTCCAAGAACAGGCAATAGTCATTCACCAGAGCAGAAAAACTGTGCTTTATAGAGGCTATATCTCTCCTGAATTTCACCTGTAGGAGCACACAAGTTACATTACTTGTCTTTTTAGAGATACCTGTATAGATAAATAGTACATGTTCTCTCCTTAGACACCCAGAAAGAAAAAGTGCTTTGAGCTAACATACATTAGAGGAGGTCAGATGACTTGGAAATGATGATGAGAGTTGCTTAAAATGAATCTACTAAGGGTGATGTTTGAGTACCTTACAAGAAGTTTATAAATAGAGAACCTTACAAAATCTTAGCAGTTTTCACACTTTTTTTAAGTGCCAGGCTAAATAAGTGTCTGCATGACCTGGGACAGTTTGGCATTTCATTTCCAACTCACTTGTTTTTCCACAGCTTCCTATTTTAACAATTTCTACAGTTCAATGCAGGACCAGACTCTTGTTTAGAAACTCTTTTTTTTATGTGACCTAGATGTTTCCTAATTATTGAAATCTGTTTTGTTGTAATAAGGACTATGGCACAGGACAGAATCTAAAGAAATCCTCAAATCTATCAAATCCTCAAATCAGTGTGATCAAGATACCTCCCACAAAGAACAGCCTGTCGTGAATTCTGATCTCAGCATTTGCCCTGCTTCTTAATTTTACAAAAATCTGCATATAAACTCTTTGTGATGCCTGTTCATGTTCATCTCCCCTCACACTATTAATACAGTGTTAAGATGCACACCTCCATTGGCGCTACAGGTCTACTTTAACTTTTTAAAGCTGTATTACATATGATGCCCAGCAACTTCAGCAAGAGATCTGACTGTGAGGAAAGCAGAAAGGGGCCTATACCCACCTCTGACATTAACCCTTTATGTAACTCTCTGGGCAAGTCTCTCAATGGCTCTGAGTCAGATTTACAAAGTTACTTAGACACCTAAGGATATACACTGGATTTACAAATATGCCCATGGGTCTGTCTACACTGTAATGTAAGATCAGGATTAGTAGAATTTAATTCATCAGATTTTGGATTAGTAACTCCAGATTAGGATTTGCTGAACCCTGGGTTCAGACCTGGGACTCTAGCACCTATACTGCATTATGTGGGCCTGAATCCAAAGACCCATATCCCACGCTTTCTTTTTCCTTCCCAAAATATGGCCGTTCTAGTTCTTTCTTTGTGGTGCAGTGAGAGAAAGTTTGATGATCTACCAAACTTGATTGTGGGAAAGTTTGACTATCCACCAAATTTGACTGTCCAGAGAACAAAGAAAATTGGCCTATGGGATTAAGGAATGCTTTTGGTAGATGTCCAGGGCATGAGCCCAGTGGGGCTGCACCTACAATAGGGCTTCAATCCAGTGTCCCTTCATCCCCACAGGATCCTGGATACAAATGGTGTGTGTAGACAGAAGAGGGAATAAGCTTGAGCTAGAGTTCAAACTAGAGTTTTACGTTGCAGTGTGCACATAACCCTAGAGATCAGGCATCTCTGTAAATCCAATATTAGACGCCTGTGTGCATTTTTAGACACCCAAAGACCTTTGTAAATCTATCACTTGGTCTGTTAGTTTATTTCCTATTAAAGAGGGTCTAATAATAACGTCTAGTTTACAGGCTGATGTGCAATTTAAATAATTATTGTTTGTTCAATGATTTTAGATCATAGGCTAAGAGATTTTATGGCAGAGTAGTATGCAACTAAGTCTGAATGTTAGATATAATAATTGAGAATATGTAGGAATACAGCACCAAGCAGCTCTTATCATTTAATCAAAGACAGGTTTAACTGTCTTAGTTTTAGGTTGATTGCTTAATTAGCTGAGCAATTGAACTGAATTAATTTGAGATCTTTCAAAGTTGTAAGGCTCATGTTGTGTCAATTTGTATTTGTTGCTTTGAGTCTTTACAGAGTTTATTTTGCTAAAAGAGGTAGCAGTTTTTCTTGTAATTCAGGTGAATTACATTGAATTCATTTAATACCATTAAATGTCACATTTTGGTGTGAGTATATATAAATAAATCATATCAGCTGGATATTCCTCCACCAGTTTTGCTAAGAGATCTATCCACTTAATGATATTGTTTCAAATAACATTTACTGTTGCTATATTTTCTGAACTGACTGATAGTGAAACCCTCAGGAGAACACTTTTTTTCTCTTCTTAGGATATGGTGGAAGCTGAAGGCAAAGGAAACACAAGATATGTGGAATTCTGCCAAAGCAAAATATTATTTATACTCAAATAAAAGAGAGGATGAAAATGAAAGGGAATTTTCAGAAATGTGGGGTTGTCATTACACCCTAAAAAGATCAAAAGGGATGCCAAAAAGTGGCATGAATTCATGAAAATTAATGATTGTCTTCCTATCTGTCTGTCATTTATATTACCTATGTCACCACTGTACCTAACTAAGAAGAGCAGAGTTATGCTCTTTCACCACAAAAAAACTACATTAACTGATGGAGGTGATGTTCATTTACTATGGACGAAGTCCACAAATACTTATAAAAATGTAAATATTCCCCAATTCAAACCAGGCAGCTTCACATACCTCCAGCCAAGTTTTTACACTGATAAATCCTGAATGTTAAGTACAACTGGCTTCTAGTTTTTATTTTTAAAATGTATTGTCAGGACATGGCAGTAAATAACATTTGTTTTTCTTCATTTCATTAGAATGATTACAGGAAGTTATCTATGCAATGCAAGGACTTTGTGGTGGGTGTTCTGGATCTCTGCAGGGACACAGAAGAAGTGGAGGCTATTCTGAATGGAGACGTGAATGTAAAAGTGTGGCCTGAGCATCACCGTCCAAGCCTCAGCAGAATTAAGCTTGCCATTAAATATGAGGTCAAAAAGGTAAGATTTTGCCTTCATTGCCTTGTCACTACATCTTACATGCCAGATTCTGCTTCTGTTGAAATCAGTGGTAAAGCACCGCTTGATTTCAGTGGGATCAGGATTAACCTTTGGAATTATGCCTTTTATTACATTAGTGGCAAGGTGGTTGTGGATTTTAATGTGGCCAATGTTACTGTTAAATGGTTAATTATTATGAATCTGATGGTGCCTTTAAATTGTTAAAAGAAATATTGGATGGCTCACAGGATCGGTAAAATTATATAGGGGCCCCTCACCTCTCAGATGTGGAAGAGCTTTGTAGTTGTCCAAAATCACTGCTGTTGCAGCATGCTGTGTTATTGTAGTCATATCAGCAATAGTTTATTAGAGAGACAAGGAGAGTGAGGTAATATCTTGTATTGGACCAGTTTTTACCAGCGAGACAGACAAGACCTGAAGAAGCACTCTGTGGAAGCTGAAAAGTGTCTCTCTTTCACCAACAGAAGTTAGCCCAATAACCTGCCTTGTCTTCCTCATTACCATTGCAAGACTGCTTGATTACCTTCATGAAAATAGTTTTTCACTGGGAGGTGGTTTCAATTCAGCCCAGCTGAGGGATTTTGTTTGTTTTGATTTATGGGAAGAATGAGGAGGAAAGGGATCCATATGCAAGGCTCTTCGTTCCCCTGCCACAAATTACAAAATAAATTAAAATAAACCGTTCACAGATTGCTAAATGCTCCTCCTCACTTCCCCCACCAACCTGATTTCCTTTAAAAGCTCATCTCCACAGCATCCTGAGTAAATAGTGGTGCTTAGCAGCATGCACTGAGGTCAACAGACTATTTCATACAAGGAGAAAGCCTGTTCCAGAACCAATAGCCCCTCACAGAGATCAATTACAACCAGCCCCTTGTTTTTTAAATCAAGTGAGATCTAGTTTGAGCACAACTGCTGATTCTTACTGCAGCAGTGTGTCACAAGCCATCACTAGTTGACCTGAGACTTGATGCTGTGGGTCTTTTTTTTGCCATGTAGACAAACACTTAGAGGGAGACATCAGACATCAGCCTCATCAAGTCATCCAACTGCTTTCCCCACTTCCATTCATCCCAACAGTCTTACCCAGCCTGAGCTGTAATCCATGCCCCCTGAAAGTCAATGGGACTTACCCTCAGAAGTCACTTAGATGGTTTTCAAAAACTCACTCTTTACATACATTGGAACAAGTGGCAAACTCCACACTTAGCCTTTAAGTAGGAGACAAGGCACCTGTCTAGATCTGGCAAGAAACAGCATTCGAATTCTCAAAAAGACAAAAGGTTAACATTATTTACAGAACTTGAATTTCATAATATTCTGTATTGGGCACGCCTAAATGTTCCCACACCAGGATATTCCAGTGCTCAAAAATATTCCCTGAGGTTTCCAGCTAACAGGCTGCCAAGGAGTGAGGAGCCTGGGTAGCCAGACTCCTATCTATCCTGCCAGGTAATTAGATACTGGAATTACTCTCAGAAGATCCTGCTCCTTTAAAGAGAGAGAGAGAGAGAATCCCGATATCTGCTCCTGCTAATGCTTATGGTCAGGTCAGTTTCCCTGCTGCTATTTTGTCAGTATCAGTCAGCTTTTTGGATTGTAAGCCCTCCAACAGTCTATATGGAGGCTACTGAGGAACCTCGCTTATCCAGTTAGAGCTGGGAAGCCCAAGTTCTCCAGCCAAATGAATTGCCAAGGACTGAAGGAGCCTGGTAGTTTGGGCTTCTCAGCGATCTGGTGTGTGGGTGGTTTGCTGGTTCCCTGGAAAGCTTCTGAGGCCTGAGGAACTTGGGAATAGAGGATTTGAGGGCTTCTGGGGTACTAAGAAGCTGGGGGCCATGGGCAAGCTGTCAGAAACCTGCTTGATTTCCATCAAAATGTCACTGAAATCAACAATTTCCCATTGAACAATTCTATTGCAAGAAATCGGTATTCTCTGATGGAAAAATGTGTTCTGTCGGAAAATTTCTGAACAGTGCTACTGCTATAGACAAGGAACCATCAGTTTAATGGACAAGTAATAATGCAAATATGAGGTGGTTTATACATTGGGAAAGGCAAATTTTGACAGTGGATCAGAAGGTGCTGGTTCTCTCTTACACAAGTGCTTAAATGACATGTGCTCACATCATAAAATTGGCACCCTTGATAGTTTGTTCCCTGGTTGGGAACAGGGTCAGTTTGACTGATAAGAAAATGAGGCCCTGGCTCAGGGCTTTATTTACTTATGGGTGGCACAGGCTAGCCCATACGGCAGGCTCCACTTTCTCACCCCACCTCTGGGCTGGCCTGCTCCAACCCTAGGGAAGAACAGCTGGCCCAGAGGATGGGTGAGAGCGCAGAGATGCTCCGTCCCTGGGCTGGCTGTTCCCCACCCTGGAGCCGAGGCTGGGTTCTGTCCCCCACCTCCTCCTACCATGCTGTCAGGGGTGGACACAACATTGAAAGCTGGCTTGGGGCTTCAAAGCCCCGTCAGCCAGCCCTGGCTGGGAACACAGCTGGGTATGGCAGCTGCTGACTGAGCACCCAGAACCAACTTAACGTTTAAGCTGAATTAGTGCACTTTGTTAATTGCAACTAACTGCCCTAATTCAAATTTATTTAGTTCAAACTAAGGCTTAATCCTGGTCTATATTACTCTTCATTCAAACTAAAATTGAACTAAGTGCTTAGTTCGAACTAAACGCAGGTGTTACTAATTTGAACTAAGATTTCATTAGTTCAAATTATGGAATTCCTTAATCCGAAGTAGTGGAAGTCTGTGGTGCATGGGGACTAAATTAGTTCGAATTAAGACTCCTTAATTTGAACTAACTTGTCAGTGTGGTTGCACCCAGTGATATCTGTGACCCTCAAGTCAAAAATGTTGGGAACCTCTGGTCTGTGCATGCCATTTTCCAGTGATGATGCAGCAACCTTGACATTAGCAATGTTGTAAGCACCATTTTAGTCAGAGCATGGACCATGGTTTCCATGAGACTGTCTCCACTAGTACTTACAGAGAGCCGCAGATGGAGTTGTAGATGCACCCATAATTCTTTATTCATCCTCAGGGTTTACCCTCCAGAAAAGACTATAAACCATGAATGCTAACAATAGGGAGAAGTCTGTGTGTGTATTCTTCAGCTAAAGAGAAGATATCGATCTCCAGGGCTCTAAATCTGTCACATTTCATGAACACTAAAAAGAAATGAAGCAACTAAGGTTTTCCCTAGCTGCTCCTATTCAAGTCAGTGTTCCCTTTGAAATCATTAGCAAAACTCTTATAGCCTTCGGTGCAAGCAGTTAGGCCAACACAGAGCACTTTTGAAAATCCTCCTCTAAAACCATTGAGAGAATGTATGCTGATGTGGCAGTAAATACATTTAACTGATGCTAAAGTATTTTCCTGATCTTTTACTGAGTATCAGAAAATTAAGCTTCAGCATTTGCTAAAAGGCCTTCCTGTTAACCCTTGCTTCTTGGCGTTATTGTTCCTTTCTGCTAATCTTTATACTGCCCAAATGCACTGAAGAGTTAATAAGGGTTTCATCAATTCCAGCAAACTCTTCTTTAAATAGACACTGCATCAATCTCATCCATTCTGTGTTGAAGTGGAGAGGGCAAGGTTTAGCTATGTATTTCTACCAGATCTGTTCTTGACTGTATAAGCAAATAAATCAATATTTAAAAAAAAAATACTCTAGGACCTCTTCTTCCACTCTTTGAAAGATAAGTACCCATGTACTAACTACCACTCCTTCGATCAGGTCAAATTTTTAAAGGTAACTTCGTCTGCATTGACATTACAGTAGGATAATTTAATTAGGGCAATAAATAGGGATATATGAAAGGGGTATTCAGAGCTGGTCATCTGAGTGTGTGGAATATATTTTTAAAGTAGAAAAGAGAGGAGGAAGTAGTTTTGTTTGAGAAAATGTTTAAAATGTTCTGCTGTATGGAAGTTCGCTCTGTGAATGACAAATTTGGTTCTGGCAAATACTGGGTCAGGAAGGCTCAAATTAATGATTTCAACAATGTGCTTTGATGGAAATTGGGCTCCTGAATTTGGGCTTAAGGAGTCATTCCAAATTTTCCAGCTAACATCTGCTGTCTCCTTTCCCCACCAGCTGCTCAGTTCTGCCTCTCCACAACATTGCTGTATTAGCCAGAGAAGGTCTCTTCCTGTTATGGAAGCAATTAATGAGAAACTTAAAACTCTTCATCTAAATGCTTTCATAAGGGGACAAATGGCGTGGAGCTTGTTTGGGTTACAGAAAGGAGCTGGACAAATTGTTCTTCACAGGATGGTGCAGCTATGCACTGTCCTATACTCACAGCTAAGTGTAAGAATTAATTCAACCCATCCCCAGTGGAACTCCTTTACACAAGTTGACAGAAATCTGCTGCTAGTTCATTGAATTTTGTGCGCTTGTATAGCTGCAACTCAGAACAGAATTTGCCTTGGTGTTCTTTAAGAAGGCTAACTACTTTGAAATACCTTGAAGTGTATCATCAAAGAACAACCCCTAGAAGACTTGCAAGGCAATAGCTATAGTGAAACTTGTGAGAACTCCAGACACTTTTTGCTAAGTGCATCGAGTCTTTTGCACTGGTTTCTTTCATTCTATGTTTCTCTTACAAGTAAGGTACTCATCTCTTAAGTCCAGAGAACTGTGAAACTGTGAGTTTGACAAGATGTAGCTGAACTGCTGTCAATCACTGCACTGCCTTCCCCATACTGGTTCCATCAGCTCCTTAGCCAGCTCATTTTAAAAGCTCATCATTAGTGAATGCATTAATTCATAATGCATGCCCAGAGCTTCCCTACTGACAGGCCAGCTTTTGAGTGTCAGATGAATCAAAAAAAAAGTCTGTTTGTCATGTGCAATTGAGATCAATTTCATATTTTCTCCTGTAACAGAATATAGGCTTCAAAACAGATCGTTCCTTTTAGAGCTGGTAACCTTATGGGCATCAGTATAACTATTAGTTTATTTTCATAATGTATGAATACTGTCTTCAGTAAATCTTTTGTTGATTCTCTGCATAGCATTTCACAATTTGGTTCTTTTCTATATTTCTCACTATGTATATTCTGACAGTGTTCTTAGACAGGCTAAGAGAGCAGGTGATATAGGGCTCAATTAATATAGAAATAAAGAAGGGGAATATAATTAATGTCAATCATCAAGGATTTATGGCAAATTAAACCTATTAGACTAACTGAGTATCTTGTTTTGATAAGATTGCAAGTTTTACTGATATACATATGTGATATAATTAGACTTCTGTTAGGAGTTTGATTTTTTTAAGCACAATGTTGTAAAAAAAAATCAAACCATATAAAAGGAACATGGCAGACATTACCTGGATTAAATATGGTGAATGGACTGCTTTCAAAATGTGACTGTAAACAGGGAATCCTCTTTGTGTGGGTGTGTTCCCAGTGGAGTCCTGCAGGGATTGGAGTTTGACCATATGCTATTTAACATTCTTATCACTCACATGGAAGAAAACATACAATTATCCATGATAACATTTACAGCTGGCATAAAGTTTGGGGGGTGGTAAATAATGGAGAACAGGCCACTAAGAGAGAGGGATCTGGATCACTTGGTAAACTGGACATAAGCATAGAATGTGTGTTTTAATACAGTTGAGCACAAATGTACACATATGGGAGCAAAGTATGTAGGCTATCCTTTCAGGATGGGAAAAATCTGCCCTGAGATGCAGTGATGGGAAGAAATTGAGGGTCATGGTGGATAATCAGCTGAACATAGGCTCAAAGTGTGGTGCTGTAGCCAAAAAGTTAATGTGATCCATGGATGTATAAAAAGGGGAATCACGGGTGGCATTAAAAAGGATGTTTCTAATCATCTACGTTTTTTACTGATGAGGCTGCTGCAGCACTACTCTGTCCAGTTCTGGTATGCACAGTTCAAGGAAAAATAAGGACAGATTTTGAGAGGGTTCAGAGAAGAGTCATGAGAATGATTAGAAAGACCTGCCTTAGGCTGGCAGATTGAAGTCATTGAATCTATTTAGCTTAATAAAGATAAGGTTAAGAAATGGCTTGATTACAGACTCTAAGTTCCTACAAGGATGGGGTGGGGTGAGCTGGCCAGAGTGGAGGCCAGGTTGCACCCTGCTTTCCTCCCCGTGTGGCCAAAGGGCTCAAAACCAAAAGCCTGCTTGGGGCACCACAGCCCCTTGAACCTGCCCTGCATCTCATTATTAGTAATAGCCTGAGATTTATTGATTTTAAATTCTTCTGCCCATGAAGCTATAGTTGGTTAAGAGAAATAAAGATGTTCTGATGTACAGCCCTTAGGTGGGACAGATCCTGAAATATTCTATATTGTGGTTTTTCAGTGGATATAAAGGATCTTAGATACTAAGTCCTTGCTTCTTTTGCTTTACTAACACAACTGCCCCTTTGGATTGACTGCTGTAATTAGAAATATATGTTACATTTTTGATCATATTAGTTTTTATGCTAAATGCTCATATTTGGATTCAAAGTTTTAATAAGTATTTGATAGCATATCTCCTTTTACCATTATAGTTATTCATTCATGTTTTTCTGTTAGCAATCTAGCTGCTTATGCTACAATTTCCTGGATTAATGTTCTTAGAGCGTAATTCACATTGATGGCTTTTATTTAGTGGTTGTGATTTTACTTTTTCAGCTGATGTCTCTGCACGTATTTTATTTTATCCTTTCCACTGTCTGAGAGTGATGGCAAGGCACCCTGAATTAAGGCTGGATTAGCCAAGAGGGTTAAAGGTTTTTACCAAGCCTTTAGAATAACTTCTTCAGTCTTCCCCTTTTTGTTCTTTTCCACTCATTAACTAAGTTACTACTTAGCCCCTTTTACAATGCAACCACCAACTCAGAAAAATGAGTGCTATTAAAATCTTCACACATTTCTTGAATTTTCATAGCTGCTAAATTTTCAGTCCCCTTGAAGACCATCAGACATTGTACTATGAGGAGTGAAGGGGAAGGAAATAATACAATTCTGAAATGGAGGTTGAGAAGCAGCATTTTACTCTTTCCATCAGGCTACTATAAAAGAAGAGACCACTGTGAGGTCACAAAATTAAATGTTTCTCTTAGAGTCTTACAGATTTAATCAGCTCTCTCATCTTTTCCTCCTTTCCTTGGATTAAGAATGTTATAAGGAAATATTTATCCTACATGCATTGTTTAAAAGCTCAACAAGCTAATTACAGGTCTGCCCCAGTATCTACAGCATCTTAAATTTTCTTTCCTGCTGTGTTTCCTAATAAGCTGCAATCAGAAATATAACTGGTGCCTCAGCATTCTAAGTTCAAGGACCTGATCCAAAGCCCATTGAAATCATTGGGAATCGTTCTGCTGACTTCTTTGGTTCAGGCCCTAAGTCAATTTTTCTTTGGTATTTGTTCCTCAATGAATTGCACTAAGGGACTTTATTAACTTCACTCATTTGTTACGCCAACAAGCAATTCATGATTCATTTGAAAGGAAGCCGTTTTATTGATCAGTATCTTGGGTTTTTTATTAGTGCTTTCAGACACTTGAGCTGAATCTTGGAAAGCAGTTCTGGCAAAACATCAGAAGCGCCTAACTTAATGTTTTTAATGTGTTTCTCTTTCATTTAAATGAAAAGCGAGCCAAGTACTTCAGTAATATTGGCAAGAAAACGTGGCAGTTTAACTTCCTGCGCTATAATGAAATGGCTGAGATAGCCGGTGATCATAGAATTAGAAGCTCTGTTCCTTACATACTTTGCAGACTTGAAGGAAGATAAAATTACACCGGTTACAGAAGCTGATTCCTGTAAACAGATCTTTAAAACGCTAACTGTAACTCTATAATTCTCTTCAAATGCTGCCTATCTCAGAGGAACTAATGCAAGTACCCCAATGGTTATCACGTTTATGAGTGTACGTTCTTCCTTCAAAGTTTCCAGAGTCACCTGCTTCTTCAAATTTTTAGCTAGTTGTACATTTTTGTCATCTCAGTCATCATTTCCTGAAAATGGTTCTGAAAGTTGCAATCCCAATATTTTGTCAAGGTGCTGAAACAGAGTAAACATCATGCAAAAGCTAGGTATTGCTTAAGTGCTGGAGACCTTCCAAGAAGTGAACCTTTGAGTGGTGAAGGTGTGTGTCAAAAGACTGTCATCATGGGACAAATTAGCTGTACCTTGTACTGACCGTTGTCAGAAAACAGGATACTGGGCTAGATGGACCATTGGACTGACATTCTTATATTGTTAGCTATTGTTAGGATCCCACTGCAAACGAACTGGTGAGGTTTGGCTGAGCAAAGGGTTGGGTGGAGGGTAGAGGAAGGGCAAGGAGTGGAGTATGGATTCCCTGCATCATGCAGCGGTCCTCTGTATCTGGAGATAGGCTAGGTGAGAGCAGAGTCATTACTGTGCACAAATGGAGAGTGAATCTATAGAATCATAGAACTGGAAAGGACATAGAGAGGTCATCTAATCCAGTCCCCTGCGCTTATGGCAGGACTATGCATTATTTAGCATAACCTACATCTCCGTCATCCATTTTGAAAGAGCAGAATCATTTTTACAGGAACTCAGTGTTCTGTTCTGCAGGCGAGATAAAGTTTAAGGCTCTAGGAATGTAAACACACATTAATATCTTGATATTTGTGTGTATATTTTGATGTTGTGTTTGTTGGGGATGCGCTTGGGTTTCTTTTAATGTAACAGGAAGCCATTCATGAGGTCATAATAATGTAAAGTCTGATGTTTTTGTCATATTTCCGTGGTCAGAAGCTGAAAAGTGGCAACAGGAGATCAGATCTAAATCTTCTCAATAACTTTGTAAGTTACTCAAGAAAAATACCATGGAAAACAAAAGCAAATACAATTAAAAATAAAGACAAATATATGATCTAATCCTATCAAACAGCTTTAACTGTGAAAGCTCCTCAGGACAGATTTTTTTTTCTTGTCCTTATAGATCCAGTCATAGAGTAAATGTACAATAAATAAAGGAAACAATTTGTCAGAAATAGCACAAAACCAGTCCTCCTTGAAACATTTCAACAACACAGTTCTGATCCTAATCACCAAAAGTACACAAAGTTATCCAGCGTAAAAGTTTGTAGGGGATGGAGATACAGAGGCAGGGAAGATCAGGAGGGATAGCTGTGTCAGTCTAGCTCATCAAAATTAACAAGGAGTTCTGTGGCAGTTCAGTAAGTTCTCCATCTTCAAGCATCTGGCAAAGTGGGATTTTTCTCCCTTGAAAGCTTATGTGATAAATAAATTTGTTAGTCTTTAAAAATGCCCCAGGACTCCTTGTTTGTTTTGAGAGTCATGGAAGGTTTTTATTTCCTCTGTGCCCGTTCAGTCATCCTTGTTCAGGACATGTACTGTATCAAAGACTTTATGCTGAGTTCACTCAGAACTGCTTCTATGTTTTAGATGAGTCCCAGTGAGAGAAGGCACATTGCTTCTTGGTATATTGTTAGAATCCAATTTTACTTATTAATCAATTCCCTACTCCAAAATCCACTCCATTAGTTTTTAATTACCTCGTATGACCTTATTGTCATGCTTTTTCCTCTGTTATCCTTTAATGCTGGTAGGGAGCTTATATGCCAAGTTTTCCTTCAAGTCTTAAGTCAATATTTCTCTATGGGAGCTGACCTTCATCCTCTTCATTCAAGATACGGGGTGCATCATCACCCCCATTGCCTTTAATTGCAGATGTTGAATGCCCAGCTCCGGGTTCTTAGTTGGTGGTACAGTTCACGGCCGTCACAATGCCAGACCACCTCTATGTGTCATTGGTTTTAATTTAATTAACAGCAAGACACACAAATTGGATTTGGGAAAAAAATTAATAAGAATTAAACAGAACACCAGATGGCTGTGCAAATTCTATTTAATACAGAGATGGTACAGGAACTTTTCCTCATAATTGCATTATTAATAATTAACATTTGGAAGATGCTCCAAACAGAATGCTGGCTACTGCATTAACTTACAATTTTTCACTGCATTGGTCACGCGATTCAGGTACTCAAGGGCGTATGAAGCCCAGCTCTCAGGAACCACTGAGATAATCTGAGGCTCTGATTGATTTACACAGAGGAAGCAATTTTATTTTGTATGACGTCTTTTACACAAACTGCTTCACAGAGTTAAAGTATGAAAGAGCAGCAAAGTTAAAGTACTGAGGCCAAGGGAGAGAAAAAAGAAGAGGACTAATGATTAAAACAAAATGTGTTCACAGATGGAGTTTTGAAATGGAAAGTCAGGGAGATGGAGAATTGCTGGAAGGCTGTGCCAGATGGCAGAGGCTCTGAGCACAGGGAACTCACATTAGGTGTAGGCCGATTAAGTGAAGAGGTGGTATGGATGGAGAGTGGTAAAGTGACAGAGAGAAAGACAAGGTCTATCTTTGTGTGAGATTGGAATAAGTCTATGAAAAGTTTTAGACTGATGGAGACCAATGGTTCACATCCTTAGGACATGTTAGAACATTGTAGGTCAAATTGTACTCAGAATTAAATTGGTGTCAAGCCAGACTAATTCCACTGAATTTACATCAAATATTCAGCAGTGTTGACTTTCAGGTAAAGTTCAGAAACCAAGTGTTCAAAAGACAGAAAATGCAATGTTAAGTTTTAAAGTTTGACTTAGTCTCTGGAGTTTCTAGTCTCTGGGCTTCCCCTCTGGTTGAACACATATAGTGCATCATGGGAGTTACATGTTACAGTGTATCATGGGATATGTAGTCTAGTTGGAGAGTCTGAGCCACAGAGGAGAAGGCATTCATGAGTTAGCTGATCTACAACTCCCATGAGGCACCACAGCATCTCAGGCAGACATAACATTGAATCAAGATGAAACTAAATGCTTTGTTCAAATCATCATGCCATGAATGAAATATTTCTATCTGTGAATGTTGAAACAGTTGTAAGTTAAATTTTTCTGAACTATGCATTCTGTGAAAAAATTCTGCATTTGGATTTTTTTTGTCCTGTATCAAGGAAAAAACAAATTTAAGAATGTCAGTGTTTACTGAGGGTCAGACATTCTGATTTCTCAGCCAGCTCTGACATGTTTAAGTCCCATCTTGAGCTAAGGCCACAAAGAGGAGACCTTATTAAAAACACAAGTTCTCATAAGCAGAGTCTGTGCTTCAGGGTTTACTGTCAGTCATCAAAGGTTTTTAGAGTTGCTTTTTTGCCCTTTTCAGCTTCTTTATGTTGCACCAAAAAGGTCCTAAAGTATTTTTCCCTGTTTGTTTTTTATTTCATAAATACAAAGATAAGGTTATCCCAAATTTAGCTGGAAGACTTAGTGTGTCCCAGAGCCATTTCTTTAGTCATTCTCAGGCTCAGGAGATAGTGCTCAAATGTAATTCTTCTTATTCCTTTTAAGTCAATCCCTAAAGCATCTCAATCATTTTTTTCTGTTTGAAACTCTCTCTTATTTGCATACATCCTTCAACAGTGTGAATGGAGGTATTCAGGTGTGTTCAAACCATAGCTGAATACAGAAGGCCTCTTGTCCCAGATCCTCAAAGGTATTTAGGCTGCTAACTTCCACTGAAGGATCTGGGCCTGACTTTCTTCTCCAAGATGTGCGTGCAAAAATCACCAAGTGGCCATTCTGGTGTCATATTACAAACACATTGTGGGTATATTGCAAATGCATGTGGGTATATTTTTGTGGTGTTCTAGTAGCTCCAGGTCTCCTTCTGTATTACTACTTCTCTATTGAATATCTGTGGTTCTGATTATTTCCCCCCTCCCAGCTGCATTAGTTTTCATTGTTTTCAAACTTGAATCTCATTTTATTTCCCATCCATACATTCAACCTCTCCAGGCTTCGATGAATTATTTCTCTGTCCTCGCTGGTGGTTTGTAACACTGCCCAATTTACTGTAATCTTCACATTTAATTAATTTCATTTGCAGAAAATGATATTCAACTTCCATTTAGACAATTATCTGAGGTGGGATGGAACAGAATCAAAACCTTTGTATGAGGCAGAGGAGCACATGGAGATAGAATATAAAGTATCTTTATTAAAATTAAAATGGTTTCGTAGAAAGAGCAATTAATATATTCTGCTACAAAATTGACCCTGGATGCTCCCAATTTTGGCTTCATCTGTCTTTCTAGAAGAAGTAGACATGCTCCTGTATGCTTCCTTTTGGGGGAAGGGTATGCTGTTAGAATGAGGTAAATGCAATACCTCAAGAAAAAATGTGTTCTGCTATTTAAGGTGTTAATGAGAAAAGATTTTTTAGTACATTTGGATCTAAACAGGTAGTACAAAGATTTTTTTTGTTGTTTCTAGCTCTAGGGAGAATCAAAGCTGGCATTTTCAGTTCTGTAGATTGTTTTTAGATGAATAGTTAAGTGATAAGGATTTACCCCTTACAAAAAGAGGAGAATAGATATTAGCAACAAAAGTTGCAACAAACACACATACCACCAGAATATAAACACTCTGGTTTCTGTAAGGCAGAGTCAACCACCTTATCTGAAAAGCTGAAGAAAAGATTATAAATTACAAATAAAACATCAGAGACAGCCCATGCCCTGTCCTCAGTGCAGAGGATATGTATAGAAACTGACAAAAATACTAATTAAAATTTGTATTCAATGCACTGGCTATAGTGTTCATGTGAGCCTAGATATAGCTAGCTTTGCATTTTAAGAATGTTAGGCTTAATTTAGTTTTCTAATGTGAATGAAAAACCCAGGCAAATAATTTATTCCCACTTTCATTTCTGAACTGGTTATTAAAATTATGTTTTTCATATGATGCTTGAGTGCATATATCTCTGTTGAAAAATAGTAGAATAGCATTTGAAATGGTATTGGTTCTTTTTATCTACTCCATCATTTTGTCTTTCTATTTTACTAATTGGAAATTTTTAAAAAAAATATTAAATAAGGAAGCTGTTTGCTACATATCTTACATTTGCTTATATTACTGCTTATTATTCACCCTGCTTATTTTTAAAAAACACCACAGCTCCTTATTCTGACTTTTGCAATGCACTGAGGACATTTGGTTCCCCAATAACAATTATCTAAGCATGTAACTTTCCAACAGCATCCTCCCGTCCTCCACATCATTAGTCTTGCCTTCTTGTAGCACTTTCAAGACACGATCTTGATCCCATTAATGCAAATTACAAAGCACATTGATTTAAATGAGAAAAGAAACAGTTCCAACATCATCCTGGCCCATTTCTAGAAAGACTTAGTCTTGAGGGTGAGATCTAGATCTGGATGCAAATCAAATCTATTTTAAAGCTTGTTGGGTGTTCAGTGCGTTATCAGATCACAACAATGACAGGAACAAGAGAACAAGTGTGGAGTCAGATCTGGACCTTTCTTTGGGACTAGTTGGATCAACAGGGATGGTCTTGGATCATCTTTAACTATTCTACTATGAATGAGATCTAGTTTAATACCATATGAATGATGAAGCCTATGGAGGGTTATTCAAAAGGGGTACTGTACTTGGCTTTTTAAAATCTGAAGACTTAAAATTTGGTTCAATCCTGAAAGATAACTCTGAAATTGGCATCATGGGATTCATATTCATTGCATTTTAATGATCCTAGCTAAAATACAGTCAGCTGACAAGAATAATACTCTCCTCCAAATCCCAACTCTCAGCTTTCAGACCCTCAGCCCAGGGTTTAAGAATCAAGATTTTGTTTTTCCCTTTCTCATGCATCAAGTCATAAGGATTCTTCAAGACAAATCAGGCCTTCATTTATATCCATGTATCCCTATTGCCTATGGTGCATCTGATAATCTACTGATAAGGATTTTTATAGATAAAAATATCTGATCCAAACAAAGAAAATGATCTGTAAAATTTCTGCTGTCATTTATATCTGTGTGACCCCATTACAGCTAATGGGGCAGTAAAAATGAAAATCTGAACAAAATTCAGCCCCACTGAAATTTCAACATCACTGAAATCAGTGGGGCTGAATTCTGTTTAGATTTTCATCTTCACTGCCCCATTAGCTGTAATGGGGTCACACAGATACAAATGGCAGCAGAAATTTTATAGATCGTTTTCTTTGTTTGGATCAGACAGAAATCAACACATTAAGCCCTGTCTAGTTTTATCTGTAAAAATCCTTATCAGTAGATTATCAGATGCACCATAGGGAATAGGGGTACATGAATACCTATGTAAAATTACTTACGTACCTAAGTGTTTGAAGGATCAGAGCCTGAGCTAATGGATACAACTCAGATTATAAGAGCAGGTTTCTTTGTGCAAAATCAAGCTCAGTAAATGCTGAAGTGTGACTGAGTAGTAAATAATGTTATAACAAAGCAAATGTGCAGGAGACGGGTTTCTAGTCCTGACAACCTAGGATTGGAGATGGTGCTTATGGCTGCTGTTATTTTAAACTACGTAGGTATTTGAGCTGCATTTTGCATGAGTTGAAGATGGTATGGACAGGAGTGCAACAGCTGGACAAGAAGTGAGTGACAGGAGACTGCATGTGATGGTTATTAGCTATCATTTATACTTGTCTAGCATCTTCCATCTTAGAATATTGGGGCTTTCTAAGAACATGAATTAAATTAGATAATGACCCTATATGGTAGGCATGTATCACTATATACATCCTACAGATGCCCAGAAAAGTTAAGACAACTAGTTTTGTCTTGCAATCAATCAGTGGCAAAACGGGAAGAGAGGCCAGAGCTGAAATTTGGGTTCCACTGAAGGAAATACAAGTTTTGCCATTCATTTAGTGCTGCAGGATTTCACTAAAGAAATCTTGACTAATGTGTATTTGGCAATCCTACATAATGGAAAATAGTTTGATCTAAAACAAACAAGGAAGTCCTGTGGCACTTAAAGACTAACAAATTTATTTATTCAATGAGCTTCTGTGGGAGCAAATCCCACTTTGTTAGATGCTTTGAAGATGGGGGAGCTTACAGAATGGGAGGAAATAAAAACGGGGAACGTAAGTCACAGGATCAGGTCACACTGTAACAGCAAATCAAAGCAATTGTTAAGATTCAAACAGTGGGGAACAGCACATAGAGGAAGATGAGGTCAAATCACCTATTGTAATGGGAAAAAAATCAAAAGTCCCTATTAAGCCCTAAAACAATTGTCTAGTTTGATTGTCTAAGAAACCCAAGGGAATTAAGTGCTCAAATCCTGCATGTGATCCCAAATGCCCATCTTATCTCTTTGCTGATGTGTGTGATAAAGAGGGGGATATTCTTCAAATGTATATCCAGCTCCTAAATGTTAATGGGAAAGGCTCTGTTTTAATCCCATTCAGTTTTAGGGGAAGAGCATCAAATCTTTGCAACAAAACATTGAGAGATACGTGCTGCATCTGACAAAGCAGGTTGCAGCCCACAATAGCTTTTGCCTGAAGAAATTTATTAGTCTTTAAGGTCCCACAGGAATTTCATTTTTTATGTGGGATCAGCTGCACCACTTTCCACCAGTGCTGACTCTTTTGCAAACATATCATTGTTAGTGTAGAATTTGTAAGCACCTGCTGGAGAAATTCTTGAGAGCAGTGTTAGAAGGACCCATACAGTTATCTTAATACCTTTGGAAGTCATACAGAATTACCAGGAAACATGAATGTCTAAGTTCTGGATTTCACGTTTAGATTGTTTTCCATATCTTTAGAGATACAGACCAGGCAGTAAGTTGCCTTTGTGTTCATAAATATTCTAAGAGGAAGCACAATGAGTTATTCCTCCTTCATAAACCTCAGAAAAGGGCCAGGGATTATTGCAATCTCTGCTTCTGGAGAAAAACAAGAATTGTATTTCTATGCAAACCCAACAGTTCATGTGGCCCCAAAGGTGAGGAGAGTAAGTGGGGCCATGGTGGTGGCTATCTGCACAGGGCAGGACAGTGTGCTGGGTGAAGTAGGTTGCATGTTCCTTGTATGCTTTTCTGGACTCTCTCAGCTGCTGCAGCAGTGTCCAGGGAGGATGTGATAAGAGGGAGATTCGCTCAAGGGATTCAGTAATTTTATGTTTTAATACTGAACAATGCACCAGTTCAAAATGGATAAATACCAAGATGAAAACCACTTAAACCTATGTATTTCCCTTTTTTTTTTATCTAAAGACCAGTCTTGCAATCATTCACAGGAATACTCATCGGAGAAGTCCTGTCATCTTCAATGGCATCCCAAGCACTGTTCCTCTGAATAAGGGTTTCCAAGACCTGGCCTTACGTGATTAAAATGAATTAGTCAAAGCTTATGGTAGGTTTAGAAAAGCAGTATGTGAACTGAACAGATACATGCTTGATTATGAAAACAGAAGGGGTGGTCTAGAGAAATATGATTTACACCTGATCCTTGCAGTATCTTTGGACATTACATTTTGTCCTGTAAGCAACCTGAAAACCTATTTAGGCAGCTTTTTCTCTAATTCTACTTAACTGACTAAACATCCCATTTTTAATCTGAATAACATGTTTTATATACTGAATTCTGCCAGCATTTGTCAAAAGATTTATAGCTGAAGGGGGATTTTAGGAGAAGTGACAGTAAGGTTAGCATCAAAGAAGAACTACTAAAATCACAAGTTTGGGATTTTACTTTTGGTGTAAATTTTTCAAAGAGCTTTAACGTTTCATTGATGAATGCTGAGTTCTTTTTTGGCTTCAATCCTTGGCTATTTAGAGCTAAGGTGCCATTAGCAAAGCAAACTAATCCAGTCTGAGTGAACAATCCCTTTGCGCATGGTAGTATACACGTCAGAAGGGAAGTAGCATTTATTTGTATTAGCATGGAAGCTGTGCTTATCTGGATGAGTGATTCCGTTAGTCTGTAGACGATTCCTGTTTTTACCTGAACCATCCTAAAGCACTTATTTCCTATTAATGTACTCATTGCCTTTGTTTATCATATAAAACACAAAACTTTTTTTAACCTAAGTGACTGTATTATATGAATATGGTTTTATGTACCTAGGAGTTTCCTAAACTTGGTGAATTTCCTCATCTTGACACTTTTCATGTTCACATATGATGATATGCCTTTGGAAAGAAAATCTTTCTATTCTGTTTGCATAGTGTCTAGCACAATGGGGCCCTAGTCCATTACTGTAGCTTCTACGCACGACCACAATCTACACAATCACAATGGCCTAGGAGTCTTGGCATGGCACAAATATATACCTTATTGTAGCTCCATACCTCATTGTAATTCATAAAGGTAAAATGGCCAAGGATTTAAATATTGGACAGTAATAGCCAGTGAAACCCAGGGATGGTTCATTCTGGTGACACAGCTGCCACTTTGAAACTTGTGGAAGTTATAAAGCTGTTAGCTATGCTTTCAACTGTTTCCAATATTTCACACTGACTCTTTGGAGATTTGTATGTGGTGCTCACTTGGGGAAAAAACCATGAAAATCTGAAAGTTTATTTGAAAGATATGAACTACCAAGGAAAAGTTTTAGCTGACAATAGAACTTTTGCAAAAAATGTTGTAATTTAAGAGGTATTAATTGATTAAAACAGTGGCTCCCAACCCAGGGTCCGGGGATGTGTTGCAGGGGGTCCACGGAGCCTCTCCCTGCTAGAGCAGAAATCCAGCTGCAGGCCCAATGCTCCCTGCCAGTGGCAGGATCCCGGCAGGGGGTTGGAGCCACAGCGACTCCCTGGTAGGAGCAAGGGCAGGGTGCCATAGCTGACCACAGCTTGGCTCCCCAGCGGCACAGGCCAAGGTAGTGGCAGTGCCGCTGGCCAACCATCCGAGCAGCACTGCCAGAGTGATGCGTGCCAGATTACATAATCAGCTGGGGCGCCGCAAAGATTATTTTGTTGTTGTTGTTGTTGTTAAAAAGGGGTCCCCAGCCTAAAAAAGGTTAGGAACCACTAGATTAAAATAAGTATTTCATAAATTCCCCTTTGATTTCTCCCATCATTTTGATGAGGTACAGCTATTTCAATTAACAAATGATAATGAATCAATAACACTGTGGGGCCAGATACTTGCTTTGTACAAAATAGTTGGTGCTAAATAAAAATAAAGATGCCTATATTTAAAATCTCTTGAAATATTAGGAACAATACAGGTTATTTGGTAGTTACAGGCATGTGACTATATCATATACTGTACAGGAAAATTCAGAGAATTTTTAACTTGTCTTTTGGGAAGTGCCCAGTCCCTTGTTGTGAGAACTGTGAGATACTTGTCCACCTACGGTGATGAGCAAGGGTAAATGGCTGTCATGCATCAAATTATATAGCAGTTTGAGAGTGCTGCTATCCAGCAAGGTATGTCATTGTAACAGCTTTGGCTAATCCTGACTATTTCAGTGAGGAAAAATGGTCCTTTTGGCTCAATTTAGTTCCCATTGAAGTCAGTGGGAGTCTATCTATTTCAAAGGGAATTGGATGAGATCTTTAGCCCGGGCTCCCACAGCAAGTAACAACAGCACATAGAGCTAGGGGGCCCTCAGCTCTGTACTCTATTTCATTTTGTGGCCCACAAATCTGTAGCTTTGGAAGCCTTGACCCCTCTGTTTAGTCTGATAGAAGGCTGGTGTGTGGGAATATATTTACTATGAGTTGGTGCCCACTTGATGGAAAAGAGTGTTTTATTTTTAAAGCATGTAAACCTTCTGAGTTATGGCAATGATGAATGTGGAATACGGACAGAAGGATGCCTCCTAACAGGCCCTGATGTGATGAGGGGCAGGAAGAGGGCTGCTGCAGCAGTTTCTAAAATATATAGCTATTCAAAGGCCATAGGACTGGGTAATTTTGGAATTAACATAAGTGCGGCTCTATTGACTTCAGTGGAGAAACACTCATTAGCACAGCTCTGAGGAGAAGAACCATGCTGTCTGGTGCTCGCTATGCCACTAAATAGGTCTAGCCAACATTTATGCCCAGTGCAGATTGACTTGTGTGCCACGGGGTTGGGGTCATAGCCCTATCTTTTCCAACCACTAAGCTGTCTCTTGGGCTGCTTAATGCTCCTGACAACATTAATGACATCTCACTCCCGCTGCACAGTGACATTCCTTGTAGCCAAATTGTTGTTTTTCCTTGCATATTTAGATTATACCTCATTTTTCCTCTAGTACACCTGCACAGGAGCATTCATAACATGTCCCTAACCACCCTCAGTTCACATTCTGCAGTCCTTAATTGGGCGAGTTGGCATTGATGAGACCTCTGCTTGATCAAGTTCTGCAGAACTAGGCCTGATAGAATGAAACAATACCTCGACGTTCCTCATTTGATGCAATTCAAGTGCCATAAAAACACACTTCGTTCAGTCTGTTGTTTTGAACTCTCTTGTTTTCTGTGCTGAGGATACTAGAGAAGCCTTTAGTGTTATCTTTTCATTCAATTTCAGAGTTGATCTCCAGAAGGGAAAGAAAGTTAAATACATCTGTAAGATAAGTCTTCAATGAGAATCTTAGCTCAATTTATATCATTTTGATAAACATAGAGGGAAAGTTAGCATTATCCAAGGGTCGCTGAGAATGTCACTAATATCTGATAGAGCAAACATAATGAAAAATTGTAGCGTTTTGTCAGAAAATGAGCGCTTGAATTAATTCTGATCAGTTATTTTCCCTGTCTGATTTTATTCTTCCTTCCTTTGGATATTAGTCAGAGAAAGATGAATGTCATGAGGGCTTTGTGGCACATTGCCAATTTAAATTTCATAGTAGAAAAGAAATTGCTCCAATAAATTCAGTTTTCATGGCAATTGCTTCTTACTTCCACATATTTGTTTTTTTCATTGAAGTCGTTCCCAGAAATAGTGAAGCAATCAATAGATAAAAGTGCCTCATCAATTCTTTGGGGGTGGTAACTAGCGTGAGTCTTTGACTGTCTTTCTGCCAAAGACTACTACTTTTCATCACTTCAGTCAATTCTGATAACATGATTGACCAATCCTTTTTAGTCATTCAGAAAATGTTAAGCTGTTGCACAAGGCCTACCGCCCATTATGTCTTCTGACTTTAAATGCAAAGCTTCCAACCTAAATGATCACCTGTCTTTTCTTTTGGATATATCTTCTGTTTATTTGCCATAAAAAGGTAATAATCTCAATAACATTGACTGGACTGCAGATACTAAGTCATGCTAATTCGTAATCAGATGGCTGTACTCACCAAAGTTGAAATATTCATGATGAAGAGCCAACTCATGATTTATAGACCAAGAATTTTTTGTTTTAGTTATTTTTGAAAATGATTTAGAATAATATATACTTTCAAGAAAATTGTGTGCTCTCCTGTGAAAATGTGTTAAAAAAAAGTAAAATTTGTTTTGTCTCATAAATTATTCACTAGAAACAATTTGCACAGCTCAACTCAGCAGTATCTATAAATCCAATTTTTCACAAAGACAGGCCCTAAAACATATCTTTTAACTGAAAAGCATAATATTGAAGTACCATTATTTGCAGAACAGAAAACACCATTTTACAGTAATCCTATGTAACATGTTATTTTATTTCAATCTATACTAGCAATAAACAATTAAAACACATTATTTTAAGCAGATATAAATGTGCCCCCCAGATGCTAGTTATCACAGAGATAGTAATATGAAAGCACTTGCTAGAATTTCTGTCCTTTTTTAGCCTTTTGTGTCATTTTACTATGAATCCATTCAAATCTAGACATTTTTTTTCTTCCCAGTTTCAGAAAAACTGGAGACATATTCAATATTTTTAATTTTCTCTTATTCAGACCCATTCAAAACCCTTAAATGGACTACTCCTTCCTCACTGACACTATTAACTACAATAATAACAAATTTCCTTTTATCTTCTTTTAATTAGCCTTATCTTTAACCACAATGACACACAATTAAAAAGTAGTCACATTATACATTCTGTAAATTGAATCACTCTGTGGAAAGACAGGATTAAAGCAGCTTAATCTTTTATAATAAAATGATTCCCCGGGACCCAGTGGTGGTGTAGTTCTTCCATAAGGAAATTAGCCTTTGGATTGTCTGATGCTAGCATGTTCTCTTCTACAGAAAAGAAAGAATGTAGTAGAAGAATCTCATCTTTAGAATAAGAAATATGTCACGTGTGCACGTGAGCCTTTCTGTGGTTTTTTTGTACCTCATTTATTGTTTTGCAGATCATTTATTTTAAATATAATCTGAGAAATAGTTTATACTTCCTAATTATTGGGATCAGCCTAACATTTAGTGCTATAATGAAGCAGTGTAATCATACCCACTTGGGGGTGACGACCAAAAATCAACTGGTTGGATCTGTAAGTAGTCATGTAAATGAAGCAAATTAACGTTAGTACAGAATAACAAATTCTACTTAGCTATGAAATTTTATCATCTAGGTCACAAACTATAGCAATTTTTCATAGTTCTTCTTCACTCAAGCATCAATCCCATCTCAGTCACTTTTGTGCCTCGACTTAGATGGTATTTGATATTCCCAAATGTATGATTTCTCCTCCCCCATCCTGAAAAGGAGAGGATAGTACTCATTTAATGTTAAACTAATGTGATTAATTAGCTTTGTAAAACATATTTTGCCCTACACATTAGCCTTTTACAAAGGTCTGATTATATTTAAGTTTCACTTCACCTCTTCATTTGCTACATGGAAAATGAAATCTGAAAGGTGGATTTGATACTGTGAAAGGACCTTTTTCTTTAATAAAAACTGGTTTGCTTTGTAGCAGCATGATTAGCAGAACTGACATATTCATTTTGCCCTCAGTTTAGCAGAACACTTTAGTATGTGCAAAAATCCATCACTTTTTGGCAAAGCATTTTAAGCATGCGCTTAAGATGCAGCCTGACTAGGACAGACTTAAGCCTGTGAATGGATTAGGGGATTGTTGAACTGGGCCCTCTATATCCTGATCCCAGAATTGCTATGTATCCTTATATCCAATTGGCTTTAATGTAGAATCTCCATAAAAATAATAAAAGTCCTCAGGATATTTATTTATTCATGATAATGTGGCAATGACTATAAAGAGGAAGTGATGCAGAGTTAGAGCTATGTTAAAGTTGCAGTCCTCCTGGGAAATTTAGGTTCAAATCCCACCCCTGACATTAGCGCTCTTTCAGTATTGGCCACTGTCAAAGATTGGATACCAGATTAACAGGCCATCAGTTTAGTCAGGTATAGCAATACCTGTTCCTACAAGAGAAACAGAAGATGAGAGCTGAACAAATGCTGTCAGTGGGCATCTATTTCAAGAGCCTGATTTACAGTTTTCTGAACAATTATACTATAAGCTATGCTCATTACAAAGAATAAAACCTGTTTGGCTTTGGTGCGCTGCAGAATGTACAACAACCAGCTTTCCATCTCTGTGCTGCAGTTTATGTCTGGGATACAACAGTTTGCTTTCCAAAATCTTGTATTCTTTGGCAATGCTAAAAATACTTTATTATTATTATTATTATTATTATTATTATTATTATTATTATTATT
>ML682007.1:9328727-9413007 GCA_007922195.1 Podocnemis expansa
TTATTATTATTATTATTATTATTATTATTATTATTATTATTATTATTATTATTATTTTACAGTTTGTTGCTCATCCCAACTGTCAGCAGCAACTGCTCACCATGTGGTATGAAAATCTCTCAGGCTTACGTCAACAGTCTATAGCTGTAAAGTTCTTGGCTGTCTTTGGAGTCTCCGTAGGCCTTCCTTTCCTCGCCATAGCATACTGGATCGCGCCCTGCAGCAAGGTACAGACTGGTTAAGGTGCATGTTGTTTATGGTTATTTATATTCAATCTTTGGAATGATGTCAAAAGCCTTTCTTAGCTAACACCATAAATGATGTTGTCCATTGATTTGCCATGGGTGAGCACAATCTCATTGCAGATGCACCAAGTTAGAGCATTTTGAATTTCATCTTCAAAAGTAATAAATATGGTATGGAGGAAATGGAAAATGTGAGGAGACAAGTGAGAAAGAAAGAGTGGAAATAGGAAAAAATATGCACAAGTGAAAGAATTTGAATGAGATACAAAAGAAGAAAAAAAGAAAGCAGAAAGGGTGAATAACTAGGGGGAGAAGTCCCTCTTTTGTTTCTTGTCTTTGCTCATCCTAACATATTTTCTAACCCTTTTCCTTTTTTGAACCTGTTTTTCCGTCCTCCTCTCTGCAAGGGACCTTGTATGCTTCCCCATTGATTTCTCCTGCTTTTCTGTGTATTTAGTGGTATCATGGGACACAATAAAAATGAATTAGCAGTCCGTGACAACATGAAATAGATTGCTGAATGTCAGATAGAAGAGTAGATTAAGACACTGTACCTAATAGCAAAGTATGACCCAGTCTCCAAAACTTGGGGCAGCGAGGAAAAGTTTAAGAAACATTTAAAAAATTGCTTTGTGTCTATTATAGATGTCCAGGGATTGACTATCAATAGCTGCTGAAAGTTCTATTAAGAAGGCCTAAAGGGAAGGGGAACCCGAGTCAGTCCTTAGCTGGGCATTAAATTTGGACAGCTGCCTGCAGTGCCAGTTCTGTGGTGGAGCTTCCATCCTGAGAGAAAATGCTTAGACAAGGGGAAATAAATGAGATCACTGATGATCAATAAACAGCCTGTTCAATACTGTGGGTGGGAAGTGGAGAACATTTTCTACTGACCAATATTTGTCCACGTCATCCACTATGTCTCCAAGACAGGGTTTGTCACATCTCCTTAAAAGTAATAGGAGTGATAGCTAGCTGATCTAGGCCTCAAAACATTTTGTCCCATTTACTTTAAATACCTGTAAGGAATAATTCAATGTTTACCAAGTGTAAAAGATTACAGACCCTTTGATATTGGTATTAAGAAAGACTTTAATTTTCAAAAGGGCTTCTAGATAAAACTGTAAGTGATGTTTAATACTCAACATCCTTCAAAATAACCATTGACTAGTTTGTATTTCTCAAGCTAAAAGAGAATGTGAACACTTTTTCATCATGGTGTTAAATTCCTGTTAACTACTTGGTATCCATTAAATTAATCTTCCATTAGAACAATAGTTTATACATCAGCTTTTCTGAATATGGAATAAATTAATACAACATTTAAAGATCATATGGATGTTTGGGGAATTATCATGCTGTCCAGTTTATATTAGACTCTGATTCTGCAAAGAATTCAGCATATGCTTAACTTTATGCAAGTGTGTATTCCCACTGAATTCAATGTGACTATTCTTATGCATAAAGTTAAGTATGTGCATAATTTTTCATGGGATTGGGGCTGACATTGTATTTGTCGATTATAACGATAAGCAGCAAATCATGACTTAAAATTAGAGACAGAGCAGCATTTAAAAAGCCAACTAATTGGAATATTACAGAGATTTTAAATAAAATTTCTAATAAATGGAACTAAACTAAGGCAAAGATTTAATAATCAAACAATAACTTTAAAATGGAAATAGATATATGAAATTATTTAAAATCAATAAACTTTTTTTAAAGTTACAATTTGCATAGGCAGGTGTAGTTCATGGAAAAAAGAAATGGAAAGCAAACAAAGCTAACTTCTAATAAAATCTGAAATCCTTATATTGTCCACTAGCTGTCCCATGTTATCTTGTTTTCCTATCATTGTACCCTTCTCCTTTCTGTTGTTCACTTGTTGCATCTGATCTTTATTTAAATTATAAATTCTGTTGGACAGAAGTTTGTCTTTTATTGTGTGTTTGTGCAGCACAAGTGTGGCGCTAAACTTTGATTGGGCCTTTGGATGTGACCGTAATATAAATCAGTGAATAATCTTTCATTTCCTGACCAACAGCAAAGGTAGTGTCTAATACACCACAGTTCTTAAAATCTGTCAATCAAATCTTGCAGTCTTTAGTTGAACCAAATTCTACTCTCCGTGATAAATCAGAGCAACCCTGATGCAAGTGTATCTAAGAACAGAACTTGCTTTTAGATCCCTTACTCCCCAGTTTTAGGAGCTTTGCCTATCTACTTCTTTGTCATGATAAGAATCCACAGTAGAAGATAAATGCTATATAGCAGAAGTAAAAGTTCAATTTCACTTGAAAACTTCTCTTGCACTCAGCTGTAGAGATCAATTGGCACAAAAAAGCTGTATGGTCCTTGGTTTTTAACCATTTACATATAAATAGGAACAGATTATTGATTTTATACCAAGCTTTACAGGCAGTATCCCACTCTAGTATGATACATGAAGAACAGTCCAAGGACAGAAATCAAACGAGTCTGCCTTGAGCTGATTTCGGGTGCCATTGTGTGCTGTAGGATCTAAGCTTCAAAAAAGAATCTCGTGCCCTTATGGTTACGAAGGAGTGTAAACCAGTGCTGAATATCTACTCTGAAAGGTATGAAGTAACCCATACATCTAGACAAGGTGTTGATTCATAAACCTAATGATAATTCCTATGTAATTAACTATTTCACTGCTAAACGAAGGATGGAATAAATAAGAGAGCAGATAGGGTTCTGAAGATCTACCCAATCCATTGCTAGTGATACCTAATTTGGTGCTGTGAGCAGGCAGAGTTTAGGTTGCATGTGGATTTTTGAGAAATACCACGGCTACATTTTCCAGGCCAACCAAAACTGGTATATAATTCAAACACTTATAAAATTTAATGGACAAATTGTCATATGGTTTTTACGCATTCATGCCATGCAAATTAAGACCCAGGCCCTCAGCTAGTCTAGCTCTACCATTGCTTCAGCGATAGAATTATTTTAATTTATATCAACTGAGTATCTAGCTCTACCTTTGCATTCCAGGTACCTTTTTTCACCAGCTATCCAAAACTAACCTTTTAAAAATACATTCTCAATATTAAAAAGTCTATTTTCCTTCAGCGACGTGCTTCTTTATTTTACTCTGTTGTATCCCACCTTGTTAATTCTATTATTTTCTATTTCATTTCACTTCTGTGTACTTGATATTGTCTTTTTTTTAATTTTATTTTATTTTCCCTTTGTGGTAGGTTCCCTTTCAATAATATATAAGGGATGTTCAATCCTGAAAGAAGCCATTATTTTGAAATGATTTTTTGTTATTTGTATTCTGTAATTGTTGCTGTCATCTTTGCCAGTGACAATAAAACACTTCATCGCATTCTTGTTTGATGAAAAGCAGTGTTTTGAATTAATAAGGTAATGGGGACAATAGTACACACAAGTCGGTTATGCATCCAGAATTTAACTAGATTGTGTCTTTTAAGATAGATAGATAGATAGATATCATAAATCACTGTTATTTGAAAGAATTGTTTCATCAGGTTTCTGCAAAAGATTCCACATAATACTTTGAGTTCCTGCAACACACAGTTAAAAATGAGATTTCTATGAAGAAATAAAAAATATCAGTTCAAGGAAAAACCACAAAGCTTCCTTCAATAAGACAGGGGATACATTTTTAAGCATCAGTTTGCAGAAGGGAGCACCTAATACTTCAGAGGCAATTAATGGTCCACTGCAGTTTGCACTATCTTTCTTTCTCTCCCCCCCTCCATCTCTTCTCCTTTTAATTCAGAATAGAATTGGGCTCATATAAATTAAATATGAGTCTTCTTAAGAAGTTTTGGGCAATGATCAATATTCCCACAGAAGTCTTCAGGCCTCTCTTATTTGGAATTGTTTTGACCTCAGTGGAGTCATTATGGAAATTTATTTTCTATGCCAGACATAGTCTGAGAGTCTTATCCTATGGCCCTAGCTATGCCAACAGCAACTTTCAAAACTTTTCCATGGCTACTAACACCATTAATGGTGTTTAAATCATCTGGGATTCCAGTGTGAACAGATTTCCAGTCTTTGTATGCAACTACCTTCCCAAAGCTAAGCTTAAAATGGTAGTAGCAACTGTTATGTTGCCTCCACAAGGGCTGGAACTGAACCAGTGTTAGAAGTAGTGGGAAATTTTTGAAATATTTTCATTGTATAGAAGGGTCTGTGTCTTCAGGATACTGCCAGATTCCAGCTTGTCTTATTGAATTGTTCTGTCCCAATTTTAGCCACTTATTCACTTACATACTTGCTTCTCTGTCTACTCCCATAATTCCAGGAAGCATTTCAATTTAGCACAGTAGCTAAGTACAAAGCACATAAGCATGTGAGTAAGTCTCTCCTGCACTGGAGCCGTAATTAGGTGATTCAGTCCTACATTATTTCACTCACCAGACTCCTGTTTTTGCAGAAATTTTCCCCAAAATTGTCTTTGTTGTGATGTAGCATATCTGCCCTTAATGAAGCAATCCCAGAATCTCTAGGGGCCACACTTCTGTTTCATATGGTAACTCACCATATCTCTATTCATCTTACTTTCTACCCCATTTTCTTCTCCATAAAATCAGATGGACGAGAATTAGCAGACCAGCAAGGAAGACAGAGGATGAAACACATAAATCCTCCTGAAGTCTATTCCATATATTCTTCTCTTCCCCAAACTACTGCAAACTAAATCAGGTTTCCTCCTGAGGTGAAAGACTTTATGAAAAAATGAATTAAAAGTGTGGACAATGATGCTTCACTTTTTTGAAACCTCAAACGAAATCTTTTCTGCTTTGTTTTGAGGTTTGGAACAAGGTTTCTGTTGGTTCTATATCATTCTTCATCATCTAGTCTTAAACTTCACTTAGTTTAATGTTTAAACACAGTGTTTATTTCTTCAGATCTGAACTCAAGACAAGAAAGATCAAGACCTGAAAAACTGTAGAACCTAGCCTTTAATTTTGCAAACTGGTAGATAGACTTATGATACTGATCAGCTGTAGTGAGAGCTCTCTGAGCAGAACAGAGTCCTGAAATACAGATGGAAACCAACTCAAATAATTTTTAACTGCATTTCTTCCTAAATGGAGACCATGGGGATTTCTTCTGAGGTGGTACCAGCTGTGACTGCAAATCCTTAGTCACATGATAGAGGCCCACTGATGTCAATGGGACTGTATGTGTGAATTAGGGCTGGTCACATGAGTTTGCACAAGCACTTCCATAAGCTGTATCTATTCTAGGATATTTTTGCCAAAATCTTCTGCCATTTCTATCAGCACATCAGCTGTCTCAGAGGGAGCAATAAGTGGGAATGCCCATATCGAGAAGGCTTCATCTTTTTAACCATTATATCAATTGTAAACCTTCATAAAGCATGTCTACAAGAAACAGTCCTTTAACCAGCAGCTGCTAATGTTTTCTTATACTAACATGTCCACTCTTACCAGTTACAGGGGAGCTAAATCAGTAACAGCAATGGTGGGACATTTTTTCCAAAATCTCCCAGCTTAGACAAAGCTATCATTTGCTGTGACAACTCAGAACTCAATCTGATAAAGCACTAAGCCAGTGTTTAACTTTGAGTTTCTAATTTACTTCAGTGGGACTTAAGCAGGTACTTAAATTCTCTGCTGCATTAAAGCTGAGATAAGAATCACATTTTTCTATTCACACATTTGGAAAACTCTTCGAGGAATTTGAACTGACATAAGTCTTTCAACAGGTTTCCCAGATTTGGCAGTCTTTTAAAAGATTGAATTGCAATTTTAGAAATCCAGACAAGAGAAAAAGAAGAAACTGAACTGTGCAAGTTTCTGTCAAAACTAAAGAATCTTGGCATATTAGTTTTCTGAGTTTTAAACAGTGGGTCTCAACCTTTTGTGGGTCATGACATGCTACAGGACGCATCACCCCACCCCACTGCACAGCCAGGCTGATTCAGCCATTTCTCCAGCTCTTGGTGACACAGTTATATGTCCCGACACAGTGGTTGAGAACTACTGAACTAGAGTAAAGCAGTATGTAGATTTAACCAATGAAACCCTTTTCAAAGACTAGAGAGGTGCTCTTTCCTGAATAATTAATTGGAGGCAGGGAGGAGAGGAGAATTTAGTGTCTGAACCTTTCCCCTACCTCGTCTGTATTTAAGGATCAAAACATTAGACACAAAGGAAGGCTTTGAGAATAATCCTTTTTTCCTCAGTACCTGTGAAGAAAGAGTTTGTGTAATAGGTGTCTCTTCATGATGGCATTGGTCCAAGGGCAAATAATCACACTGCTAGCTCTGACATATTCTTTTGGGGCTAGCATAGTCTCAATTAAGGGCAAATTCTTTGAAGAGATGGGTTGTTGTCTAATTAGACAACCAGATAACAGGACTTTTCAGTAAGGTTGACAGATATTTCAGACGATCTGAAAAGAACTTGGTTCTAATCAGTCTTTATACCAGTTCTGCATTCGTTGTATTAAACTGTCATTGTGATATGATGAGAAACTCTGTAACTGCTGTAATAATTACAGTAGACAAGAATCATACTGATACATATTAAGAGTTCTGTCAGAGAAAATATTGTGTCAGACAAGTTCATGTGATATTTACTAGATAACCAACTGACACAGAGTTTTTCTATCCTAACATGGAGTCTGATTTATACCCATTTAGACTGTGGTGAGGTACAGAATTAAGTCCATGTTCTCAGGTGGACTGCATTTTTATATCAATATTTTAAAAAACCACACAAATAGATATTGTGATTCCTTTCCATCTTTGAGTGAACAGGACAATTTAGATACCATGCAAAAATCCATGGCGGGAATATGGTGTAACATTCTGATACCTACAGAAAATGAAGAATTAACCTAAATCCTAAAGCCTTGCATATGAAAGCAGCAAACAAAATTTCTTGATACTTAGTATATGAAGAGTAGCTCAGTTCTGGAATTTTCAGCAAACATCCAAAGAATACGTAGTCTTTTCTGTTATAGGGAAAAACTCTTGCACTAGCGGGAACTAGACCAGGAAAATAATAATAAGCAAACGTTTATGTCTTGTGCACATTTTGTTTTCAGCTGGGACGGATCCTTCGAAGCCCTTTCATGAAGTTTGTGGCCCATGCAGTTTCTTTTACAATCTTCCTTGGACTGTTAGTTGTGAATGCCTCAGACCGATTTGAAGGAGTAAAAAATCTTCCCAATGAGACCATCACAGATCATCCCAAACAAATATTTAGAGTAAAAACTACGCAGTTCTCATGGACGGAATTGCTAATTATGAAGTGGGTTTTAGGTAAGTAAACATTGTATCATTTTTTAATCCTCCAGAGAAGTTCAGAATATCATGATAGGAAATAACAGAAGCATTGTAGGTGGTGATCTACCAAAGAAAAACACTAGGGTTAAATCTGGTTCCTGATTGAAGTCAGTGAACTGGTCTTCATTGATGGCTGCAAATTTGCCACTGTCAGTTCAGTCTTCCCAATCAACTGATCAGGTCTGCGAAGACCCACTCAGCCAATAAAGAAGTCAATCTCTAAACCCTGGCAACTAGAGAAGCGCTGACTCAAAGGGAGGGTAGATCTTTTCGACCCAGCGCACTGAAGACACCACATTAAGTAGATAGTAAGCAGTCGAATGGAGATATGCAAGGCATTTTCAGTACTTTGCACAGCTGCCTTTGACTGCCGCCGAAATCTCACCACAGTACAGACCTCCCCAGTGGCACAATGCTGTTGACTTCAGCATGGCCAGGTGATAGCACCGTTGTGGTCACTGCTGCTGAATGTACATAGCATCTGGTGGAGGCATGCTTTATTCTAGTGATACTGAATGCCCCAAGCAAAACCTGCTCAATTGGCTACATTGGGACATTTCTTTCAACCTACAGGGAAAAAAGACACATTTTTATAGAAAATGCTAATTATCTACAGGGTCTTTCTGTGTCATTCTGTAGAATGTAATAAAAAATCATGACCTTTCTCTAAAATTTCATAGGATATAAAAATACATATAGAAATATTAGCATTTTTTTCAATCAAATTCTTTGTGTTTTAGAATAATTTCTGTAGAACGCTATTGGTTCAAATTCTGCTAAATTACACCACTTATTTTCGTGAGAGAAATTGTAACATAGCAAATGAATGAGAGGTTAACAATCAAAGGGTTTATAAGAAAAAAAGGTGATGGGTGAAGTTCTGAAATAGGTTATATCTGAAATGGCTAAAGAGAGATGCTAATTAATTGTCATCAAGAATTAGGACAGGTATGTGTTGTTATGAGAGAGGAATAGTTTGTTTTTATTTGAGCTTGGTTTTGGGTTGGTTGGTTGGTTGGTTGGTTTGTTTGTTTGTTTGTTTGTTTTTATAGTCTCCTTCCTCTGAAACACTTAAGATGGCCATGGCTGAAGATAGGACACTGGACATGATGAGCTAGGGTTCTGAGGTGGCCCTGAGTGTCGCCTCTCTTTCATATGCTTAGCTAGCTGGTTCTTGCTCATAGGTTCAGGGTCTAATGCATGACAATATGTGGGGTTAGGAAGGAATTTTTCCCCAGGTCAGGTTAACAATGATGTGCCTTTTGGAGGGTTCAGGGATTGGGGGAGGTTGTCTTCCTCTAGAGCATTAGAGGCAGGTCACTTGTTGGGATTATCTGGGTAGCTCTTACGTCATCAGTTCCCTGCCATTGCAGGGACCTCAGGCACTAGTGCACCTTGGTCCCTTCTATTCTCTGCCTGCAGTCTAATCTCCTGTGGGCTCTAATGGCACATCTATATCACAATAAAATCTCCATGGCTGGCCAATATTAGCAGACTCTGAATCTTGGGGGCTTGGGCTACAGGGCTCTACAACTGCAATGTAGACATTTCGAATTAGGCTGGAACCTGGGCTCTGGGAACCTCACCAAGTATTTATGCTGCAATTTTGCAGCCTACAGCCCAAGACCCCTGAGTTCACATCAGATGACACAAGCCAGTGATGGGAGTTTTATTGCAATGTAGACATACTCTCACATTTTAGTCTAATTTTGCATATTGGGTTTAGTGTGCAGTTACTGGGTCATGTTGGTAGCCTGTGATATACAGGTGACTAGACAGAATCATCTGATCATCTCTTTTGGTCCTGCAGAAAAAGATATTGGTCTACTTACCACTTGCAAGTCATTTTACCCTGGCTAAATAACTCCCTAGTGCCATGCAAGTGGCTAGAATTGCACCAGTGAAAGAGCAGAATCAGGTCTCTTCCATCTGTTAGCCTACTGGCCTTGTCACACTTTTATTGTTCTGTTGCTTGGCATTGAGCAGAATTCACTACAGGATGTTGGATAGACAAAAAAAAATAGCTGCTACACTGGACAGAATAATGTTTAAATGATTTATATTTTTAAGTGATATTAAAACAGTTTGGAGAAGATTATTAGGTTTTGGTCAGGGCATTCCTTTTGTAAGCTTCAGGTATCTGAATTCTTGGAGCAGGAAGACGAAAACATTAACTGAAAGCAAATTATTTCAGTTTTCTGGGGAAAGGAAAGATGGCTTTTGGTACAGACTTCTGAGTATAATGAGATTTTCTGATTACATCTCTGTTCTCTCAGAATAACTGCCCACATCCCTGCCCCAGCGCGCTCTGTATTCTCAGAACAGGGAACCTACCATTTCACTTGTCTTCATTCGTATTATGTGTCAGTGAAAGGAAGGTGATGTAACTAAATTACCTTATCCTGCAGCTCATAACGCAATTGTCTTGAAAAGAGTGCAATTGGTTGGAAACTAGGTCAATTCTGAAACAGATGCAGGACTCTAATTGCTATGAAAAGTTTTCTGGTGATGGCAATGATATTGCTTTACTAAGTTACTTGCCTTTAGCCCTATGTATTTTCTGACTGCTCTGTCTGGTCTTTAAATTAACCGTATCATCAGATTATGGTACATGCCATAATGTCACACGATCATTAACATATCCATTTGATGTTGGGCTTGGGTTTTGGAAATTTTCGAGAACTTACATAGCAAGAACCTGTGTTGGTGGCCATCTTTTCTAGCAGCATTTCTCTATGGAGCCAACAAGCCACCCACCACAAAATGACAGCCTGTAGCAAGGCAGAGCATGGTGAGTAGAGGAATACAATTTGCTACAATGGAAAACTACACTGCAGACTTGATCTAAAACTCACTGAAGTAGGTTTTGTCTTCAGTGGATTTAGGATTCAGGCCTTATGTCATAAATTACCCATGCAGCTTTACCCGTGTATTATTATTTAGATTGTGAAGCCATTTTCTAAAGTGATTCACTCATATTCAAGGGGGATTATCATAGTATAATTAGGGCTGGTTGCACATTTTCGATCAAAAATTTTGTTTCTTCAAAATTGGATTTTCAACTAAATTAAAATGCTGACAGTGACACAACTCCTTGTTGTTTTCTTACTGGACTAGACCAACACGGCTATCCCTTTTGAATTTGATTTTCTAGAAATTTGTCATCAGCAAATCAAGAGTCCAAACCCTGAAAGTTCATGGCCAAAACAGAGTTTTTCAGTGTATGGCAGTTTTCAGCTCAGTTCTTTCTTGAAATGTTATGGAGGTTTTTTTTTTTGTTTGTTTGGTTGGTTTTTTTTTTTGGCTGAAATTATTCTGGTGATTTGTTGGCAAAAACCAGAAAGTATGTAAGTATTTTTTTAAATGACAAGTCAAAAATTTCCACTGGAAAAAAATACTTTTTTCCACAATTTTTCCTGGGGGAAAAGCATGACTAGCTCTAATAATAATATTAACCAAAACTCAGTTAGAGGGACATGTTTCTACAACTTCCATTGTAGTAGTTATATTCAGTGTCACTGGCTCACTACCTCTCAAAATACTGCCCACTCCAATTAGCGGGGTCTGGTTTAATCATTAAATTAATTAAAAACTGAGATTCTCAGCTGGTATAAACTGTCATAGGTCGATCAATGGAGCTAAACAGATTTATGCCAGATGAAAATCTAGCTCAATACATGTTCGGAGTAACCTCATCAGACTGTCAGCTCTTCAAGCAAAGTTCTACGGATATTTGTGCTTCTAGGCTTCAAGGAAAGGAATTTCAGGAGGGATAGTCGTGTTAGTCTAGTCCAGTAAAAAAACAACAAGGAGGTCTTAAAGTGCCACGCAACTCCTTGTTGTTTTTTTAAGGAAAGGAATGTCTGTCCTTGGTGTGAACAGAACACTGCTATCATCCATACTCTGTCTTTCTCAATTACTTGCCACAGAATCCTAAGTCCATGGGAGAAATTGCTGTTATAAAAAGCCAGCCTTATTTTAACTTGCTTTAAGAGCTGCAAATGTTTCATATATCTACAGGAAGGGAACACTTTGGAACTTGTGTCCACTTGATTATATTAAAAAAAAAAAAGTCATCCAGCCTCTGTTAGGTGGAAATCTTAGAATCGTGAGAGCAATACCTCCAGGACTTAGTACATGGAGAGCTGGTGAACGGCCCTCCCCTCTATGTGAAACTATTAAGGATCAGCAAAACAAGCAAGAAGTCCTGTGGCACTTTTAAAGATTAACACATTTATTTATCGCTTGAGCTTTCATGGGAGAAAATCCCACTTCATCAGACACTTTGAAGATGGCCACAGGATTCCCTCTTTGGACCTTATAAGGATTAAGATTCCCCCACATAAGCATATTCAGAAACACCTGCCAAAAGAGAGAGAAGCGCCTTTAGTTGCTGAGGTATATTACCACCAACACTTGTGCACCAGACACACACGTCTGGAAATGGAGAGCATTACAGTATCATCATTTACAGTTTCTGTACTTACAGTGAGTTATGGAGGTAGCCACCAAGCATAAAATGTACAACACAAAGAAGATGCATAATTTTGCTTCTCACTGCTCTGCTTTTAACTCCTATCCACCATGTTTCAGTTTCTGTTTTCCTTCCTTCTTTGTTCTATGGCACTGATGGTGAATGCTGATGAAACATAACTTGTTCCAACTTCAGTCAGTCATTTTCAGGTAGTTAGTTCCTGGTCCCTTGCCTTAATTCTTTTTGGGACAGTTAGCTGGTTCAATGAGCTGGCTTCCATATAGTAAAATAATCAGAAGTGTTAAAAGTGCCTTTATCCCTTGATAGTGTAACACTGCTAATATATTACACAGTGGCCAAGACACTGTATGGCCTCTGATCTCAAGGTTTGTGAAAAAATCTTGTTGGTGACAGAAAATCCACAAAAGATTTAGTCTTCAGTGTACACTTGTTGAGAGCAAATTAATTCACAATCAAATTCAGGTTAGAGTTGGGCAAAGATGAGAATTCTGCCTTACGTTCCCAACTATATACCAAGAGGATGAAAATTTAGAATAGATCCATCCCATAGATATTGTCTAAATATGACAATTTTAAAAGGGGGAGAGACAATAGCATTTCAGGCAGATTAGCACATCATTTGAGAAAAATTTTGCTCACAAATGCCCACAGAGCTTGATTCTCCATAGCTGTGCAGTTTGTGTGGTCATTTGCTTAAGCACAAAATATTTATAGTAAAAAAAAACATTATCAGATCAGAATCATAGTGTTTGCTACCCACATTACCATGGTGTGACTGAACGTGCAAACTAGTGTTATGGTGAATTTGGCTCATCTCATCTCAATTGTCCTTGTCCTACCAATGCAGATCTCCCTTTGATAGGGGGAAGTGCTCCAGATATGTTTGCTAAGCTGAGAAATACTGTGGTGATCTCAGAGGAAAATTTTGCCCTTTCTATGCATGGCTACCACAATATTCACAAGTTTGCTCTTGGGCATGTCCTTTCCTGTGCTGTTGCTTGTTTAGGTAAGGTCTCACCTTTGATTGTGCTGAGATGAGAAATAAAGTTTTAAGACTGACATTTGCAAAGGAGGCTGCAGGAGTTAGATACCTAATTCCCACTGAATTATAGAAGATTTTGTTTAGAAAAAGAAAAACCCTAAAGCAAAAGCAGTTGCACAAGTGAAGCTGTGAGCAGATGAAATCTGAACACAGCTGCTCTCATTACCCACATACTCACTTTTTCTCTGAAAGGGATCCGGATCTGACCATTAACTTCAGCAGTGTCTTGGCAATGTACATTACCAAGACAATAGATTTAATAATTAGCACAACAGTCACTCAATGATCCTTATGGAGTACATGGGAAACATATTTCCCCTTGTGTGCTTCCTCTCCGTTTACTGATTTATTTCTGCTCCTATAGTCCACCTGACCTTTCTTTACTGAACCTGAAATGAATATATATGTCAAAAGTGGTACTTCTCTTGTCTGATTTTTCCCCCCGTTGGGAGAATGTTCAAAAAAATAAAAGTTGGCGTTATGCATCAGGTTCTGTCCTCACTTATACCCATGCAATCCCATTCGTTTCAGAGAGGTTGTATGGGTGTAACTCTAATTTACACAAACTTCAGATGAACCCAAATCCTGAGAAATTATGGCAAAAATGCAGTCATTTTCTGATAGCTGTTAATGATCTGTTCCTTCTCATCTCATCTTTTTAACTGCATCCTATCCTATCATTTTCCGTACCATAAGTCTGCTAGATGCTTTTCTTCATCTATAATACTAAAGCAAAGGTTTAGATGAGGCTATCAGAATTTATCACTACATTCTTCTACTCTTCAAAGCATCTGATGAAGTGGGATTTTCCTCCCATGGAAGCTCATGCAATATATAAATTTGTTAGTCTTTAAGTGCCACAGGACTCCTTGTTTGTTCTACTCTCTTAGGTGGATTTTCTGGTGCATAGTTACAAGGAATGATGGTCAAAGATTTGACCAACAATGGTTGATGTAAAACATGGGTTGATAATGTGATATATAATCACAATTTTAATTGTACTTATTCTACTTGATTTTGAAATTTTCTTTAGTATTGCTACTGCAAAATCCCTGTTGCTGATGATAATTTAACTAACCTAGCTAGACTACAAACCCATTTTGATGGGTTAGTTAAGATTTAAACTGGGAGCAATTTACATGGGTGCTTGTCAGTGAAAGATATTTCCTTATGAGCTTTTGTGGACAAATATAAATCTACAAAACAGACTAACTAAAGGTTAGTGTCCACCAGTTAGAGGATTTTTTTCCAGCTATAAATGCACATCTTTAATATTTCATCTTTACTGTGGGCCATATCCTGAAAATCTTATTCAGAGCCCAGTTTCTGCACCTTTCCATGAAGTTAATTGCCTACTCCACATGAGGAAGGACTGCAGAATCTGGATCGTGGATTTTACTCAGGCAAGCTAGCATTGGCTTCATCTGGAGACTTGCCTGAGTAACAGGGCTAAGCCATGCTTTTTGAATCCCTAAGAGAAGGGTTCTCTATCTGTGTGGATCTCCCCTGGACTGTGCAGGGATTGTTGCATGGATCTGAGCATCCATGCAGAAAGGAGAGAGCCTCCAATGGGAGAGCCCAGCAAGAAGTGTTAAGGGAAGGAATATTCTCCTCTCCTGCAGCGGTTTCTCCAGCCTTTTGATAAAACCAGAAGCTATATTGCAGTTGGTAACTCCTCAGCATTGGTCATAGCCAAGGGTTACCTTACAGTGCAAGTCCGCTCCTTCAGGGATCAGAGTCAGAACCATTGACCATTGGGACCATTGCAACTGCAGAGACATAGCTCAACGCAGAGGAACTTGCACCCTGCCATGGGTTCCTGAGATCTGCACGTATTTTTAAGCCATGCCATCTCTATCTTCTGGAACAAAGCCTGCTCCTTGATAGGAGAATGTGGGGGAAAAATTCCTCCGGAGCAAATCCAATGTATTTCCTTCCTCCTGCATGACTCTGAACCATATAGAGTACAAGTTGTATCTCAGTAAGGCCCTAACAATTTGACAAGTAAAAGGATAAACCATCAGGAAAAAAGAGCATCCCTTGAGTAACCAATCTGCTGATAACACATGCCAGCAGACTCTTGGGTACACTGCCAGTGTCTGACGCACACCAGCAGTATTAATTATCATCTTTTGTTTTATTGAGATGAAGCTGGTGTTTTTTATTCCTGAAAGAGGAAGACTGATTGCCTTGGCTGAAGCCGGGGTAGTTCTAAACTTCCGCACACAGCTGTGCTACCATAGCTGAGTAATGACCAGCTGTGCTGATTGCTGGTGACCTTCCACTTATCGTGTCAAGTTGTCACTCATGCTATGGACTGGGTAGAAACCAATGGAGGCATTTCACATGAGGCAGTTCAGAAAAGAATTAAAATTTTTTTTAGCATGTTAAATGTACTTTGCAAATATTGAATAGATGGGTCAGGACCAAGGTCCCAATTTCTAAGCTCCACCAGACCTGAATTTTGTGCAAGGATTGGCAGAAGATCTGAGTTGTGCTGTTGCTGAAACACTCTATCAGACTTTGTGGTAAAGGATAGAAAGGAACTGATCACTGAAGTAAAATAGTAATGGCGTCTTAGGTACAAGTGATCTTAATTTGATCACGTTTGTAATGTACAAGCAGAATAAATAAAGTCCAGGACTGTAATTTATACACTGACACTTTAATGGTGCCAATTTCACAAATCTGAAAACAATTATGAACCAGGGCAACTGGGTGTAGTAATTTAATTGGAAAAATGTGAATGATAATTGGGAATCATTGGAAAGCCCTTTAGTAGATGTGCAAAATTTCACAACTCTGCAGTTGAGGAAGAAGGTCATACTGGCTAAGAATAGACCTGGTTTAGAGGTGAAATGAAGGTAACTATAAAAAGTGGATTAATAATAAATAAAAGTAGTAAATAAAAAGTAGTAAAAAGGAGAAGTTGGTAGTAATGAATATAAATTGAAAGTTAGGAATTAAAAAGAAATAGATATGGGAAGCAAAGGGACACTAGGACAAATCTATAGCCACCAGGGCTATGGACAGTAAGGAAGAGTTTTTAAATATATTGGGAACAAAAAGGACTCTGACAATGGTATTGGTCCATACTAGACGGCAATGATAGAATTGTAGAACACAATGAAAAAAACAAAAGGCTGACTTATTCAAGAAATATTACTGTTCTGTATTTGGGGAAACAATGAATGATGTCATTTCATCATATGTTGATGACAACATTCTTTCCATTCCACTAGCCTGTCGAGAGGATGTTAATCCCAAACTACTGAAACTAGAGATTTTTAAATCAGCAGGTCAAGATAACTTGCATCCAAGAATCTTAAAAGAGTTGACTGAGAAGTTGGCTGGATTGTTGACATGTTTTCCAATGAGTCTTGAAGTACTGGGAAAGCTCCAAAGGACAAGAAGAAAGCTAGTGTTGTACCAGTTTTTAAAAATCCCAAATGGGATAACTCAGTTAATTATAGGCCTCCAAACCTGAAATTTATTCCTGGGCAAAATGATGGAGTGGCTGATACAGTACTCTGTTAGTGGAAAAATTAAAGGGTGGTAATGTAATGCAAATCAAAATGGGTGCATGAAAAATAGATCCTGTCAAACTATTGTGGTATCTTTTTAGTTTGAGATCACAAGTACAGTTGATAAAGGTAATAGTGTTGATGTAACATACTTAGGCTTTCATAAAACATTTGATTTGGTACAACTTGATTAAAAATTTAGAGCAATATAAAATTATCATAGTACATATTAAATGAATGAAAAACTGATAGATTTCAATACGTAATGGTAAACACTACAGAATTGACATTGTGTGTATGTGTTTCCATTGGGATGCAACATGGACTGGTTCTTGGTTCTACACTTTTTAAGATTTTTATCAATGTCTTGGAGAAAAACCTAAAATCATCACTGATGAAATTGGCAGATGTCACATAAATTAATGAAGAAGATAGGCTCCTGATTCAGAGTGATCTGGACTGCTTGGTATACTGGGTGCAAGCAAACAATGTGTGTTTTAAAATTATTAAAGTGTATATCTTTAGGAACAAAGAATGGAGGCCAGAGTTATGGGATGGGAGACTCTGTCTTGGGAAGATAGTGGCTGTTAAAAGAATCTGGGAATAGTGATGGATAATGGGCTGAACATGAGCTCCCCATGTAACGCTGTAACCAAAAGAATTAATGCTATTCTGGGATGCATAAAGGAAGGAATCTTAACTAGGAATAGAGAGTTTATTTTACCTCTGTGGGTTCTTTTGTTTTGTTTTTTTTAAACTGCTGCTGAGCTGCCATGTCCCATTTGGGTGCCTCCCATTCCAGAAGGATGTGGATAGATTGGGGAGGGTTGAGGGAAGAGCCACAAGAAGTATTAAAGAGTTAGAAAACATGCCTTATACTGATAAAATCAAAGAACTCAATCTGTTTAATTGAAGGTTAAGATTACAGTCTACAGGTATCTACACAGGGAACAAATATTTACTATTTGGCTCTTCAGTCAAGTAGTGAAAAGTGTAAGACAATCCAGTAGCTGGACATTGAACCTAGATAAATTCAGACTGGAAATAAAATGCAAATTTTTGACAGTGAAGCTAATTAGCCATTGGAACAATTTACCAAGGGTTGTGGTGCATTCTCTATCACAGACAATTTTAAAATCAAATTGGAAGAAAGATCATGGAAGCCTTTAGATACCAGATTGTACATTTTCTTATATAGAATAAGCGTAAGAAAATATGTCCTGGGGCATAGCCATGGGTGGGCCTGGATGGGCTGGGGCCCACCCACTTGGAGATGAGGCCCACCGAACACAGTGGGCAGGCCTCAATTCGCTACCTCTCCCGCTCCCTCTTCCTCACACAGCTCCACTTGCTTTCACAAATGGAGCATCCCAGGCAGCTTCCAGTCATATGACTAGAAGCTGCCTATGGCCAAGCCCACCCTGCAGACTCTGGTCTAGCCAAGAACCAGAAGCTGGCTATGCCCCTGAGGTGTCCTAACCAAGTTACTCAGAAAATTAATTTCATTTCAGAGTTGGGAACATTACTGCTTGAAATTATTTGTTTTAATCTTACAAATCCTCATTAGCCAAAGATCTCATTTCATTTCCAGTTACACCCCTTTGAAAAGCAACACAGTAAAGAATGCACCATGTATATTTGTTGTCTAAACATCCCATGTAAATGTGTCTTTCCTTCAGGTATGATATGGTCAGAATGCAAAGAAATCTGGGAAGAGGGTCCACGGGAATATGTCATGCATCTTTGGAACCTGCTGGATTTTGGGATGCTATCTATCTTTGTGGCATCCTTCACTGCAAGGTTCATGGCTTTTCTCAAAGCAACTGAAGCACAAAAGTACGTAGATCAGTACGTTCAAGACGAGGACCTCACTAATGTCACCCTTCCCCCTGAAGTTGCTTACTTTACCTATGGTAAGATGATTTTGAGAATTTAATGCTTGCTGTTCTCTCAGGCTAATGTGTAGCAGTGCAGAAATCAGCAGTTTGCTTCTCCTTTTTTCTTTTTTTTAAACATTTGTGGAGTTTTTCCAGATTAAAGTGGATTATTCTTCTCAGATCTATCAATTCCAGCCATTTTGGTAAATAGCTAAGATGAGCTAAACAAGAACAGCGACCTAAGCTCTTCTCAGGGCTTGTCTTCACAAGATTGATCTCCCTGATCACTTATTGTGTCTCTGAAGACACACTCCGCCAGTCAGGAAGGTGATGCTGGAAGACTATCCTTGCAGAAGGAGTTTCCCTCTGGCTCAGGCTACTGAAAACAGTACGTTAAGCAGAAGGGGGCAATTGGAGGGAGATACATAAGGTATTTTAAGTACATTGCAAATCTCCCTTTGATTGCCACCGAAATCACACAGCCACCCCACATCTGAACTCATACTGAGACCAGGCTCAGTCCCATCCTATGTTGACAAAATAAGCCTGAGCAACTAATAATCATGAAACCAGAAGGGAATAGAATATGGTTTAAATTACAGATAAAAGAATCTGCTCTAGTTTCCCAATATAAGAAACACGCTGTGCTAACAAATGTGAGAGCTGGCAGCTTTGTGATTTTATCATTTAGCAGATGGAACTCCTATTGAAGTCACAGAAATTCTACACAAAATGATGGAAGGACTGGGCTATTACTATAAGAAAAGGAATCACCTATTTGTAACAAATTTGTAGGAAAAAAAAGCTTCCTGTTTGTTTTTAGTGCACTTATGGTCTAAATTGTCTGCACCTGAGTTGTTGCCATGCCTGCATGTGTCTTTGATCTTATTCTGGATAAGTGATTATAATTTGTATCTATCCCATCAATTAGACATGGAACATCGTACCAGTAATCTTGAATGCCTCCTAATGACTTTAGGTTCCATATTCCCCTTGTAAGAAAAAAATAGCAGATGGAGAACTGGGAAAGTGCATTCAGGAGTGGATAAAACAAGCAAAATATTGTGCAAGAGATTCCTTTGCTCCCATTCCTCAGTGACAATTTATGAGAACAGGCCAATATTTCCACATCTGAGACACACTCTCTTGTCATATCACGTATGAAGGGCAACCTCTGATTCCCTCCATTGCACATTGCTTTTCTGCACAGACGGGGGGAGGGAAGTCAGGAAGCAAATTTTGCTCAGATTCATACCCAGTATAACCTTGTGAATGACTTGCAGCCCAGAAAGAGGGCTGAATCCCTAGCAAATATTGTCTATAACAATGTTGCACCAGCTCTAATAGAAAAAGTACATTCAGTAATAAAACTATCCTTTAACTTTTCATGCTTAGGTTTTAAATATTTGAGAAATGATCATCAAAGGCACAAGAGGAGTTAGAATTCCAACTTTTATTGTGCTTTGAGTGCAATTAGTCCCACTGGAGTCAGTGCACATTTTACCATTGATTCCAGTGGGGCCAGGATTCCATCTTTACTGCTTTGGAAAATCTTTATGTTGGAATATTTCTTGTCTCTAAATGATCCTGAGGATGGTGCAGCTGTACTATGCACTTGACAAAATATTTCCTGGCTTTGAAAAATGAACACAAACTTTGTACTTACATTAGGGGTTGGACACACAGCGTGTGTGCAACCCCCCGCCCTCCATACTTCACTTGTCACTCTCATCTAAATCCATGGCAGTTTTGCTCACAAAGCTAACTAAGGATACAGATACAGAGACAAAGAAAGGTTCTTGTTGTTCCCTATGGTCATAATTTGTTTGTTATAACAACAAGGACTATAAAGGATAAATATTTAGATTGCAATATTCTACCAGATTTAGAATTACCTGCCAAAATAACACAAATCACTAATGGAAAAGTGAATCAGAGCCTCAGCTGGTGTAAATCAGGATAGCTTTCTCTGTTGACATCAATGAAGCAACACTAATTTACAGCAGCATAATTTGTAGTCTAGCCCTAAGTACACAGTCCTAACATTTACAAATAATTTCATTTTCAAACATAATATTTGGAGATAAGCTTCTCTTTCAGTCACTGGACAAAATCTGATGACGTGCCTAAAATTATTAGGTCCTTTTTTTCTTCTTTCTGGTTTGCTGCTTTGGATATTGTAGCTAAGCCTTTTTTTAATGGTAAGGAGCTCCATCTTGTGGAAGCATTTTGCCATTTACAAACCATTTGTCTTTTTACCCTTGGGAAGAATCTGTAAAGGGTCGGGAAGGGGGAAATTTTTTCTGTTAATAACATTTGGCTGATTTTAATCCAAATGGATTTTGTCAGTATGCTGGAAGAACATTGTTTTATATGTTATGTGTACACAGATGCATACAAAGGCAATATCTAGATAGTTTGTCTATCCATAAATCATATTATTTACCCAGTGCTCTTATGAAGTGTTTTTTTAGAAAACTGTAGCTCTCTTAGGCTACATTTTTCCAATGTAAAATGAGGATAAACTGCTCTGTGTGAAATGAATATAAGCTGAACAGAAATGATAAATAATAAAATTGAAAATATGTGTGATAATCGAAAGCTTTTTAATATGTGAAGTTATATTTTCATTTGTTCATGACAAAAGGTTTTGTGTCTTATATTTTTATAATTCAGTGAAAATTTCTTTAAGTAATTACAAGAACCAAGTGGTTTGTCATAACATATGAAGCTGTAGTGTTTGGTAATAGAGTCTGCATGCAAAATGGGTGGCAGTTGCTTTGTGGCAACTTCTATATGGAGTTTTCTTGCAACTTTGTTTTAGCAGTCTACCTGTCCACAAGCAATTAAATTATTTTATATGTAAAAGTAAATTTATAGTGCATCTTTTTATGTTCAGCTACTATTTTGCTCCTTGGGAGTTCATACCATTTAAGGAGTTGATACAGAACCATCTCTCATCAGCTGAAATTTCTGGAAAAACATTTGATTTGTACATTTATGTTGCCTGGGGAGATAAACACACTTGACTGATTTGCTTCTTACTTGGGTGTTGTTAATTATATCACTCTCTCACTTTGAGAAAGAACAAAACCTCAGAAAACAACTGGCTTGTGTTTTTCAGTGGAAACTGAAAATATTAAATTATTTTCTAAATCTGTTATCCCAAGTAAACACTAGAGGGAAAAAGCTCCTTAATTATTTTTCTCCAGCATAAAATCTGTTTGCTGCAGTGTGATTAGATTATATATATTCCTTTCAATTTCTTTTTAAAAACTAAAGGTAAAATCCTGGCCCTCTCTGAAAAATTCCCAACAATTTCATAGAATCATTGAATATTAGGGCTGGATGGGACCTCCTGAGGTCGTCCAGTCCAACCCCCTGCTAAAAGCAGGACCACTCACACTAAATCATCCCACCAGGGCATTATCCAACCAGGTCTTAAAACTTTCCAATGGGGCCAGTATTTTGCCCTTCTAATTCTTGGTTCAAGAGTAATTTATTTATACGAAAAGTTAGTTAGTTTTATTTCTGAACTTAGATTAATAAAGGTAAGCATTGGTTGTAAACTGATATGGAACAAACTATAAACTAATCTGAAAAATGCTTTTCCCTCTAGTAATGGCTAAACATAAACAGGTTGTTGAAAGGGAAGTTTAGCCAATTTTCTCCTTTAAATTCAGGACCGAACATTACAGCTATGCTCCAAGGAATCCTCTGTCTTTTCATGCCATCTGGGTTCATGGAAATAATAATCAACTTTATTCCTGTGTCTTTAAATATGGTACATGTTTTAGTTTTGAATCAAAGCCTTGTATTCAGTGATGAGCCTCAGTTCATGCAATAACACATATGTAATAACATATATTCGTAGTCAAAGCCTATTAAAAACTGGTAGATTAGACAACTGATTTGGATGTACATAGTATCAGCAAAGAACATGCTAAGTGGCTATACTGTCAGATATTTTTTTTAATTCAAATGTCAATATAACTTACGCATATTAAAAAGAGTTGGTGGTTTGATTGGCTTTATCTGAACAAATTTAAACCTCTTTGGCCTTATCTCATGGCGACAGGTTTTGCCATGAGATGCCTGGTTCTTCCAGGTTACGTTATGTTTTGTGTGTTTATACAATACTGTTAATTCAATGATCGAAAACTGGGAATCTTCCTGTCACTGGGATTTGGATCCAAGTGCCACAAAACTCCCATTGACATCAAGGAGCAAGAGATGATGATGCATTGGACTTGAACTCAGAAAACTAGGTATGGTTCCCAATTCTACCCTTGACTACCTGCGTGCCTTGGGTAAATCACATAATCTTGATGTGCCTCAGTTTCTCTATCTGAAAAATGAAGCTAATAATTCATATCCATTTTTGTAAAGCACTATGAGATCTGCAGATTACTGGGAGATTCCTACATTTTTCCTTCCAGTCCTGGCAAGAACTGATGCCCTGAACCTCTTTTATAGGTCATAAATATTGATTGCTTTCTAACATTTTCTGTTGCTAATACCTTATACGTATGTATTGTTTCAGCCAGGAACAAGTGGCTTCCTTCGGACCCTCAAATCATATCAGAAGGACTGTATGCGATAGCTGTGGTCCTCAGTTTCTCCCGCATTGCTTACATTCTTCCAGCCAATGAAAGCTTTGGCCCTCTTCAGATCTCTTTGGGAAGGACTGTGAAGGATATCTTCAAATTCATGGTCATCTTCATTATGGTCTTTGTTGCCTTCATGATTGGAATGTTCAACCTTTACTCTTACTACCTTGGTGCAAAATATAACCCAGCATTTACAACGTGAGTATCTGGGGAAAGGCGGCTATACAGATTATTGTTCTAAGCCTAGTAGGATCCCTTTCTGGGCTGCCTTTTATATAACGTGCATGCCTTCTGTGACTCATGTTTTGCACTATATTACTGCAATCAGGACCATTCCTGGGAGGGCAGGGCCCAAGGCCAATTGGCCTGTGGGGTCCCTGTGCCCCCAATGCTGGAGGGCTGGGGTGATCCAGCCCAGGGGTGAAGCCCTGCCCTCCTGTCCCTCCTCATCTCACTGCGGAAGGCAGCAGAGTGAGCGGGGAGCAGAGTGGCAGCAAAGCGGCAGCAACACCCCACTCACCTCCCCGGCCCTGGCTGCAATGCCTCATTATTCAAAGTGGTGAATAAGACTAACTGTATTAGTCCATTAAAGCCAACGAAAGGTGCCTGGTTAAAACCTTGTGCAATGTTTAATAAGCAGAGAAGACCTTCTATCTGATCCCTGACCAAGCTTCCCTCTTTTTTTCTCCCCCTAAATCCAATCCTCTCTGACTCACCCAGTCATTCAGTTCCATCCCCTTTCCCAGGATGCTTATCTTTTACCTTTTATCTCTCGCGGTGCACTACAAGGCCTGTTTCAGCTCCCAAAGTACCCTTAATTTCACCTAAGTTTATGGTGGGGTCCCAGTGAGTCTAAGAGTCTCTGCTAAGCCAAAACAAACAAGGAGTCTGGGGTCAATTTTAAAACTTTCATGGGAGAAAATCCCACTTCATCAGATGCTTTGAAGGTGGGGGATCTTTGATTTGTTGTTACAGTGTGGCCAGATCCAATGACTTGTACTTGCTTGAATTTATTTCCTCCCATTCCCTAAATTCCCCTCTTCAAGCATCTGATGAAATGAGATTCTCTCCCGTGAAAGCTCATGTGATAAATAAATGTTAGTCTTTAAAAGTGGCACCAGACTCCTTGTTTGTTTTGCTGGGCTAGACTAACATGCCTACCCCTTTGGAACTCTGCTAAGTCAGTTACTTCTAAGTATGCAGACTTTAGACTTCTAAGTTACTTCTAAGTATGCAGACTTCTGACAGTCTTGCCTCCATTGCAGTTTGCCTGGGAGAGCTACACCTTAGACCAGGGGTCTCAAACACACAGCCCACGGGCCACATACAGCCCCTAAGGGTATTTCCTGCAGCCCTCAACAACACTGTTGCTACCAATATTTGCAAAATAGTTGTATGAAAAGGTTTCCATGGTGTGGCCCTTGGGCTATGTGGCCCTCTACTAGTCTTCATGCAGCCTTTGTGGTGATTTGAGTTTGAGACCCCTGCCTTAGACTATTGCTTCAACTGAATGAGCGACCTGCAGTAAACTCACCAGTTTTCAAGTCATATCCCAGGTTTCTTTCAAAGAGAATGCAGTCTGCTAAAAGAAATCCCAGTGACTCAGAATCTTGTTATTTCTTGGGTAAAACATAAGCAGGAAATTTTCTTTTTGAGGTGAATGGAAAGAGCAGGGGAAATTTTCATAAAATTGTCTTGACAACAATGGAAAAAATATCGTTTTATAATCTACCTTTAAGAAGAGCAGTCAATACAGCAGGCTGTGATGCATTTGTGATCAGCACAGAAAGGATTAAACATCTAATTATCATCCAAAAGCTACTGCAAACAAAGTATATGTGAAATGATGAAGCAGTAAAATTACACTTGGTTTGCATCAATGATTTCACACCTGCATGCAGCTGTGAGGCAAAGCAACATGTACCCAAAGAACCCAGTGTCTAAAAAGTGCTATTGATGCATTTCAAAAGAGCAATAAATGCATAACAGAGGGGAATATGAAACAAGGAGCTCTATAGTCACTAAATCAAGTACATTTATCCGTTTCTAATAATGAAGTAAAAGAAAACTATGCATATAGGAGGAGACATATTAATCACACAAATAGAAGACTCTGCTCTTGAAGCACAAGAATTAATTGACAGCTGAGTCAATACCTCCCTGATTGCCTGGTGGAATAACCACCATCAGTTATGGTTCTCCAGTGGGGCATGTTTCCAGACTATTTTGGCTAATGAATTTTCACTAATGCAGCATCATTATGCAACATTGCTATTCTCTGACAAGCTTAACTAACCCTTTTAACCTTGTTATAACCCTTACAGCATTTGGGGTGACTTGACATAAATGATGACCAAGCCTTGATTGAAATGGTGACTATTCCCTGGAGTAAATATTACTAACAGTAGTAAGAGTTTCAGGATCAGCCTATAACAAGGGGATATAGGTGGTTGGTAGATACCTGCTCAAGAGGGAGAAACAATGCACTTCTTCCTTAATTCCAGCTCTTCTGCAGATTCCAAATACTAAATTCTATTCTGTCTCTAAGACACTTTAAGGAGTTGACATTATTAGTTAATGTCTACTCAAAGAACCCAAATATGTCATGTCAGAATTTGGAAATGAAGCCAAAACTCAAATTAGTAAAAGCACCAGCTACTAATTTAGGACAGCAGAGTCTCTGTCAGTGGGGCAGAGATGTGCAGTATCTGAACATCTTGACAACATCTCCAGAAGTAGTGAGTTGGCACATTTGGCCTTGATCCCACAATCTGATCCATTAAAAGAGACTGCCCACATAGACTCCCACTGAAGTTGGTGGGGCTCCATACAGACTAAAATGTGACCCTGTGCAGGTCTGATTGTAAGATCAGGGGTTCTGTTATCTTGCCAAACACATTTCAGTGAGTACTTTAACAAATAGTCACACCAGTCAACATGGCTGCAATGTTGTCCCTAATGCTGCTTAGTTAGTAAGGGCAGATTTCCAGGCTCTAGTATTTCTGTTTCAGATTATTTTAATAATACTCTGGGGTGTGAAATACAGGATTAATATGGGAGATGTGCTGTCTTTTTTACATAATGGGTAAAGAATACAGCTCAGACATCTAAGACCATTCTCAGACACTTTAGAAAAGCTGGAAATCTTATGGTATTTGGTCATAAACAATGTTCTTAATTAGCATATATCAGAAACACAGTAGCATACGGGCAGCTGTGTATCACACAGACTTTTCCTTCAATATTTTACTGAGTTATCAGTTTTGCCGCTGAATATTGTGGGTATTCACAAATTGTACTAATTGACTCATGAAGAGAAGGCAGAATTAATTACTGGAGCTGGACAACTACTTTAAACAATTTCTGTGAAAATTCACCTGGGCTAAAAAAAAAAAAAAAAAGATGTTTTTTTTCTTTTGTTCAGATATTTCTTCAAAGGCATTTACTGATAGAAGCATTTGTGAAAACAGAGAACTTAGAATGACTATCATAGAAGATTTACAGAAGGAAAATTCTGAACTTTGAGATGCAATTGTTTGCACTGGAAATTGATTGTAAGAGATATATTAGATCACAAAATAGAAAAAGAACTATGTGGTCTTCAGATCCAATCAGGACCTAACCTAGTGCTCTGTGTTTTTGTTCGCTGTTTATACAGGGCCTAGCACAATGGGATTCTAGTCCATGACTAGAGCTCCTAAGCACCATTGCAAAACTACGACTTGTGACAGAGTCGAGCCTGATGGCTACAGAAGAATAGTGGAGGGTAGATATGTCAGCCACAGACTTAGCAAAGCCCTGTTTCCAGGCTAGCTGGAGTGGGACTGATTTGAGTCAGTTAAGGCACCTGAATCTAATTAAAGAGCCTGGAGCCAGTTGGAGTACCTCACTTCAATCAATGAGTAGAAGATAAAAAGTCTCTGTTGCAGTTAGTCAGTGGAGGGAGTTTTTGGTGTGAGCTTTGGAGGAGCAGCAGCTTGGAGTGGAGTGGAGTGGAGTGGAGTGGAGTGGAGTGTGTGGTTGTAGCAGAGCAGAGCCCAGCGAAGGATTGCTGAGTTGATTGAAGCTGACCAGTAGCTGTTGCTACCAGCACCTGGGAAATACAGGTAGCCACAACAAGCTCACCCAGAGGGTCCTTAGGGCCTCAGGCCCAGCAGCCTGCGAGCTAGAAAGCCCAACCCCAGGGCAGGAGGGACTGGGGGAACTACAACTTTGAGGGCTTGGAGGTGGGAAAGCTTCCAAGACCTGAAGTGCAGGACCCACAGTGATGAGCTCCCCGAGTTGGTCACATACTACTAATAGTAATTAATATACTCCTTCAATGGGTCCTTTCATGAATTGCATATGAGCTGTCCACAGTGAATTGCTTAGCACGTCAAGAAGTATTCAGTGAATAATGAATACACTTGAGAAAATCATAAGCTTCTCATGGGCAATTTGTACACATAAAAAGAAGTTAAATTTGTCAAAAAATGACTTAGAATTATTTGCTTAGCTCTACTACTTATTGTGGTTATTGAATATCCAGGGTGACTTCAATGGTCACCTTGTGGGCTGCTACCCCTTTCAAATCACGTTCTGGTTTGTTGGTCTTGTAATCTAAAGAACTGTTCACGCTAAAACAGTGACTACATCAGTGGTTTCTGAATCAGAAGTAGCATACAAAGGGGTGCTATTGTCTCTGAAATGTTCCTTTTGCAGAAGGAACAAAGTATGTACTCCTCCTGCTTAATTTTAGACTGCTAAATACAGAGTTTCTTTAGCTAACCACGTAACTGCAAAATGTATTAAAAAAAACCTTTTGAATTTTTCCCCTTTCAGAATTTTCATTACAGTTGCTACAAAGTCTGTTTATCTGCTCATTTTTTATGCTGTGCATAGAACACAGTTATTGAAAAAAAAAAATCCCATAATTGAGATCATCCTATATAAACAAAATTGAAATGGAAACAGGACTGATGGCATTCATACTGCTCTCTGCATCTCAATTCAGATTGAAGCCTCAGTTTTGTCTTCTTGCAACCACCACACCTCCTAAAGAGAAAACTCGTTTATTCATTCAGTTTCATCATTACTTGGAGACTTTCTTCTTTGGATGTTACTTATTAAAATGTTGCATTTAATAAATATAATATAATATATAAAACTTGGTTCCAATAAAAATAACATTCAGCTTCCGGGATGGCCAAACTTATGGAACTCAAGAGCCACACAAGTTAATTATTAACCCTTCAAGAGCCTCACTAAGGCATATAGCCATATACTTTTACCTACTAAACTGATATGCAGTTTGGCCATGCCTGGCTTAGACTGTGCTAAGGTCTATGCAATTAGGCAGCATCTTGCAAGAGAGTGGATATGATGGATAGAAGAGTTATTGCAATCTTTTCTTAACTTTAATGATTGATTAATAAGGTCATCTTGGGAACCCAATCCAACCACCTCCATTTCGTCCCTGCTCTATTTTCTGCAGCAGGTCAAACTAAGCCGTCCCCCCCCCCAAACATTCCTGAACACAAGAGAAAGGTTGGATCCAGACTCCAATTCACTCTGAATAATTCAGGTCCATTTCCACACTCAAATATTGAACCCACACTTGGGACGGAACTGGGAAATTTTTTTCTCATATCAAAGATAGGGCAATGGGTATTGACATTTTACTGTGAAGGATTATGAACAATAATTAGGAAATGTACAGCTTTGGTAAGGTCAGTCTTTCACCATCTCAGGAAAGGAAAACTCTGTCTCTGGAGCTAATTTGCTAGAATTCTTCATGAATCTATTGTGCTGCCACAGCCACATACAGCCAATAATTAAGTTTTTGAAGAGAACATGGCAACATTCCAGCAAGAGGCTAATGCTTTAAGTTGCAGAGAAGGAGCAGAGTTGACACATTGTATTAAAAATTGCCTGATGTGTAGAAAACAAATGGAACCTTTCCAAATTGAAAAAGAAGGTTAATTGTGGGGTGCTGCAAGGATCAAGGTTGGTGGTTACAGCCTTTTATTAGTTGGGTAAGTGACTTAGATGACAGGCTTCAAAGCCAGAGTTTTAGGCTGTATAAATGCAATTTAAGTGGCAAGTGCAATATTTAATGGAATAAGCATTGGCCAGATTCTATTATGTAAATATTCTGTCATATGAATGGAAGCTACTATTGTAGATCAATGCAAAGAACAAAAGTGGGAGTACTATAATAAGAGGCAGTGTCCGCCAAATGGAAAAGTGCCATAGCTTGGTAACTTGGAAAGATGTGACAACACTGTACTCTGTCCAACATGTGCCGGAAGTAAGAAGCCTCTGATTGATAACTTACATATAATATATATGCATATATAATACATTATTTTATATATGTCATGTAATATAAATTAAAGGAGTGGATGATACCTTGATAGACAACAAGATGGGGTGGGGGTAATGTGACAGTGAAATAGGAAAGCATATGCTCATTGAGATTTTAATCCCATGTAACATCTCTTTGGATTTTGTCAGTCCAGCTTCTACTTGTTGAGCACCATTTGAACCAGAGGAGTTACACCCCCCCACCAAAGAATGTCACCTGTAATGTTAGTAAATTTGCTATTGCTGTACTCAAGTGGGAGGAGATAGTATAATGAGCTATCATATAGGTAATACCTAATTTTGCATCAGTATGTAATACAACTTCCCAGTGATCTTTATGATGCTGTAAATGATAGAAATTAGCTCCTTTTGCTGCTATGCCAGGTGTAATTGGCAGAAGAGTTCACGTAAGAGCTTATTATTTCCTGAGGGTAACTTGTGGTGTCTCTGTGATCTGCTTTATAAAGTGACTTGTCAGAATTAAAGTGCTATAGCAATGTGCAATATTTCACCAGTCTAATTTGTGAAGGTCACTGTTCTACAGAGAAGTTTATTCACTGAAAGTCACTGGATAGTTTGAATTATTATCAGATGGGTACTGCTCAGTTCTGGAAATTTTGCCTTTGAATAAAGAGCCAAGCCAATTACTTTGAAGGCAAAGTGTGATCCTGTACATGGCTCTCTCACTGTTCTCCCCTCTTCCCTCAACCATGCATACTCCCTTCCATCTTTTACTGCTTCACCCTTCTCTGAGTTAGGCATCTCCCTTCTCCTGACCTACCACCCTGGCCCATCCCTCTCAGCATTTCCTCTCCCTGATTCTGTTTGATCTCCCTTCTTTTTCCTATTCCTGTCTTCTGGCTCCAACTCCTCCACTTTCAAAGATGTCCTGGACACCAGAGTCTGGCTTTTTGCCTTCCAAAATCCCTTCCACCCAAAACGCCTCTCCACAAAGTCTTTCTTTGAACTCTGGAAGGAAAGCCACATGGAGAATGGAGCAAAGGATTTGCCCATTTTCTGCCCCTCCGTAGCTACTCCCTGTCTCCACCTGCTTTAGGGAAGACATATCTGGATGAGGTGAGCATCCCTCCTTAGCCCTGCACAGTAGGTCTGATGTTCCAAATAGTCCATGTAGGGTTTCTTAATCTCCTGCAAGGATAGAGCATTCACACTACAATCTGGCCTATAGTTAATGAGGTTGAGGTAAAGCAGATGGGAGAGATAAAGAGGTGTTATTGGTTTAAGGTTTGCTTGGGATGACAGGTTTTGTTATCAGCTCAGGAAATGTGACTTGGCAGTTCACCAGGTGATCGATCATGGCTTCCACTGATTACAGAGAAACATCACATTTACATTGGCACAGTGCCTATTTTTATTATTAATCTCTCACCTTGTCAATCTGGAGATGACTATATGAAACAATTGCTTGTTTTGTTTTTAGGGTAGAAGAAAGTTTTAAAACCTTATTCTGGTCAATATTTGGCTTGTCTGAAGTGATATCAGTGGTGCTGAAGTATGACCATAAGTTCATTGAGAATATTGGATACGTACTCTATGGAGTTTATAATGTTACCATGGTGGTGGTGCTGCTCAATATGTTAATAGCCATGATCAACAACTCCTATCAGGAAATTGAGGTAAGACAAACAATTTGATTAAAGAATATCTATATGTTTTTAATTCACTGTTATATAAACAAGAACATTGCAGGATCAGCCATATAAAACGTCATCGTGTCACAGGAGCTATTTATCTTAAAGTTCTATGACAATTAAAATCTCTACCCCAGAATTAAACCTAAGCAATATTTCACAGTGAATTGCTCTTTGTTTTGTTTATTGAATACCTCTTAGCAGATCACAGTTTCCTTAGATTTATTGATTATTTGGAAGTAGTTTGTTTAAAAAAAAAATGACCAGTTCTTTGTGAGCATTCACCATCTAAATTAGTCACAAAAATAGATTAGATTAAATAAAGTCACAAAAACTCAGGATTACAACTTTGAAATTCATTTTCTATTCACATCTGTGCAAGTTAAACTCAGTTGCAAGAATGTTCCCAGGAACTGAACACAAAATAGCCAAGAAGAGCAGAGGTCAACTCATTGAAGAATTTAAATGAATATTTTCTGGATAGTCTTTCCAGGATTCACTCAGCTGTGCTCTACATAGTTCATATTAGCAGGCTGGATTTGCTAAATACTTACCAGAAAACCAACTTTCTGCTTATGCAAAAAAAGCAGGGACAATTATTAATATTTGGACACTGTTCTCAGTGATGATTCACCTCTTTCTTGTTCCAGATTCTTGAATGTCATGTTCCCACGCTTGGATTTGTATTAATTAGCTGCTCTGATCTACTCTCACAGAAGCCAGCTCTGCAAAAGGCCAGAGTGGAAAATATACCTCTATATCTCATGTGTGTTGCAATCAGGATTAGTGTCAGCAAAAAGTTACATAGCAGTTGAACCCAGAAATCCTCTCCTGCTGTCAGAAGTCAGTTATATTTCTAAATAGATTCTGATCATTTAAAAAAAAAAACACCAAACAAACAAATCAACCTTTTCCTTGAGCATTTCTTCCTCTGAGATGAGACTTACTTTCAGAAGGCCTCAGTCTCCTACTGCATTCTTCCTTTTTGCTTGGAGGAAGCTTTTCCCTCCATTTTTCCAGTGCCATCTTACAGCTTCTAAATGGTTATCTGTTACTGTACACAGAGATGCTCTCTGGCATCAATACTTCCAAGGTTGCTATTATGGGGGAAAAAAAGAAAGAAAACCCTTCATATTTAGAGATCTATGCTGAACAGTAAAGTCAGCACTCTAAATAACATGTCTTGGAAAGGATCTTCCCAAATGTACATGTACTTTTCCATTTATTCAAGAAAGGGCAAACAATACCTCAGTGCACACATAAAAGCCATGGTTTGTTTGCACACAGGTGCATGCAGACCCACTTTGCATTCATGCATAACTGTTTATATATCCTTCAACTAAAAACATGTAGTTTTGCATCCACATTTTTGAAGATTAGGTGCCATAGAGCCAGGCAGCAGACAGCAGGGAACAGTCATTAGTTGATATATAGCCCAGGTAGATAAAGCAAACACCACCCAGAATATAAAAGGTCTAGCACAGAGCTACAGTAAAACAAACAAGGAGTCCTATGGCCCAAAAAGACTAACAAATTTATTTATTGCATGAGATATCATGGGAGAAAATCCTACTTTGTCAGATGCTTTGACGATGGGGGAGACTGTTTAGCTAAAAAGAACAACATTGCAAGGATCAACCAGAGGTCTTTCACAAGGGAGTGTTTAATAAAAAGCATGAGTAATTTTTTCTAGTTGATGCTATTGAAAAAAGGGAAAAAATGAAATCATGCATGAATATTCCATTTGCTTGCAATTTGTTAGAATAGAATATTTTCTTCACATTGTAATAGACATACTTATGTAGCTGGGAGAAAAAGAGCAGCTGTTTGTAAGCTAGGAATTAATAGACCATATTAATTTTGCATTTGACTGAGAACACAAGTATAATGAAAATTCACATATAGTAACTGATGAGTTTGCTCTAGCACTTTGTGGTCTGGAAGTATGCATAATCTACCAGTTTATGAGCATTTAACACTCTCTAGGTATAAAGACCAGCATTAGTTTTAGCATACCACTTATGGGGTATGTCAGAACATGAGTGGTTATAACGTGGGAGAGTCATCATCAGTATTTGTATTAGCTCATAAAAATGGGGTAATTCAAATTATATCAGTGCTATTGTGAAGAATTTTGAGATCATCAAGCTGTGCACTAGAGGCAGATACTTCCCCTTTGTTTTATCTTAGGGACAATGTATAATATTCTTCATCTTCACTTCTCTAATGTGTGACAGGGTTCTCCATGTGGCAAGGAATAGAGCAGATATTCCTCCAGTAATTTATCCAGCAATGCTTGATGGGCTGCAAAGTTCATCAAGTGCCACAAAGATAAACTATTCAGGGCTAGACTGTGCCTTCAGGCACTGCCTTGAACGAGGGATTGTGCATAAACTATGCTGCTCCAGGAGACGCTGTGCTTCAGAGAACTAGTCTTCACTGGTGGCAGCAAAATCGCCTCCATCAGATCGACCTTCCTGTTCAACTGATCTGGTCCGTGAAGACATGCTCAGTAGATTAGGAAGCTGATGTATTAAGACCTTCCCCCAGCAACTGGAGTAGCACTAAGTTAAAGGGAGACCCCTGCCTTTGACTCAGCATAGTGTACGTGACAGATGTAGGGCAGCTGAACTAAGATACGCATGTTATTTTAAGAAATGAGAATCTCCATTCAGCTGCCACCGAAAATGGTGGCCAGCATAGACCTGCCGAGACCCCCACATTTCCTCACCGTTTCTCCCTTGCTTAGGGCAGGTATATTTTTGTTGGCCTGTACCAGCAGAGAATGGTTATACCTCCCCATGCCAGCTTTGCTATGCCATTCTCTGCACATCTGACCGGGTTATGAGGAAGCAGGATGAATGGTGTTCATTTACTTATGTGCAGCCAGGTCCAAGGTGCAGTGCCTTGAATAAAATGGTAAGGGGTGCTCCTTCTAGTGGTTGATCACCCCCTCCTCCTGGGACATGTAGCCCAACCTTCAATCTAACCTGCAGTGACCAGCAGCAAAATTCATTGAGTTAACATCTTTGATAAGTGGTATCTGACTAGTATTTCACAAGCTCTAGTTTTTATATTTTCCAGTTTAGATTAGGACAAATGAGAACCATTTTTGCCAGCTCAACTACCTTCCCTTTCTACCTGTGATTTATGTCATCCTCATTCTAGTGTCAAAAATTGCATAAGACTTCAGGAAAATGCCTGACATCTCCTTAGCCTTATCTATAACCACAGCTTCTCAGAACACCTCCCCAGGTCCTACCTGGCTGTTGAGGTGGCCCTTAATTGCCAGCTGCGGCGACAGGATGTCAATAAGGTCAGTGGAAGGCCTGGGACAGAGTGATTATCCAATGGACTACATCTTCTAGTAGAGTCGCCCTAACCTGATCCTGCCTGAAGCCACAGGAAAATCTCTTTTTAATCGTGTCCTGCACAGATCACTGGTAAGAGGACAGGAGGTAGTTATCCTGTTGCCTGCTGGAAAGTCCCTTGAAATAGGATAGCTATCAAAACTTGATTGTCACAATTTGGGAGGCAGCCTTCTCACATCAAATCCAGAATCTTGACTGGTATCTTATCTGTCTGCAGACACAAATATATAAACATGTTAAACACTTCTATTCTGATTAGTGTTAAGTCTTGTTTTATAAGGTTCAATTCCAGTCAGTAAAGGGCTAACTGAGGCAAAATGATCTCTGTTCCATGAAGTCAATGGAATTGCACCTGCATAACAGGGGCAGAATTTGGCCAATAATATGTCCATTTCTGAAAGTCTGTCAAACACAATGTTGTTATCAGAAATATACCTGATGAAAGAGTTTTGTTATCCATTTTACCATAGTATGAACATGAGTACAGATCATTGGCTGAACCTATTTTCTTGTGGATGCTACTGGCTTCTATATGTACCACAACAAAAAGAGCTGTAAAGCAGCTGGAGGATCATCCTTTTTTTCACCCAGTAAACCATCTTGGAATAAGGGCCAGACCATACAAGTACTGAATAAAATCGTAAATGTACTAACCTTATATTTATCCTCAGAAAAGTTCTTCGTGTCTTGGCTCACCTTGACAATCTAATAATGGTGAGTCATCTTGACTGAGAAATGGACTTATTTGACATGTGCTGATTAATAGAGAGCCAAGATGTAATGAATACAAATAGGACAGGCAAGCAAATCAGTTGGTATTTTCTTATAGTTTTCAATTATCAGAAGAGATAAGTGTCCTAAGCTGTTCTTTGGAATTTTTTAGTGAATCATAGTTGCTGTGATTAACTTGATACACAATTTGTCTTGAATGGAAATTGCATACCTACATCTTCATGCTTTGCACTGAAAATGTATCCTTAGATGACTCCAACAAATAGGGTTCTAGCTCATGAAACCTTACATCCATATAAATTCATTAGTCTTTAAGGTGCAACAGGGCTCCTTGTTTCTTGAGACAACTTTATTTATCAGCTAAACCCAAGTATCAAAAGATTTTTGTTTATGTTGCATTTAATGAAGAACATTCCGTCCTTTGCCATCCAAAAAAATGGGGCCATGTATGGCTCAGCCAATAAAAGGCCTAGGATACTTCAGACTCTCACTAGGATCTCTTCAACCTTGTGGAATTCCTAATCCACAGAAAGGTGGCAATTTGAGCCAGGTCTAACCTGAGCTTTTGGTGACCCTGGGGCAAAACATGAAGCTGGAGTCCCCCTCATCCTTCAGAAAAAATGACCATGGAGATGAAAGAATTTAAGAAGAGAAGAGGGGAGAGACTGGGGTGGTTGGAGAGGGTCCAGGCCTGAAGGCTCACTGCCCTCCCTGCAGGGATGAGGCAGCTGTGCCTTTCATGCAGCTGGAGCACTGTTCCCAATTCCACCTCCCCCAGAACTCCAGACCCTCTGCCATGGGAGCTGTAAGGCGGTTGGCAGCACGTGACCCTCCTTGAGGGTGCTTCATGGTGGTGTTATTGCAAAATCACTCAAGCAGTCCCCTTCAGGTGGTCTGTGCTCTGCCCTCTTGCACATGCCAACTGTCCTCTCCTTAGTATCTTGACCCTCCAGCCAAGTCCTTGCTATCAACCCTTTTCAGAGTATAATCCAGCCCACTTTGGTCCTGGCCACTAATTAAAATAGTCTATGGCCAGGAAGCCTGTGCTGATCCTGGCACCCATGCAATTCCTGGCACCCTGGTGGAGCAGGGAGGGACCCAGGCCCACCCATTTCCCTGGGCCCTGGCCTGGAGACCCTGTTTGCCTCAGCTGAGGCCTCCACCCCTCTCCAGTCCCTCCTGGAAAAGTCAACTCCTTCGGCCACTTTGTCTGCAGCCCACAGTCACACACAGCTCCTCACCACTCCAGAGTCCAGCCATCATCTGCATCCTGGCTCCTCTCCTCCAGACCACTGTTGTGACCACTCATGCAGTCTGCTTCATTTCAGGATGCCCAGCTCCTGATCAGCTCCCAGTGCCCGCTGTCAGACTTACCGCTGTCAGCACTGTTGCTCTCTTTTTATACTGGCTTCTTGCAGTTGATTGGCTCACCAGCCCTAGCAGCTGATTGGCTACCACACACAGGTCCTCTTTAACTCTATGCACACCAGAGGGCAACAGCCTGCTACAGGGGCATTTTCTCTGACCCCACTCCTACTTCCAGGCTCTCAGCTTGGCAGGTCTTCTTGAGGGCAGGTGTCAAAGCTGAGAAGTCCTGGTGACTCTGTGCCACAGATTCCAACCCTCACTCAGATTTGGTCCAGCTGTCCCTCCATCACTGGGGGGGCTCTCAAAGGGGGGGCCCAGAGCAAACTTCCCTTTTTGCTTCCCTTCGCCCCTTGGGTGGCCCTGATTCAAGCTTCTTTGTATACAATAGTAGCACTTTAGCTATAGCCACTCTTAAAATCTGCAAAGATCATCAAATTACTTGCCCCAGCACCTAATGACTTACCCAAGGCAAGCTCATTTTCAAGTCACCTGACACATATACTTTCTACAGAAACTGGGCATGCCATGTGAACCTCAGGTACAGTGATTTGCAAGAACCAAATTTAGTCATCTGATGCCGCAAGTCCAAGAAATTCAGCCACCACTAACTTGACCAGGGCCTAGTCCCTTTATGGCAACAACAACATTGGGAAGAAATAACAGCCTTTAAAATCTGTCGCACTTTGGCAATCATCTTTGCTCCTTATCACAGTCTTACTTTGTTCTACTCTCCACGCACTTTTTTCCATTGCTCTGTTTCTTTCTGTCTTTCTCTGTCATTCTTCTATGTTTTTTGCAGCCCCTTCTTGGGGGAAGTGTGAACTCATTATCTCTGAGATTCAAATTTAAACCCAAGATGCTTGACTGGTAGACAGGAAAAGCATGACGGGTGTGTCCATTCCTAATTGGTACCTGTAGTCACTTCCTCACAATCCAGGCTAGAAGGAATGTGATGTTCAAGTCAATGTGGTGAAAGGACTCGCTTGTTCTCGATTAGTCTCTGACAAGTTGCTCTGTTGAACTCTTGCTTGCTCCAGTGTTTCTCTAGAAAAACCTAAGAATTTTGGAAACTTCACCTGACTCATTAGAGAAAGGGTAGAAGGAAGCATGTTGGAAAGAATAATTATTTAATCTTTATCCTCCCTGGCCTCCCACATGACAGATAGGGACAGCCTATCTGGGCACAAGGCTCACCTATCTTTTTCCTCCTTATGAGGAGCAACAACGTATGGAAGGAGCTGGCTGAGGACTGATTACTGATGTCCTCTCCCACCCACACCCGACAACCACTCCTTCCCCACAGCAACATGTACAACTGGGGGTGAATCAGTGCTTTCCGGCCTCCCCATTGCACTAGAAGGAATGTCCAAGAGGCACTGGTCTTCCCCTTCCTTTTCCCAAGTGTGTTGCTCAGCAAAAGCCCTGAGGAGATTTTGCAGTTTCTGGACATCATCTTTCACTCATGTCTGAAACTGGAATCTGGATGAATATATTTTTTTTCCTCTTTTCCTGATTCACCACTGGTTGCTGGACTTCTTGTCCTACCACAATGATACTTACCTGTCCCACCTCACTTCCCACATTGAAATAAAAGGTAGCACTTCCCAAAATATGTTATTAAACAGGGTGGTCCTATGTGCAGAACATGGACTTTGCACATTGTTTGCATGCCAGCTTAAAGCAATTGGAAAAGGTGGTGCATATAAGTTTCAATATAAAGAAGTTAAATGGAATTGAGAGCCAGAAAACTGCAAGAATTTTGTATCAGAGACACTCCTTTTGAGTTGCCTTAAATGACGAGGTTCATACTCTTTCCATCTTGGTCACATTTTTGCATCTGTCTCAGTGCTAATGCAATAATACTGCTCCTTTCAAAACACTAATTCTCCAATTCTTTTTTCCTTTCTGCACTGCAGGAGGATGCGGATGTGGAGTGGAAGTTTGCTCGTGCCAAGCTCTGGTTATCATACTTTGATGAAGGAAGGACTCTTCCTGCTCCTTTTAATCTAGTGCCAAGCCCTAAGTCATTTTATTATCTCATAATGAGAATAAAAATGTGCCTCATAAAACTCTGCAAATCCAAGGCCAAAAACTGTGAAAATGATCTTGAGATGGGCATGCTGAATTCCAAGTTTCGGGTATGTCTCTTGCTACTTTTCTTTTAACCTTATGAATGTACATAAATTACACTGTCCTTTGTGGGCATCAAGAATAAAATTTTACTTTGTTCACAGATTAATGAAAAACTGCTTTGCAGGATACTGAAATTTATTCATTAATATTTATTTGTGTTGCAACAAGCACCTAGGGACTCAACCCAGGTTGTGGCCTCATTAAGTTCCACACTGTGCAGACATTTCATGAAAGACAGTCCCACTCCAAAGAACTTATGATTGAAAGGCAGCTCTTCACTGACAGCAGCAAATTCACCACCATCAGTTCAAACTTACTGATCAACTGATCGGGTCTGTGAAGACCCACTCAACCGATCAGATTGTCAATCCTGCAGTGACACCCCTGCAAACAGGTAATGCTGACTCAAACCAGCACAGCTTGTGCACAGGACGTAGGGGATTCAAACTAAGATAGCAAGTTATTCTAGGTAACTTGCGTATTTCTATTCGAATGCTGCCAAAAAGGCCAGGCAGTATAGACCTGCCCTAAATAGACTGAGAAGGGAAACAGGTGAAGTGACTTCCCCTAGGAAGTTACAAAGCAGGCCAGTGATGGATTAGGAATAAAAGAATCTAAGTCTCTTGACTCCGATTCCAGGTTCCCATCCACAGGACCATGCCTCCTCTTCAAAACTTCTTTTAAATATTGCCTGCCTTAACTGTAATGTCCTTATGTCAGAATTGACATTTAATACCACATCCAATTCTATCTTTGGAAGCAGAATTCCAACCAGAGAATATCCTTCTCCCAGAAACTTGAACCTGTAATTAGCAACCTCTCCACTTTCAGCTGCCTCATGACAATCACATATAGTAATATATAGACCCTACCTCATCTGCCACCTGTTTTTTTCTTCTGCAGTAGATGTGTGCTTTAGGAAAACACAACTCTACTGACATCAGAATAGCCTGTTTGTGAGACACAAGTTAGCTTTCCTTGGTACCAGTGAGTATTTGCATGGGACACCTTGAGAAACATTCTTAAATTTATGACACTTTCCAACAGAATTGGTTTGACTTGCTCCTGAAAAAAAAAAAGTCAGTGTGTTCAGGGAGATCTTGATCCCATGGAAATGCATTATTTGCAGAATTCTTTGAGTCATGGTGATAAAAAAAATTTTAGCAAGCAAATTCAAACAAACAAACAAAAACCCCTAGCTGTGTCACTGTGATCTTCAAACCCAGTAAAAATTAAAACATGATGAGACAATTTCCTTCATTTAAACTGGCATGTATTTAACTTCCTCCACATGAACTGGGTTTGAAACAAAAAGCAGCTTTGGGAACCAAGATCTAAAACGATGTGGTGGGATTTGGGTTTTGGGAGGTTGTTTTGTTTTGTTTTGTTTTGTTTTAATTGATACGTATGACCGAAGCTGATATGCTGCTTGTTGGCTGCATCACCAGGAACTTCATGGAGCTTATTAATATTCAGGGGGCATGTTCCAAGACACAGCTGTGTATGCTTTTAAATTTTCATCAGAGTGTCATGGCGTTTTTAGGCCCTGTGCATTCAAAACTATCGGCTGTTTCTGCCACTCATAGGACATAAGCTGAATAGAAGGCAAATCCCTATACACCACAGGTGTAGAACAGAAGAGAAGCAGAGAACCTGCCCAAAGAAATGCTGGCAAAATAGCAGAAACAACTAAGAGGAAAGGGGTATAGAAATGAGCTGGGAACAAACCAGAGAAAGACAGAGCAAAGGAATATACAGAAAGGAGAACAAGAGGAGATATCAAAGAAGAAACTAATAAAAGGAAAGCAGAGCCAAGAGGTGCCATAGGGCAAATCTATACTGGGTGCCCTTTTCAGCAGCAGTCAAACTGAGATATGCAAGTTACTTAAAATAACTTGTGAACCTCAGTCTGAATGCCTAACTTCTTTGTTGTCCACTGTGTTGAGTCAAAAAGAGGGGGCACTCAGCAAAACCCAGTTGCCAGAGTGGTGTTCTGGGATTGAACTTCCTGATTGACTGAGTAGGTCTTTGCAGACCTGAGCAGTCCTTCGGGAATTTTGAATTGATGGTGGGAAATTTGCTGCTGTCAGTGAAGATCTGCCTGCAGTGGAGATTTGAGGAAGAACTGAAGCAAGAATAACAAAGAGGTGATGGAGGAATGTAAGAGAGAAATGCAGAGAAGGGCCTTACAGAACTTACACTGTAATCTGCCATCTGTTTTTGTGGCTGACTGAAGTTGTTTGATACTATCAATTGAGTCTGATGACTAATTTTCTCTTCTCTTTGTTCCAAAAACTATTTTCAAAATTCAGCCAAAATCAGCAAGAAAATTAAAAGTAATTGACTAAGCTCTGCCTCTTGCCTCAATGTGGTGTGAGATTGATACAGCCCCAAAACTCTTTATTTAGACATGAGGGGACTGAATTTCTCATCCAATAATTCCTATTTTCATTTTAGAAAAGAAATGAGTGTTATCTCCCTCTGCAGCCTCCTATAAGAGAGCAGAGGCAGTGTAGCCTAGAATATAAAGTGCTGTATTAAATATCAGGAGATCTGGGTTCAACTTTTGACTATCCCACTGGCCTGCTGAATGATCTTGGACAAGTGACTTCAACTTTCTCTGTTTCATTTTTCTTATCTGTAAAATGGGGGTGATCCAATAATCTCCTTTGTGAAGCACTTTGAGCTCTACAGGGGAAAACTGACATGTAAGAGAGAGATTAATCATGATTTTTAATCGAAGAATGGGGGTGTTAGTTTTACTCTGCAGAAACTCCAACCCACTCACATAGTGCAACATTTTCTAAAGTTTGCATAAATTTGTTTAGTCTGAGGCAGAAAGGTTTTTTTGAGGGAAGAAGCTGTTAAAAGATTTAATGTTCATGATGTTTTATAATTTCAGAAAGTTCGTTTTCAGTCTAGCACTCGAAATTCAGAGAACTTTACTGTGAAGAAGGCTTATAACAAGCCCACAAGATATCAGGTAATGATAGTAGAATATCAAGAGCAAGGGAAAAGATTTGTAAGCAAACCAGGCTTATTTGCAAGGATCAGGTTTGCCAATGTACAGTGGGCTCCATCCTGTGATGTGTCATGCAATGATCTATGCCAAACTGAAAGACACAGCGTTTTATGGGACTGGGCCCCAACATTTTAGTTTCAGAGTTGCTTAAGGTAGCATAGCAGTGTAACATGATTGTTATGGTAATTAATTCTAGTCATTGGTATTGAACTTAATACAAGAAATGTTCAACTGAGTTTCGTCTTAGAGTTCATTTTGTCATGACACAACATTGTCTCCCTAAACTTTACTTTAACATCTTCATGAGCCTTCTTTCACAATATTTTGTCCCATTTAGATGGATGTGCAATGTGGTATGTTACAAAAATAATCATTAAAGCAGTGATAACACAGCACACTGTGAAATTAGGATCCTTGTAGAGTCCTGAGTAGAACTGGGTGAAATATTTTTCACCAGTATTTTATTTGTAAAAAAATGCAGCTTTGTATCACCCAAAATTGTTAATGAATACAGGGTGAATATGGCCAATGGACATTTGGGAAAAGCTTTCCCAAAAGCTGAAATGATTCATTTTGACATTTAGAGTATGAAACACTTTGACTCTTTTCATTTAGAAACTACAGTGGGTTTTCAAATTTAGCTAGCTTTCACTTAAAAAAACGTAGTTAAAAAACTCATCCTAAAATGAAATTAAACCTTTCATTCTGGGTCAGATGAAACGTTTTGTTCATTCAGAAAGAATTACTTTTTCTATTTTTGTTTTTGTGAGAAAACTGAAATATTGTCATTTGGGATTGACTAGAAACAATTTTTTTAAAGAATTTTTCAGTTTAGCCACTGAATCAAAGAATCAATTATTCACTAAGCTGCAGTCCTGAAAGTCTATGCTTCTGGAAGTCTTATTTTGTGTAGAAATAGTGGGTTGCATGTGTAGTTGGAAAATCTCCAGCTAAGTAGGTAAAAGATTAACATCTATACATATTAAGTGTTTGAAGATTATTAATAGAGTTAAGGAAAGGTTAGTGTGAGTAAAGATATAAATGTAATTACATTAAATTAAATAAAAATGTAGACTAAACACTAGATATTGTGTAAATTTTTCAAAAGTTCTGGATTTTTAAAGGTATTCAAAGCCTAAGATGTAGATAGATGCCTAATAGGGTGTTCTAAAGCAGTGAGTTGTTACCCCAGAAAATCAAAATCATTCACTAACAACACTCGTCCAAGAAAAACTGAGAGAGAATCTGTGTGATCTGCTTGGCTAACAGTATTTCATTAGCATAAAACAGATACAAATGCAACCTGCTGATCAATAATTGACACTTAGGTCAGTATTTCCTTTGAAAACAAATGTTATTTGTTTAGAATAATTATCAATACAGTGAGATTTAAAACTGAAAATCAGTTACCTCAAAGTGCTGTACACTTTTATTACAGCATATGTAGCACACAGAGTGACTGTTAGAGAGATGAAGTGGGTTGGAGCCCACGAAAGCTTATACCCAAAGAAATATGTTAGTGTTTAGGGAATTACAGAGAATGTAGCTCTTTTACAGTATATACAGTACTTATTTTGAAGTAAAACAGTTTTAAAGAGTTAAACAATAAATATACTTAAAACACTTTATTGCTCTTAACACTCTAAATTAAACAATCTACAACATATATATATTTAACAATCTATAATATGCAGCAAGTGTTAACTAGGAGGTTACTGAATGTATACTAAAGGGAGGAGGGCTTTCACTTTTACCACAAGCATTGAGCTTTACTGTCAGGCATACCTGTAGATACAGAGTTAGAATTTATAAATTCAAAAGGGATAGCCGTGTTAGTCTAGTCCAGTAAAAAAACAACAAGGAGTTGTGTGGCACTTTAAGACTAACAGATTTATTTTTTGCATGAGCTTTCGTGGGAGAAGATCCCACTTCCTCAGATGCTTAAAGCCTTCTTGCTAGCCTCCTGTTCATCTGTGGGGGTCCTTCTGCTCTGTCACTACTGACAAAGTATTACCTGAGGCTCAGACACAGAGCAGGGACTCAGTTAGCCCGATTGTCTAAAGCCCAGTTCAGACACAGATCAGGGACTCAGTTAGCCCAGTTGTCCAGAATTCTCAGCTCCATCTTCAGCTCACTTATTCTGTTCTTTGCCTTCTTGCTCTTTCCCTCTTGCTTGCTTCTTCTGATATCTTCCTTGTTCCTCCTCTCTCCTTCTTCCAGCACACTTCAGCCTGTCAGCTGCTGACTATTTATAGTCTGGAAGGAGGGGTAGCATGTATAAAGTGTGGAGGGGGGGGGTCTTTGAGGGCGTACAGGGATGATATTATGAGAGCTACATAATGAGCAGGTAGGGTGACGCTAGGGAAGGGAGATGAGGGATGACACTCTAAGGGCTATGGAAGGGACATAGGGAGTGACATTAGGAAAGGGGGGATGAGGTATGACACTCTAAGGTCTGAGTAATCAGCAAATAGGGTGCCCTTACAGGGGTCAAAAGGGAATTATTTTGCAATTGCCAGTTGCTGAATTTCCTTATTACTAACTTTTTCCTATATCTTAACAGTAATTATTGATTTGAATATTACAATATGTTTTAATACTGTTTCTCTCTTATAACCAGGTAAATCAATCAATTACTACCTTTTAGGAATTTTAAACCCCTTCTGAGGCTTTTCTACACCTACATTCTTTTTGTTCTTTTTTTGTGATGCATTTATATCTGGTTTCTTCCCCTAGCATTCTATTTAGCAGTTTTAGGCAGTTTGGGATAAAAATCCCTGTTTAAAGAGGTGCCTAAGTCCCCTGGGTAGTTAACACCAATGCACTTCTAAACATTTTTTAATATAGTTATCTATATTTTTAGGCACCTAAATACCCTTTAAAATCTGGCCCTCTGTGACAGAGCCAGAAACTGACCCCAGATCTCCTGAGTCCCGGGTCAGTGTCTTAACCACAAAACCCTTTTCATTCACCTTTTTTTAATCAAACTAATTTCTATAGGAGATACTTGAGTGGCTGAAGGTTCAAAGAGTATTTGACAGTAGTGCAAACAGATACATAAAGAAGATTAATTTCTGCATAGAAAGGAGTCATTTAGGAATTAAGGTCTGCTCTTGGAACCCTTTCTCATATGAGTATCATGCCACTGAAATCAGTGAAACTGTTAGGATGAGCAACGTAGGTCTGGAGGATTGGAAATTAGCATAAATATTCAAGATTTTCAAAAATAATCGGATTTTGAACTCTTTGGTTTGCAGTAGGTGGGAGATTACCACATTCTAAAAACCAAGGCATTTTCAATTGTCTCAAATTCAACAATCAAAGTCAACAGAAACTTCTGGAAATCCTGGCTAATAATTCTGTATTGTAGCAGTGACTATGTTGTTGAGAAGCCATTTCACTTACAGTAGAAAAGAACCCCAAAGTGGTGGCAGATGGCAATACAGAGGCAAAGCTAAAATTCCATTACATAATACTAAGAGAAAAATATAGTAGCATTGCTAAAGATATGGCAAGGAATGTCTCCAAAGCCTGCAAAATGATATCCACACCTTAGATTCTTGCTACAGAAATGTCCCATTTACATTCCAGCTTTTCACTCTGCTGCCTAAATCTTACTGCAGTATATTCTCTGGTATAATTGGCACCATGAAGATCTTGACCTTTACCACCTAAAGCTGTTAAATTTACCTTGGCATGTAGAGCATTCCTTATTGTAAATGTAGGAAGTACTGCAAATACTGCAACTTAGGTAAATAAATACTATATGAAGGTAAATGTCAGGAAGATAATGGCATTCATTGTATGTTGATTCCTTGTTTTCCTGCAAGTTCCCTATTTTTGTCTCCTATTTTGAAAACTGTTTCTGTTGGGATCCAGTCTTTCCCCACTTTCCCCAGAATGTTCCTCAATTTATGTTTTCTCAGGTGGCAACACTTCTCCCATCTGGATTCAACTACTTTGGCCATCTCCAGCATACAGTATGTGCACTGTGTCTTGTATATATTTCCTTAACAGGCCTACTTGGTTAGAGAGAGAGATCTTCTATAGAAAGACACAGTCCTAAACATTCCATCATTAGATAAGACATTTATAAATAACTGGATCCTTTTTTTGTCATTCACCTGCCTTTTTATTGCAATAGTTCAAATCCAGCTACTTAGTGGTCAGGATGAAAGGATGGGATGTTTTGGTTTCAGTTTGGTTTGGGGATTTTTATATTTAAAAACCTTGGGGGAGATTGTCAATGGTATTTAAATCAACAGGATTTCTTCTTGTTCTGTGGGCAGATGGGCCTGAATCTAGAATGGGTAAGATGCTCCTAGTCACAGAGTGTTAATCTGGGTCTTGAGAGACCTGGGTCCTGCTCTGTTGCATGCTATTTCTGTGATCTTACATAAATTACTTGATCTTTCTGTGTCTCAATTACCCATTCATAAAATGGGTACAATAGAACTTCTCCACCAGTCACGGATGTTGGGAGGAGCAAACATTTTAAAAATTTCATGGTGGTCAAATAGTGTAAGGGAGCTATTTGAGTGTCATGAATGAATGGATATTAAGTTATTGTTTCTCACCATTTTTCATCAAAAAAGGACAAAACTGATCAAAAGGTCACCTTAAAATCAGTGTCCTTCAGTCCAAACAGGAGTACAGAAGCCAGGTAACATGCTTCAGCCATTCCTACTAGTGTAAGCAGAGAAGAGCTTTCTTAGTATTATCCTAGATTCAAAGCCTTGCTACTGGCTTCAGTGGGAACAGAAGCAAGATTTGGAAGGCAAGTCTAGTCCTTCCCTTTAAAAGTATGGAAGCTCTCCAGGCATCTGAACCGGTGTAGCTCTACTATATCAAAGGAGAGGACTATATGTGTGCCTGTGTGTGTGTGTGCCAAAAAGGCTGAGATAAAGCTTGCAGCCAGAAACAGCAGGAAGGGATTGGATGAAAGCTGGGCCTGAGTTATCTGCCATTGTGTGAGTCCTCCTCCTTTTTTGTCCGTATGGAGAAGGGCAACCAAAGAGCGACTGTATCCTGAAGTGATGGAGTCCTCTTTCCTGAGCATCTGCCCCATGATCAGCCCAGCTATAGAGATCAGTCCCTCGGGACAATAAAGGGTTAAATAAAGTGACCACTATAAACAGGAGATGTGTCATTGCCTCCTGTGATAAATACATGTGACTCCCAGGAGCAGGGACTGTGGCAATTCAAGATGAAGGTAGACACTAATGGGCTCAAAAAAGGATGCCAGTGCAGCTCTTCTTGAAGGCTGACAGAGACTATCATTCAGTTAGACAGGAAAAGGATCCAGAAATCCTGACTGCAGTATCACCATCATCATCATCATCATCCCCAGAGAAATGTAGCCTCCTTGCAGATTGAGCATCACCCAGGATGAAATTCCTCCCAAGAAACAAACCATTCTAGGCTCAGTCATGTCATTTGGACATTGCCTCATGGTTGGGAAATAGCACACCCCTGGTGGAACAGCAGAGGAAACCATGTGAGGGGTCCTGATAAGTTTCCATGCCATGCTTGCATGAGGAAGTTCCTTCCAAAACAGAATGCATATGCTTCCATATCTATTTTATGCCCCCCAGAACAGACTGTGTTTCATAATTCATGCATTTGAGTTCCCCAAAGAGCTATTTAGATGTCTCAGAACAGATTTACATGCCTAACTCTGGCATCTTAAAAGGTGCTCCCCTAGGATACATCTATGGTATTGTAAAAGATCTGCTATACAGTTGTGGCTGCCCATGTTCAGCTGACTCAGGCTCACGGGGCTTGGGCTGTGGGGCTGAGGATTGCAGTGTAAACATTTGGGTTTGGGCTGAAACCTGGGCTATGAGACCCTGCCTATTGTGAGTTTCAGTACCTGAGCCAGAATGCCTAACCCCACCACCTGAGCCCTGGGAGCCTGAGTCAATTCACCTTGAGTCTGGACTTAGTGCCATGGGTTTTTATGACAATATAGATGTATTGAAAAGTCAGTCGGTTTCGTCCTTTGGTCATGTTTGCTGTCCATCCTCAGGTCCTCTTCAGTGTATTAACATTTTTTCTATACTGAAGAGCTGAAAAATATGCAGGACGCGAGCTGTAGCCTCATGTAGAGCCTTTACTGCCTAAAGACTTCTAGCTCTACCTTATGTATAAACAGCTTCAGTATTTTTGCAACAGCATCACATTGCAAGCTCAACTCTGATTCGTTGTCTACTATCATTCCTATGCATGCCTTTACTTCTTTCTATCCAATAGTCTCCCATTTCATACTTCTACATAGTATTAGTTTTGGTATGTGTATTAAATACCTGATTTTTTAAGATCATTCTTTTTCATATAAATCCTTTTTTCCAACTTCGGTGAATCTTTTTAACTCTTCTCTCTATCCTTCACTGATTTTTGTGTTTCCTGATTCTCCAGTAACCTGATCCAACACACCCAGGTGCTGTGGAATCTTTCTATTTCCTTTTTATTGCCTGTATATTTGGGATTAGACTCTTAGATTATTGTAACAAGTGAGTTTGATTACGTCATTTACAATCAACTATTTTTTTCCTTCAGATCCTTTCTTATGACTTACTCAAACAGCAGTAGATTCAATCTGTATCCCCAGAATCAAAGCTTGAGGTCACTTTTTAGTTTATTTAATCGTTCGTGCCTGTGCACCAAATTTGTGTGTCCCCCACAATATTCTTTGATCTGCCTTTCATGTGGGATCTTTTTGAGTATTTGTTATTTAACTATTATACCACAAAGTGCATAAATTTAAAGAGTAAAAACTGGCTCCCTTGAAGTCAATAGCAAAATCCCTGACTGATTCAGTAGATTCATCAGTCTGCTTCTTAAACACTTTATAATAGCTCTAGAATTACAACCAAGCATTATCTTCCCATTTAACCATTTTTATTCACTTTCCAGAAAATAATGAAACGTCTTATTAAGCGATACGTACTGAAGGCTCAGGTTGATCGAGAGAATGATGAAGTCAATGAAGGTAAGTGTTTTTTACAATTAATAACATTACAGTTACAGAACCACCCATCTTCATTCAGTTTCAAGCCAAAATGTCATATCATGAATCAGATGGGTGAGATTGTCTGGTGCCACTTCTGGAGAGGCAGGAGGTGCAGACAGGGATGAGTTCAAACTATCTTTGTGTCTTTGCCATTTGAGGCCTCTCAGTGGGCTGACTGGTCCCCAGAATTATTTAGGTTGTCTAGGGAATAACAGCAGACCTGCCCTTGGAGTTGTCCAGAATCACCATAGTTGCCATTTCCTCCTTCCTCACAGCCTTTGGATCACCCTTTACACTTGGTTTTGTGCAGGGCCTATAACTGTCCTAAAGAGTTCCTGCACTAGACGTATTCTCACCCAGTTGATTAATAAGCTTTCTTTGACCCTGCACATCACCACAGTGGGACATAGGGTCAGAGTATAGAGAAGAATCCCTCTCAACATCTCTGCTAGGTCTTCTACATTTTTCATCACAAGCAAATTGAAGGCACCAAGAGCACTGTTCAGCCATACATCCAAACCATGCTCTCTCCAAGCAGGCCTAACCTTGTATGTGGCACCTTACACTGTACATTTATGTGGGCCTTTCAGGGCCCCATTTAGAAGTGGTGGCCTGTAGTAGGGAAGGAAGGAAATCACAACAGTTTGCTGCTCAAAATATATGGACAAGGGAGTCCTGGGTTGGGAGTGCTATCTTGGAAGCATCATTATTCTGGATCCCCAAAAGCCTCCAGGCAACTTGGGGATCTGGATGTGGTGAAGGAAGGGGCCAGGAAAAAACAAGAACCTCCTGCACTGTACTAGGGTTAGCAGTGTTAATGGAGATCATTTCAAGGCAACTAAACATTAAGTCCTTTGGGGGAATTTTGTGCAGCTGCTACTCTGTGGAGGTTCCCACATATTTAGTGCCAAGTCTATGGTTCACTTTCCAATATTCATTCTCAGGAATTAAAATACAGTGAAGGATCATTTCAATCAGCCTCATTTACAAGAATGTTTTTCTTTCTCATTTTAGGAGAACTTAAAGAGATTAAGCAAGATATTTCCAGTCTCCGCTATGAGCTTCTTGAAGAAAAGTCAGAGGCTACAGGAGAGTTAGCAAAACTAATACAGCAGCTAAGTGACAAGTTTGGGAAGAACTTAAATAAGGACATTTAATGATGCATAAAGAGGAGGACAAATAGTTTTCTAAACGTTATTTGATATTTCAACCAGCATTTTAAGAGAGCAAAAACAGTGCAAGAGATGGGTACTTAGCACTCAACTTTTGCCACTTAAGAAATATTGGTAGGGGTTTAGGTGCTTTAGAATGTGTTTTGAGGTGAAGCCAACAATCAGTTAATATCTTTATGATATAAAGGTGACATTTTGATACAAGGATGAGCCCACTGACATCAGAAACAGATGCACCATCTCCAAAAGACAGTCATGGTTATACTAGATACCCAAAGCACCATTTTAAAAAGGCAAACAGCCAGATCCTCAGCTGGTATGAATCAACCCCAGTGCTACTGAAGTCAGTGGAACCAAAATGATTTATATCAACTGACAATCTGTCCCATAACCTCTAGGATTAGGTCTGGATTCAGGAAAATGTTTCACAAATATTTGTTAAATTTTTCAAACAAATTCACGTTCCCCTAGGTATGTGTTCTCTTTTTGTGTTTGCTTTCCTGGGACACTCATGAAATTGAGTTTGAATAGCCCTGAGTTTAATGAAAAGCAAATGTGAAGTTACATTCAAAAATACAGTGGTCTCAAATTGTCTTCCAATGAAGATTTATACAAGAAACTTCATTTTAAGAGCTAACTTGTTCAGTCAAGGAGGAACACCAATAGCATGTGACTTGCAACCAATCACAATGAGGCTACTCAGTTCAGATTTTGGATTTGGAATGTCAATGGCATGTTACAGAGAAAATGAAAGAATAATGTTGCAGAATGGCTTCAAACCCCAAATACATTTGAAACCAAAAAAACCCACCTCAAGCTGGCTTAGGACATTTCATCAACAAAAAGAGGAATTTGTCCAAAAACAAAAAATTCACTGGGCTTTATTTACTCAGCGCAAATAAAGAAAAACAGGGAGAAGTTTTACAAGTTAAATTTGCATGCTGCAGTACTACAAAGTCCTGAGATTGTACTCTTACAAGTGAAAAGCTTAGTACATGATACAGCTGAATGTTCAGTTGTTTATTTGACATTAATTCCATGATTTCAGCTGTTTAAAGCACACCTTATTACTGCGGAAACACTAAACTGTACTGTTTGTTTACAAGGTGCACCTATGAGATGACCATTGCGTTTAGATATCAGCTAATAAAAAAGAAACGGAATCAGAAGGTGACCTGTTATCAGTTCTTAAGTGCCAGAAGAGAACACAGATAGCCTAATAGAGTAATAGTTATATTTGTAAAAAAATATATATAAAATGAAGAAAAATAAAAAGAAAAAAGTGTACTGTAGGTAGACCTGTTTAGAGAAGAAAAACATTAAAATAATGTATTTTTACCTTTAATAAGATTATCTTGTATACTGTAATATTTTTACGTAAAAATGAGGGGGGAAAATAAAATTACCTCAGAGTTATTTGTTGTATCTTGAGTGGAATATTTGTCTGATGTTTTAAATGGCCACCACAAAGTTTTACTGTCGTTTGACAATGTATGAGCAATACCAAAGTTAGATACAGTAACAGCCTACTAGTGGTAAGCGTTGAAAAGCAATGTAGTGTAATTACAGCCCTAGAATTTCTTGAATCTTCATAGTTGGCGCTCTGACTAACTCGGTAACTGTGTTGAGATTGATATATGACTGCATGGACACCTATTGAGACAGTAAAACTTAAATGCGATAACTTCAGTCATGTCTCTTTGTGCTGCTGAATTCCCAGTTGGAAATAAAATGGGTAATGTTATCTGAACTAAGTTTAGAGAAGAAATGGCTAAAAAGACAACTGATGCTATATTCCCTGGACTTGCCCTGACATGCTAGTGTGCCAGGACATGTTAGCATTTTCCGCTACTGTTACTCTCAGTGAGGGAAAATGCCTTAGCTTCACATCCAGATGCAATTCAATACAGTGATCTAATTCACAGTGTTCACCAAAAAAGCAATACATAACAACACTGTTTAACAGTTTTCCTTTTCAAGAGTGACTATTATTACTCTGGGTCATCTTAGTGTGCTTAAATCAATAACTATTGCTCCTGTGAAATGCTTCACTTTCAGTTTGAAATGGAGAAATGATTTAGCCAGACAGTGTTTGTCAAGGAAAAGGTTTTCAGACAAGCTTTGACATCTGACACAGTGAGTAGCAGCCCACAAAAGTTTATGGCCAACGAAATGTGTTAGTCTTTAAGGTGCCACAGAACTTTTGTTGTTTTATAATCCTCTGTGACACTCCGAAATAATAGCATCATGTCAAATGGACTGCTTCCAGTTATTGTGCTGTGCATTTCAGGAAAAAATTGTGAATCACGGGGGCTGCTGTCATGAAATCAGGTGCAGAATCTCATGCCGACTCATTTGGACTCAGGCAGTAAAGCAATTCCCACTCTACCATCTACATTACATCTAAAACTGTGTAATTAGAGTCACAATCATGGAAATCAAGGGCTAACGGGACCATCCTGTTATCCAATCTGATCTGCACATGACAGGGCCAGCGGTGTTCGTAGAGGAGGAGCAAGGGTGGAGGGCAGCAGCCTGAGGGATGCTGGGTCAGCCCTTCACTGTGCTTCGAGGGCGGCAGGGCAGAAAACTCTGAAAGGCAGCTGGACAAAACCCAGTGGCAAGGAGCTGTTGCTGACCGGGAAAAGCTCCCCATACGCAAACTCTAACCCCTAGCTGGAGGGGTAGAAGGGGGTAGGGTGAGGCTGCCCTGCTAGAGCTGACACTGGGCTATGGGGCTGGAGCAGAAGAGGTGGGTGCCATGGGGTGAGTAAGTGTGGGGTGGGGAGGACAGAGCTGGGCTTTTTCACTATAAGGAGCACCAGAAATTTCCCCATGCAGGAAGAGGTAAAGGGCATGTCCCCGCCATCAGGCACAGACCCCCGGTTGCCTGGGGCACCTGGGGGGTGCCATCTGGTGAGAGCTGCGAACCCCTCCTGCTCTATGCAGGGGCAGCATGAGCCAGGGGGAGCAATTGCTGCATGGCTCCTGGACGTTACAGCACTGCACAAACCAACAGCACCACCCAGTGCTAGCACTGTAAACCCAAGAGCGGCAATTACCCCATGGAATTACAGCCATCAGGAGACTAAATCCTACTTTTAATTCTTTGCAGCTTGATCTAAAACCCAATGATGTTAATGGGAATGTTTCATTTCACTGCAATGGGCTTTGGATCAGGCTCTAAGAGATGAAAATTGAAGTCAATGAATATTCTGACAAGGACGATTAGTGCTGTAATATGAATAGATTTGTTGAGCCATTTGCTTTTGCACAGAGGCTTTCATATTTCTATTCAGTTACCACCTGCTTTTCTAATATGTAAATGTAACACTGCAGGCCTGTCATAACCAGGTAATTAACTTATTGTTCCGCATATGCTAATTTCCCAAGAATGAGCATAATATCACTGTAGATTCAAAAAGAGAACGAGGGAAAAGGTGGGGAAAATATCCACAGGCCTCACCCAGATATGAAAATAAATTTGGTTTAATTGTAATTGCTTCTCTTTTGTGTTTACTCTCAATGACCTATTGAGAGGTTCAGGTCCATTCAGGTGAATGCTCATGGAATGCAATTTTTAAGCTTGCACGCTTGAGGTATTTTGAACAGCAAGGACACTGGTTGACACAACTGAAGGAAATGTTTCTCAGCCCCGCTAATTGGACCATTGACGCAGAAGCAGCTAAATAAGACAGACAAAGATCAGAGCTTTAAAAAAAAGAGTGGTAGGCGGAAGGGTTAATTATTCGCTGTGGAAAAAACGATAAGTTTCTGCATTTCTCTGATCTTGATTTTTTTTAATGAAACCATTCAAAACTGAAACATCCTGTTTCACGAGAACTGAAGGCAAAAAAGTGGGTGTCTTTGGTGAAATATAATTTGAGCTGAATCCAAACAACTTTCGGTTCTTTTGAGTCAAAACCAAACACTTTGTCACAGATCATTTTGCTGAAAAATATATCAAATGAAGCAAATGGCTGAAAACTCAAATGTAAAGGGGAATGAAAGGAAAGGTGTATATGAATAGCTGTACATTTGTCTCAGTTGCTAATGATCAGCAACGCTGGTCTCCCCTTTTGGCAATGATTTTTTTTGCCAAAACAATTTAGTTTTTTTCTTGTGTCTTCTAGGGAGAGCTGGCTGGAAACTACAGAGAGGAAAATAGCGAAAATGTTTATGAAACTCTGCTCTTTGTTATAACCTTCTGCTCAGCATTACCACTCAGGGCGAGCTGGTCCCTGTAGATAGGTTATACCCAGCACCCTTTAAACTACAGCAAGTAAATCCAGTCCAGCTAATTAAAGAAGGCTGGGCCATACCAGGACCTATGAAGACTGCTACTGAGCAGGAAGGATTGCAGCAGGTCAGATGGGACTGGAATATAGTCCTGTGGCTGCTGCTCAGGAAAGGACTAGAGCTGCCTGAGGCTGGGCAGCTACCTGGAGCAGAGGACCAAGTGCTGAATCAAGGCTGGTTCCTGTGTGGTTGGTAACATCTCTTAAAGAAGGAACCCACACTGAGACTGAATAACTGCATGTATTTTGAAGCTAGGGCAGAGCATGGCTGCGTGACACCATCCTGGACCTCAGCCCTAGGGATTTATCAGAAGCAGACTATTGTTGAGACTGTCTCCCTAAATAAGGTCCCTCAAGAACAGGTCTATAACCACTTGGACATCCATGTTTTCCAGGTGTCAGCATTTGCTGAAGGCTCTGTAATTCTGCCCAGACCAGCAAAGGAGGACTTAGCTGATATACTCTCCAAGGCTGTGTCCTGAGATGTAACTCTAAAATTCCTGTTACTACTCTTTCTCAATGGCTTCATTTTTTTGCTCTGCTTCTTCCTTGTCCTTTTTCTCTAGCTTGCCTTTTGCCCTTTGTTTAATAAGAGTCTGGCTTAGCCAGCCAGGACAAATCTAACCTTGCATCATTTTGCTGTGACCAGAAAGGCAAGATATAAACTATGACTTGTTCTAGTAAAACTTTTCCAGATACTAGAGTGCTTAACTCAGTCTTCAGTGATATGTTTTTGTCTGGGATTTTTTTTTCAGAAAATATGCAAGAATCACAGACATGCTGTGCATCATCTTAGCTCTTAACTGTTGCGTTGCTCTGCTGTATCCCATGTCCCTGTGTGCATTTGTCTTAAAGGTGATGCAAGATTGGTTTTTACTAATTGCCACAATTAGGACGATGTTGGACACCTAGTTCTCTTTCTGGTTGCTCCGAGTACAGTCCTCTTTGTCCTTTTGCCCATACCTGTCTTGGGGTGAATCTTGGGGTGGTGGGTTTTGTTCCCCCATCACCACCATCCTGGTGATGGAGTCTGTTTTCCTACTACTTATGACTCTGCAGGTCTGATGGAGGTTGGGAACCTGCTTTTCCTCCCTTCCGGAGCCTGTAGACCTGGGTGAATAATGGATCTTATGGTTCACAGGTAACTTTCAGAAACAAACTTTCACATTTGCTCCAATTGACAATGGTGTCTTCCAAATGTTTCAGTGTATTGACTAGAATGAACAATTTCTGGGACTCACTTAAATGTTTTGTTTCAAGCCAAAATATTCTCAAAATAGCGGGAGCAAGAACCTCCATTATGACCTTGAGTGCAGTGTGGAGGGCACTCATGGGCATGTGGGAGTTCAATTTTCCCCTCTGCATGCTGTGGGAAATGGATCCACACTTGGGTCTGTCACATTGTGGGATGTTGCACTAATCGCTGGGATATTATGGGATGCAGCTAGCTCAGTTTTCCCATTTGAAGTTATTCCATTTCTTATAAGAACAGAATTGTTGGTGCAAGGGCTTGAACATGCGTCTCCCTCCTCCCAGGCTGGTGGGTGCTCCAGCTACCAGGCTACAGAGTCAGCATCTCTAGCTCTGGGGCCCCATGCCTCTCCATTGCATGGCTCAATGACAGGTTATAATCATTCACGTCAACAACAGTGGATTTCGGTGAAGGACATCGCAAGTGATTTGCAGGTACCCACAAACAGAAAGAGAAGCCAAAATCATTGCCTGCTTCATTTTCCGAGGATTATCGTCTTAACTCTAATTGTAGGAATAAGACACACCTTGATAAAGGAACCTACCTGAAAGTGCCTAGGAGAGCTTTAATGAGTAGCAAGTGGCACACAAGAATTTTCGGACTGGATACGACCCATCATCCATCTAGTTCAGTAACCTGTCTCTGACTATGGCCAGTGCAGTAGGAGTAAGAACGTGTAAATACTGTTTCGGTACTACATTGTGGTTAAGCCAGAATGTGTCCAACACCTGCCTTCTGCCCTGGGAGACTTAACTGTCACTGCAGCTCCCCTGCTGTCCCACTCCTCAACCCCTACTGTATCATCCATACAGCACCCTTCCAACCCAACCATCATTACTCAGCGTTTGGCCTTTTGCTGCTGTAGGCTACTAACTCGGTAGGTCTGTAGGCAAAACATGCTGGAAGTGAAATACCCAAGAGAAAATGAAACCTTGGAAATATCCCAGACAAGCCCACTACTCAGACAAGAAGTCCTGTGGCGCTTTGAAAGACTAATGAATTTATTTTTCACATGAGATTTCATGGGAGAAAATCCCGCTTTGAAGATGGGATTTTTCTCCTACGAAAGCTCATGTGATAAATAAATTTGTTAGTCTTCAAAGTGCCACAGGCCTCCTTGTTTGTTTTGCTGAACTAGACTAACACAGTTGCCCCTTTTGGAACTAGCCCACTACTGACGCCCTTACTGCACAGTTCATTCATTTAGGCTTTACCTTCCCAGGCCAGAAATAACTTTAAAAAGGGGGAGATGAGAACGCCCACTATTTCTTTGAACTAGTGATCAGCTGAGTTAATGGAAGAGAGCCCTTCATGAGGAAAGCAGCAACTGACATCAGTGCTCTGTTCTGTAAGTCCTCTGAAACAAAGATGCTGTGTGAATTTTAAGTTATATGTGAGATTAAATGGGGAAAAAAAATCAGGCCACAAGGAGGTGCTAAAGGATGAATTGATTAGGCCTGCAACTCAGTACTGTCTCCCTGATGTCAATAGTTGCTTTGATACTAATGTCAGTCGCGCAGATTCAGGGCCCACAGTAAGAATGGTGAATGTGGTCTTTATATTTTACTATTCTGTCTTTAGGTTGAGGCAAATTTCATCCTAGGCCTTGGCACAGGCACCACCCGGACTGTGATTCTACCTAACGCATCATGTATGAGTAAGTAAAAGCAATAACAGCAGCAAGGGCGAATGCCTGGAAAAATGCAGCCTGATTGAAGTGTAACAGCATGCAAAATTACCAGAGCATGGTTTTCTGTTAAGTAATCTACTGGAGAAAGGCATCTTCAGAAAGCCAAAGAAAACTGGTTTAATTAAAAGATGTGAGAGATTAAGGAAGCTTCAGTCTTGGACAAAGGAGATGAGAAAGAAGTCTATTAAGAAATTCAGTGGGAGACAGAGGCAAGCGGTGTTTATGGGGTTTCATGCTAATTAATAGATAATTGGCAAATTCCATGCCAGTTTGCTGACAAGTTTATGAGAACGGTTTGTCCGGCCCACAAAAGGCGGAGATCGTTCTCTGGGGGCAATCAGCAGCCTACCAGTAGGATCAGTGGAGATATGCAGTAGAGGATCTAGCCCACAGATTTTTGACTTTAGCTTACTGTTGTTATGCAATAAGAAGAGGGAAGCAGAGACAGCCCTCTATTCAGTGAACAGCTGTATCACTAGAGTGTGCAGGCTTGCAGGGCATCAAACTGTCAGATGTGATTAGACATTCAATTACCTTTCTGGAAAGCAGTTATGCGTAGGAGACAGTGCAAAGCAGATTTCTGGAATCCCAACCCAATGCCCCGACTCTAAGATATTCCATCATCACTGTCTAGAAGTCATGCACATAATTGTGGAGGTGGGACACCCAGTCCATCTGTCCAGCAGATTTACATTAAAAAGTAATGCCAGTCAAGGTTGTGGGGAGAGGTGGAGTTAAATAATACCCAGGAGGAATAAAATAAATAGTCTGGATATGGAGCAACAAATGATTTAACTACAAACATTGCATTTGCTTACATGTGTTTTGATAAAGTTATATGAGACTTTGAGCTTCAGTGGGATAAAAAAAGATTTGGGAGGCTTTAAAATAGTAATGAATAAATACGAAGCCAGTTAATACTTTACCTAATTAGTCAAATTCTCATTATTATCTCATTATTAATTCTGTTACTTTAAGGGCTTAACGGTTGCCTTGGACATTGATTAGGCGCTTGGTGCTGGGATCAATTGCATCCTAAATATCCATGGCCTTGATTCTTAGCAATATTCTGGGTAGTTTGCAATTCTGGCGTGGTACAAAGGGCCAGCAGACTCGACCCCTGGCAGAGGTTCCCATATGAATGGTTCCTTGAGCATTATAGTTGCTGCTATGCCAATCTGTACCCATGGACAGAATAAGATGGAGCAGAGCGTGACTGGGATTCCCCTGTGCCCTGGGTATTGATAATATGTGCTACTGGTGAACAGACTATCCACTATATGCCAATGCCTGGGGATCCAGCTCCTGGGGTCACCTGATGACATCAAAATCTCAGCTTTCGTTTTACAACGAAGCAACTCTCTAGCCCTCAAGTTAGGGGTGAAATCTTTGAAAACATGACTCATGTATCACTGATGCAGCAAAAACTGCCTAAGTTTGCAGACAGCCTGAAACACAAGCCCTGGCTGTCCCTTTCTGGAAAGGACTCAGAATGTGGCAAGAGAAGAAGAATGAAGCAAGCTCAGGCCAGCCATCCTAGCAGTAACTCGCCAGCTGGGGTTGAGATGGCTGCATCTCTTGGGGGGGCCTTCCTGCTGCTGTTTGGTCAAAATGCTTTCTCAGTTGCTCTGGGAGGGGATGGCTGTTACTCCCATGGCTACTCCAAGAGAGGTAGGGCTAGGGTGCAGTGCAGGCCAAAGGTATCATTGCACCCTCCTCACCGTACCTTCTTGAGTGGTGCCAAGTGCTCTTTCCCTGCTGTTGAGGCACTAGCTCCGTGACTTTAGACAGCTCACTGCCAGCAAACACTCTGTAGCTAGGCAGCACAGGCCGAGAGTCACGAAGTTCAATTTGTTCCATAAATGCAAAACTTTGTCAGCTCTGAGCTAATCCCAATGCAAAATAGGTAAAGAGGGAGATTGTTAGCTCCTCAGGGCAGAGGCTGTCTTGGTGGTCTGTGTCCGCACAGCACTTAGAACAATGGGGGCCTGATCCTCAACTCCTCTCCATGCTTCCGTAACACAAATTAATGCTACTAAAAGTAGGAAGATGTTAAAAGCTACATGCCCCAAAATCGTATGCAGGAAAGGAACACATTTCAGTACAACTGATGCTGATCGCGTCTTGTACTAGTTAAAGGGACAGGATTTTAATTTGCCCTTATCTCCACTTGGGGGCTAAATTTCAGAGAAGATATACTGTTGTTTCTCTTTCAGGTTGCCAGCACACAGCTAGGACTGGATGCGGGGGAAAAAGTGAGGTGAGTTGATTATGTCCCTTCATAACATGAAAAATAAAACTAACCCTGCTCATGCATGTCCTTTAAAAAGACACCTTGACAGAGACACCACTTGACTTTGTTATCAAGATAGTTGGAGCCATGTCAGTCCCAGGATATCAGAGAGATGAGCGCGGTGAAGTCATATCTATTACTGGACCAACCTTTTTTGATGAGCAAGACCAGCTTTTTGAGTCACAATGAGCTCTTCTTCAGTCCTGATGTTTTTAAAGCTGGTCCAATAAAAGAAATCACCTAACCCACTTTGTCACCACTTAACTTCGAGCTCAGGCCAGCCAAGAAAGAATGAGAACGCTGCAAAAAATGATGAGCAAAGCCACCCTCATCTTCTGAAACAGAAGGCTCAGCTTAGGATTTCAGCTATGTGCATTTTTCAGGTCACTAGGGGAGCTCAGATTTGAGTGACTTGCACTTGGCATTTTATTTTTGATACCCAAGGGTCGTCACAGCTGCGTGTCCCAATTCTCAGTGCAATCAGAAATGAAGCGTACTGGACAGATGACACTGGGGACATTACTGAGATTGAGGCCATCAATTGCCTTCCAGGGGATCACAGCCTGTTCCTGTGGGTGATATGTTGTACATGTGTCTTCTGGGGTATTTGACTCCCAAAAAAAATATAGCTGGTAAGAAAAACGATGGGAAGGGGGAGGGATGAGCTATGAGAAAAAACAGCTTTTAATTGACAAATTTGAAATTTGAACCTAAGAACAAAAAAATAAATTGGCCTGAAAATAAAAATTTACATTTGGAAATGCCATCACATTGTGTCATGGGTGCTGCAGCTTGACTGCCTCATGCCCTCATTTTCCTTATAGATTAAGCCACCCCACATCCCATGAAATAAACTGATCTCTACTCTTGCTGTGCTACCAAGGTGCATAATGGGAGTCAGTGGCCTGGTGTATCATGGGAAATGTAGTATAGTTGGGTAATCCAGGCCATAGAGGGGGGTCAGTACATGAGGAGGGATGAACTACAACTCCCATTAGCATGTTGGTGACAGATCTGACTCTGCAGAAGTGCATCAAGGGCAGTAGCTAAAGGAGGAGGTGACATTGCAGGCCCAAAACAAGTGTTAGCTGAGCAGATGATGCTTGCTTTGCAAAGCCAGGCCAGCTAGCTGCAATCTAGAGCAGGCTAGGTAGTATGTGCATCAGTGGATGGGAGACTATATGTGAAGGAGGGCCAGCCCCACCACTAAACCAATTTGAGCTTGTAAATGAAGTTCAAATAGGTGAGGGTTGTCTTGTGACTAAAGGCACTTGCTCAGCTTGTTAGGGCACATCAGTAATGGGGACTCTGGGATCAGTCAGGCTCCCAGGATTAGGTTTTGCTCCTTTTCATTTGATGCAAATATGTGATTAATGGTTTTGGTTTTTTCTCTCTCCCCCCTACCCACCCCCTGTAGTTGTGTTTCATATTCCAAGGGCGTCCAGATTGCCTGTGAGTGAAGGAGAAACATCTGGGAAGGTGAGCACAGTGTGGTACATTTCAAGTTCTCTTGCTGTTCAAATGCACCAGCTTGTTTTTGTTCTCTTGCACTCAGAACCAGCAGGCTGTGCTCATGAATCAGTAATCTAGTCAGCCTGTCCCTGACGCTGCTCTATAAAAGACGAACAAAAGCTGCCCAAAACAAAATTGCTTCTCCACTCACCTCTTGTAGGATCTCTTGTTCACCAATTATAGCAACACTTCAGTGTGCCTTAACTAAACATGCAGCTGCAAGAACCTGGTCAGTTCTTAGTAACTATTTTAACAGTATTCTAACGTCAAGCAGCTAGGCTGTGTTGCAGTATCTTTTTGTTGGCTGTGGGGCTGATGTTTCTTTAAGTTTTATTTGCCTCTGGGGCAATTTCTTGCAGGGTTCTTTTGTCTGTTTCATATCAGGCACTTCTTCAGTTGCTGGTGAAGTGGTGGTTTTAGTCCCAGTGATTTTGCAGTTTGTTTTTTCAGTTTTACATGCACAGCATGGATATTGAACACCACCAGACCAGACTGCTCTACTCCTGCTGGGGCTGGACTTTTATCCCAACTTTAGATGCACTTTGTCTAAGTGGTAAAGCACTACATGAGATAGTGTGAGGATTAGATGCATGGACTCAGCAGCAGAAACCTGATTCTCCTCTCTCACCAGGTTAGACTGGCAGTAATGTCTTTGAAGTGCAAGGCAGAATCACACCTTTAGCCTTTAGTACCTCCCAGAACAAGCAGTTCACTTGATCTCTCCTGACTCCTCCAGATATTAATTGTTCTGTTTCAAGTATGTATGAGGTGCCCATCTCTGCCATACCTGGGTACACTTTCCAGGGCTAAGACTGGTATAACACATCCCTTTCTCCATAAAAAAGGTACTCCAAAAGTTTTTGTAGCAGCTATTATGTTTCCTCCCAGCAGTCTCTCTTGCTTTCTCTCCTAGTCCTGGTAGAAGAGGATCCTTGAAAGTGCATGAGTCAGACAGCTGGAAAATGATCTGCAGAGCTGGAAACTGAAATCTTTCCAGACATTTAAAAAAAAAAAACAACTTAATTAATGACAATGCAATAAACAATTATAATTTCCCAAATTGCAAATAATTCAATACTCCCTCCTTTTCCTCTTGCATGAATTGTGGGCCAGAAATCCTAGCTGTAGGCAGAGTACACCTACGAACTCTATCCTGGAAGCTGTAATTTAAGAATAGTTGCATGCGATAGTGGAAAAAGAGGCAAGTGCATCTCTCCTGTGCAAAGTTAATCGTAACCTCAGCAATGACTTTTATATCCCTGATAATGTACATAATTTGACAATAATGAATGAGCCAGTCTGAGAACTGGATTAGATTGAGATAACATTGTGGTCTCAATGCAACTAAGCCAGACCACTTTCTACAACTCTAAATAGCGTTTCCCAATGTAAAAGATGATTTTCCTTAAATGAGTAGTTCAGTGGCTTCTTATACAAAAGTAAAGCCAATACATGGATCAAATAATCTTCAGGGTATGTTATTTGACCCTAAAAATAAAGCGTATTACCGTAACTGTCCCAGTTCTCAGTCTCTCGCTCTTTCTTTCACTGTCACCATCCACTGATTCTATTGTCTTTGTAAATCAAACAAGGAGTCTTGTGTCACTTATAAAGACTAACAAATATATTTATCACGTGAGCTTTTGTGGGAGGAAAATCCCACTTTGTCAGAAGCTTTGAAGATGGGGGAGCTTACAGAACGGGAGGAGAATATATGCTGGGAAGTGTAAGTCATGGGGTCAGGTCCACTACTACAGCAAATCAATGCAGTAGCTGAGATTCAAACATGGGGGAAGAGCATATAGAGAAAGATAAGGTCAAATCATCTATATATTGTCTCTGTTTCTGAGATTCAGAATTGAAAGAATCTCTGAATGCTGCTTTGAGGCATGCATAACATAAATGGAGTGTGGATGGGGCTGCATCTTCTTTTTGCAGAAAAAGGACCACATTTTGCAATTAATCTGTTTATAGCTCAAGTTAACCCCCTGGTCGATTAACCTGGAGCTATTCACTTGAAAAATGCTCCCCTGATCCTGTTTTGTTTTTTTTTAAAAGAAAAGAAAAAATCCTTCTTAAAGACAGCCTATAACGTCTGAATTTATTCCCTCACGGTTTATCTTCATTTGGATCAGTGGACGTGACTCCTGCTATGATCCAGCTAGTGAGTTCAAAATAGAGCATAGTCGCAGCAGCACAGACAGAGGTATCGGCGAGGAGCCACAAGCAGGTACTCATCTGAGACCGCAGGCAAGTATTCCAGCTAGCTGGTCTCCCACTCCTCATGCCATTGTGGCTGCAGAGTTTGCAACAGATACTTCACTTACTCTACTGATGTGTCATGATATTCCTCCTGTATGTGAAGCATGCTCGAATTATTTCTACTCAGGGAAGGGGTGGATGTTACGGCCGGGAAGAATTATATTTGGAACACAGTAACTGCTGTTGCTATATCCATACTCTGGTACCTACTGTTTATATACACTGAAAAATTAATATGTGCAGTGGATAAAAATTCAGTCTAATATTTTCTCATTTTAACTTTCCCAGAGGACACCTGCAAGAAACACATCAAATCAATCAGTGCTAGATATTTGACCTAAACCCATTGAGTACGTCATAACAACGATTTTAAGCAGTAGACTCTGGATGTGTTTATAATCAAGAGCCTTTGAGAGGAGAGTGGACAAGGAACCGACAGTGATGAAGAGGTACAGAAAGCCATTTACATTGTTTCTTTTCTATACAAATGTGCAATGTGAACAGGCCTTGGTCATCTATTTTGGGCTTCATTTTATTATAATAATGCTTAGCTCTTAGATGCTGCTTCTCCTCAGTAGCTCGCAAGGTGTTTTACAAAGAAGGGTAATATCTTTATCCCCATTTTATAGCTGGGAAAACTGAGGCACAAAAATCAATGAGTCCTATGGCACCTTAAAGTCTAACAAATGTCTTCAGGCCTAAGCTTATGGACTCTTGTTTTTGTGGTATACCAACTAACATGGTTTCCCCTCTGGACCTTGAGGCACAAAGGTGCCATGACTTGCACAAAGACACCCAGTAAGCAAGCCCTTGTTCAGTGGTCTAGCCCCAAGGGCACACTGCCACCTTTTAAGCTTTGAACATAGTTTTTGCCCATAGCAGACGCATCAGCAGAAGTACTCGTTAGTTTGCAGAGAGGGACGGGTGAGCCTAACTATCCAAACCTATGGGTGGGCCCATCAGGGAGCAGGTATTTATAGTATTTTATCTATTGCTGTTAATTTGTCTTCTCCAGCCTTGTTTTTCTACTATGAACAGGCTGGAAAACTGATTTCCATTGTGTCCTGGACATTTATGACATTTCTGAAAAAAGGAAGTCATATTTGGCCGCCAAAACTAATGTCAGATAACTTACTTCCTACTGACTGTAACAAACCTATCTCTTCTCTGCACCTCCTCTCAAAAAAGACAGAAAAGAGTTTTCCTCGTGTAAATTATAATTGGACTTGTTCTGCATTCATATTTCTGTTCCTGTAAAAAGGTGTGAGAGAGAAGACAGTTACGGGAAGTTGGGTGGGTGGAAAGGCCCCACCACTTTACTGATCTCCCTTGTTTTACTTTCCAATCTCCTAGTTAACTGAGCAGCACACATAAAATCAGGCTTGCCCCTCTTTTCCTACCTTCTCTGCAGGTGAGAAGTGCACAGCTAGCCATCCTTGACTAGTTCTCAAAGGTGTCCAGTTGTCATGCTGCTGCTTGCAATTGTGAGCGATAAGAAGAGCCAGTGGGGTTTGATATTCCTGCTTTGGAGTATTTATGTATAACACTTGGCTGGATGTTGAATTACACTCACTAACCCAGTGAAATTATACCCATGACGTGGCCAAAGCATGTCAGATAGCCCTTCAGCCTATCTGGAGATTTGCTTTTACAAAGTGATTTGGAAACCTCGTGTCTTGGGTGGTATTTTATGGAGGGAAGGGGTTCTTGGAGTCCAACTCTGATTGTTTTTTTTGGATCAATGACGTTTCACTCACCACCACCCTGAAAAGTTCCCCTCGTAATCCTCCTTCCAACAGGCAAAGGTTGGTCAGAGCTCCCGATGGCCAGGCACAGTTGCTCAGGAGTAACATTAGCTGCTGGTTTCTTTGGAGCTGAAAGTGTTTTAGTTGAATGATCTTTGTCTCAGCCCTACTCAGTATTTCCTCCAGCTAAGGTTCCTGTCTATATATTTATTTCCTTGCTTCTATTTTGGTGCCTATCTGCCAGCCTTAGGCAAGGACTCAGGGCCTCCTGCATCTTCTCAGCTGCTTGAGCAGATGGGTTTGGAGAGGCCTGGTCCTCCTGGCTTCCTTTCCCCTAGCCGAGCTTCAGGGACCAGACCACGTGAAGTGGGGACTCCACACTATTTATTCCCTCTTTATGGCTGAGCTGAACCTTCCTGTTGAGAAAACATTTCAGTCTATAATTATTGCACAACGGGAAGAACTAAAGATCCTTCGATCAAGTATTTGTTATCTCTTCCCTGCCTAGAAGTTGGATTTTCAGAGTGGCAGCCTGTGTTCAAATCCCCAGGTGGTGCAGATAAACACAGGAGCTGGTGGCTTAATATAAACCTGTCTGTGGCTCAATACTCTTTCAATCGCTTAATAGTAGAGCAGTAAGCCCACCACTGCAAACTACCTATTAATCAACTCAGTCCATGTCTAATGCACTGCTGTTTGACATGCTTGAGGCCAATGAGTCATCTAATGCCCTCATGTCCCCATGCAAGAGAGCAGATTTCAGTCATTTCCCCGATACTTGTCACAATAGAAGGGGAAGGGCACTTTAATGGGCTACCAGAAAACATTAGTGTCTGGACACAGATGGCACTTCCTAAATTGTCAGATTTCATAGCACAGAATACATGACAGTTTGCAGGTGCTATGTCAGAAAGTTACAGAGCTGTATGCGATCGCTAGAGGAAAAGCTAATGGAGAAAAATAATCAAGGCCATAATCTGCTATAAACAAACATGGAGTCCTGTGGCACTTAAAGACTAACAAATACATTTATTGCATGAGCTCTCCTGGGAGAAAATCCCACTTCGTCAGATGCTTTGTGCACTGTTTTCTGCACAGTCCAGGGCAGAGCTCTCTTTAAATAGGCATAGCAAATCAGCTGAGGTTCTTGCTATTTTTTTTTCGCTTGCCTGTATTTTAATGCTGTTGTTATTGGCCCTTTTCTGTGGGAGTTCTGACACCAACCGCCTTCAGCAAAGGAATGTTTCCTTTAAACCCTAAAAGATTCTGGGTCTTCTCTTTTTGCTGTTCCAGCACCTGATGTTACTTCCCTGGGCCTAAAGCCCTGGGATTTTGAAGATGCAGTAGCTGAATATTTCACCAGCCTCCATGAAGAAGTGCTGGGTGCCTCTAGGTCAGGTCTTGATGAAACCCGGGAGCCAAGTTGCCATAGGAGCCAGACTACAACCTCTGGTCACTAGCACTGCTGTGGAAATGCAGCAGAGGAGTGCCCTCTGGTGACCAAAAATAAAATTACTGGCGCCTAGCTGGTAGTCAGTTTTGTCAAGCCCTGCTCTAAGTATAAGTGAGTTTAAAAACCGTGCCTCCTCAGCAAGAGCCTACATGACTGAGGATGCATAATCAGTAACAATTCCTTCATTTCCATTGCAGCTGTCACCTCAGGACTCCAAAACGCTTCATTGATAACAGTTCTTTGGGTGTAACTCTCCCTGTATGGTAGGAATTACTCCTACAAACAGAAAAACCAAATGAGTTCTTTCACTGTTCTTTCTACAGCTGTCTCTCTCTTTCTCCTGCCAATAGTATATCTGTTCCAATTCCCCATGTAAAACCTTTCAGTATGTTACCTGCATTTCATTATTAAAATGTGGATAAGATGCTTTTTTTAATAGCATTTATTCCAAGCCTTCTCTGCCATTTTATTATTGCTCTAGCATTTTTCTGATGCTATTTTGAATGTCCTGGGGAGTGAGAGACAACTGTAATTAAAGCTATTCTACCATGAGCTCGCATAGTCTCCTGTTCCTCTAATACTCTCCAGTTTCGGCATCATGCTTCAGTCGTGCAGAACACTCTTCATCACACCCAGCAGTCCATTTATACATCTTTGCTTGTACCTCTTTGCACAGAGCTTTGTTCAGGGTAAGCAATTATTTTTAAACTATGAACATTCTGACTGCTAGCCACATACTTGAATCGTGGTGCCTATTTTGTTGATCTCAGGAGATATCACAACACCAGAAGCACATAAAAATAGCTCTGCCCACTACCACTGCCCTCCTTTTTTGTGGCTTTTTCCCCCCCTTATTTCCTCTGAGCATCATCTGAGCCTTGTTTCTCAGAGGCTTCCTGTGGCAGAATTCTGGGACGTGCCACTAAATTTCTGAACATGGATATCTGGCAAAATTCACCACTGGTGTAAGCTGGCATAGCTCCTTTGACTTCAGTGGCACTGTGCCAGTTTGCACCAGCTGTGGATCTGTCCCAATAATTAGAACATTAAAATGAGAATTTATTCTTTGCTAGTAACATTGAATGCCCACCTAGCATATCTACCAGTAGGTGATTCACGTGTATGGAGCATGCTCATTCAAATAAGTAAACCAGAAAAGCCGATAGGAATATTTAGCTAGAAAGGTTCCCCACAACCAACGGATCTCCTTTTTGCACAGAACCCTGACATCAATGCTCCAAAATCACATGTGAACATAACTATGGAACCGAGTTCTGCAATGTTTTGTCTGCAGAGAGCACTGTACAGTCAGGGCTGGATTAACTCCTATTTCCTGAGTCCCAGCTATTGTCAGTGTGCAATGTAAAACAAAAACCAAACCACTATCAATAACAAACTTACTTTTCCAGACTCTTTTTTTTCTGTTCGTTTGTTCTGTTTCCTTTCTTTTCCTGTGGTGTGGTTTGTTTGTTTTTTGTGGGTTTTTTTCCTTTCTTTTTTTACTCTCTGTGCTGGGTGTCAGACTTTTCAAAACTAAAAATAAATAGCAGAGCAAATGAATGTTAGAAAATATGTCCTACCATCTTGTGGCTCAACAGCATGCCTCCAACGCTCCAAGGAAAGGAAAGTCACTTCGGCACACTAGATTTTTCACTCTCTTTGTGTTCCAACACTGGTTCCTTCTCTTTAAAATCCAGTGTAAGAATATACTTTGTGTTTGCACATTTTGAACCTGTGTGAGGCTCAGTGCTAGAGTCTTGATAAAATCCAGTACTCCCCCTTAAGTGGGCACTATGAAGTTTGAAACACAAAGTAAATGTGTGAGTATCCAGTATGTGGTATGGGTACAGCTATGGTAGACTTATGCGGTCCTCCTGATGGATGTTTCGTTCAGCTTCTTTACTAGTCTAACACAGGTGCCTGTAACAGGGCAGGTTTGTTTGCTGATAATTTTCATGCAAATTAGCAACTATAGTTCATATAAACAGCGTGGACGGGGAAATACTGAGGTGGTGGGTTGCACTCATCATGGATGAAAATGTCATCATATGAGAACCATGGGTGCACCGAGAAATTTTTAAAAATTAAGCATGGTCTGCCTTCTCTGTCAAGTGGTTGTGGAGCTTCCTTTTCATGCTTCTAGACTAGCTGCCTTGGCTCTCACCAGCGTTTTGTGGTGTAGGTTGAAGTTGTCTGAGTCGGGGTGCTCATTTTGTTTGGAGAGAGGATGTGAAATGTTGCCTGGGTCTTGTGTGTTCTGCCTTTCTTAAAAACTGACAGACAATGTGATGATCAGCTTTCTCAGTTTTTGGGTAGGACAGCTAGGATATAGACATGACATGTGGGGGGTGGAAAAAGGGATCTAAGGTGATGGCATGGGTGAGAGGCTCTTTGAGCTCAGCTTTCACTGGCATTGTTCCTGAATCTTTGCCTTATCAAATAGTTTCCCCTGGCTTCTGCCCTATCTCAGGTGGGAGAAAGAGTAAGAAAGGATCCACACTTAAATCTGGTTGCTCACTAGCACCATACAATAACACAAAAAGGACCTGGCTTGCATCTAGGTTAATGATGGTTTCCTATCAGCGAACACATGTTCTCTTTTAACATTAAGAATTCAGGTTATTGAACCATACTTTGCATCAAGACTTACACTGTTGGCAAAAAGATCAATCCAAAATACCAAGGAAAGACTGCTAAAAATTTAAAGGGCTATTGTGTTCCAAGTTAGAGTATTGGCAATTACTTTGCAAAGTGTAGGGAACAGTGATATTCTGAATTCTTCTCAAACTTATTTCACATGTGGTTTTTTTTTAAATCATTCATTTCTGAATAAGTGGAAATATAATGGGAGTTCATTATTATCTAAAGTTTGTTGAAAAATAATATGCGGAGTGAAAGTTGTATGAAGTGAACTTGTAAACCTGGTGAACCTATCCTTGGATAATGCAAGTGTGAGCTTCTAATGGGCCTTGCAAATATTTGAGCAGTTGGTCTGTTCAGGAAGCTAGAAAACACTGAAAATAAAGACAACGTGCATCTGAAAAAGGATGAAGAGAGTTCAGGGGGAAGAGAAACCTGGCTAGTACGCTTTGTGCTAAAAGAGAGAGCTTTTCGTGTGTTAGGTCTGAGGCTGCTGCTGATAGGGATAGAGGGGAGCAAAGATGGTGAGGAAACAGGCAGAGGGAGTTCAGCTGCGTACTCCCCTGTCTCTTGCCACCCAACCTCACGAACCTCTGCCGCAGCTTGAGAGTTAGTGGAGGACTAGCTGTCGTATGCACCAGGATCCCCTGAGCCCAGGTAAATTTCTGCATCAGCTATTCCAGCTTGAAACAGCATTTACTCCCCTCCAGGGAAGAGTGAGCCGTGCACAGCTCCAGGTCTTCAGATGAGAGAATCACAATGCCAGAGGAAATATGACCCTAAAGTTAGCATTGCATAGCAGGCTGTTTCAATGGATATCCCGAGATCTGCACAGTTGTGCTCTGTCAGCCCTGGAGAACCTCAAACCTTGTAGGGTTTCAAGATGGTTTCCTCCCTCCTCTCCTGCACAGCTGTGGATTTTTCCATAGGGAGGGACAGTCTGCCCCCCTCTTTTTAATGATAGGTTTATCTCTTACCTTCCTTTACCTTAATGTCTCCTAGTAAGGCCACCCCTGTGACAGAATTCACATCACTTTGATTTTATGGTCCTTTAAATGCTTGCCTGGCTCTCTAAAACACCTGGGAAAAATATTGAGACTAATACTATTACATTCCTTCTGTCCCTCACCCTCCAGCTGCTGGATGCTCGGAGCTATTTCAGACACTGTGTAACAGATTCTTGACCTGAAGGTACTGTTAATTATTACCTGAGAAAATATACATTGCCTGTGAAATCCAAGGATTCTCCACTTTCTTACGTCCATTGTGATGCTCTCCCTTTAAATGCACACAGGGCAATGACTCAGTTTCAGAAGCATTTAGTGGCATCCGATTCATGTTTAAAGCTCCACAGAGAGTCGATTCTCTAAGAAAATTAACTTCAGGTATCACTATGAGACACCACGGTGGAGTGAGATGGCAATAAAAGATTCAGGTTAACAGACTTTGTTCATCCTCTGAATAGAACAGCCTTATCAGCTCTACTTTCTTCATCCAAACACAGCCCACAAGTAGTTCTGGAGCTTTAAACTTTCATCTCTGCTGCCAAGGATTGTCTGTCCTGCAGGGAGAGCTCCACTGATAATGTTGAAGTCGTATAAAAAAGACAGTCCCTTACTTCAGGACATTTAAATGCCAGGGCTTTTACATAATAACGAATGAGGGAGGCAAGAACAAGATGTAAATCAATAGAGGTACCTTCTTTGCTCTAATAACTTTTCAGCAGGGACGTAGCCAGCCTCCATTTTCTGGCCAGGTGAGGAACGCTTCCTGATGATGCTCCAGTTTTGGGAGAGGGGAGAGGCAATCCAGCCCTTGCCGCACAAAGGCTGCAGTGGCTGCCTTGGGCCAGAGCTGTGGGCAGACAGCAGCCCACCTCTTCCCATCTGCCTGAAGCCGTGCGGCTCATCTCCGGAGCCTCCCGCTGTTGATCGGTTCATGGTCATGGTGGTGAACAGGGATTTCCCTACACTCACCCTGCACCCCCCCAGGTGTCTGCTAGGAACAGTGTTATACCAAATTAGTGTGCACCCCCAACGCTCCCCAAACCTCCCCTTATACCCCTCCGATTTCAAGTCCTGGGGAAAATACTGGTGGTAAAACTTGTGATGCTGAAGGCCGCTGCAGCAGGCCGGGGTGGAGGGGGCCTGCTGGCCAAGCAGGTGGATGCATGCTCACCCAGGCCCACCTATAGCTACACTCTCTGCTTTCTGGATCGCTTACGTTGATTTATTTTATTTGGATGAGCCAGAAATACTTGAGAAAGCTTTGGAAGCCTCAGTTTTCCTCAAGGCGCCTTTCTTTAGTGGGCATAATGTATGCCTGCAAACTTTTGTTTCTTCGATTCAGTTGCAGACACAAAGAAGAGTAGCTGCATCTCTAGCTCCTTGGTTTCAGCTGCAGCTCATTTGTTAGGAGATGCAGTTATTTAGCTGTGTACCCACAAATCATTTTGTGAACACAACCAATTGAGTTCAAGTTACTCTCAGAAACAGAGAGGCTGGGACTCACTCCAACTGAAAATAAATCCCAAAGGTTTGTATCCCTGTCTGACTGGCAATATACACTACATATTTAGGTAATGACTACAGTGTGAAAGTACAGCACCAGTACCACAGGGCAGAATGTGCCATGTGCAAGCACAAAAAGTCTCTTGATGCTCCCACTCAGCTGTGTATATGCACACACTTCCCATGACCATATCCCTACTTGCAGCTATTTAAGGACTCTTCCTTCCCATCAGCTAAAAGGAGAGGGGTTCCTAAGAAAGATATGGCCCCTTGACGGTGTACTGATTCATCATGTAGGACCTGTTTCAAAGACTATTTGAAATCAGGAATCTTTCGATTGACTTCAATGGACTTTAGCTTAGCTCAGTCTACTGAGAAGTTAGAAGTTTGACCCTTGGGTCAGATGGACATAGAATTAAAGAAACTTATCTGCTTGAGTGTCTCTAAAGTTAAAAGTTGAAAAACACCTGTCTTCTCCTACCTCCATTTTCTACCTCTGAGCTCCTGTTTTTCTGTCCTTCCTTTCCTTTTGCTCCTGCTTTCCCAAATCACCATGAAAAAGGAGTGAGGACACACTGAAAATTCATTTCATTGGGTTGAGTTGTTTCTGATGGTACCTCAGGTGGTGCATCAAGGTGTGGACAAAACTGCTCCCTATACAAGGCCTGTTGTTACAGGCAGACATCTAGTTGTAAGGCAGACAGAGGTGAATACAAGTGATCAGGCCTAAACTTCTTCTTGGTATGATGTCTTCCTTGTTCTGTGTTAACTTTTTAAATTGATCGGGGCCCAAGTCCATTGCTGTATACCTAGAGTAACTGCATTGGTATCAGTGGATTTATATCAGCGAAATGAAAGCAAAATTTGTGTACTTCATCTTGCTCCCTCCTCCTATGCCCCCTTGATCATTCTTCTTTTACCTGGAAGCAAGATATTTAAAGGTTGGATTTTCCCCTGGTTTTTTGTGGAATTTTCCTTGTGCTTCAGTCTGCAGGTTCCTAGGACTTGAAATTAGGGGAGGTGGGGGGCGGCGGATGTTGGGGTGCTCACTAAACTGGTATACCACTGTTACTAGCTGACAACTGGAGGGTGTTGGGAAGTGTAAGGGGATGTTATTTAGTTTCTTAATAGGTATATACTGTATTAACAAGATACAGATTCAGAAAGCTGTCAATTTGTCACTAAATAATAATGAAAAAAGCATGTAATGAATAAGGGTTGGAAGAGAAAATCCAAAATCATTTAGGACAAAATAAATCCATCTGGCTTAAAGGCTGGACAGGAAAGACTCTGGGTTACAATGGAAAATGTTAGTATATAATTCAAAACATCTGTGTGCGGCAGATAATTTGTCCAGGACTTAGCTGATTTAAACACTGGATTCCTCATGCACAATTTAAACTGCTTCTTATCTAATGCAATGCTCTGCCTGTTATAAACCAACATGACAAAGTGCTGTTAGCTTTAAGATAATAATGAGAGACAATTAGCAAAATCATTGACTGAAATTTTTTTTTACTATATATGTAATATACAATTGAAACAACAAATTAACATAAACCTTACCGCCCCACAGAGTGGGGAATTCAATTATTTCTTTTGCATATATATGTAGATAAGTTATGGATACACAAGCACATACAAACTTACACTGTGTAAAAGTTCGCCTTTGTCATATCCTATTTTTCATCAAATGGTCTATCCATATCCATAAAATTGTATGAAATGGTATCTAAAATGTTGTAAATATGCAGCACGTGTAACCTGCTGGTATTGGGTTCTGTCTTTAAGCCAAGAGGACATGACTTATTAGCACTTTTGTATCTAGGATATAAATTTGTGATAAAATAGCTCATTTTCAGCTGATTATGAAGGTTAATATACTGGCCTCTGCATTTTATCAATTTAATATAATTATATAGAAAACTAAATGAGGTGGGTAGTGACCAGAGTTAGGGAAATACTGCAAAATATAACACAAGTAGTCATTGAAATGTTTAACATATTTCCTGATCGTGCATGCTTTTCTTGGATAATCTAATGGATGAGTGGCCAGAATGTTCTCAAGAACAGGCTATTTTAGGTGAATGCCTAAAAATGTTTCTGTATAATGAGTTGTGAATTCATAAACATAAGTGTTATTACTTATACCCTGAACACTATGGTTACAAGGATTGCTGTGCCTGGTTTCTCTGAATGCTCCCCCCACCTCCCCTCAGGTGTAAAGACAAGAGTCTAACCTGCTTCAGGCTGGAATTTCTCAAGGTCTTGTCTATACAGTATAACTGAATGGCCTACCCGTAACACACTAACTGCTATAGGTATTCCAGGAGTCCTGTGGCACTTGAAGACTAACAAATTTATTGCATGAGCTTTTGTGGGATTTTCTCCCATGAAAGCTCCTGCAATATATGAATTTGTTAGCCTTTAAGTGCCCCAGGACTCCTTGTTTCTTTTACTGAACTAGACTAACACGGCTGCCCCTTTGGAATTAGGTATTCCCGTGTGACTCCACATCTGCACCAGTATTCGAAAATAAATGTAACTTTTTATTCCAGAGTAATGACTCTGCTTCAGAGAAGTAGCCTGACTCATGGTTGTGTTGCTACATGTCCGCCAACCATAGATTGCTTTGCAAAACTTAGTGAGCCCACAGTTCCTACCCCCAGAAATCTGTGACCAGTGAGCTCCACTAGCGACCTTCTTGAACGGAAATATTTTTATTTAGCAGTTGGACCGATGCAGGAGAGAAGAGAGGGGCTGGGGAGGGAGGGAAGTCTTTAGTATGGTTTTAAACCACAACAAGCTACGTGCATAATTTGTCTCATCTAATTTTACACTTCTCTCCAAGCTAAATTAGATTGTCACGCTCTTAAGTGACAGGAACAAATCCGAACAAATGTGTATTCTCTTCATCAGTGGAGATGCTCCTGTGTGCCTGTGGACTGCTCAGGCGTGGCGTATAGTGCACTTACAGATTAGAGTGACTGAACTAAGTTGCTCAGGGGTGTGAAAAATAGTGGCTTCAGTGCCAGTCAGACCAAACTAACCTCCTCTGTAGCCGTGTCTGTGTCAACAGAAGAATTCTTTGATCAGTTAAGTTACCATTACCCAGAAATGGATTAACTACACTGACAGGAAAACTTCTGTACAGCGGCACAGCTCTGACTCCACATCTATGTCACCGTAGTGCAGGGGTCTCAAATACGCGGCCCCTAAAGCTATTTCCTGCGGCCCACAATGACATGATCATCACCGATATTTGCAATATCATTGCATGGAAATGTTTCAGTGGTGCGGCCCTCAGGCTCATGTTCTAATTCTCATGCGGCCCTCGTGGTGATTTGAGTTTAAAACCCCGGCTGTAGTGTATACATGGCCTCATTCTGTTTCTCTTTATGAATGTCTTTGTTCAAACCAATTTTAGCGCTCCTGCGGGGACCAGACTAGAGCCATTGACACTGCTCACACTGGCGTTGTTTCTTACGCAGTGTTGTGGTAGCCATGTCAGTCTCACGGTTATAGAGAGACAGGGCGGATGAAGACGCATCTTTTCTTAGACCATCTTCTGTAGATGAGAGAGACAGGCTTTCAAGTTACACAAAGCTCTTCTTCATGACTGGGAAAGTTCTGATTCCTAAGTTGTTAAGTGACTATTAGAAAAAGGCTTCTTGCTTTCATCTCTGCTGGGTGAATAGAGCCAGAAGTTGTATCAATAATTGTGGAAGAGTACCACCCTATTCTTACACAGAAGCAAAGAATTATGTTTACCCACTCAAGACACAGAAAGACCCCTTATGACTTGTGTATCCAATCCAAACAAGCAGATGTAGTTTGATTTTTTTTTTTTTTTTTAATACTGAATAGGCACAATAAATTGCTTATGCACCATCAGCAGCAGAAAGTATTTCCTGGAATTGTTCAATCCATAATTTAAAATAAGCATTTTTAAAAAACTCACCCACTGAGATGCAGTTTGAGAACACATCAAAAAATCCTAGAGGGCTGCAATAATAATTTTTAAAAATTAGCACATGCTTCTTAAAAAAATAATAAATTGACAGCCAAGGAAAAATCTGTCATAAAAATGTCATATCAGTTTCCAAAATACTTTAAGCACAAAATCACTCTGTCCAATTTAAATTGTCAAAACCCAGACTCTATAGCTACCTGAAATAATACAACCTAAATACTCACCATGGTAGAAATCTCTCCAAAACCCACTGTCTTTCTATTAAAAAAAAAAAATGCAGACTGCATTCCTTCAAGCTCTAACCTTTGAAATGAAATCCCCTATATTGTTACTAGTATTGATTATATACAGCTAATCTGCCGAATTTTCTCAGCTGATGAAGTTAATGCACCCTTTGAGGTGTGTTGCACATGCTACGGCAGGCCTCAACAAATATATGTTTCTGGTCACCAGGGTGAGCAGTTTTAATAGCCTGTTGTCTAGCTCCACTGAAGAAATGTAACAGAGGAGCACCCTCTGACAACCAAAAGTAAAATCGCTGGTGTCTAACTGTGAGCCAATTTTGTCCACCGCTGTGCTACACCCACAAGGGCTCCCTGTACAGCACACTGGCTCGTGCTGCTTCAATGTACACAAGGATTTCTTCAGTGTGTTTTAGTTCTTTGTGTCAAGTGTTGCAAGCTGAGTACCCATCCCTCTACAGTCCAAAACCTGTTCTTCTTCAGTTTAAAAGAGCGGTACTTCCCATTGGCAAAATAGCTTGTTTTGCTCTAGGGAAGAAACAAATTAAGGCACCCATCTTGCGATGGATCCTCTAGGGCTGCTCCCCACCCTTCCGTGCACCTATGAGCAGTATTCATTGATGATCAGGCCCTTCATTCTCAGTTAATCCTAAAAACTCTTATAAAAATGTCTTCCTTAGGCTCCACTTAGTGTACTTGAAAGAGAAAGACCATCTGTGGTTTCCTGCTGATTGTGCTTATCCCTGCAATGTATGACAACATGCCCCTTCCAGTCACTCATACCCCTAACCTGAGCATCTTCACTGACTTCATCCACTAGCGCCACCTTGCTCATTCAGACCTTACCCGTATGGTGCAGCTTCATAACATCCTGAAGATCTAGCCTCTTCTCTCTGACTTGGTCTGTTTAAGCTGTAAACTTTGCAAAGCAGAGACTGTCTCCTACTGTGGGTTTACACAGTGTCTAGCACAACGGATCCCTGCTCCTAACCGGGACACCTGGGCCTTCCCTAATATAAATAAATAATAGCACTAATGAGGCATTGCATTATATTTGCAGTTTCAGTAATTCTTTTACTTCCATCTCATTCTGCTGAAACCATTTGAGAAGCTCTTGTAATTAAGCAGACAATTATAAATACATTCATAACAATTCACGTAGGATTAACAGAAATTCTCTCACTCAGTCAATGATCATTTCCATCCAGGTGGGTTTCTTCTCACTGCTGGTGCCTCCTTCATACAACAGACCACTTTCATCTTTGATTAAAAGACTCTGTTCTCAAACGAGATCATGTATAGAAGCTGAGGCTAAGCACCTTCACAAGAATGAAGTAGAGGCTTCAGGGAAAACACTCCAGCAGGTTTTCTAATAGAGCTCTTAGAAGAAAATCTCACAAGGACATTAGGGCACGAGGCTAGAAGGCCCAGCTTTGTTTTCCCTTTAACCACAGTGTTAGGACATTTTTTTGCCATGGCTCTTCCTCAACTACAGGACTGTCTAGTACCACCCCTTTTGTGGGAAGGAAATCTCTCAGAAGAGTGCGCCCACAGTCTTCCCTCAAGGATGAGGTTTGCAATGCTTCCTCCTCTTCCAGGAGAAGAGTTGGGGGGGTTCATCACCAATGTGGAGGATGCCCCGGCATCAACAAGAAGCTGTCAGGCCTTCTGAAGAGCTGCAGCTGTCCCTGGAGTCCCCATGGGCTCTGCTGAAAAGATTTCACAGACTGAGGCTGTATTCTCAATTCCAGGGATCGCTGCCAGGTCAGAGAGGGAAAGATCTGCGTCCATCCCAGTCCTACCCCTGGCCATTCTTAATCTGAGACCACCCAGTGGCCACATCCTTCCCCTAGGACAGATGCACCTAAAAAAAAGAAATCAGTGTGAAAGAGGTGCCTGACAGCCACTTCGCTGTGTGAGGTGGGAGCCCTCAGTCTGTGCAATTACCTGAGTGGACGATCCCACTCTATACCTCCAAGAACTGTCTCCATAATTAAATTTTCAAAATCACGGGTGCCCTTGCAGGTAGGCTGTATATGCCCAGCCTGATCCTGCGAGGATTGTGCAGGATCAAGCCCTCCTGTAGTTGAAATCTACAATCTGGGTAGCGAGCTATCCACGGCTTGTGATGTATCTTTTGGAGCAGCATGCACGCAACTGTGCTTTTCTTAGCTCCCATCTGCTGTACTGTTTATCTAGCAGGGCACCCTTTGCAGGAGTTGTTTATAAACATTTCCCACTCACCAGCACTAACAAATCATTTGGACACTGGGTGTAGAATGGGGGAACAATTCTGACTTTCGATGTATTTACCAGAAGAAGCAAGGCAAGACTCCAAGACCTTGATAGTAAGAGATGTACCATAAGTTCCTTCAGCATTGCTTCTTTTTATTTTTTAATCTATTTACTAGGGACAGCTAAAAATAAGAAATTGGGCATGTCTTGATCCTTCAGTGATCGCACCGGTTGCTGCTTTCTGAGCTGCCTGCTAGACAGCATTGATGGACTCGGTCAGACCGGCAAAGGTGGGAATACTGTGATAATCAGTTCTCTCTCAAAATGCAGTGAATGCTACTCACATCTTCATGGTTAATGCATTTCCACGCAATTTTTGTATAGAAACTAGCTGGCCAAGACACCTTAAAGGAGGCTGATGTTCAGGAAGTGCTGTGCATCCACATTCTTAGAAACAGATGCTTTTAAGATGTCAGGCTGGACAACCAACTGAGGCATCCAAATGTGGTCATTTGGGCTATCTTGGCTCGTATCTCCCATATAGCTGAGTTGATATTGTGTAAGGATACTTACTTGAACATCCTGACTTTTGAGTGCTTGAGCTTATACCCTGAACATTACGTTAGTGAGAGCATTTGCCATTTAATTTCTCCAGTTCTATAGACACCAAATGACATTGAAAACAAAGGAAGACAATCCAGATCTAGTCAGCTTGAAGACTTTACAAGTCTTTGGCTTCACCAGTGAATCGTACAGTGCACATTAACCAAAGGTATTCAGTTTGAGGGTGTCTGATGTCAGCACTCTATAACCAAGGCGTCCGTCAAATGTGTTCAAAGCTACCTCAACTATAAAGTTTGTGGAACTGACAGCCACAAACGTTCATAAATTTAAATCTACTGAACTGATGTTCAAACTTGACTCAAGTTTTTAGACATAGGATGAGCTTCTAAATAAGCTCCAGGGGAAAGAACTGCCATAGATTAATTTTGCGTTATTCCCAGCACAACATTCCTGATCAGAGCAGTCCACTTCTTGCATGTTGTACAGCTTGATAATTAAGGGTTCAGGCCTTGAATCAGCAAAACATTTCATTTTGGGCTTAATTTCTTTGATGAACCAGAGCCTAAAGTGAACCTCATATTATCTCTTCTCTCTTGCCTTCTTTGAACTCTTTATGCATCATTTCCTTTAGCAGAAGTACTTTCTGTTTATATGAGGGGTGGCCTCTTGGCCAATACACTGTGTATGGAACCAGAGACATCCCAAACTAAAAGAGTAAGCAGCTACAATTCGAGCTGTAGATGGGAGTTGTTCCAACTTGTAGCCATTAGTGATCAGCACCCAGTGGGCCCTGGAATGGATATGTGCAAGGTGATTATACTTCATGTATACAAATAAGCGGTTTTCTCCCAGAAGAATATTTGTGCTTATTTAGGTAGTGCATTTCTTGGTGTTTATTGTCCCATTCATTTCACACACCGCTTCTCAGGGCTATGTGTTTATTTGAATGAAGATTTTAAATGTCTCATTGAAACATAAAACAGAAATCCCCCATGATGTCAACAAGGGAAGGACTTTTGAAACTGCGCTCAGATTAATCTCCAATGAAGGCCTTTCATTTCAAAGGGGGCCTGACCAATGTTCCCTCTAATTTTTCACAGGCTATGTGCACAAAATATTTCTTTTGTGTGAAGTTTTGGAGCCAGTGTCCAAATTTGTGCACACTCCAGTGAGTGCAGTGAAGTGAGTATGATGCAAAAAAAAATCTAAATTTTATTTTGATCTGGTGGTGGAAATGGTTTTATAAATTACAAAATCTTATTTGAAACATGTTACTTGAAATCACCTTCTTAAAGTAGCATAAAAATATTAGCACTGTTGAATTTTTTTGTGCATGCTTTATTTTGTTGTGTGCGTGACTTTCACAACCTCTGTGCGTGCGCCCGTGCGCACAGCTTAGAGGGAACATAGGACCTGACTGCTAGGTAATGATGGGGAGCAAGAGAACCACAGTTCACCATTTTTCTGTTGCTTATTGAGTGTTTTCTTCCTCCTCTTGCAGTCTTTTGCTGCTGCTTTTTGGGCCTTCTGGTGACCCAGTGTTCAACATGTTGATATCTAGGACGGTATGCCAAGCACAGTGAATAATATAGGGTTAAACAACCGGGACTTGATTGAAGTCAGTGGGAAAATGCCCATTGAATTCAGTGGGCTTTGGGTCAAGCCCCTAGTATTTGCACAGCTCCAGAAGGGCAATGTCTCTGGGTTGCAAAAAGTAACAAACACAATTCAGCTTCTTATGGGCTGCTTACTCATGAATATATAAACAGTCTTTGTCTCTGTGCAGCAGCCAGGAAGGTTTTGGCATCCTGTTATGAAAGAAAACTGCCCCAAAAGAGCTTTCTCCTCCTGCTGCCACTTCTGCTGCTTCAACTCCATCTGTTGTTGCATGTCTTTCCTTGACACCTCCCCAAAACCTTCTGAATATCCACCCGTACAAAAAGGGAGCCTTTTCTCTGTCTACAGCAGGTATAATGGCGTGGGTAGCATTCTGCTCTGGCTCATGGCAAAACGACATGTGCCCATCTTTATGCAAGAAGAGCTTTCGAAGTAAGACTGATCATTAATTGCTAGGATACGTGCATGGTACAGGACAAATTGTCCTAGTTCTTGTGTGGGACGGGTAAGAGAAAGCTCCTTGTCTCAATCCTGCCTCCATTTCATTTGCTCCAGCCAAGAAGCTTGCACGCAGGCACGTATTTAAACATAGTAGCAAGCTGCTGTTACTAATAGAAACAGAGGCTCAGTTTCCATGCCAGGTGCTAGTTTCCTGGGTAACTTGCTAACACAGGGCACCTATCCTGCAAAGTGCTGGGTGCCATCTTGTAACAGGAGCGGGCACCTCACGGGAGATGCTAACTCCTCTCAGGGTTGGGCCCATTCAACGACAGATATTATCTAGCATTGTTTTGATATGAATGTTGAGTACTCTGTTCACAACAAATAAAACAGAGAGAAAATGTTCCCAACTGCACGGCACAGTCAACCAGATACCTAATAGGTGAGTAACTCCGTCACCTCCAATATGCACATCTTGCTTTTGTTCTGATATTTTAGAAGACTTAATGAATCCATCGTCTCATTAGCGTCCTGCTGCAGAAACCCCACTGGAGTGAAATAACGATAGAAGAATCATGTAAGTAAGATACATTGCACATACCCAGTGTAAGCTGCATTGAGCCTCCTGGCTGTAGACTTTTTTTTTTAATTTCTCTTTCCTATGATAACATAAGTTCAGTGGAAGAGCTGTGTAAACATAATTTATACATATGTGTCATTCTCTGGTTAGGTAAATGTTGCTGCTGCTGCAACAAAGGGTCCCATGGGTTACGGAGGAAACAAACGAGGCTGGATAACGGGCAGAATAGTCACGAATTTGTTAATCAAAGTCAATTCCTCTGATCACGTCTAACATGCCAGAGCCATTCCAGTAAAGTGGTGTGAGCTGGTGAATATACCGGAGGAAAGAGCAAGGCTACTCTCCGTCAGACTGAGGGTGTATACCTCCCATGGCTTGGAAAGCACAGCATCAGGTAGAAAGAAATGAATGTTATCATGAGGAGGCCTTTAATAATGAGAATGGAGTCTCGAGTGGATTAGAAACGTTGCAGCCTGAAAGGCATTGTATTGGGATGTCTGCCTGTTATATAACCCTAAGTTTACCCTGTAACTTTTGAGGTTTCTGCAACAGTATTTTAACATGTACAGTTACAGTGATTAGATCATTTCATTGTGTGTGCCTTCGTGCTGAGGTCTTCAGGTATTTTATTCATTTCATTTTCCTACCACATGCCTAGAAGCAGAATCAGGAAAGAAATTATTTTCGTTAAAAACTCACAACTGCCCGGGTGAACTTTGAAACGTGTAATATTTCCCAATGATCTCGTACTGGCCACTCCAAATACCAGATCCAAGAAAGATTAGGCCTTTGGTTTTCAAAAGGCAAGACATGCCAACGCCAAAGCCACCCTAGATCATCCTATTTCTAATTCTACTGGGGGAAGCAGCTGCGTATTTTACTGAGTCAACCAGGCTGAGCTAAACCTGCACCCAGCAACTCATGCAAAGACAAAATACAGCCGTAAGCTAATTAATTGGAATATCCTGTTCTGGGTTTGCTCAGCCGTTTAGAGGCAGCCAACTCTCACAGGAAATCAAAGTTCACATCCCTCTCTTGGTTGCTCTCATGCCCCAGCCGAGAGCTGCTGAGAGCATTGCAGGGGCATGACAAAATACTAACATTAACAGAAACCAATTAAAATACCATAAACAGAAAAGAACCTGTTTTTGGTGTTAGTGCCAGATTTTTCTGCCATTCAAGTCACTGGCAAAACCCCGTCTGACCTCTGTATGTGCTGTTCTGTGATTCCAACAGTTTCTTCCCTTCTGAAGAAATGATAAATGGAAGAATTAGTTAAGCTTCATTTCCTCCATCATACAGCTCAACCTGACCTAGCAAGGTAAGGTAAAAGAGGCGTTTTTCTGTTGTGAGCTGAGCTAAAAGTAACAAATACGGCTGAGACGAGGCTTGTATCTTCTGAGTGATGGGGAAGCGGACAAGGTACAACATGGAACAAAGAGGCTTAACAAAAGCTTATCTGATCAGAAGCAAGAACCCCTGTCAAGTGACAGAATCACTCTTTTGGAAGGTGAATGCAGGGGAATGACATTGCTGAAACGTCTTTTTGTCTCAAAGCGAAAATGATGCTGTTGGTAATAGTTACAATAGTGAGCAGCTGGCACAAGGAATGTAAAAAGACAAAAAAACTCACCACGGATCCATCATTGTCAACATGAATCATCTGCTACCCAACGTCTCACCCTTCCTCACTCCACAAACAAACAAAAAAGAGGGGACAGAACACTAAATACAAATCAAAAACCTTTAAATTGATGGATATTATTTGTGGGAACTGAATAATTGAGTGTAAAGGGCACCTAGAGATACTTATTTGTCCATTCTTAAAGCAGCGAAACATATGGGTATGTCCAAATGTGTCTCTTATTTTGAAATAACACTGGTTATTTGTAAATAAAAAAGATTAGGTCCACATGACGTTTTCTTATTTCGAAATGATGGGCTCTGTCATTTCGAAATAAGAACCGTCATTTCGAAACAGCTTAAACCCCATTCATTTCAAAATGGCTGTTGTTTTGAAACAACATGTCCAAACGGCCTTATTTTGAAATAAGCATTTTGAAATAATAGCTGTTTCAATAGCAGGCTTTCCCTTAATTTGAATTAACATTTTCTTAATGTGAATTAACTCATTTTGAAATACTTTTTTCAAAATAACAATGTGTGTGTGGACATAGTCTATATAAAGCAGCATTTTTCTTTCTCTATGCTGATGTTAATTTTGGCCTGAAGAGGAGACCCAAAACTTGCATTGAAATCCTCATTTGTGCTCCATCTCATTTCCTCTGCCAAAAAAGGGTGAGCGCAACATACAGGGCCCTAAAAGTCCTGGTTATCATTGCAAGAGAAATCTGCTGCAGAAATTGTGAAAAGCTATGTACTGGTCAGTGCAGCCCTGTGGGTTAATTTGAGGATTTAGGGCTAGATTGTGCAATTCTTACTCAAGTTGGCTGGTTTCACTGGTGCTATTTTACTATTGATCATGTTTATTGTGGTAGTGCCAAGGAATCAACCAAAATAGCAACAGATGCACAAAATAGTAACAGAGGTACAACCTTGTAAGACACATGGAAATGGCAGCCAGGCTGCAGTGCACCAGCCAGTTCCAGCGAACTCGCCTCTTGTTCAGTTCTCTGCATGGCAGAGGGTGCGAGGCCGAGACTTGCTCTGGCAGCTTTTGTGGGGGCGGTGAGTTAGTAATGGTTACCTTGGGACGGTTGACTCTGATGGTTGATGCCTTTCTAAAAACACTGATTTATTACTTTGTCATGGAAAAAAATGCAACCTTGCTTGCTAAAGTTTTAAATGCATTTGCTTTATAAAATTCTCAGCATTTCTGGTCTGCCCTTAGGGGCAGAGGAGAGGGGTTGGGCTGACTTTTAGCTGAGATGTCATGGGCATTGTAAGATTCACTCTAAATTTTTTTGCAGATTTAGATTTTTTTTTTGCCCTATCTGAAAGGTGTGGTCTGTGATTCACTCAAATCGTCCTCCTTTGCCCAGGCATTACTGCAGGCTGCCCCTAGCTTGGGGTGCCCCCAGGACACCCGTGTGGG
>ML682007.1:9418007-9606426 GCA_007922195.1 Podocnemis expansa
CAGTTTCGAATCACGTTGTTTCGAATCAAAGTCGCACTAAGCTATAAAGTTGGTGTTTAGTCCTGCCTTGCCGCTACGTTTGCAAGGCCCGCCCCGCCCGCAGCGGCGAGTCCCCCAAGCCCACGCCGGGGTGGCGGGTCCCTGCCGGCGGCGGGGGGCTGCGGCCCGTCCTCAGGTGCGGGGCTCGCCGGGCCGATCCCTCCAAGTCCCGCCGGCCCCGCTGCCCCGGGGTGCAGCGCGCAGGGCGGCGGAGCCGTTCACACGGCGCTGGAGTAGAGACCAAGCGGCGGGTCCCGACCCCCGCGCTGGCTGGAGGCGCCGGGCCTCGAACCCGCGTCGACCCGGGGCCGCTCCCCCGCCCCGCCCCGCTGCGCCGCCCGCCTGGTGCGGGGAACGGACGGGGCTGCCCGGCTCGCCCCAGCAGCTTCCCCGACCGCCCCCCCCCCCCGGGTTACCTCCCCGCCTCCTTCGCGGCCCCCAAGCCGGATTCCAGCAGCCCTTTCTTTCTGGCCGGGGCGGTGCGGACCCGGCTGAGCCGAGTGCTCAGAGGACCAGGACCAAGTGTGCACACCCCCCCACCCGTGTACAAAACCCAGCATCTGTTCACCCCTCAGGACGGTCCTGCCCCCCACAACTGAGCCGTGGGGTCTTGTCTTGATTCCAGCCCCAACTGGCTTTTCACGTCTGTCGTCAGAGACCCACCGCCGCCTCCCCTCCTTCCCTCCACAATGAATGAGGAGCTGTTCGGTGTAGAAAGGGAAGGGGTCTGCCCCTCTGTGCCATGAATGCCTCTTTACCACCACTCCCACCCAGTCTTTTCGCCTCTATTTCCCCTCCCTCTGCCCAGACAAGCTGGGCAGCGAACCCTGACCATGCCATAGTCAGCTATGCAACATGTGGTTTTACTCTCATCCTCTCCCCCCGAGCATAGGTGTGAGCCGTGGCGTGTCACACTTTGCTCTGTGTTCATTTAAGAGGCAGGAGACCAAAGAGTGCCTCACCTACCTGTGGCAGGCGCTGGGTGGTGATGCTGGGTTCTGGTGCTGGTGGTGTTTACTAGGGTTGGAGCAGACCCTGGCTAAGGTTCGCACAAGGACCACCAATTAGCATTGGTCAAAGAAACCAGCACTACATTTTTGTAAACTTTAAAAAAAAAATCCAGTGGGGGCACCCCACACGTGGTTTGAACCTTCAACGACTTTCAACAAGCTCCCCCAGCTTTGAAGCTCTTCTCTAAAATGAGAGACAGAGAACACAGATTAGACAGGAAAAGTTAGATGGGGGTTACAGAAATGCTCCTGTACCAATTTGGTCCCTTGCTCTACTGAAGTCACAAGCAACACACCCACTGACATCAGTGAGCCAGCATTTCACCCCAAGACCCCACTCCTGCAATAATAATTCTCTTTTGAGGACTAGGGGCTCTTGCACTTGCAGACCACTTATTGCAGAACAAAGTTGCATGAAGCAGGACAGCCCAAGGCAGAGATTGAGAGAGTGAGAATTTATGGTAAAAATATGAGAGGCTATACATGCAAAGCAATGCAAGGAAGGGGAATTAACATTCTGCTTAATGTCCTCTAATTCTATGTTCCCCACTAGTCCATTAGGTTTTGTCTGCCTTACACAGCTTGGTTCTGTTCATTTATGTATCGACTTTGTTTTCCAAGCCACTGTAGAGACCAGTGTCTGAAAGAAAACCAATGTTAGGCTGGCAACATTTTTGTTCCTTCTCCTACTCACCTCTCTCACCCCTCCATGCGCTCTTTCTTCTGGTGATCTGAGCGTAGCACTATATTGGGGAAAGCAATTTGGTTTAGTAGAATTTAACTGTATTTTCCATTCTTGGAAAGAATCCCAAAAGCAAGTAATAAATATTTCTTTAATTAGTAAGAGAACGCTGGCCTAGCTTCAAAATTACATCTTCAGTTGACAGGATGCCTTTAACTGACTTTAGATTTGCATTGTCAACAGGGCTACTGTGTTTTTTTCATTAACCCAAGAAGAGAAAAATCACAAAAGAGCTTTAGCTCTGCTCATTATAACAGGATTCATAATGCTAGCAACATAGCTGTAGCTAAGGTTATGTCAGTCTTTCTTCTCCACCCATTTCTAATATGACGATAGTGAGTCACAAAATTTAAATTCCTGTGCCCTACCTTAAAAACATCTCTCTCGCGCTCTGCAAACGTCTCATCTGTACTACCATTCCAAAAACAAATGCCTTTGTAAAGCCAAACTGTTTGGCAACAGAGGTAATTTCCAGCCAAGGAGAATTAAGTCCTTACAACAATATTTGCTGCTAGTTTTCTGATCAGCAAACATAGTAGAATCCTAGCCCCTTTGATCTGAACAAAGGCATCTACAGAGTCCAGTCTACATAGCACTGAAATTAATGGGACTGCTTCTTTCCATTTACTTTACAAGGAGAAAGACCATGCCCAGGGTGATGACCACTCTGTTCATCAAGGCTCTCACGCCACCGTAACAATGACACCTGTGAAAAATGATGAAATGTAGCCCCCTTGTAGAGCACCTCTGGGGTGGTGGAGTTCCCTCCCTCCCCTTCCGTGTAGTTCTTTGGGGCTATTTTCAGCCCACCGACCCTGGGTTTCTTCTGCTCTTTGAGCTAAAGGTAGGCGTCAACTCTTATGTTGCTGGTGCCTGGAGCTAACCAGATTGTCAGCGTGCAATGCCTCTGGCTGATGGCTGAGCAGATACACGGATACGCAATCCCTATGGCCTCTCTGATAATAGTATTAGATATACCAACAAAAACCATACAAACAGAGAAACCAGTGGAGGAGAAACAAACGCTTTATTCCAGAAAGAGAGGTTAAATTAAAAGAAAGGGTAAAGGTAGACACCAGAGACGTGGGGAAAATGGGGAAAGGCAGGATGAATTGAGCCCAACAAATGAGTCACAAGCCCATCACTTAATAATAATCAAACACACTCTGCCTCTGTAACTGAGGCTGCCCTCCACGGCCCTCCCTTCTGCGACAGGGATGGCCCCTCCTCCTGGTCCCCCCTCTGAGGTCGTTGGATGATCAGATGAGTTTCCTCCAGCTCTCCTAATGCTGCTCCAGGTTCCCCAGGGCACGCAGCCTTCCGAAGGAGGAGTCCAAAATCTGGCCAGTCCCTTGCCAGGATTATAGGGCAGGGAAGGTGGTCTGCCAACCCTGCCATCAGGCAATGTGGCTTCCCTTCAATGGTCAAGAGGATGGGCAATGTGGGATATGTCCGCAAGTCCCCATGAATACAGCGTAACTTAACCTACCCAGTACTGCCCATAGTATGAGGTACAAGTCCTCTTTTAACTAGCGTTTGGCTGCACCCGGAGTCCAACAAAGCCTTTACCTCCTGGCCCGCAAGATCCACTCTCACTGTCAATTTGGGTCCCTCTCTGGCCTGGGCCAGACGGGGGGACTCGCCACCTGGGCATTGCCACCGGAGGTGCCGATATTGGCCACAGCTAAAACTGTACTCGAGTGGGTCTCTGGTCTCAGCCAACGGGTGGCCACTTCCTTTAACTGTTGGGTGAAGACCCGTGGCCGGGTGTCCAGTTCATAAGTAGCTTCCCGTAGTTGGCATCAAAACGTCTCGGGACTAACGTCTGACGCATCAAAAATGGCTGGCTTTACCCGTCCATAGTCTCAGGCTTCTTCCTCCAGCAGGCCACAATAGGCGATTTGTGCCATGCCCGTCAAATAGGGGGCAAGTAGCATAGCCCACTGGTCCTGAGGCCAGTTAGCCAATACTGCAACCCTTTCAAATGTGGTGAGAAAAGCTTCTGGATCATCTCCCAGAGCCATCTTTGTCAAGCGAAGCAGGGCAGCTGCGGATCCGGGGCTGGAAGCCCCAGGGCAGGCAGATGAAGCCGGGGCAGGTTGAGGGGTCTTACGCTGTTTCAGCAGCTCTCGTTGCTGCTCCATCTGCTGGATGCCCATCTCCTGAATCATCCACTGTTGTTGTGCCCTGAGGTCTTGTAACAACTGCTGCTGTGTCTTGGCCCACCACATCATGAACTTCTCTGGATCCATATCTCTACATTCCCCCTACAGCAGGCGTCCCATTCGAGAATCCCACCTTCGTCGCCAAGTATAACTGAGTCCACCCTCCGCAGCAATGCCTCTGCGCCTTCTGGCCTTGTTGGGGTTGGGGCGAAGCCTGAGAGTGGCGCCCGGGGATCCACCCCAACATGAGAAGGCAAACACTCAGTGCCAGTAGAACCAGGCCTTCAACCCCGGTGAGGGATAAGGCAAGCACACAGACAATAGTTCGGGGCCTTCAACCCCAACAAGGAGTAAGGCAAACACCCAGAGTCAATAGTTCAGGGCCTTCAACCCCGGCAAGGGGCAAGGCAAACACCCAGAGTCAATAGTTCGGGGCCTTCAACCCCAACAAGGGGCAAGGCAAACACCCAGAGTCAATAGTTCGGGGCCTTCAACCCCAACAAGGGGCAAGGCAAACACCCAGAGTCAATAGTTCGGGGCCTTCAACCCCGGCAAGGGGCAAGGCAAACACCCAGAGTCAATAGTTCAGGGCCTTCAACCCCAACAAGGGGCAAGGCAAACACCCAGAGTCAATAGTTCAGGGCCTTCAACCCCGGCAAGGGGCAAGGCAAACAGAGTCAGTAGTTCAGGCCTTCAACCCCAACAAGGGGTAAGACAAACACCCAGTAGCCCGGATAGCAGCAGGGGAGGGAAGGGGAACGCAGGCCCGCCCACTCCACTGCGTTCCAGCCCAGGTCCCTACTAGTGGACAAACGTGCTTCTTCAGGCAGCCTAATCCTTCTGTCTTTCCATTGTGAGCTCTTTGGGGCAAGGAGCTGGTTCAAGGAACTTCTTTTTGTTCTGTTTTGTAAAGGACATAGCACAATGATCCCTGACTCATGACTGGCTCTATGAGGCAATGTAAATAAACAAATAATGACCAGTGTAATCTAAAGGTTTTTTTGGTTGTGTAAGAAACAAGGAGTCCTATGGCACTTTTAAAGGCTGACTAAAGTGCCACAGGACTCCTTGTTTGTTTTGCTGAACTAGACTAACGTGGCTACTCCTTTGGACTTTGATTGCATCCTATCCTTTTGCATGAAGAGCTTATCCTCATGATTTCATATGTCTTGAAAAGTATCTGTCTTAGGGTTTTCTGTGGTGTCTCTTGGTACTGCAAGACTTACCAGGTAAATTTATACTGCACAGGAGGCTGAGCTTCATGGAGCGTTCTGTTTTCTTCTATCTTTTCTTTAGTGATAAGTATTTTTCACAAATTCTGTTCCTGTATTTTCTCTACCACCTCAGTTCACTACTGTGCAAAAGAGCTGTGTCATAAAACATACCTCTTATTGAATGGTCTCTAGCCATTTTTGCTGCTAATGGGTAGTATCTGGTAGGAAGAAGCAGAAACATGGTGGTTAACCTCCAATTTTCCTGACTACAGATATGTTTCAAGGCTCTCTATAGCCTACTCTTTAGCTGCAACATCCACTATGTGTTTCCACAGCTGAGAAGTTCTCATACTGTCTAGCACATCACTGCAAAATCTTCTCTCTTATTAGCATCTTCCTCATCTCTATCTGAAATTCTTGTTATTTACAAAACCATACAAGGTCATCTTCGTTCGCATGTGACCTCATCAGCATCAGCCAGTGAATTCCAACATGCACTCAAGTCTGCCCCAACTACCTGATCCCAGCTAGACTGCACATTTAAGTATTTGTATTTCTATGTACTTAGCTTGTCCTTTCCCTTAGCCTTTAGTACCCATCCCTATGAAGTCATCATCCCATCTGTGCAATCTCACACTTTTTCCATTTTCAGTTTTCACGTTTCAAAATAAATACCATGATTAACTACAAAGCTGCTTGCTAACATTTCTATTAATTATCTTCCTCTCATCCCATCTGCCACCTTTCTGTTGGACCAGCCCACCCTGTTTCCGAATTTACAGCAGTCACTGTTCAAAATAGTCAAATCAGACTTTCTCACCAAAATCTCTAGCTTCTGTTTCATGGTCTGCCTCTAACAGGAACTGCTCAGTCCCTGCCTAGTCTCTGCTTTTGCATTATTAGTTAAATTGGAAACTATAATAATAAAATAAAAATCAATTTTAATCATAATACGTAGGGCTGAAAAGTACCTCCAGAGATGATCTAGACCAGTGCTTTCCAAACTTAGGGTCGGGATCCAGTACTAGCTTGTGGACCCTCAGGTACTGGGTCACAGCACCGTCTGCTGCCGCCACCAAAAGACTGGAATGCATTGCTCAAAGATGTAATTGATGGGTTGCAGGCATAAATGATTTTTTTTTCAACTGAGTCCTGAGGGGAAAAAAAAAGTTTGAAAACCACTGATCGAGTCCATTTCTTTGCACTGAGACAGGACTGGGTTTATCTATATACCATTCCTAATGGGTGTTTGTTTAGCCTATTATTCAAAACTTCCAATGACACCAATTCTACCACCTCCCTGTTGCCACGCTTACCTATCCTTATAGGTAGAAAGCTTTTCTTAAAATTTAACTTTGCCACACACTATCCCAATTATTTCTTGTCCTACTCTCTGTGGACATGGAGTACATATTTGAAGACTTATGATATCTCCACTCAGCCTTCTCTTCTCTAGACAAAGCATTCATGGTTTTTCAACATTTCCTCATAGGTCAGGTTTTCTAAACCTCTTATCATTTTTGTTACTCTTCCCTGGACCTACTTCTATTCGTACACAACCTTCTTAAAGTGTGTTGCCCAAAACTGGACACAGTACTCCCTACAGTTGAATAGAGTAAGACAATTACCTCCCATGTTTTACATATAACACTTCTGTTATTACGTTCCCCCACTGTTTTATCCCACCCTGACAGCCTTTGAGTGTTTTACCAGAAGTAACGAAAATTAAATTATGTTGTTCCTTTATAATAAATCCTAGACATTTTTCCTTATTATTTATTATTTGCATTACAATAGCATGCAAGAGCCCCAGCTGAGACTAAGACCATACTGTGCTAGGCAATCTACAAAAACTCAAAAAGAGACCAGTCTCTTCCTCAAAGACCCTTCAATCTAAATAGAAAAGACAAAAGATGGAAGAAATGATCATCTCAATGTTCTAAATGAAGAGGGATATGGCAGAGCTAGAAATCCTGAGGCCCAGTCCAGTTCCCTAACTACATATCAGTCTTCCTCCCTTGCCACTTTTCAGTCTGAGTCATCAAGCTGTTCAATGCATTTTTAATAATGCTCTTAATAGTCAAACACAAAACGTACACTCTTCCTTGGTTTCTCTGTGTTACCCTTTATATTGGACTTCAGTCAGTGTTCTTATTGGTTAGACTTCAAATAACAAATACAAATTTCTATTAGTGAGTTGATACTGTTGGCTATGTCTACACTACAGGCCTCAGGTAAGTAGACTTAATAAGGTCAACTTAAAGTTGATGTTATTAAGTTGACTTAGAGAATCCCCATTTGTTTAAGTTGACTGTATAAAGTCAAATTAAGCCAGGGGACGCATTTAAAGTTGACTTAATCAAGTTGACTTTAAATGGGTCCCCTGGCTTAAGTAGACTTTATAAAGTCAACTTAAATGGCTCTCCTTCCTTAAGTCGACTTTATTAAGACAGCTTTAATGGCCACATTTTGTTAAGTCAACTTAATAAGGTCAACTTAACCCTTAAAGTCGATGTTAAGGGTGATGGTTATTAAGTCAACCTAAGCAAGTGCTTAAGTCTCTCTAATGAACTCCAAATGTGGTTCTGGAGTTGCTTAAGTCAACTTAAGCCTGGTTAAGTCGACTTAAGCCTTGAGTGTAGGCATACCTATTGCATTTATTTTGGGCCTTTACGTTTTGTAACTGTTTAACACCACCCTCCAGTAACCACTTCTGATTCCATTACATATTTTCTTTCTGAGCCATCTCAGAATTACTCTGAGCCAGGGTCTGTCTAAACTTGATTAGTCATCCCTGAGCCAGACACTGTGATGAGACAACCCTAGACAGTTATATATGTGATAAGGATGGTCTGAGCAGACTAAAGAGAGTGCTTCCCTTAAGAATCTATATACCTGTTTTGGGATCACCAGGGTGGGTCCCCATCTGTGGATGGGCTGCACCTTGGGTGAATGGCATGAGGCCTATCACAAGACTTGTAGGTAATTGCCTTTGATTCATCACAGTCTCTGGGTAATAGATGACATTCATCAAGACTGGCATATTTGCTGATCTTTGAGAGAGAACCTCAGTTTCCAGCAGTTTTGATTTTTCTACTAAAAGTCAACAATTTTGACAGGCTGAGGTCACCTATTTTGCTTTGTTGGTTACCACACACTTAATCTTTTATCTTCTCTGTCCCAACTATGGTCTCAACTTATTAGGAACCATTCAGCTTTCTTCCTCTTTCTCTTTCATAGCATGCATGTGTACACAGTTCTCCTGCATTTCATTCATAATGAGATACCTACCGCGTAGATGAGATATCTTGGCCCCATTGGTAGCCATTCTATTGACCAGAGCTTATATTCACTAGAAATGACAGGAAGACTTTCTATTAATGGTGATGGACATTTGATCAGGTTCTTTACTCCCTCCCCCCCACCACCACTTACTACTCAGTTTTACTTCTACTTTCTTTTTGAACCACTGTACTGCAGACACTCCCTTGTTTGGGCTGATGAGGTTCTCTGGACTCTGTCTCAGCTCTCCCTTCTCATTTGTTCTCTTTGTGGCCCTAATAAATTAGATACAAGCTTAGCTTTGGAACAAACCAGCCATTTATTCATGAACAACTAAGCCTGGTGTGTTTTACTGAAAATAATTAATGAGCCTAAAATCCACTACATGGGGAAAGTGAAGGAGGTTTGGCTGGCATCTGTTTAATACAAATACATCTAATGATGTTTATTGACATAGTTGCTAGCCAGAGGCTTCATCTTCAGTTATGTTTAAATTCTTCCCTAAGCAAAAACTCATTTTTTAAAATGCAGTTAGTATGACAAACAATATGAACCAAACCTTTTACTTAGGCTTCTGCAAAAATAAATCATGCATACGAAAAATATTGTGCCAGTATAAGAGAGACCACACACAACGAATGTAGATACCTACCTTACTTAAATATTTTCTTCAGAGTGACTTCCCGATGATTTATTTTCCTCTTGGGTACAACAAATTAAATGCCAAACTGTGTTTACCTTATGAATTTTCAAGCCTCCTATTTCAGTTTAAATAATGTTGCGGGCAAAATACCTTTTGATGAATTGCATGGATAAAATACCAGCTGCAAAGATAAAAAGAGAAACAAAACTTGTTATTTTTCCCTCTTAATTTATCAAAGAGACCCATGAATGTCATGATAGACATTATTTTCCTTTAAAACAATCTCTTTAAGGAGTGTAGGTCTGACACCGGGGGGGGGGGGGCTATGTATGAAGAAGTAGCCTCACTCCCTTCAAATCCCTCCCAAGACCTGACATTTTGAGAAGTACAGGTACCTCTGTGAGACATAAGAAGGGGTGGAAAGGAAATCATGATCTCCTGGTGAACTATGTGATCTTACTGCAGTCACCTGAGTCCTTCCTTTGCTTCTCTGTGGAAATCTGGAGTCCCATCAAAGACACCCGAGACCAAATTCAACAACAGGAGCTGTATGTATCTGAGGGGGACCATGTGAACCCCTAGTCCCTTACCTAACCCCTCAGCTCAGACGATGAGAGGAGGAGAAACCAAATCCAGCTAGCAGTATTGGAATACACTTTGTATCTTAATGTTTCCTGTTAATGAAATTATTTGCCCACAAGTTATAATGGAATAAGCTGCCAAAAACCTTCTCCATCTGCACAGCCACTGAATGTTAATTTCACAGACAAATTACAACAATTAACTACATTCCTCCAGACGCTTAAAGGGAATGGGGAAGAAAAAAGGAGGACTCACTCTGTGGTCTAGCAACTCTGCCACCAGCACTCATCATTTGCATGGCAGATGCACAAGTTTGGTGGATCTGTGGATTTTTCTTTCTACAGGGCAAAACAAGATTACATACAGCTGTACTACTGCCTTGGAAACCCTGTACACCTGCTACTAGCAATTTCAGATAAGTATGTTGTGCTAGAAATCAGTTGAGGAGAGAAATACGTTTTATTGTATTGAGATGTTTATAGCTAAGATAGAGACAAGCTACTGTGTTTCCTGAAAAGTCTCTCTTGGCAGACTTAAAAGTGTGAGAAGCAATGAAGCAAGGTAAAGAGGGCAGCCTGTCAGGGAGAGGCACTGTATTTACCTTTGTTCATATAGTTGTCATGCTACGGCAGGCAGCACTTTATGCTATGAAGTTCAGATTTTAGTTATTTTAAGTTACGTAATTCCTGCATCTCCACATTGATACCCACAAACTGCATTCAAAGAGAAACCAAACAACCAACATATTGGGCCTGATTCACTGCTGTGTTACTCTAGTTTTATGGTGGAAGTCACTCATGTAGAAATGGAGTAACCTGAGGATAGGAATCACAGCTATTATATCCAGGTGTGTGACAGTGCAGATGAAACATCTTTAATGTACACCACCAAAGACTAGATCATGAAAGGTATTCAGGAATCTAACTATCTTTGGGTTCCTAAGGCACCAGGCCATCTTTGAAAACATGGGCCTAAGAGATTTGACTATAAGGATAAATACAAATGGTAGCAGTTAATGGAAGCTTTAAGCACATATAAGAGTTTTAACATTTCTGATGATAGAATATGTAGAATTGATATACCCTGATGGAAATGAAATTGCTCACAAGCCAGAAAACTCTACCTGTGCAACTTAGAGGACCGCGGTAAGTGATGTGTTTAAAGGCTACCTATAGAATCTCATGACAATGAGAAGACACTATAAGAAAGGAGGGGGAAAGAGAAGACGCAAGAGAGAGAGACTCAATTTCTAACACACAATGCCATGAACAGACTAGTCACAAAAATAAAAATTTACTCAGCCAGTGTTTTTGCCTGCAGTCACTCTTCTTCTTCCTTGAAGAGCACAAAAGTCACAGAGACATAATTGACACAAGCAGGGCTGGGGGGATCCAGAAACAGTGTTCCTGTAACCTCCATCCTGGGCTCCAGGGGGTGAAGAAGAGGGAAAATGGTCTAAGGAAACTAAACAAGGAGTCCTTTTGGTAAATGTTCATTCAGAGCTGTTCCATTCAAGTGTTTCATTTAATAAAATGAGCATTTAGACTCTGCTGCCTAGGTAGAATAAACCTAAAGATAAATCACATCTCTGACAAACCCAGAGAGGGTTGAAAGCAACAAAAGACATAAAGGCACTCATTTTTTCACAGGATCTGGCCCTACATTTACACATATTGTCCTCCCCTGCCCTGGCTCCGCCTCCTGTGTTCTGGGTCCCAGCCCGGGTCCCTGCAGAGCCCTCCTCTGGCCAGCGGGGGAAGCGCTCAACCCCTGGGACAACTGCTTTGGAGGAGGGAGGCATGTCCTGACTGCCCTCCCTCCTACACACGACTTGTAAGAATTTTCTCTAGAAATATATTGATCTACTTCACGGGGGGCTGTGGGAAAACCAAGCAGAAAAGTAGCTTTAAATGAGCACCTGCCCTGCAAACACAGCAAGGGCAATTACAGGCATATGCCCAGGACCCAGGCTGAAGTGACACAGCTGTTCTGCCAGAGCTAGGAACTAACAGATCAAACTAAACAGTTAAAAAGCCCAGATCAGGAGAGAAAAGAGTTGTCTGTGGGGGGAGATATCTGAAGGAATACATTTATTTCCGTAAATGACAGAGGTTGTTCATAGATGTGCAGCCACACCCTCAAAGAGCTGACTCTGTGCAGGTGCCAGCAAAAGCTGTGCACAGAGAAGTCACCTCTTTTTTCAAATTGGCATCTCAGTTATACTCAGAGGGCTGGATTTTGCCACCCTTGCTCACCAAGGACAATACCTTACCATGGGAGTAGTCCTACTGTAATGAAGAAGATACCCATGGAGCAAAAAGGCTCCACTATCATCACAGTGGCTGAATCTAGCCCCAAGCCTCTTGTGAATCCAGTGCTGAAGGTTTTTTCTAAAGTGCTAGAGAAAGACTTGGCCCTACAAGGCTGCATATCATTTAGCTGCCTGATAAAGACAAGAAATACTCTCTAGAACCAAGTCCCTTTAAATATTTTTGTAAAATAATCCTATAGCTATGACAATTTTTTTTGTGACAGATCCTTTGAAAAGTCAAGTTCCAAAGGGGCGGTCATGTTAGTCTAATTCAGTAAAACAAACATGGAGTCCTGTGGCACTTAAAGATTGACAAATTTATTTACTACATGAGCTTTCAAGTTCCCCCATCTTCAAAGCATCTGATAAAGTGGGATTTTCTCCCACGAAAGCTCATGCAATAAATAAATTTGTTAGTCTTTAAGTGCCACAGGACTCCTTGTTTGAAAAGTCAGTTTGTACACTTTGCTCTATAAGAAGGCCTGCCACAGCAATATGAGTTTGTATTGGGGCAACGTATATCATCTTGAATGCCAGAATATACAATTTGCAAACCTTGCAAAGAAAATAAGGTAAAAAAGTTGCCGTTGCATAACCATAGCCTCATTATCATCATGAATCACTTGGCATTATTTTTATAGTGTAACTCATTCTAGCATCAGATGCACACCAGGTTATCTCCAAGTACAAAGTTTAGATGCAAATTCTTGTGGGCTGAAATTGGAGCTGAGCAATTTTGCAAAAGTCTTTTTTGCACACAGTTGCTGTCATTTTCAAATGATTTCATGCCGGTCATCTTTGCGTGCCCATTCTCTATATCTATTTTAAGTAATTCAGTTTTGTCTACAGAAACCAGACTGTAATTTTGGGTTCTCCTGATTGGTGAACAAAAATCATTAATTAAAAAAAATGCAATATCTGAACAGCCATAAATAATTTGAGACAATTGCAATCTGCTCATGGAGTTCTGAGAACAAAAGAAAAGAGATTTAATTCATCAGCTATCTGATAATTATTCATTTAGCTCGAAGTGAAACATTTAACTGAGATCTGTAGAATTCTGCTTAAACACCTGGTTCTCTTCTCTGCGTTACAGATGTTGGCACTTCAGATGAGGCATTTGAACTCCCAGAAGGAGCATTTTTAAATACAAAATATTCCTAAAAATATGTATATTTTGAACATTATACTAAGTTTTGGATCAGAAGTTATTTCTGCCTGTATTTGCAATAACATCCTCTCTGCGTATAGGAAATGATTAGATACTTGCACTTGCAAACATATAACAGTTTAGGTCCGATCACAAATATGAGCACTCAGAAATATAATGTGGATCCCTGGGGAACTGTGAAAAAAATCTCATATTTTGGTACCCTGAGATAGAGTTAATCCTGCTCCCACATGTCACATGGCATTTAAAGTGGAACTATACTCATGTTTTTATTCAAATCACTGCTGTAAAATTACAAAAGATAAGTACTACCTTTCAGCATGAATAAACTCAAATACACACTAAAAATAATTCTGCATTAATTTTTGAAGTTTCTGGCTTCTGAAATGAGTAAATGGGTACAGTTTTCTATTACATGCTTTACAAAATCAAATGTCAAAAAATTCAATAGAGTGAAAATTGCTTATCCTGAGTGTGAATTTGCAGCATTTTGAGACACAAGAGGTATTTAAATTAAACTATTGTTAGATGTACATTTCTCATTTCTAAAAAGCCCTTAGCTGGCCCTACAGTAGCACAACTTTTGAAGCTGATGCAGCTTAATTTGTATTAATTGATTACCTTAATATTTTAAGAGATGGACAAGTGTTTGAGGATGCAGGGTGTAAGTCTCTTGCTTGTACTGTAATCCATGTGTAACCCTTCTGAAGCCACTGTAAGGATCAACTCAAAGAGAGGTGGAATCAGGTCCAGAATTTATAATTCCATTATAGTGCTACCTTGTGGGTTTAGACTACATTCTCATGCAAGAGAGCAAAAGGGAGTAAGATCCCCCCCCTTTGCTTTTATCCACCTACCAGATAGACCACCCAGGTCCAGATGTGTAAGGTATGTCCACACAGCATTTTGGCATGACCCTCCCAGGGTTTGTCTTCAATGATGGTGACACTGTCAGTGCAAAGCCACTGATTAAAAGCTTGGGCCTATGAAGACCTGCTCAGTCAATCCCTGAACACTACCCCAGCAACTGCGGTAGCGCTGAGTCAAAGGGAGGCCCTCTCAGCACAATGGATGCGTTTTGAAATTGTGGCGCAGGCTGGAAGCTAACTCCCACCCATGTTTTAGAGCCGAGGCTCCCTTGTGAGCCATAACTTCAGAGCTCTAAAAATCTGTGAAGACAAGACTACTTCCCAGGTGGATGTGGAATAGATGAAACAAGGACCCGCACCAACACTCAATTACTACACTGGCACACCCCATGCTGGACCAGCTACTTTGACAAGATGCTATGTTCTCCATTTATTGGTTAGAACAGCAAAACTAATGAAAGGCACGGTAGGTAGCTGGCTTATTCCAATGGTAAATTGCTCCCCATTGAGGAGCCACAAATAAGCAAGGGAAGAACCGTGTCTTGGAGCAGCGGTTCTGAACCACTATGTTGGGACACATTACTGTTTGGCCACACAGTGGTAAGTGTGTCACCGAGCGCCAGGGAGATGGCTGGAGTCGGTCTGGGAGGGACATGGGCTGGTGTGGCCTGTAGGGTCACAATATGCCTCCAAGCATGTCACAACCCACAAAAGGTTGGGAACAACTATCTTAGAAGGTTCTCTCTAAGTCACAGTGCTCCTGGTGATGCTGTTGGGTTGGAGCAGCTTTCACATCACCCATTGCTGAGAGCTGAGCTTAACGTCCCCATTCGGGGCCTATAGAGGTTTCATTTCACTGTAATGACAACAGCTGTGGCCCCCCCAAAGCCAAGGAGTTTATTATACTTGTGCTGATTTTTTAAAATAAAATAGTCAAATTCTCGTTAGGATTACAGTGTGATCTCCCAGGGCGAATATTCAGAGACCGGAGTGGGGGGAGCGAATCATTTCTCAAAGACAGGTAGTCAGTAGAACGTGGGTTACATTTGTCTCCCCAAATTAGGAGGAAGATTTTCATCACTGAATCACCTTATTCTTTTCAAAGAGTCTGTCTGCTCATGTTTTCCAGAAGGTTATTGACAACTGCAGATAATGAAACACTTATTCAAAGTGAATGCAGATGATTAAGGTATTTAATTCCTAAAAGAAATACAGTACAGGCAGTTTTTGCCCATGTGCAATACTGAGTTATGCTAATCTCACGCAAGGCATTGTGGTAAGGCATGGGCAAATTTTAAACCCAAAAGAGATATTACATGCTAAGCAGAGAAAGCTAGAAAATTATTGCAAACTATGACTTCAATTCATTCAAAACACTGAAAACAAAACACTTTTGCAAATACTATGACACAAAGCATTTAGCTTGTTAAGCAATAAAAAGGCAAAAAAAAAAAAAAGCCAGAACCTAAGCACTGTCCTCTTCTTCAGATACATACTTTAATTAGCTGGCCACATGCTATTTTCAAATACTTCAGTGTAGTAACATCTGATACTTTCTAGCCTCCTTAGACACATATCTGAATGCATGAATTTATTATTAAATCCTTTCATTTAATACGTATACACAAAGGCGTATGCAACCTTAACCATGGAGTTTATGGCTTTTAAAATTCAGCTTCAGAGAGGTAATGAAATGCTTACTGAGAAAAGTGATAAATTCATTATTGCTTGGAGCCTCCAAATCAACAGTGGATATATTTCAAAAAGATATGCTGTTATTCAAAAACAATGGGAGGAGGTTCAAAATCAAGGAAGAAGAGCAACTGTGCATCAGTAATATCAATCAAAACTCAGGCCAAATTCAGCCATCATATAGTTGGTGCTATGACTCCAACTAAAGACAAGGATCTGCACTTTCATTTGGAGGGCAGCCCTGCAGACTTAGAAATAAATTTTCAAGAGAGCTCAGCAGCCAGAGGTAGGCTCAGCTTATCAAAATTAAACTCTACCCCTTATTGTCACAAGGGGGACATCTGGGGGCTAAATACTTTCACAGCTCTGGCCCCCATAGTTTAATCTGCTAATGGCCTGAACCAACATCTCCTTAAGTCAGCAGGAGCTGGTGTGGGCCCTGGTAAGCCAAAAGCAAGTACTCATTTTGTAAAGCCAGTGGGAGCTTTGGTAAGCCTGCCAGAGCTAGAAGTGTCCTTTGTATGCAGTGGTAATGAGCCAGGATCCCAGATGGCGTGACTCTACTTAATTCTATTGACGTCAGCCGTAGGGCAGTAGGTTGCTTAATGCATTATAAGATCCAATGCTGCACAGCATCAGTGGGCTTTTCAAATATACACAGCGTTGGCCTCAGCCTGTGCCAGTTAAAGTTAATAGGAAAACTCTCATCAACCTCAAACGGAACAGAGCTGGGTCAATGCTGAGTGCTTTTGACAATCCCACCCCTATATGGTCACATACTTCCCCTGTTTGGATATTGCTTTTAGCTATGAATGTTTCAGTATTTCCATTACAAACTTCCTTTAGACTATCACTAACTCCTTTTGATATAATAAGATCTTAAATATTTCAATGACCTCACTTTGCTCAGTGGAGAGCTAGGCATGGTAGAATTTTATTTTATTTTATAATTTTACAGATACCAATGTTTAGGTTTTAATCATTTTTCACAGTCATAGGATTTGGGGAGGGAGGTGAGATCAGTTAATTATTTACCGTAAATGTTGAAATTCAAAAAGTTCAGCTTTACAATGGTTAAACCACGGACTGTCAGCATGACATGTCAAAATATATGAAGTTAATATCCTTAAATCAAACTCTCAGTTTTCAAGCAGCATTTTCTTACATTGAGTAACTGTACATTTTGGTTATATCTATGGAACTATTTGGGCATCAGCTTGGCTGCATATGGTGAAGTCAAAGTTTAATGACATTTATCAATTAAAAAATGTAGTTCTTCCAAGCTGATGTATAGTTCTGAATATATGAAGATTCCCCTAAACAGCTTTTCTGGCTTCTTATCAGCACTATATCCATGCCCTGGCAATCTTAAAATACAAGGGTTTTCTGGCAATGAGAAATCAACTGCCATCAGCACCGTGGGTTTTTTTTTTTGTTTGTTTGGTTTTTTTTAACATAACTACTTACATATTTTAGTAGAGCAGTGTAATTTATGTCTGACGTATTACAGACTGAGTAATTATTAACTGTCCTATGTACTGTATATTCCTTACAATGTTTATGATCTAATGCCCTGCTTATTGCCACAATATCAAGACCCATCCCACCCAGCCAGACTGCAATAAAAATTAAGGCCCAATGATGAAGTCCAATCAGTTGTGTGCATTACCTCCTAGTGTGTCTCATGCATGGAATAATATCTAGGATCAGGGTAGGTTTGAAGCAAGATCCTCGGACAGAAAAGAAAAGTTGTTCTGGAATCATCCTATCCAGTAATTTAGGAACACTGGACTACATACAAAACTGGGCTGTATTTTGGTGACACGAAATGAGGGCTCCAAGGGTTCTTCATTACAGGACTCTACAGGGCCTGTAACTCACTATCTATGAGTTTGTATCTAGGGATCCAGATTCTTGGAGTACAAGTGTCTAAGCTAGAAAATTTATACGCACGACAGGTAGCTAGGTGTACTGGTGCTCTGCACAGAAAGGCCAAGTGTGGTCTAGAAAGGGAGCCAGAACTGACCTCTCCCTCACCTGCTCCCATGAAGAAACATGCTTCAGAATGGAAGGTGGGTGGGTGGTACATTTGCTTACATGGTACTGTCTGTATTACAAGAGGGAAATGAAATATTGGCACTTTTAGTGCCAGAAGGAAGATAATAAGAAGAAATACTTTAAAGGCATAGGGTCTAATTTCCATCATAAACATGTAAATGAAATGTAAAGTGGTTTTTAATTTACTCTCACACTCATTATGAGCTAATTAATCACTCAAGCAATCAGCCACTTCGAGAGTATGAGAAAAGGACTGTTTTCCATAATCACAGCCAAGCCCCACCACATTTCCCGTGTCTTTCATATGCATTTGAGGCTGTGCAGTTAGTTTACACATACAACAAAGTTCCCTGAGGCAAATGAGTCTAATGCTGTGGCTAGGAGACCACACAGATCTTGTGCTCTACACACAAATATTAACTGGTGTAGCTATTTTGGTATGGTAAGTTTTTTTTTTTAACTGACATATTTATATTGGCACAAACCTAGTATAAACAGGACTGTACAGCCATAAACATGCTTAGATCAGTGCACGGGTTACTCTTGTTCCTGAACAGGGATAGCTACACGAACATGTGCACTTTCACAACAACATAACTGCATTCATACACACTAGACATATTGCACCACACTATAACTACAGCAGTATAGAGGAAGAAGTGTGGACACGGCCAAAGGGAGAAGTTATTCAATACTTTCCCGATGACAGACATGGATGATGTAGAGAGGTTTGGATGAGGAAAGGGCAGTGGCTTGGCGGATGAGGATGGTGATGGGATTGGAAAAGCCACACAAGAACGCATTGGGAGACACTGGAAATGTATGGGGTAGGTTTGAGCCTGGACTGAGACCTACAAAAAAAAAATAATCTAATTTACTGACCACTGATAATTTAGCAGCCATTAAACCAAAGGCTTAATTTACTGGTCACTAATGGCCCCAGTTATCATTTATATAGCAAAATAATTTTTTTTTGTATTTGACAAAAAAATGCCACTCAGCAGGCTTTTCTACACCACCAGCATTTTGGACTATGGCGTTGTGAATAGCAGTGTGCACGAAAAAATGTTGCAGCGGCACTTCCCCACGTGGATGCTGCTGGCATGCTAGAGGGTCCAAATTCACATTAATCATCTTTGAAAAGGTTTATATTAATGAGAACTAGGAGCCCTTTCATTCACACCCACACAGTGGATCAGGGGTGTCAAGCACATTTGATGGGGGCGAGGGGCACATTGGAAGGCAGGACACCTGTTGCGGGCCATGTGACTGCATATGTTCCTGTTTCCTATGTCCCTCCATGTTCATGGGAAGCCAGTGTTATTTGGCAGTCCAGTTTCTGATCATAACCAAAAAAAAAAAAAAATGATCCTGATCTGGCCCATGAGCTTGACATCCCTTACAGTGAGGCATGGAGAATGTGCAGTTGGGTATCTAAATTTTTTTGCATGTTTGTCTTTGACTTTTGATAGGAACATTAATGGAAGACCAGGCAAAAGGAATAAATTCTAGGTTCAGCATCTGCAGCTGAGACAGAGATGAGAAATCTTTTGTCTTGTCGTTCCTATTTTGCTAAATTTCTGGCTCAGTTTTCAGACTGAGGTTTAATACAGAGTCTGACAGAATGACTCGCAAGGGAAACTATTACAGAATAATTCCTTTCAGATGCTGACCCCCTTTTTGGGATTCTGAGCTGAAGAATTCTCAAGGCACCTGCAAGTTTGGAAGAAGGTAATGACTGAATTATTTGTGAGCAAACAAAGTGGGTCATAGCTCAGCAGGAGAGGTAGAGCGTCAAATTAAAATACTGTATGAAGGTGCATAGCTTCTGGGATGTTTGTTGCAATCATTTTGTTTAGCCAACTGTTACCCTTCTATAAAGCAAAATGAGAGGGGATTAATTCCTGAGTCAAAGTGGTGTTATTATCATGGCCTAGTTCAAGGAGAGTGATTGCACTAGCTGTGGAAGGTGTTCATTATTTTGTCATTTTAGTCCTGGGACACCAGAGTTTGCTTACTTGTGAGTTACTTTGTAAATTATAATCTCTTGCAGAAGCAAGCCCTTTATTTGTGACAGCATCCCTGACTACCCAGGAATACAAACACACAGGGTAACAAGATTCAAAAGTCTACCTCAGACTCGCAAGAGAGATGATTTTTCTCTCTCACAAAAAACATGAAACTGTATAAAAAGGAAAGTGACCATTTAGATCACTGTTGCAACCAGTGTTATACAATTGCTATAGACCTTGTACAAAACATGTCTAGTAAGGTACGACTGGAAAAGTTGAAGCTGGTCAGCAATGTTATCCTGTTTATACATGTGTATTGTCATTGTATAGGAAGTTATACATCCTGGCTGTGTGTTTGTATCCAAACATTTTTATCATCTGTAAAACAGATTTACATCTGGACTAGCCAGCCATACTTAATGGGCTGGAAGAATCAACTTTTCTAGTGGGCCTTTCTTGAGGATGCCTTAGAGCAGGGGGTCTCAAACTCAAATCAACATGAGGGCCACATGAGGACTAGCACATTAGCCCAAGGGCTGCACCACTGAAACCTTTAGATACAAAAGTATTGCGAATATTGATAGCGATAGTATCATTGCGAGCTGCAAGAAATAACTTTAGGGGCCACAAGTTTGAGACCCCTGCCTTAAAGCATATAGACCACAGATGCCACATAACAAAGCAAGGCGCATAGATCATATGATCCCTGACTCCATGTTTGAGATACTAACTTTCCATGTACATGGACTAGGGGGCGTAATGGAAGTGTGATATTATCCGCTTGTCTCATTCCTATTCCAAATCTTTGGATTATAATTTCTAGTGAAGAAGAGCTTTAAACAGTGGACTGAGGACACCAGTATTTGGGATGATTGAGAGAGAGCTTACTACCAGTTAACAGATTCAACATCACTTCTTTTATCCTGATCTACAAACACTGAAATCACCCTTAATGCATATGATTCATTTCAAACTTTTCAATCCTGTATAAATAACCATCTAGTCTTTTGGTTAGTAAAGGACTGGCTATTGCTGTGGTTCCTGGGTAAGAGCTAAGTATCTTTTCACCTCGGGTGTGTGGTTCTTTGGAACTAGAAGAACTTAATACTTGAGGTTTTCTGGTTTTAATAATCATGTATCTCAGAAGTCTGGTTTGTCTGTATGATGCATGAGGGGCTAGAGTGCCTGAAGGGAATTGTCTGTGGCTTTGTGATGACTACACTGCCTGCCCTTTCTGGCTGCAGTTGAGTGGAGATACACAAATTACTTGAACAACTTGCATATCTGCCAAGTTCCAAAGGGGCAGCCTTGTTCGTTTAGTTCAGCAAAACAAACAAGGAGTCCTGTGGCACTTAAAGACTAACACATTTATTTATCTCATGAGCTTTCATGGGAGAAAATCCCACTTCATCTTCAAGCATCTGATAAAGTGGGATTTTCTCCCATGGAAACTCGGGCGCTAAATTAATCTGTTAGTCTTTAAAAGCACTACCAGACTCCTTGTTTGTTTTGCATATCTGTGTTCGACTTCCCTACTCCCGGCACTTCCACTGCACTGAGTGGAAGGGAGGGGCCTCCCTTTGACTCAGCACTACCCCAGTTGGTGGGTTGGTGCTCAGGGATCAACTTCCTTGATCAACTGAGTGGGTCTTCAAAGACAAGATAAATCGATTGGGAAGTTCAACCTGATGGTGGCAAATTTTCTGCCAACAGTAGAGGCCTGCCCTAATATAGTAGTTGGGAAGCACAAATTTGTTAATCATGAAATTTCATAATAGACTTTGTCACCCATCTAGGGCGTATGCCCTGTATGAGCTTAGATGGGCCCTATACCAGGCAGCGTGACAAAGAGCAAACATGAAATGCTGAGATTATTTAAAAGTAAATCAAAACAAAGCTGTCCCTGGAGCACCATGCAGTGCAGACCATCATTCTGTGCAGCCGAGGGCCCTTTCAAGCCAGTTTGATAGATCTCATTTCTTTGCTCTGTTGTACTTCAGAAATAATGTAACCTACGGAGGAAAGGCTTCAAAGTAACCCTGTGGATAAGTTCTTTTGCAAGATGTCTGTACTTTATGTATGCCTTCTGATACCCATTCAGCAGTTTAAATGCGTTTCTTTTAATTACCTGAATTGGTTTTGAAAGAATTGTGCATTTAGGGCCAGATCTCAGTTATAAGAGCCGCCATCTGAGCACCTCATAGTCTTTAAAATATTAATTTGTGAGGCAGGACAGTACTATTCTCTCCATTGTACAGCCGGCTAACTACAGCACAAAGAGAGAAAGGGCTTGGCCACTTTTCTCACCCAGCAAATTTATTCCCACATGGAATCAACTGGGCCTTGAGCATGCCTAGAAACAAGGTCCTTTACTTAGGTACCTAAATGGGAGCAACTGGGCACTGAGCTGTGGTTCTAATTGTAGAGTGAGCATCTGGATATATTCTGCAAAGAGGTCATTGGAAACAAGGTATGGAATATAATAAAACACATCAAGTATTTTCAAAGAAGAAACAAGCTGAAAATTTAGACAACAGAAATGCCATGGGCGTCTCTTGTTTCCTATGGTTTAAAGAAGCCCTAAAACATGAAAAAAGAGCTTGCCTCAAAACTCACCACAAAAGGCCTAGAAGGTTAAAGACAAATCACTGAAGCAGCAGAGTGTGACAGTTTTAAGACAGATAAAGGAATGTATTTTGAAGCAAATGATTATATAGTTAAGAGACTTCAGTTTTTTCCTAGCGCGAAAAGAAAAGAAGGCCTTCCTTTCCTTCACATTATTCGCAGTATGTGTCACGTGCCTTTGATGGTGTCAGTGAAATAGAATATAGTTTGATATGTGGGTGAATATGTAGATGTCTGTGTGGGTGGCAATGCACAAGTTAGGGAATTAGCTCAGCATCCATCATCAGTACCTAATTAATTGTCTTCATACCTGTGCATAAGGAGTGCTGCCTGCAAGGTGATCGCCTCATCATGTGGGAATGGGGTATGCAAAGGGCTCCAAAAGGTAGAACATGACCTTCTGCCTTTAAAAACATGTGGAAGTGCGTTAAATGAAGGGGGTGATAAGTCTGTCAATGTACTGGATATTTTCTAATTTTGCTTCTCTCTCTTTTTAATTTTTTGCATGAAAACAGGCTTGTGATGTGGGACATTATCCACTACTATTATTCATCTCTCATCATCATTAATGGTATCATCATTTTCATAATGATGTCATAATTCAGAGAATGACAACTTCAGAAATGGACTAGGCAGAAGTGGGTGTAGAAGTCTTAAGCCATGAGCCTTTGGAACAGAGTAGCAATATGCTTCTGTACGTACACACACACTAGAGGGCTCAGGTAAGTGAACTTAATAAGGTCGACTTAAAGTTGACTTTATTAAGTCAACTAAGAAAATCCCCATTTGTTTAAATTGACTTTAAAAGTTGACTTAAGCCAGAGGATCCATTTAAAGTTGGCAAAACGTGGCCATTAAAGTTGACTTAATAAAGTCAACTTTAAATGGATCCCCTGGCTTAAGTCAACTTTATAAAGTCGACTTAAATGGCTCTCCTGCCTTAAGTTGACTTTATTAAGTCAACTTTAATGGCCACATTTTATTAAGTCGACTTAATAAAGTCAACTGAACCCTTATAATAGACTTTAAGGGTGAGAGTTATTAAGTTGACTTGAGCGAGTACTTAAGCCAACTTAATGAACTCCAAACGTGGCCCTGGAGTTGCTTAAGTTGATGCAGGCCTGGTTAAGTTGACTTAAGCCTCTAGTGTTGACATACCCATTCATAATACAATGCTCTGAAATTGGAGACCTAACATTCTACTTTCATTATAGACCCAAGAAGAACAACCTGTAACATGTCCCATCAGGTTGCGGAAGGAAAAGAATACATAGAATCTCAGATATTATGGGATGAGCATCAAACAATAATCTATTCTAGACAGACAAATACCACTTTGTCTAACAATTACATTGTATTATTCTTTTCTGTTTAGTTACTGTGCCCATCACTATGGAACCTGAGCACCACGTGAAGACGTCTTAATGAAATGGAAGTGAATCCAGTCCAGCATTCCAGATCTCAAAACTCTGAACAGTCTAATTTAACTTGCGGTCCGATCACTATACTCAGATCAGCCAAATCCTGGATCTGAATGCACCCAAATTTCAGGAACTTTGAAGTCACAAAGTCCTCTGCAGTAATCCTGGTTTTGTATGTTAGATGTTAGAAGGGCATTGGCTTTCCACTTAGATATGACTGAGAAATTAAGGAAGCCGCCAGACTGTTAATTTTCTTTGTGGATCGCACCAGTCTCTGCTCAGAGACTGTCAAGATAGATATCCGGATGTATTACCACGTGTTCTGATGCTCCAAGTGTTCATCCACTTCTTCCCACACCACCCCAAAAGATCATAACACATTCAACCAGATCACAGGTAACATCTATGGGTACGTCTACACTGCAAAGTTTTTTTCAAAATAAGGAGGCTTACGTCGAAAAAACTTTCTGCCCATCCATGCAGGCATTTTGGTATTTCAAAACAAGCACTTCATTATTTTGAAATAACGAAGCGCAATTTTGAAATACTAAAACCTGGGTTTATTTTTAAATATTGATTCTTTCAAAATAGCTATTTTGAGAAAAGCCATTACAAGCTGCGAAATTGGCTTTTTTCAAAATACTAGCTCTATACTTTACATTGCCATTCCTTATTTTGAAATAGAAAGTCTAGTGAAGACTTTCTATTCTATTCTGAAATAAGAACTCCTACCTTATTTCAAAATAGAGAGTCTTCACTAGACTCCCTATTTTGAAATAATAAATTCAAACTAATGCTATTTCAAAATAACTATTTCACAATATCTGTGCCAGTATAGACACAGCCTATGCCAGCACTGAAGAATGTGTGACATATGTTGGGCTGCTGCATGGCCTTCAATACATTTCTGAACATTATGCCCTGATCCATGCCTCCAGATCCAGTTTAGCACTTGCTTCTACACTATTCTCTTCAGTTCAGGGCTCTATTCTGAGGCTCCTTCCTCCATCTGGAGCTATTGCTCAGAAGGCCCATGAAATGGACCACCCATAGTTTGAAGAGGTTGCTCACTTGGTGCAGTTACTCTGGTTTTTTGAGATGTGTCATTTTAAGGGTGCTTCACTAACTGGCCCCCTTTGTACTGTTCTCTAGGGAGATTTGGGTGCAGAAGGAGCTGAGTACATTTGCCCATGCGCCCTTATTTAGCCTCAGTGTCTGGTATTAAGAGGCACAAGGTGCATGTTTGAGCCAAATGAACAATGCTAAATGAAAATCTCTGCTCAAGGATGCAAGAGGCACACATACACCTGGACTGGAGCACCCATCGGGATCCACATCTTGAAGAACTGCAATTAGTGCACAGAGTGAGTAGCCTTTTCTTTAACAAGGTTATTAAAATCTGTTCTTCAGCAGATACAGCTGGAGAAATTCCATTAATTCCTTTCCAAACGCAAAACAGTCTGATTCGCTATACCTCAAAGCGGCACCCTGTCAGCCCCATAGCCGTTGTCTTTTATAGTTGTGACATTTCATGCATAGCGTGCTGTGTAAGTTAGCATATGAATGGCTACAATCTGCTGAAATCCATTGTTCTGTCAAAACATTTATTTCATTCTGGTGTATGAAGTTATGTGATTTTGCTGTATGGCTGTTATTAAACTATGCTGTGAGTTTGGGAGGCACCCACTATTAGGTCTCCACTGACAACAAAGGATGTTGTTCAGTGACCCTTTATCATAAGGGGAGTTGTAAACGATTCTGTAACAGAGAGGCACGAGCACTACACAATGGAGAGTCCTCGATTCTAAGACTCAGTGAGGCCCACCAGGACATACCTGGGCCAGTATTTTCCGGGTGCCCGGACAGAAGGTATGAAATTGGGGCAGTGCCATTACATCTCTGTTGTCCTCCCACCTACATCAAAGGCAACAAGAGCATTGGGAAGACAAAGGCTTGATTCCCAGTCCGAGAAGAAATGCCATCCTGCATATCAAGAACTGGTAAACCACAGGCAACATCCAGTGGGATGAGAAAAACTTATTCAACTCTTGCTTAGTCTAAATGTTTAGGATTTAGAATGCATGTTAAATTTTTATTTTTTTTACAGTAACTGTCTTTCAGCTTTATGCCTACCCCTTATAATCACTTAAAATTTATCTTTCTGTAGTTAATAAACCTATTTTCATATTTTAGCCTTTCCAGGGAGATTGTCTGAAGTGCTTAGGAAATCTGGTCATGTTGCAAAGATTAGTGCATATGCACTTTCCTTTGATGACGTAGCAAACTAATAAATAAGTTTGCATTGTTCAAGAGAAGACCTAGGGCAGAGTAAGATGGTATATTTCTGGGGTTGCGCGCGTGAGGGCTTAGAAAGCTTGCTGATGTGTCCCTGTGTATAGTTCATGAACACCTTGGAGAGTATTCATGCAACATAGCTGGGTGTGCATCTGCATGCTTTGGGCTGAGTGATAGCAACATCCAGAGATGTTGGCTGCTTGTCGCTGGCAAAGCCTTGTAATAGACTGTCCACTCCAAAGAGTGAAGGGGGCAGAGCAGCCAAACAGTGCCACATTGTATCCTGGGCATCCCATCACATACAGTTAAGTTGGTTTTTGTTTCATTTTAAAACTATAGTCGTTTATCAAGATGATCCCTTCATACTATGCTGGGAATTAATCTGCTGGGCTGCAGCAAACAAGTGTGGATATCCCCCTTCACTCCCTCTTGAAAGCCAAAATGATATTGCAGTTCTGAATTGCTTCTGCAAAGCTGGTCTGAGTACTCAATATGTATGAGTTCAGAAATGTTAATCTGCTTTGCATACTGTTATTATAAGTGAAGAGAGCTTATTTATCTTAATATAAGCTGTGAACAGACAAGAAGCCTGTTGACAATGTGCATGTCCAGTGTCCATTCTAAATAGTGAGTGACCTACGTCTGTTCTGATTGCTTGCCAGGCCAGGACGGGCCACTGAGCGTGGTTTTTAGGAAGTCAGATAGCCTGACGTACAGTCTCATTCTGAACAGACTGTTAGTGCTGGTACCATCTTGAAATTGAAAGGCACAGAGCAGAGGGAACTACGACAAATCTACTGCATAAATCTTATTAAGAGGTTGTGACATGCTGCACCCTGCACACCCATGGAATGGGATCTGTGTATCTTTCCTGTCCTCCCTTGCACCGTGGCTGTGTGTGGTCTGTTGCAAAGTGTATCATGTGCTCTGTTTTTTGAATGCTCTACATCAGTGGTTTTTCAAACTACAGATTGGCACACAGTAGTGAGTTGCAAACACTCAGGTTCTGGGTCACAATGCCACCTTCTGCTGCTGCTAAAAGACTGCAGTGCTTTGCTGATGCATGGTTGTTGGGTCGGAGGCATAAATGATTTTTTTTTTCAACTGGGTCCTGAGAAAACAGTTTGAAAACCACTGCTCTACATTACTGTTATGCAGCATGAGTCCTGCAGCATCATATACATGTACAGAGATGAAGGAGGTCACCAAATATGTCTCACATGGCTTGAATGGAGGCAGACAAACAGAGGTGGGTTTGCACACACCCAATGAAGGTGAACAATGCAGATCAAATACCTTAGCCCGAAAGGGATAAAAAGAGTAGAAGTTACACTGCAAACTGGGTAAGGGTCTTCTCTTGAAACCATCTTCTAAGCAACCTAAAGGACTGATACCTGTCCACATAGTGAGAAGAATCTGGATACAAAACCATCACTGACTAAACCTATAGACATTGACTGTAATAGTGATCTTAGTTTAGAACGCAAATTTTCTTTAATTTGATTGTGGTTTATCTCCTTGACTGCATTATAATCTGATTTTATATTGACTGGACATATACTCACTTAAATCATGTTTTAATCAAATATACTTGTTTGTTTTACCTAAAGCAGTGAAATGTTGAATGACTATGTGGGAAGGCCTTACTGAGAGCAAAAGCTGGTACATATAGATTTTCTTTGTTAAATTGATGGCCCTGTGTAAATGAGATTATAAGGTCCAGGGGGGAGGGCACACTGAGCCTTGCAAGATGACAGTTCCCAGGTTTGCATCTCGGGGCCGGACATACTCACTAGGGGACCATCCATCTCATGAGTGGCTAGTGAGAATGCATCTCTAACTGCCTGAGAGACCAGTTACATGCTGGAGGCTGAGCATGTGCTGACCCAGGAGAAGGGGGTTCAAGGTAGGGTAAGTTGGGGCCCTCGAGTGGAGAACTGGGGAAGCACAGAGGCACACCAGTCCAGATTGCAGAATGGGAAAGTCACAGGGGTCTTTAGTCACTTCTGACAATCCAACTCAACTCCATGTGTATCTACCTTTAAAAATCTGGCCTGTTAGGTTGGGATTCTGAATGTAATGCTGATTTGTGTGTTGATTTCAATGGGAATGAAGCAACTTCAGGATCTGAGTCTCTGCCTTGATTTACCGTCTCTAAAATGCTTTCCATTCTGCAGGGCCATTGTAAGGCTTAAAAAGCTTAAAAAGAGACTCTGTGGAGATCAGATACCTCTGTAATGGGAGCCGTGTGCTACCATAGCTATTTCCTATTAAAATCACCAAGGAATCATCATTTCTGTACAAATATTCCTCTTTACCACTCTATGCTCCTTTTATACCCTTCCTCTCACAACTACTCTTGCTTTATTATTGCAATAATTACCTACCTAGCACCCAAATAGTATTGCCAATTACTTCTGAGTTAATTAGATTCTGACATAATTTCTCAGCCCCTGCCTCACTTCCATGAATGTTATCAAGCCATCCTGTGCTAATAGAATTCAAGTGTGGCTCATTTATGCACAGTTCCTGGGGTTATTAATTAGGTCTTCATACCACTATGTGCATGATTTCAACACATTTTAAAATAAGCTATGGAAAGGGAAATTTAGCCCTTCTGTACCCGTCATTATGCCTGTTGAAAAAAGGACAGCAAGCCAAAAGCACAAAGGTAAATGAATGCAAAACATTAGTAATCCTATATAGTCTGCTTTATTATACAAAACTGTTTGTTGGTGGAAATGGCCATAAACTATTCAGGCTTCAAGGCTAAAGGCAGACTTGAGTTATTTGGGGTTAGGCAGCAACTTTTCATAGGGGAAGGTCATACAGAAGTAAGAATGGCTTGCAAGTTAGGTTCTACCACACTTGCTAATGAGTTAGATCTTCCCTGTGTCTGGCAGAGAATGGATTCCCGAAGGAAAATGTTGGAGAGCTCTGAACAGACATAGAGAAGACTGACTGGAAGTTTCCTTCAATCTCCTCTATCCAATGGATGAGCACTCACAGAAAATGGTGAAGAGTCCTCTCGTCCAGAGAGTGGGATCTTGGTACCAAAAATGCTTGAGGAGCAGGGAACCTTAGTTACTCTATTATCAAGAGATCTTTTGTACATCTAAATTCTTAGTGCTGAGCAGGGGATCAGTGGCAAGGATGTGGTAATTGAAGTTCCTGGTACCGTTTATGGGAGATGTGCCAAAGTGAATGCCAGGGCGCGCACACTATGGGTCTGTCTGGGGAACTGAGGGCAGTTTGCACTTGATGTCTGGCACAAGGAGACACAAAGCATATGCATGAGCTGAGCAGACATGTCTTACGGAGTCCCTGATCAAGGCCTCAAGAAACACATGGACAGCTGACATGGAGCTCTCAGAGAGAAGCTGCATGGAGGACTATCCTCTGTTAGAAACGCGTGGCATCTTGAAGATCAGGGGAAAAAAACAAACACACTGTATGTGATAGGGCCTACTGTGTTTGTCAATGTTCCCTAACTAATTAGTAAGAAATTCACTCTGAGAGGTTCTATGGCTGACATAATATTTTAAAATTAATGGCTATCCATAATTAGTCAATCATTTTATGAACCCTAAAGGGAGAAACAAATCTAAAAATAATGACAGCCTCCCACTTTATGCAGCCTCCTTAAAAGTTTACCAATGGGTTAAGCAATAGCCACGTCTCAGTCATTTAAAGGTAATAGTCCTGTGGCTGTCAGTTGTCAGAGATAGTGCCACGTTTTTATGTGGTATGAATTTTAATAAAGCACAGTACTGTATGCCCCAGAAGTACATATTCAAACCTTATTATTATAAAACTGGAAATTATTTGTCTAAAAATAATGTCTTAGAGACATTACTTTACTGAGCAACAGTAACTTTCTGCATAGCCCTGAAAGAACATACAGTATATTTATTACGCCTCTTCACTTTAAAGTTAAATCTCAGCTGGCATTTTATTAACCTGGGGCGTTCATAGCAAACATTTCAAAGGGTTTTTGAGTGCTGAAGTGGTCTATTTCTCCTGGCCTTATATTTCATGCAGTGCTCATTTCAGACCACTATTGCAGATGCAACCAGGCTAATGATGTTATCCTAACTAATATCACCCACTGCACTGTGGAAATTTGTTTCATGATCAAGTGATGGCAATGAAATTGAAGCCAAAATAATTCATTCCCTGAAAGAACAGCCATGCAGGAATTAACAAGATTTTAGATTATTTTAATAACTGGGCTCACATGTTCATAGGTTTTCTTTCAGTATTAGTGCAGTCAATTAGCATCCCTTTCATGTCCTCTCCCCCAGGGGCATTTTTTACAATTCTTTCTTCTAGCTGGTGGCCAATGCATGTCATCAAAGGCTCCAAAATCTTGAACACTAAACTGATGACCCACAATCTAAAGATCAGCCTTTCAGGCAGCTGGCTGCCTCAGCTCTGCTGGAAGGTTTTAAACCAGCTGAATAGTGACACTCAATTACTGATGTGCATGAGGCAGAGACATCAGAAGAGCAGAACTTTAAAAGCCTCTGCATTGCCACCCCCTAATCATGGGAAAATTCATCTTCACTACTCTGTTTCACTGAGATTAAATATTGCGGGTTTATAGTAATGCTCCCCCTAAATGGGGACCTCGCCTCTAGTTTGCATCAGAGTTTTCTAAAGCAGAAGACATATTCCTTACATTTGCGAAGCGTTTTACCATCCCATCACCAAGATGCATGGTGCGCTTAGCAATATAAGCACTGGAAGAAACTGAACATGCTGTTCTACATAACATCTGGGGATCAAATCCACAGATGAGCACAGGAATCTTACTCCCCACTTTAGTTACCTTGGTGCAAAATGGATGCACTCCTCAAACCCCTGCACGGATGCCACTTAAACCTGCAGGCACTTAAAATCCTTTGGCACCTGAATTTTCTCTTTAAAAGTTCCCTAGGTTCCTCACTTTCTCTTGAGGGTCTCTATCAAGCATTCCTGAAACTACAGTACCCACCTGGGGAAGTAAGAAAACAAACTGACAGAGCTAGACGGGTTCCCCAAAGTCATCTACTACAGGAGAGGCCCAAGAAAGAAAACAACAGACACCACTGGTCACCACATACAACCCCCAAGTCAGACCTCTACAACAGATCATTAAGGACCTACAGCCTATTCTAAAAGACGATCCCCCTCTCTCTCAAGCCTTGGGAGACAGACCTCTCCTTGCCTACAGACAGCCGCCCAACCTTAAACAGATACTCACAACAGAAACATTGAAGCAGGCACACACCCCTGCAACAAACCATGCTGCCAAGTCCGCCCACATATCTGCACAACAGATACCATCATAGGTCCTAATCAAGCCTGCTACTCCATCAAAGGCTCATTTACCTGTTCATCTACTAATGTGGTCTATGCCATCATGTGCAAGAAATGCCTCAATACCTTATACATTGGACAAACAGGACGATCGCTGCGCAAAAGGATAAATGAACACAGAGCTGATATCAGAAATCACAGAACAAAGAAACCAGTTGCTGAGCACTTCCATCTTTCTAATCACTCGATAAGAAATGTGGCCAGGACATCAAGACTTCAAAAAGAAACAGCTGAACTCAAATTAATATGCAAGCTGAATTCTGTGAAAGCAGGATTGAATCGAGACTATGGGTTCTTTTCCCATTACAAAAGGTAATTTGATTTCAGGCTTCCCATGGTTTGAACCTAACAACTGCTCTGATTTGCTGTTACTGTATGACCTGATCCTATGTTTTACACCCCCCTGCATTTAGTTTCATTCCATTCTGTAAGTTCACCCATCTTCAAAGCATCTGACAAAGTGGGATTTTCTCCCATGAAAGCTCAAGCGAAAAATACATCTGTTAGTCTTAAAGTTCCACATGACTCCTTGGGGTTTTTTTTTTTTCCTCACTTTCTGCCTGTGGGTACATGTGCAGCCTTGATTTAGGCATGCAGATGCTCACTCTTAAACTACACCGTGACCCTCAAGCCAGTTGACATTGAATGGTTCACCATCAATCTTGCCTGTGGGAGCCAATCTTGAAGGCCTATTCAGAGCACATCTATGTCCCTTTGTGGACCCCGAGCCTGATTTTTATTTGAGACCATTCAGTAAACAATAATTACTGAAATCCTGCTGGACGAGGACTACTATGCTAGAGTCACTGAGTGACAAAAGCCACCTAAAGTCAAGGAGAGGAGTAAAGAGTCCATCCTTGGAAGGAAGTGGTTTCATTTCATCCCTGGGAATCTAGAGGCTGAGGAAAGCGGTGGTGGGTGGGGTCTCCTTTCTTTAAAACCTTTTCTGGTGGTCAGACTCTGCTGACAGGTAGCATATCTTTCACCACCACCTGGCAGTTGAGCTTTCCCACTTTCTCCACCTGGAAAATAATCCTGTCCTGATTCTTGCAGAAAGGAGGCTCAGAAGCTCAAAAACACCCTCCCACAGAAGCCAGGGGTGGGACTTTTTGGCTATTCATACTCTTAAAACTTTACAGCAGCACCTTTGTAGTGCTTTACTAAAGACACTCACTGTGTTTTTTGTTTTGTTTTGTTTTTTTAAGTTGGTAAGCTCAACTTTGGCCAAGATATAGAAATATTGAATCAAATCAAATCAAATCATAGGGCTGGAAGGGACCTTGTGAGATCATCGAGTCCAACTCCCTGGGAATTGAACCCAGGACCTTCTGCATGTTAAGCAGAGGTACTAGCCACTCCACTATTTCTCTCATCACTCTAGTTAATCTGCCTCCTCAAGAGGTGGTTGCTAGTACAATGGAGGTATTCCTCCATCAACCTTGTCCTGTACACAATGGGAATTATGTCAGCTTTCTTACATTTCTGAACCCAGAGAGACAAAGCTGTAGTGATATGCTTCTAGAAGGTTGTGAATTTAGAGACACTCCCTAGCATGGGCCATTGTTGTGTAAATTAGGAGACTTTGCCCCAGAGAAGATTTAACATGGCTGCTCCCAGGTACACACCTGGATACCGGTCTGTAGGATTAAAGTTCTATTCCTTACTCATTCAGTAGTATCATCTTTAATGAACCCTCAAGATCATTACATGGTGTCAGAAGATGGTGAAAGAGTTTGGAAACTAAAAAAAAACTTGGAGGAAAATTCCTGCATTTGCACCTGAAAACAGCAAAACACCAGGGATCTCTGAAAACAAAGAAAGCCTTCAGGAAGTAAGTGTAAGCTCCAAACATGGATGTTTTACAGGCTCCTTCACCTGTCCAAATGTCTGGTAATGTTGCAGAAAACTGGCTGAACTTTAAGCAGCAATTTCTGTTGTATTTGTCTGCCATTGGAGCGCAGAACAAAGATGAAAACCAGAAATGATCTATATTTTTGCATGTTGTTGGGGAGGAGGCACTGGATGTATATAATAACTTTGAATTTCAAGATGGTGAAAGCATGAATTTAAACACTAAACTGACTAAGTTTGCCAGAAATGAATGTGACTTTTGAGAGGCACAGATTTTTTTTACATGCATGCAAAAACCAGATAACATCATACAGCACTATGTTACAGAGTTAAGGAAACTCAGTAAAAGCTGTAACTTTGGTGGCTTGACAGAGTCTCTGATCAAAGACAGACTCGTTTGTGGCATTACAGACAATGTGTTAAGAGAAAGACTGCTCAGAGGGGGAGAGAGAAAATTTGAATGAAACCCTTCAAATATGTAGGGCCACTGAAATGGTAAAAACACAAGTAAAAGAGCTGAATTCACCAGGAGGGACAGTGCAAGCACTTAGACAAACAGCATGTAGCCAGAGTAGTTCAAATCACAATGAGAAACCAACCCCTGCTTTCAGGAAGACTGAGTCCAGATAATCATGTGCCAAGTGTGGATCACAGCATGGTCCCACACAGTGTTTTGCCTATGGGAAACTCTGTCATAACTGTGGGAAACAATCATTTTGCAAACTGCTGCAGATCCCAAAGGTGCAAAAATCAAGTGTATTTAGTTACTGACAGTGAGACCGAGGAGTGCTTTGTAGATGTACTGGGATCAAGCAAACCTAGTGAGAGGGACTGGATACTGCCTCTGTCAGTGAATGGAACAATCATTCCACTGAAACTGGACACAGGAGCTCAGGTTAACATTCTGTCTACACGAGATTATGAGAGACTGAGAATAAGACCCAAACTGGGACCAATAAACATAAAAGTAACTGGGTATTCTGGAATAAATATACCTGTGCAGGGATGCTGTTTCGCTAGCGTTAACCATAAGAACAGCATGTACAGGCTGCCTTTCATTGTAGTGCCACAGGAGGTGACACCAATTTTGGGTCTAGCTGCCTGTGAGAAACTGAATCTGGTAAAAAGGATGCTCTCACTACAAGATAGGGCTGCATCTGGCCATGAGGCACTGCTTGAAGAATATCAGGACCTGTTTCAGGGATTGGGTTGTTTGCACGGTGAACATAAAATCCGCATAAACAAGCAGATCCCTCCTGTTATTCATCCATGTAGAAAGGTGCCATTTGCACTCTGTGATAAACTCAAGGCTGAGCTTGAAAGGATGGAAGCAATTCAAGAAATACAAAAAATAGAGGAGCCAACAGAATGGGTGAGCTCCCTAGTTATAGTGCAAAAAAGTAATGGCCAGCTACGCATATGCTTAGATCCCAGAGACCTCAACAGAGCTGTACAAAGAGAACATTTCAAACTACCAACTAGAAAAGAGATTATGGCTCAGTTTGCAAATGCTCAATATTTCAGTAAATTGGATGCATCCTCTGGATTTTGGCAGCTAAAATTAACAGAGGAAAGCTCGAAATTATGCACATTTAATACTCCTTTCGGAAGATACAGATTTTTACACTTACCCTTCGGTATAGCTTCAGCACCAGAGGTGTATCACAAAACGGTACTCATGATCTGCGAAAATATTAGTGGTGTTGACACCTCCATGGATGACATCATCATCTTGGGCTCTGCAAAAGAGGAGCATGATCGTCGGCTTTGGCTTTGGCTATGCTGACTTCAATTTTCAGTGTAGAGCAGCCCTTTGTCTAGGTTGATACAAGCATTTTGTATTCCTGGAAGAGTAAAAAAACAAAAGAGTTTAGGCCATAAGCCCCATACATTAGAAGCCTTGATCAATGGCTTGCAGTTTTTCTTTTTTGTTGTCTCTGAGGCTCCCAGCTTCATCACTTATTCTTTCAGGAAGCTCATATAGAAGCATTTAATTGTTTTGGAGCTGAACCCTTAGGCGTTACAAATTAGGAAGTATAAAAAATTCATCCTTAGCAAGTGGTAGAAAAACAATTAAACTGGAGGCACCTGTCTTTGTCTCCAGAGGTATATAATAGCTTGTTCAATGTTTTTTTCATAAAATATGCCTTAAAACAGTTGCCAAGTACATATGGTATTTTTGTAATCTTTCTCAACTAAGGTTTGTCTTAAACTTCTCTTTAGCGTGCCTATTGAAAAGCTGACCTGCTACACCCCAGATTATTTGCTGTTCCAGTCACAGGTGTAGCTAGTGCTGGAAGAATCACACAATGACCCAGAAGGCTACAAATTAGCATCTTGCATGCCTTTCGGCCTCATTTTCATTTGTGTGCTTGCCATGAAAATGGATTCTACTTACCTTGGCTACAATAATAAATAGTGGAGCAGGGAAAATAGATCTGTGGGGTTTTTTAATAAAATGTATTTAAATGGAAAACTTTAATGCAACTGGAAAGTGTCTCCCTCTGCCCTGAAGTGAAGCACGTATTACCTGTGAGAAGTGATGCTAAGAGCCCACCTGTGACTTCTGAATTTCCTACTAGCATAGCAACTTCCTAACTCAGTCCTTTCCCAGACATCCTTGGGGGGAGCAAAAGGGGCAGCCGCCCTAGGCCCCATGCTTTGGGGGGCCCTGTGCAGCTGCCCTGCCACCCCACCCCATGCCAGGGACCAGGTGAGAAGGCAAAAGGCCAGTCCACACCCCGCGCCACGCACGCTGCTCTAGACTCCGTGCCGGAGGCAGCATGGAGCCAGTATTGCTGCCCCCCACCTCTTTCCTGCTGCTCTGGCAGGAAGCCCAAAGCAGCGCACGTGGCAGGCGGGGGCAGACCGGCAGTGCTGCAGTGACGGACCGCCATTTGGCCGCTCGCCTGATCCCCAGCATGGGGGGGGCAGTGCAGGGGTCTGCCCCTGCCCTGGGCTGGCTGGTCCTGCCCCCCAGTGCTGGGGGTGGGGGTGGGGGCCGCAGAGGGCCATTCGCCCTGGGCTTCGCACCCCTAGGCACCCCTCTAGGGACGTCTCTGTCTACCACTCCCGCTGTACTGTATGGGAAGTCTGGAAAACCCAGCTCAGGAATTTGACAAGTTCCAAAGGGGTAGCCATGTCAGTCTAGCTCAGCAAAACAAACAAGGAGTCTTGTGGCACTTTTAAAGACTAAATTTGTTAAGTTTTAAAAGTGCCACTAGTTAGTTTGTTTGTCTGACTCAGGAATGAGAATTCCAGTAGGTGGCAGGGTGCCGAAAGGTTAGACTTTGTGACTCCTGAGGGCTTTTCTACACTGAAGATGCTGTGTTAATTCCCATGGATCAATGCAGTGGGGTCAACTGAATGGCCAGTGTAGACCTGCACAATTGATCTCAGACGTGCTTTCCTGTCAACTCGGTAACTCCACCCCTTCAAATGGAGTAACACTTGAAAAGCACTTGCTTAAGTCAACTTAATAACATCTAAGTCGACTTAACACAGTGTGCCCATTAAAGTTTTTCCCCTTCCTCTCCATAATTTTGTAATCTGTAGAGGCCATACTGGGAGAGATGGAATCAGATCCAGTTGATTTAATTAGCTAGGCACCAGGTCTCCCGCTGGGGCTTACCTCTGCTGTGTTAATTGGTTCCACTTCATGCAAAATATACCAATGACCGTCAAATATAAGAGTGTGCCAACTTAAAAGTAATTTTCCATGAGTCTCCATGTGACCGAAGCCTACACACCGTTTACTATAAACAAATGCAAAGGAAACACAAACAGGGCCAGAGACAGTTCATGACTAAATTCACAGAAAGACTTGCAGCATGTTTTGTTTATTTTTTTTTTTCTTTAATGCAGTGTTCAAGCAGCTCAGCCTTGTAGTGGAATGTTTTCTATTTGGTACATCAAAGCCTTGTGTCATTCCTACTGATTTCTGCTCTAATCTGCTCACTCATGTGGACACCTGGTTTCAAAGCCATCATTTAAATCTGCAGCACTGCTGGAACCCATCTCAAGCCATAAGTGACAGGCCATTTGGATGTCTCAGAAGTGGGCAGTATCTTGACTACAAAAGAGGGTGAGATTGTATCATTAGACGGGGCGGGGGAGCAAACAACCAGGAAATGACAGCAGAGAGGGTAACAGTATTGCTATCAGAAGTCCATACTGCGCTGTAAAGTTTTCCTCTAGCAATACTGTTTGTCAGCCCCAACTTCTGATGCCAGCAGAGTAGGATATGGAAAACTAGGCCAGTGGCATAAGGATCACACACAGAGTTAGGCATTGTCTCAAATGATAACGAATAGCTGAGAGTGCATTAGTGATTAGAAATACCTACAATGAAGCTAATACATTTGATTACAGTAAATGTGATGAAGCTGTATACTGTAAGAAATGAACATTCAGGAGGCAGGCTATATTTAGTCTGGATGCATTATATGCATTAGTGTGGTAGAGAGATTCATTCGGTTTTCCTTGAAAAGATATATGAAGGGGGAAAGATTTTCCTACATTATATTCCCCAAAGAATTATGAAGGAACTTATTCAGAACAGTGCAGCAATTACTTTTTAATTGATCTTTAACTTGATAAACAGTTTCGGAGCCCATATGCAAATCTAAGCCTAGAATCACTAAAGAGGAGCATAGTTTCCACTGTGCCATAACAGAAATCATATTACAGCTATTTTGTAAAGCATTGGGATTAAATATTAGGACAGGGTAATTGCCTATGGGAGATTTGAACACTGCTCCATCTAGTTCACCCTCCCTGTCTTTAACTAACAATACATACTTCAAAGAAAGGTGCAAGAAACACCATTTATGGAATAATTTGCTCCTGGAGACATCTTGTTTCCTAACTGCTATATGCTAGAAGCCAGTTTATGACCTGAAGCATGAAAGTTTATTCACAGTCTATAATTTTAGCTTTGATTTCAACTCCAAAATGAGAGAAATGCTGAGTTGGGACCACCAGTTTTTGTTTAGCTTATTCTCAATGTTCCCTCTAAGCCACTGATCCAGGTGAGCAACTTATGGTGCTTGCTGCGCAGCAATTTGGGAACCTAAGGCCACCCAACTCCCATTTCCTCCCTCTCAACTGGCTGGATCCCTTCATCCCACCCTAATCTGCCCACCTGCTCTCCCAATCATCCACCCCAGACAACCCAACCCTGTCCTTCCCACAACCCCCCAGCACCCGTTCCCCACTGGCTGCACCTGTTCCCATTTTCCCTCCCCCCCTAGGGTCCCCTTACCTGGCCCCTGGGTGCCAGTTGGCCGGGTATTGGTGGCCCCCCCCCCCCCCCCCCCGTCAGAGCATGCTCTGACTAAGCATGCTCAGTCAGAGCATGCTCCAGGCTGGAGTTTTAAAAGCTCACAGCCTGGGAAAGCTTTCTTCTGGCCCGGTAGGGGCCATGGCTGCCAGATGTGCACAGACAACATTGTTCTCTGGGTGGGAGAATGATGGGAGCTGCACTATTGCGCAGCTTAGAGGGAACACTGAATTGTTTGTCTGGGAGACATATGGAAAGTTCACCTTATTTTTTTTCACCCAAGATCATATTTGCACCACCAAAAAAAACAAAAAAAAAACCAAAAAAAAAAAACCCACCCACCACCAAACTCTCTACTGGCTGGGATGAAAGGGGAGGAAACGAGAGTCACTACAGTGCTTGAGGACCATCCCAGACTTTAGAATCCCTGCTGAGGGCCAAATTTTGCCTCTACCAACAAGGATGAGTAATTTGGGGGTAAGAGAAGAAGTAGAAGTAGGATGGAGCTGCTCTGAGCTACTATTCAACCCATTGGCTTGACTATTTCGTCTCAGTCTTTGCTCCCCCACCCCATTTGCTTGGCTAGGGGAGAACCAGAGGAGCTATATAATTGTGGATCCTCAGGATCCACACCAGGTAGTCCCATGCTCCAGAGTTCTCAGCACATGCTGAGCTCCCCCAATTGTTGATAATATGCCATGACTTCCTTCTACACACATGGTGAGACTGAATTATCCTGGTGGCTCTGCGCAGGCAAAGAGAAGGGGGACGGATCTGGCGGTTCACTGTGCTGGCCTGAATTTCACTTTGAGGGAATTGGCAAATATTTCTATAAAAAGCTGCCCAGGTTCTGATGATAACTAACTTGCAAGATCTGTTAATGAAGATAAGCACAAAAAGACCTGATGCTGGAGCAGTGGTCTAATTGTCAGACACAAGCTAGTAGGCCAACAGTTTTCAGACACCTAAATTAAAATGATAGGATTAGGTCAGGCCTAAAATTTGGGTTGGAGGTGTCATTTTAGGCACCTGGGCAATGTCTACACTAGAGGGCTCAATAAGTCGACGTACTAAGGTTACCTTAAAGTTGACTTTATTAAGTCAACTTAGAGAGCCCCCCTTTGTTTAATTCTACTTTATAAAGTCGACATAAGTCAGGGGACCCATTTAAAGTCAACTTAATAAAGTCAACTTTGAATGGATCCGCCTGGCTTAAGTCAACTTTACAAAGTCGACTTAAATGGCTCTCCTGCATTAAGTCAACTTTGTTAAGTCAACTTCAATGGCCACATTTTGGGAAGGTGACTTAATAAAGTCAACTTAATCCTTAAAGTCGACTTTAAGCATGAGCATTAGGAAGTCAACTTAAGCAAGTGCTTAAGTCGATTTAATGAACTCCAAATGTGGCCATGGAGTTGCTTAAGTCAACTTAAGCCTGGTTAAGTCAACTTAAGCCTCAAGTGTAGACAGATCCTGTGATTTTTCATTCAAAGACATCATCCTAGTTTACACCTGGGTTTTTTTTGGTGGCCGTTGACTGCTGTTTACACAAGGAATGTAAAATTCCTTGCGCAAACAGTGGTCACTTTCTAAGCCATAGCTACACATAAGGGGAAAGCTGACTGCAAATTGCTTGTGGCCAGCTTTCCCCTACACCTCCTGACCTCAAGCATTTCTGGGGTCAGCTTCCAGGAGCAGCGCAGCACATTCATACTTGCAGCAATCCTCTCTGGGAAGCCCAAATTGACAGCAGTGAATTTGCCACCGTCAGTATAGACTTACCCATCAGCTAATAAGTGTGTATTTTGTTTAGAGCAGTGAGTCTTAAAGTTATTTGATTGCCCGCCTCCCCTTTCTTTGTGTCTGTAGTAGTTTGTGTCATACCTGCTTACCCTCCCCAATCCCTGCTCTCATGAGCACAAACACCATCTGTCAACACAAAAGACAGAGCAGAGAGCAGTGGTTGTTGAGCGGGGGCCAACTCCAAAGGCATCACCACATCGCAGCAGTACAAAAGTAAAGATGGCACTAAGAAAAGTGTTTGAGAATGACTGGTTTGTAGTCAATTTTAACAACATATATCCTCATTATTTCCTTTCTGTGTCTTCCCTTTGTAACATTTGGAGAGATTATGGCATAGTTTAGATTGTGCTAGGGTACAGCCTATGATTTGTTACATTCTACTCTGCTACTAAGAAAAATTGCAGGTTACTCTTAAGGGATGAAGGCTCCTCGTGCAAGTTATAAATGGTTATATAACAGAGAGGGAATGCTTTATTGCCTCCTTCATTTCATCCAACTGATATTTATCATGATAGGGATTGAATATATATATATATACACACACACACAAAAGTTGGATAGTGTATTCTGCACTCGTGCTGAACTGGGGAAAAACTCCAGCCATTCCAACTGGCACTCTATGCCAGCTGTCCCATTGCCCACCAGATTATGTGCTGTTTGCACAGGATGTGATTGTTGAAGCTGGGGGCCACCCTTGAGTAGGGACAAGAGAGGTGATCACTCTGGGCCCCATGGTTCCCTGGGCCCTGCACTATACTGCAGTGAGCAGGACAGTGCAGGGCCTGCACTGCTGCCCCCCCCCGGGTGCACCATCCCGTGACCCCGCTCTGTTGCCTTCAGCGCAGAGCCTAAGGCAGCGAGGAAAGTGGGGAGCAGTAGTGCAGAGCTGGCCTCTGCTCTGGGCTGGCTCTTCTCCACCCCCAGAGCAGCGAACAGCCAGCCCAGGGGCTGGGATTCGCTCTCTTACCCCTCTCCTGGGCTGGCTGTTCCATCCTGGGGGCAGGAAAGGCCGGCCCAGAGGCAGGGCAGGAGAGGCAAGCCCTTCCCCTAGACTGGCCAGCTCCGTCCCTGGGTCCGGGGAGGGGCAGTAATGCAGGACTGGCCCACTCCCCCCAGCACGGGGGGGGCCACAGGGCCCTACACAGGCCAATTAGCCCCAGGCCCCCTGGGGATGGCCCCAGTTAAAGCAAATCAACACATCAGTTTGTAAAGCGAGCAGGAGAGTGTTGGTGCAGCACCCACATAATAAATCAAATGATCCCTATTTTCCATGACATAAGCTATGAATAATTCCTTTCAGTGTTTATGTAATACTAGGGCCCTGGAGTGCAAGTGAGGAGCCTTGGGTTCGCTTCCTTGAACTGCCATTGACATATTGAGTGACATTAGGCTAATTAATTAGGGACAGATTCTGAACCCACTACTCTCACTGGTGAAGTTACTCGCATTTGTAACCTCACTCATTTCAGTGGCTTTACTTGTGCAGATAGATGTCTGGTCACCAGTGAGTGTAGGGAGCTGTAATCACGCCAGGAGGGCTGTGATGTTGGAAGTAACTCTGCGACCTGCACCATGCAAGGAGACATTGCACCAGAGTCAGGATTCCTCCTGGAAGCAGAGCGGGCGGGTCTGGGGGCAAGGCTCTGCTCTCCCACCCCTGCCTCTGGGACGGGTCCTCCCGCCACCAGGACGGGACAGCTGGCCCAGAGGAAGGGCGAGAGATGTCCTGGGGTCAGGGCAGGCCGGCCCAACGCAGAAGCTACTTCCACACGCCCAGCTGCCCCCCAACCCCCAGCTGCCTTCAGCTCTCACTGAAGGCAGTGGGGTGAGCAGCAGGGGACTGTGCAGCTATGGGGGCTGCAGGGCCCCCAGAACCTCAAAGCCAGGCATGATCACCCCCTCTTGCCTCCCCCAGGAGAGGCCTATTCTCCGACACTTGAGCCTCCTACTTGCACCATTAAGAGCCCGTCATTCAAAAATGTTACCAAACAAGCAAGGCGCAAAGGAGAAAAAAATGACATTTATTCAGATATTGAACCAGATGCCCCATATTAAGTATCATAAAGGAAAAGAATCAGGGCTTAATGAAGGAATTATTTATGGCAAATTAGCCTGCTTGAAATTAAGCCTGCATTCAGTGGCTTTGGCCCCAAATGTGACTGACTTAGTTTTGGGCTTCTCATTAGCTTTTCTATCACATTGCAGCCAGCCAGCCAAAAAGGCAGCAGACAGAACTTATAGTAGTGTACTATCTTCTGGTAGCTTCACATAGGCAAGGGGCTCGCAAAACATACTGATGATGCATTCGAGTAGCAGCTGTTGGGTGGCTGGACCACAGCAATTACTCTCAATCCACATCCTTAGCATAGCAGCTAAATGATTTTGGCTGTAGAGCAAAGATGTCTTCCAAGAGCTTTTTTTTTGGAGAAGCAAAAGGAGCAGCACACGTGCAGGTGTGCATGCGAGAACACCCTCAGGCAGCAATGAGGGGACTATGCCTCCCCACTCTATCCTCAAGACACGACGCTTGTTAATATGCACTACCCACTGTCATGGTTGTGGCAGCGGAGGGGGAAGGCACACACAAAGTGCTTCTAACGATGCACATCCCAGCTCTGGGTTGCACTTACTCCAGCAGAGCTAAGGCGGCTCAAGCAAGCCCATTCTTTGCTGCTGCAAAAAAGTACATCTGAACTTTTCAGTACCATGCATCAAGACTCAGTCCCCCGTCTGGCTGACACCTGGCATGTTGCCTGGAAGAGACAGAAAGCAGGTGAGGCCATGCTGGGCCAGCCCCAGCAACGCCTCTCTGTGCTCCACCACTCTGGTATGCCTCTCGTATACAGACACAGCCAAAAAACCACATTTTTAAACTGAAATACAATGCCTCTGTTACTTGGTTTCTCACTGATAATGGCATTTACACGCATGCATTATTTCGATCTTCCACAGGCTTGGTAACATTGCTAAAGGGGCTCTTTATAATGAATAAATTCTTTACCCCTATGAAGCATTAGAACGTTTGCCATCTTACTTGGTATCTCAGTCCCCCCCTCCACCCTGAGGCACTTCTCATGTCTCCAGCCTATTTAAAAAAAAAAAAAACAAAAAACACAGAGGGAAGGAAGGGCAGCTGGGCAGAGTTCAGGCCAACTTATACAGCTCTGGAAGGGCTGAAGTTAGCAGATGGGACCCAGTCCCTCAAGTCGGTTGTGGGAAGAGCTGAACAGGGAGAGCAAGTTTATTTCCTGATAATGCTGTGGCTCACTTAGGCAGCTGGTGGAGAAGAAACTCCGTGACACCAGCGATGTGGAAGAGAACACAGAAAAGAGAGGATGGGCAAAAACATAGCAAACTGTATCTGGATTCAGTAGATGCGCTACTTCACCACCATAAATCACTACTGGGGGGGCCTGCCACAGCTGCCCACTACAGCTGCAAGCAGGAGGAGGATTGGGGTGGTTCTACAGATGTGGCATGGGCAAAGAAGGAAAATAGACATGGGCACTGGAGTAATCAGGATGAGGGGGTGCTGCTCACCCCATGTTCTGGCTTGCTGGATGCCCCATTGCTGGGTGCTAGGCAGCAGCTGCAAGAAGTTAGGCCTTTTGAAACCAGTAAATGTAGAAAAGGAAACAAGTCATCCCAAAATGGATGAATAACAAAAAAAAAAAAATGCACATATGTTCTCCAGCAACACCGCCTTCCTATGGACATGCTGGGGCATAGGCTGAATATTAAGCACACACTGAAGTGTTTAGGGTCAGAATGAGGGGCATGCGTCTACAAGGATTAAGGCCTTTTACCCACTATAGAGTTAGTGTAGAATAAGCCATTTTAATGTTAAAAAGCCAAGCCCACCATATGCACCCGAATGTTTCTTGTGCATTATAAATGCCATTATATCAGAACAATAATACCATCAGCGTGAGAGTCGTAACACCTATTGCAGAACGGATCTTGCCCTATAAAGTCTGCGTGAATGCTGCAAGAAATGGCCTCCAGAAACAGCCCAGAATTCCAAGCCTGACCACTCTGGTCTTCTGCTTGGACTCTGCTGCTCTGCCATGATTAGCCCCTCACTCCTGAGAGTCCTGGGAACTTATGAATTTTTTCTTGTTTTTCTGGGGCAACATTGAAAAAGGGCACACATTGCCAGCAGCTACAATGAATGATGACAAGGAAACACAGCATCCCAGGGGAATGTGTAAATTTACTCACAGTGCTCATCTTCTACCCAGAGTTCCTACTGCTGGAAGTTCACAGGTGGCACAGTGGGATAGGTGACCACAATTCAATGTTCTTGCTGCAGAAATGCAAAGACCAGCGTGGACACTTCTTCACGTTATAAGGAGCACAGTATGAACGCACAATCATGCTATAAATACAAAGTGTTTATTACAGTGCAACAACTAATAGTGGACCAGTTTTCTAGTGTGGACACGGCCTTACAGGAGTGCCTTATTTCAAGTGCAAGAACAGTCCCATAGAACTGAAATAGTTATCAGGCGCTTAACTTTCAGCATGTGCTTAAGTCCCTTGACGAATCAGAGTCTAAACAGCTTTTTTTCTGAATAGGATCTTTTTTTTAAAAAAATCACTTAATATAAGATGATTCTTTTATATTTCCTCTCAAGACAAAATTATTTTATTATATTAATTAAAATGCTTAACCATCCAGTACTAGAATGCCATAATCCTCATAAGCTGCTCTAATGTTTGCTTGTATTGGTATCTTGGGGTTTCCTCTGTCACGCAAACAAACGCCCCCCCCCCAACCTCCTCTGACTGGCCCTCCCCTCCCATTTTTGAGTTCTGATGGCGACAATAAAGTATAACATGTTTATCTGATGTACTGAAGTGAGAGATTTGGAAGAAGAGCTGGCAGCCAGCCAACAGCTAATGGCAGGGTGTAAGCAATTTGCTGAAAAAGAATTAATATGCTAATTGTCAGGCTACTGAGGGCTGGGGACTACATACAGGGGAAAAGACATTTTCTGTTACTCTCCAGAGACACATTTTAATAAATGTCCAAGGAAAGGAGAGAGAAAGACTGATGAAATTTACTTGAGCTTTGGTTTTTTTCACCTTATCTCAGGCTTTACATCCAGAGCCTTGAAACTCATGAGGATTTATCCTGAGATCTTTTCCTTTCAGCAGCAACTCGCTGCAAGATATCATAGGCTCCACCAACATTCAGCATCACCGTGTAATTCTTCCCTTCACATTGGAGCAAGTGACGCTGTGGTGGAGCATCTGTTTAAAGGGAAAAGTCATGTTTTTCATATTTATACCCAGATCCCACTGCCAGTTAAGAGCTTAACTGGACAAGGGCTGAGGAAGAGGCTTCGAAAGAAATAAGAACTTGTTTTCATTTCAAACAAAGGACGATTTGGTCAGATTTTTTTTCTTTAAGGTAACTGAAAAACTGATCCTGAAAGCAAAAGCATCTGAGAGCTAACTGTATGGTACACAGTTAGCAGAGCCAGAAAGTCAACTAACGCTACACAGAACCAGCATTCCAGCAGTAAGGAGTCCCCGGAGGGAGGGAATTGCGACTGGGAATTCAACTACAAATGAAAGACGAAGCTGTTTTTTTAGTGAACGTGGATCTTATTTCACACTGGATTTGCGTGTGCATCGGTCTTCCAAAAATCACCTGGAAATCTGTTGTGCCTTTCCTTTGAAACAAGCCAGTTCTGTTATACAAAGCATTTCTTCTCTGTTTGGCTTACATTACAGGATTGTGTTAAAGAGGAGTGCGCTTTTTTTTTCCTATACACATGAGGCTGCCACATTACAATCCCAGAAAAATTAAGAAGATCCTGTCAACTCATCCTAGATAACCAGTGCCATTCACACAGAAGACCCAGTCCATTTGGCATAAGCCCTGGTGGGCTGGGAGCGTGCCAGAAGAAGAGGTACATGTCCACATTTTTTCTGGTTAATATTTGAGGATTAATGATGTAAGTGTGATACAGGGAGATTTCAAGCAGCAAAACTAAGTGAGGCATGCAACTGAACTGAATTTATACAGAATGTGGCTGGATTTCAGCTCGTTACAAATGGGAACATTCCTTTTCTACACCAAAGACTGACACTTTTGCTCTCTTCTGATACATCTCCGGTGGAAGAAATTTCAGCAAGAACATGTATAGTGAATTGCTAAATTCAACCAGTGCCACTGAAGCTCACCTTATCATTCAGACCAACACACCCTACCTGAACAGCACACAGAGACCAGTAAGCTCCTCTGCTTTTTTTATGTCAACAGCCAGAGTGTTAAAAGAAGGGGAAATAAATAAGCCCGATTTGGTGACTTACATTGTTCTGTTTTTCTTCCTGCTTTTGACCGTGACAATAATTGTGCTTTTTATTAACTGCCAGTTGAAAAATTCTTTTTTCGCTACTCTGCCTTATGACAGATCGCTCAGGGAAGCAAGGAGTACCTGGAGAACACAGGCTGTTTAAAACCACAAAGGGGAAGCCTTGTTTAATACAGTTTTGCTTTGTTACATAGCACTAGCATGAGCCAGAAAACCAGTGCAATAAAATGCTATTTCCTTACGCCATGAGGTGGATCCAATCCCCTTCAAATAATATTCTGAGTCTTACTATTAAGAAAAAAAGTGTCCTGCAGGGGGGAAAAACAATTATGGGGGGGAAATTTCTGTATATATATTAGAGTAGTTGTAAATAAAAAGCTCTTTTATGAATTAAAAATATAAAGCACTATTATGTTTGGTTTATGTACAGAATTGCATACAAAAGAAATGCATTGCAGATAAGAGACCTCTGTTTAACTCTAGATGTATGCAAATTTCATCAGTGACCCATTCAATCAAGATATAATGGCATTTGCCTTGACAATAATCTCTAATTTGTACAGCTGGAGGAACTGGATTTGGGAAATCATGGCATCAAATGTAGAAATGTTAATATATTTATTTAAGAGGGCCACAAATGAGGAAATCAGTTTACTTTACAGACCCATTTCTCTTTATTGTTACTAGAAAACACATGGCAACGCAACAGAAGATATTACTGATAAGGACTGTAAGCCAAACATGCTTCTAGTTTTATTTAGCATCCCTACTATGATTCTGTTAACTAGCATTTTTTTGATATTCTAGTGTAGTGATATTCAATGGCTCAATGGTTTAGAAGTTAAATTAGCTATCAACATTACCCAGAAGAGCCACAGTTGTGTGAATTAATCTTGTCATGTATTATAGTACTATACATATTTAAACAATGACAGGGGAAATTTTAGTTATATAATTCTCACAGCAAAAAAGTTAACATGGTGGAAGCTGATAACTTAATTGATTAATAACATAGTAAAAACATTCTGACTGGTTAATAGCATAGATCGGTCAATAATTAAATCACAGTTAATACCATGTGGTGCAAACAGCTGCAGGGGAATGTACTGAAGAGCCACTTGCAGCTCTCGAGCTGCAGTTTGAGTATCGCTGTTCTAGTGTACCTTGGGCAGATTTTCAGGCACCCAGTTTTGCTAAACAGACCACTTAAGAATTAGCTAACTTGGTTTAAACCTTCTTGAGCAACAACAAGAACAAAAATCTGCATTAACCAAAGTATCAAACCAAAGGAATCATTTAGAGGTGGGAAAATGTCACTGTGAAATGGTAACTATTTATGAGAGGATAACATCCAAAATTTGATAAGAATGGTTATGTTAATGCTAACAATTATTTTCATCTGTTTTTGCTATACTGCTGGGGAAAAAATAGAAGCATGGATGCCGAATGGTGCCACTTCCTCAGCACTGGTCATTGGTGACAAATTTAAATTGCAATTAATTAGCAATGAGATGTTGTTATAAGAGCTACATGAAAATGTTCAAACTTGCTAATTGACCTGATACTTAACATGCACAAAAATGTACTTTACTACACAGCTCCATACTTCCATTCTGTAATCCCAGGCTTGCACAGGGAAAATAGCAAACTGGCTGTTATTTGTTGCCATTCAAATTAACAGGCAAACAGTCTCACGTACCCAGTGGTTCACCAAGGTCTAGGCTGTAGGTACAGGTGTCCGTATAGAGACATACATACAAGGCCAAATCTTTCTCTTAATGAGACTGGAACTGCTCAAGTGAAGCAAATGGGATTGTGTTGATGTCACTAAGAGCAGAAGCTGTGCCTGTATTTCAGCTTATTAATATAAAGAGCACAGTGGGAATGTTGCGTATATGTAGCTTCTTTAAAATCCAAATTAAAAGTTTGCAAAAACGGACCACATACACACAAGTGAGCTGATATATACAGATACACCCATGTGTTTGTGTGTACTACCTGTTTACAAGCTCTTTTATGTTAGAAGAAATGTTACCATTGACAAATCAATTATCCTTTTATGCTATCATGGAAATAGACACTTCATGCTGCCATCAGAGAGAAAAACAAAAGTTAGTGTATAATTAGATCTGACTTTTTTTCCACAAGGAGCAATTCTGATCTCACTTAAACCAGTTTTACTCTTGCGTAACACCAAGAACTCACCTGAATATACATGTAGTGTCACTGGGAGCTGTGTTTGGCTCAACGCATCTAAATGTAAGGGTTGGAGGAGTAAGTAATCAAACTAGGCAATAAACAGCTTTTAAACACTGATAGCTTGTTTTAAAATATCATAAACAAGTTTGCTCTAAGACTTTCTACTGGCACAACTTTTAAGAACTTTAAATTGTCTCTCACATTGTACTGTAATTCATGTTTATTAAAATATTTCATCATGCAAGAAAAACCACAGTAGAATCGGATTTTTAAAGGGTTGACGGCAAGAGGTGGGTCATCAGAAGAATATGGCACACTTAAAATGACGTTTACAGTGGTATTTGGTAGCAACAACAGTTGACTGAAATTCTTCATTTTTCTTCCCATATGCCAAAGATGATTTACATCTTAGGTGTGTTAATACAATCCTAACAAATATGGGGGACAGATCAGTCCTATGCTCTCTTAACAAGATCTAAATTTTTGGCAGGAAGTTCCCAGATGGGTCAACAAAGTTTTATTTCGCAGCATTCTTGCTGATAAATTCCAAGGGGGGGGGGGGCCAGCACATGACTCCTGTTAAGCATGATAACAAATATGCCCTGGGCAAGTTTTTCACAGCAAACCTCTTCCTCCTCACTTACCTTGCTAAAAAAACCCTGCATGTTACATTTATGTGTGTACAGTGGCCTCCTATATGATTGCTTAATGGTGGCAATACAATTTCAAGTTCTCTGCAAAGGAGATCATGCTGACATCCAAGCACAGTGTATTATGATAAAAAGCATTTAACGGTCTGTATTTAATAACCATCAGAAGGCATCTATTTCCTCCCATTCTGTAAGTTCCCCCATCATAGCATCTGATAAAGTGGGATTTTCCCCCATGAAAGCTCATGCAATAAATATATTTGTTAGTCTTTAAGTGCACCAGGACTCCTTGTTTGTTTTGCTGCACTAGACTAACACGGCTGCCCCTTAGGAACTTGCCATCAGAAGTCAGACACCAGTATTGTAACAATATGGTCTTGACTGAGGGGCACTTAAGCATAAGCTTGACTTAAGAATCTGAACATTAACTCCAACAGAGGTAAGACCTGTGAACTCAGACCCTCTGTGCTGGATAAGGATGGAGAACACTTTGTAAGTTAGGTATATTGCTATCTTGCCCCAAGAAAGATAAGTGTCATTTTTGCTCTTTGATGCCACTCTTGCTACCATTCACCTTGCCTCTGTCACTGCAAAATTTGATTATTGTAATATACTCCTCTTGGGGCAACACAACGGGACCATTGGAAACCTGCAGCTGGCATGGCATGCCGCAGTCTGCTTTTGGAAGCATATTAGATCAGCACACTTTGATCTCTGCCCTTGTTTCCAATAAGCTTCTGGGTTAATTTCAAGCTATTGGTTTTAACCCATACCCTCTCCTGACACATACCGGCACAGCTCAGATCAGCAACGGTGCTTGGGTTCGAAAATAAAGACTGAGCTGTCCATTGTTCAAGTGTTGTAAAAGGCCTTTGATTGTGCAACTTGGGCCTCCGCTTAATCTGTCAGAGCCTACGTTCTTTTCGAGTTATAGGCACATTACAATGGCCATCTTTCTTTTCCTTTTCTACAGGCTGTTGAGGAGAGGCTGGGGTGAACTGAGCATATTTGGGCCATTTCTTTTGCACTCTTGTATGATTCTGATTCAAGGGAGTTGCGCCTACACCACCCCTGGCTATCTGTTCGAAATTTAAATAAATACCCACTTGCCCTTCTAGCTAGACCTGAAGTAGCAATGAGCTAGGAGCAGTTCAGCGATTGTGCTTAAGCAGTGACCCTCATCCTAATCCCCATCCCCACTTACTTAAGAAAATATGCAGAGTACTTGCCTAATGATGGAGTAATTGTGTGATGCAGGCATTGTGATTTACACCTGGAAGAAAAAAAATTGTTCCATAGGACTCACAAGCTTGCAATTAAAATAAAATACGAAGCCAGGCAGCAGACGAGGGTTAAAAGACAGCTGCTCAATATTTCTGTTACACATGAAGTCCCTGGGCTATTAAATCTGGTGGCTGTGTCTATAAATCTAAAGGCTAAACTGAGTTGTGTGATCATGCACTTGGAATTGATGTCAAGTCACATGAGCCAAAGCAATTTAAAATTACACCTCTTCTTCTGGGACTTCATCCTTTAGTGTCTTCAAAGAAAATGAAAAGCAAGATCCTGAGCCGTCACTACAAAATGGGAACCGTCAAACCCTCGTCTTCTCCAGAGTTTAATTTTCATGACAAAAAAGGACTTCTGTAAATACTTAGCAACTGTTGAAAATAGCAAAGTTTACTCACATACGAATTGTGTCACTTGTTTGTTTCTGGGCTTCTAATTTCAAAGGAATAACAGCTGGAGAGGCGGAGCAGGAAGAAGAGCCCTGATTTCCTGCAGTGACATGTTGTACATTGGGGCCAGATATTTAGATATGAGTGAGTGGGTGGATCTAAACACATGGGCACTGCTCCATCACCACACATATAGCAGTATCCCTTGAATCCTGTTTTGATGAAAGCCTTCATTTTCACAAACCTTTAGAAAACCCATAGCTTTACATGCCTGGTATTTGGAAGCACATTCAACCTTGAAACATCAGCAAATAAATCAATCTGAAAAGGCACAAGGGAGACCTTATTAGATTGTGTCTGCTTTGGGGGTTTCATTTTCCCCTTTCTGAAGTTAGTTTAGAAGGTGAAGATTTATGCTAAATTACTTGAATTTGGTCTAAAGTGTGTAAATACCTACACAGATCACACCCTATACATCACATGGAGATGGTCAGCATTACCTTTATCACTTCCTTGCACCTGGTTCTTTTTACATTCCTCCTTTTGGTGGAATAGGACTGATTTCTTGATCTGTTTTCCTGGCTTGGGAAGAGGAAGTGGTGTTAGTAACCATTAGCAAATACTCTCTGGGAACGTGATCTATTCACTCAGCGGGTTAAATTCTCTTGGCATTTAATGAAACTGCATCTGTTATTAGAACCTTAATGAGTTTTCCCCATTGTCTTAATAAATAGGTAACGTTAGAGCTGCAATGGTATCCATCAGAGATTAGAAATCTACCAAAAAAGCCCCAAGACATAATCCTCTATTTGTTGTTTTTGTTAAGAGGCTATAGCATCTGCTTCATTTTACCTTGCAGTTAGTTTAAAAGCTCCACACCACAGTTCGACCCTACTAATCTTCCCCCTCCAGTGCTTTCTGGAGATGCTCATGATTTTCCTGAGAATAGGCTACAGGTTCAGAGATATTTTAGGAAGAAAGATTTCATGTGAATGATAGGATAATATGAAGCATTTCAATTTAGTCCCCAATCTGTGTTGCTTACAAGACACAAACAACTTTAAAAGGTGAATGAAAAGCAGGTTGGTGGGGTTTTTTGTTTTTGTTTGTTTGTTTAACTCCTTAGGGTAAAATGTCTGTTGGCATAAAACAATAAACATACTTTTTAAAGAAATAACAGCCAGCATTCCTTTTCTTTACATCCCAAAAAGTGAGTACAAGGTTCATTTTCCATGCTATAATCCTAACAGTTCTAATAATGTTGAAAGCATGACAAAGAAAAGAACTGCCTGCTCCACTTTAAATATTGGTGATGCCAATGAGTGTTAGAAGGGAAACCCCTAAAGTCAAGACTTGCCAGGTAAAAACTTTTCATTTTCCCAACTATACCCCCCCCCCCCCCAGTAGCTGCTCCAGAAATCATCGAGGCAGTTTCACAGAGGGAATGAAGTATAGGATGACTATAACAGCCCACAGCAGCTCTGAAGTAAATATTCTTTAGGATGAATAGTCTCAAACATCATACACCCACCTTAACCAGATTCCTTCAACCCTCTCCATTGCCACAGAAATAGCCTTCTCTTCACTAGGGGGAAAAATGTGTTTTCTTACTTTGTGTTACCTAACTCCAGGTAGAATCCTAGTGAAGACGAGGCAGGCTGTAATTTTCACGAGTTAGCAGATCACAATGGGACTATGGGACTTGTCTTCATAAGTACAACTTTTTTGATATTCACTAATTTCACCAAACCTTCATAAACACCGTTTTCAGTAAAGAAGTTAACATAATTAGCATTCAACACTAACGGATGCTTTTAAGCACGTTTCAGTTGCAAAGTATGAAATATATTGAATGCAAAATTTATGCATTTTGTAGTATTTTTCTATAAACATACAGCATTGCATTTCTAGACATTTCCTGTGATTCAGAACTCAACACACAATGTAAAGTTATTTTCATTATTTAGAAACGTCATTTTTAAAATCAGTTCCTTAGCAGAAGAAAGAGCATCTTACAAAAGTATCACATGTAATTTAAATAGTTTCAATGCGCTTTCAAAATCCATAATTGGAAATTAAGAGGATTTTTTTTGCAAATTATAATTGTTTCTAAAAATGAGGCAAGGTGATTCCCTTCCCATACTCCCTGCTATTTTCTTAATGTCAGGCACAGGACAGACATAGGAAACCTCGCTTCATAAAAAATCTGATTTATTTAACTATCTTGAAAAAAAAGTTACCATCTATCCGTTCTGCTTGTACAGCACCTACCACAATGGGTTCCTGCCCAGTGACTAGGACTCCTATGCTCACAGTACAAATAATAAAAATATTAAGGAAAGGTAAAGGTTGATGATACTGTAGCAGGACTCAAAGAGTCTGGACATTCATGAGATTGAGAACATCAAGAAATAACCCGTAAAGGGTTTTTTTTTTTTTTTTAAATCCATAAAAAGTAAATTAAAATCCACAGGTTCTACAACGGCTATAAACCCCCAGCTTTCATTCTCATTAATCGAAAAACTATTAACACCAACAAGACTAAGATTTCATCTTCATGCTTCAGGGCATAAGACAGCCTCTCACTGGCTTGTGTTAAGATGATGCTGTCCCCATTGGGAGCAGTCTATTCCATAGCTACCTCCTGCAGGGTTTCTTGCACCTTTTTCTGACATGTCCAGTCCAGGATGTGACAACTCAGAAGCGGATACATGGCTAGACAGACTGCAGGTCTGATCTTTCCTAAAAAAGTTACAGAAATTAGCCCATTATTTCACCAGCAAGAGCTTGTGTGTTGCTGTAATTCTTTTAACAGCCATGTAGCAATTTGCAGCCAGGAGCCCCTGTAGACCACTTTACAAATGGATGGTATATTCATCAAGAGAGGGCTAGGAGGTGCACTCATGGGAAGCGGTTGGAAAAGTCACATGCTGAAGGAACTAATTTCTTAAAAATATTATGTATCAAGGGGTTGCTCTTAGACCAGATCTTCCTTGCTGATGCACTTAAACAACTAACACACAAGAACTGAGATTTGCCCTCTCTTTAAAGAGTATTTGGCATTTGTACCCAGAAAATTTAACACTCTCCCCCCATATGGTCTCCTAGAAGCTCTGATCCAAAGCCCATCGAAGGCAGCAGGAGGCTTTCTATTGCCATCACAGGGCTTTGGATCACAGGCATAGGGGGTTTTTTTATTAAATTATGGAAACTGATTATGAACAAGGGAGGTAGACTCAGGATGGTGAATCACATGGAGCTCACCAGAACCCGAGCTGGTAGCACAGATCCTCATTTGGGTTGAGTAGCTCAGACTGGCAAGAGGAAAAAAGCCAACAACCTACCCCAGAAAAGTACAGGGTTGACATTTGGGTGAAAAATTACTGAGATGGTAGTAAGGCAGTATTAAAAGAAAACACAGGGATGCAGCCTTTTCAGATGATTTTACATCATAGATATTCATAACCCTATGAGTTTCACTTCAGTTTTGGCTTTGCCTTCATCCTCAAGACACAAGAGCAAAATTCAAGGGTAGATAAGTCAAAGACTTCAGAAGACTTTTGCTACCCTTTCTCTACAATATGTTGTGCTGCACAGTCTTGTTTTCAGCAGTTTTCTTGGGGAGCCACACATCAGGATTTGTAAAGATTTGCACAGAGATTTTACCAACCTGCAAGTGGAGTGAGGATTCCATGTGTATAATAGAAAAGTATAATTTTCTGTCTGAGCACTGTATGTTGCCTACTCAGTGGAGTGGTTATCTAAATACATACCTGAACCTATGAAATAAATAGTTGGGCTGCAGTACGTTACATCGTAAACTGTGTCATCCTGAAATGCTATTGCCTGTCTACTACAGAAAGATACATGCAGAATAAATCAGTTACTTTACCAATACTCATTTAGAATTATGGTAACAAAGTATTTAAATACACCAAAACCTAATCAATGGATTAGAATTTACGTTGCTTGTGCAATTCTTCAGGAATCCATTTCAGCACACCCCTCTTGTTTTGCATCACAAAATAGAAGATCATCATCATCTCCAATTTTCCCTTTTAAATCTTCTTGCTATGCCACTGTGTCAGCTAATGACTTTTTCTTGATAGCAGCATGGGGGGGGGGTGTATTATGGATTTGTCCAAGACCTTCTTTTGTAACTAAACATGTTTTTTGATTGCAAAGGAAATACCTGATTTCCTGGCCACACTGACTGAACTCAGCTACTTATTAGCAGAAGGTAGAATAAATTGGAACCAATGGGTCAGATTCTGAATTTACTCATCAGTGATCACATTCCTTGAGCCTGTATACCTCAGTAACTGTTTTAACATTCAAAATGGCAAAATGTAATCTGTATCTCAGATCTGAAGAGTCTTAAATCACTGGACTTCTCATTTATACAAAGTATGTGATTAAGTTAATTCATTTTCTGTATAAAACTCAGACTGCATGTATTATTTAGCTCTACATAAACCTTGTGTATGAGGATTACAGATTAAGCCTGAGGAATATACAGCTCTGTAAATATTTTGTCAATGGAATACTAAATCTTATAGGCTGAGATACTGAAGTTGACATGTTAAATGGAAAAATCAGTATGTCTGTTACACAAAGTGCTCTCTTCATGAAAGCAAATTTTTAAAAGCCCAAATTAGTGCACTGACTCAACATGCTTGACTGATGCATATGCAACCTGCTGAACAGATCCACATATGAATGGCACCATTAATCAACAGCAGAAGCAATAACTGCTGCAAAAGCAAGCTACTGAATCTTGTTTAGCTTTTTTAAGATTCTTCTCTCTCCGTGAGCAGGATCTTTGAATACAGCAGTATGAGAAAGCAGGATATATTTTAGTAAGACATGCCTCAGGTATGCTCGAAGGCATAAAGCTAAGAAACAGATTAATGGCTCAGTAAGATGTGTCTGGAATGTCAATGTTTTACAGTATTGATGTTATTTTTATTTTTTTTTCCTTAGAAGGCTAAATTTTCTCAATCCTGTGTGTGCACAGAAGCAAACACACATCACTCCCTCAGGCACAAGCAGGAACACAATTATAGGATCCCCTTTAATAAAACTCACTAACAGTCTTCTGGGTCCTGCCAGAGCCTGGGGCTGGCACTGAAGGATGGCCATGTGAAAATGGGATAGACAGTGGACCCATCAAAGACAGGCAGGCACCACCTTTCATTCAGAATTATACAGAGACAGTTTAGGCCATTGACACCTCTAATCCTGCAAAGATTTAAGCTGCGGCTCAATTTGACTTAAATAGGATTATTCGCATGCTTAAAATTAAAGTGCACAAACCTGTGCAAGGAAGTCAAGTTTGGCAGAGACAAGCCAGGAGGCAAAAAAGCAGCTGTTTCAGTGGTTGCTGAGAGCCATCGCATTTCTAGAGATGAAGCAGTTGTTAGCAATTTGCAACTGATGGCTAGCCGGTGCTGTCCTTGTATTAAAACTAGACTATTTGTCCTCACTCTGTTTTTACACAAAGACAGCTAGCACCTCACCTCAGTATAAGCCCCCTCTTTTTTTAGAGTTAAGACAAGGCCTAAATGTCTATTAAACTTTTTATTTTTCCAGTGGCTATTGGTCCACACCTGCAATGTACCCTCACGCAACATTATGGTTAAGCCTGAGGTGCAAATTTAGGCTTCAGTGGTTGGGAAACAAAGTGAATCTTCTAATCTGTTTCCATGTAGGCTCTAAAAACAGGGTAATTCAGAGGTACTGTGTACCTCAGAAAACCCAGAGTGCATGACAGAAAAACATGGTATAGGACTGACAAAGAAGCCCCCACCATTTATAAATTTAAGTGTTCTGCTCTGGTTAACTTCACATGTTAAAAGGGAAGATTCAGACCAGCAATTCATCCTAAAGCTTTTGCTTCAGTTGACCCAAATAAAGCATAGAAGTGGTATGTGGAGTATAACAGAAGGGTAAGTCAGAAACAAAGTGTTTTCACAGGTGCTCACCAGTCCCATTCTCTCTCTTGCTCACTGGATCCTATCGTCAACTAAATGCCAACTTTTTCCATTTTAGTATTAAGTGTTCACAGCCCTGCATCTGTGGCTGCATCTATATCTGAAAGCTTAGTTTGGACTTCCTTAGTGTCCAGTTACTTTGAACTGGCCATGCTTTTTTTAGTGCAAACTTTAGTTCAAAAAGTTAGTTTAAATTAAAAATGTGCTTAGTTCAAACTTTGCCCGGCTACATTGTGCTAGTTCGAACTAAAGTAACCGTTTGAACTAAGCTTTGCTTAGTTTGAACTAAAAAATTTGAACTAAAAAGCCACTTAAATCTGGACTTATTTGCTAGTGTAGACAGCCTGTGAGATTCACTTTTAGTAGTAGCCCCCTTGTATGCAGCACAAGACGACTTCATACTATTTTACTTCCTGAAAAGTTTTTTCCTTTAGTATTCGAAACCTCTAGCCTCCTTAAAAAACATGCACAGTACAGCAGAAATTTTCAAAGCAGTGTAAGGAATCTGACTATTTAATTTCAACAATGCAAACAAAAAACAGTGCAACAAAAAAACCTACCACCTCACAGTTAAAGCTTTGTCTATTGATTTTTATATTTTAAAACGTATATTACAAAGTGAAGAGAAAATTAAATCTCTTTTAGAAGGTTGATAGTTCTACTTTTGTGACTGAATTTGAGGGTGATATTGAGCATGTTTCTTGTTCTCAGTGTCTCACACAGAGCTTTTCTGCCTAGCAGGTTAACTAGAGAGCTTGATAGAAAATAGATTCTATACGTCAGTTACATTTACACTAAATAGAGGCTTGTGTGCTGTACACTGTATAAAATGCTTTAGGCCTAAGTGACAATTTTGCTAAATTTTAAAAGAATGCGTGTTCATATATTTGACATGATTGTTGAAGCTACATGGATTAGCCAAAACAAGCAAGACTTGAGATCCATTTAAGAGCTTTGTTTCATAAACACATTTTTGTTTTGTATGCCAAGTGGAAATTTGGCCATTATCTTCCATTGTGACTGAGAGTAGGATCTATGGCACTTACCCCAGAGTATACAGTATTTTTGTTTAAAGCTCTGTTTTCAGAGCAAAACTCTTAACTACAAGATCAATGATCAATTTGAGTAAAAAAAGTCTTGTGCCACTTTTAAAAGACTAACAAGTTTATTTACTGCATGAGCTTTTGTGGGAGAAAAGTCATACTATGTCAAACACCTGATATTTGGGTGGCTATTAATAACTTAGCATTAATAGTTCACAAGCAGGAATGAAATGTATTCATTGGTGCAATACTTAATTCCTTCACAGGGAAGCGGACAAGACTAATAACACTTTTATGCTTTGTTCTAAGAAAAATAAGTTCCAACTGAGGGAAGCATCAGCTGTACAAAGTTGATACAATACTGAATTTCCAGACAAAACCTTGTGAAGCTGCAGCTTGAGGTAATCAGCAAACCAATGGTAAAAAAGGTGGCAATTACTACAAATACTAGTATTAGACTCGCTGAAGTTTTAAACTTAATCCTAAATTTAAGGTAACCCAAAATTCTGAAGATAGTGATGGGTTACAATTCAAGAGAGCAGCTACCATGGAGGAAGAGAGTTGTGACCTTTTAAAAATAAAGATCAACAAAGATTTCTTATTTAACTGCTGTCTCCACACAGAAGAGGGCTAGAGGGTTTTTTTTTTTGTTTTGTTTTTGTTTTTGTTTTTTTTAATGAGAACTTAAGGTTTTCATTCAGCCTTTCAAAAGTAAAGTAGACTCCAAGAGGCCATTTTGACATTGCTCTTTTTGAAAAGCTATTCACTTGCAAATATGACTGCCCAGGTTCAAAAATGGTTCTATGCAGTAGGAGCTAATTAAATTTTATTTGAAATTCCTAGGACTTTTTTCCGGTGAAAGTGAGGAGGGGAGGTGACAAGATGTATTATTAAATGACAGTCCAAAACATGAGTAAGTAGCTGCTTCCTTTCTCACCACAGACTCGACTCTCACAAATGACAAGCACTTGGGCAGAGAAATCTATTCACCAAGTGCACATGCAAAATGTTAAATTGGTAATAAGCTTCAAGGATTTGAGGACAAAAGCAAGTCTCAGCTATAGCTATGGCAAGGCACTCTGTGAGAGGTGGGTTAACGTTTTTAACGTAACCCTGATGTTTGGTATTTCTGTGTATTGTCCAAAACTGACTGTGTTTTAACGTCCTTTTAATGGACTCAGTCCTCAATGGAGGAAATCTCAGGAGTTCTTTAATTACCGAGCTATTGGCTTCTTCAGGACTGGGGTGTCATTTTGATTAAAACTGGGTCCTCTATGTGAGAAAGCTTCCAGACCAGCTTTGCTGAAAATGTTTCCATGAAAAGTTTCAGTTTTGAAACAAATTTGCATTTTCCAACAAAAACATTGTTGAAAAATTCCCAACCAGCTCTACTCTTCTGATTTCTGAAAGGAAAACTATAGTGTTACTGGCTGTGCATTCAGTAAAACTAGATATTGACCTGACAGTTGGGAGAATCTGGGGCAAGTATCATCCTACTGTATTACCAGGTTTAAAAGCTGTGGCAAAGTAGTAAAAACACTCAAGCGATTTTTCTGCACTAGTGCTTACACTTTTGCAGTTGCAACTTTGCTGGAAAACAAAACAAACCAATTTTCTGGACTGAGGAAGCCTCAAACTCCCAGGTATTGCTGTGGCAGGCACCAAGCTTCTTGTAGCAAGTCCTTAAGCACGAAGCATTGACAAGATCAAGTAGCACCATCACTGCTGGGTTCACCTTTCTATTACCTAATCAAATATAGTTCCTCCTGCTGCTCTTCTGTGGACTGGCAGAGCATGTAACTGAGCATAGTACCTTAAGAGACTTCATTATTTTCTGTAAAATACTGGAAAACCTGAATACATAAATTCATAGAGGAAAAATGGTAAAAAGATCTTACCCTTTGAGACTCAGCCCTAGTCTATACCTGCCACGTTTTTCAGCAGCCATCGACAGGAGATACGCAAGGTATGTAAAATACCTTGCATGTCGCCCGACAACTTACTAATAGGCTCCTACACAGCAGAGTAAGCCGACCACAAATGCCTTGCGGTCAGCTTACAGCAACTCCAGTTCTGGTGCTGGAGTTGCTATGGCAATTTCCAGAGCACGGAAGTGGGTTTATACTGACTACTGAATTGCACCCAGAAGATCGTGCTGATGGCAGTGATTTTGCCACCGTCGGTATAGATTTACCTATGATCAGAGTCTGTTGTGCTAAAGCAGTGTTTTCAATCTTTTTCATCTGGGGACTCCTAAAAAGTTTTGAATGGCAAGTGCATTCCCCTATGGCAAATGTAGACAGATGTGGACCACAGGCTGAAAACCACTGCACTAAAGGTCATTTGTTTCAGATATATTCTAGATCCAACTTCCCAGTATTGGCATTTATTTCTAGATCAAAGTTGGTTCCAATTAAGTATTAAAAAGAATAGCCAGTTTTCAAAAAATCAGTGTTTTTGAAAACTTGCTTCCTTGACTTTATTCTGGTTACTCCCCCCTGCCTTGTATTGCTGAAAGGCACTCAAAGCAAACACAAGATCTTTTCAGTTCAGCTGTCACCTTCAGACCCAAATCAATACTACAAAAACACTGTTCAGGTATTTTTAATGCATATTCTGTAAAAGCTCCAACAATTCCCTTAACTTGTCTTCTCCTCACCATTCCAAGAGTTACCCTAGAACCATAAATTTTACTTACTCTTTGCTTAGTTACCAAGACAATAGGGAAAGTTACAACAAGAGTATTAACTTTTCTCCCCTTTAAAAACTTCTATAACAAATAAATCAGAAGGAAGGCAGTTGCTCTGATCATAAAAACACTAAGTTATGTTTTTTGTGAAATATTCAAGGGGACATCTCAAAAGGAATATTCTTAGTTTTCTTCTTTTTGGGGGGAAGCAAGCAATCAGTGGTTTCACTTTCTACAGGTTTAGATAGGCCTTTGTTTGTTTAATAATGTTATATTAGCAGGGCTATGTTGCAAAGAATGGCAAGCCAGAATATTTTAAATAAGTTTTGCAACTAAGATTTTATGCATGGCAAACTGCTGTCAAATGGGTGGCATCTTTTTTCACAATATATTAGCTGATTTACAAAAATACATTGTACATACAAGCCAGTATTTTTATTGTAATGTACCTTAATGTTTCAGTTAACTTGCCTCAGAATGCAGCTGACAAAAAGAATACATGTTCTCAAATACATGGTTTTTAACTAAAATCTTTTCCTTAGAATCCTACACTAATAAATGGCTGGAAAAATTGTGGCTGTCTATGGAATGAAATTTCTTGTTCTCACTTTGATAGAAACAATGCCTATATCACTAACACATTAGTAGTGACAGTTACAAGAATAATGCCACATAAATTATTCAGTATATCTTGTAGGAGAAATTATACCTCTTTAAAACCAATCTATTTAGATATACCTTTATAAGTACTGGAAACATCTGCTGAATTATAGTTAGAGCAAAACTGGAAAAAAGTCATTCTGAAAGGGGATTTTTCATGTTTATTCAAATATGGTCAGCAGTATGCATAGATATCCTTAAAAACATAATATCATAAAACCTAATCGTATTAAAGTTAAGAAAAAGATATTAACAGTAAAATAAAAACACCTCATTGCTAAAACCATGTTTCCTACCATGGGAACAGAAGCATAAATGTTATGCTAGCAACAAACACAAATACATAATAAAACAGTTACACATTGTAATGCAATACCGACAACAAGAGTGTTTGCCCAAAGGGCAAACAATTCTTAACATAATATGGTGGAAAAAATCCATAGCTTCAAGCAAAAAACCCAAGAATTCCCAAAATGGCATTTTTTTTTTTTAAATACTATACCAAATCAACATGTTGGCTGCTTCACTTATTTTGACTGATCAGCCATTTTGAAAACACTTTATCTGGTCTGTTACACCAATAAATTAACACATTGGTTTCTACAGTTCTCCTAACACAAGGCTGTCCCTTTGTGTACCACAACGGCATGTCATCTCACAATTAAATGAATTTAACATTCATTAAGTGTTCTGGATTGACTGAAATCTTCTGTCCAGACTTGCACTTCACTTCCGTAATGTCACAGTAGCTTTATGAGAAGGCCAAAATGGTAGTTCAGTACATGCTTGTTCTATCTTTAGACTCTGTTGGTGTTACTGCCACAGCTCACGATCAATTGCTGTTGATTACCAAGATACAGAAACTTGCCCACCAAACAAAAACTGAAGTTGTTTATTTTACATAGGGCAAAATAGCTTATTGGTAATGTTGAGTCTGACCTCACCTAGGCTTTATCTTCCATTTCTAAGCCTCAAACCCATCCAGCTTCTCAGTATCTGCCAGCAACGTAACGAAACAGTAACAGCACTCACAGGTATAGTGAGACAGGAGCTGCCGTCTTCACCATCATAAAATTTAAAAATATTTAGTGTAAACAGTACTCAGACAGTCTGCCTTGCATAGATGTGTGAACCAAGATACCCACAACACAGATACAACTAACAGAACTAAATATTATGGATCCGCACCACCCAAAACTTACAGACCTAGTAAGCCCTTACAGACTCCTAGTCTCTATAAGCACCAATTTAAAAGGGCAAGGGTGGCCTGCCTCTGCAAAAGAACATGGAGCAAAAAGAAGGCACTAGGATATCCATGTTTTTGTTGGCATTTAAAAATCAGAGTGCATGCATACACACAGGCAGACACTTGTTAGCCTCTTCAGGCCTAGCAACATCATCAGGAACTGGCTGACTGGACATCCATGGCAATATCACTAAGATAATATTACTGATGCACATGTAGCCATCCTGCCCATATTAAGCAGTAGTTCTGGTTCATGCATACATGCATCCCATTCCTGATTCATTTTCAGCTATGCATACACATAAGCATAAGACAACAGTAAAAAGGCAAGCCTTTGATGAAGTGAAATCTTGTAATTTTAGTAGAGGCCCTGCACCTGTGATTTTATTCTTTTTAACCTGATGTACCATGCCCTTAATTGTAAAAATTCTTCAAGAAAAAGAAACCATAGAGCTAAATATATGCAGATTCATAAACTTACAAAGAGAAACAGGGCATAGAAAAATGTTCACTTTGCCTAAGGCCTGTTTTTTTGGGGCAACAGCTGAATTTGTAGCTCATTCAATAAAACCATCACCGGCTGTAATTTAAAGGAATTAGTGGTCCAGAAAATAAGGGACAAAGTAATATTACTCCCCCTTTTTTTTGAAAATATTTTATTTTAAAATGCTGGAGAAAAAAGTGTTTAAGATCAAGTACAAATACTTATTCCTGCACAGGACAGCATTATAGCTCTGTGAAAATCATCAGTTTAGATTTACTCCTGTAAGGCATTTCATAAGAAAAAGAACTTGTGACATGTAAACAATTCTGTTCCTTTAAGAAGATTCTTGACTTATGTACTATGTGATACAGGGACTACCATATTTAAGCACCAGTTATATCAATCAATAAAAGGACACAAGACTAACTTGTGATCAATACCCAGGGATTGAAATAACTAGCTAGTTAGCATTTTTAAATAAGAACTTGAGTTTGGGAGCATTTAGCCTACCTCCTAAACATTTAGTCTTTTGGAGGGTACAGTAACATGAGTCTGGAGTAGAAGAAGGGAACAGTGACTAGTTTTACATAAAACAACAGGCTTTGATCTGCACATAAAACTTTAGAGTTAAGAGAATCAGGCCACAATTCACTTCACCTAGTAGTCTCAATAATACAATTCCCCCCCCCTTTTTTTTTTTTTAATTTAGGGTTTGTATTGAGAGCCGGGGCATCAAATCCTCTACTGAGAGGCACAAGAGATACAGCACCCATGTGCACAAGCCTCTCAGCTGTACATCAGTGTGCTTCAACCCTGACCATGAAATATTTCCTATGAGAGAGAAAAGGCAACTTAATCTTCATGTACATTCAATCGTTCACTTCTTTGATAAGAATGCCAGCTGTATGCCTAAACTATATGAGGGGACACCCTGTTCATTAAGACTAGGACAAAGACCACCATTTCACACAGGACGCAAATCTTGCTAGTTATACTGTTTATATTACCTACCACATCTGCATTTCAACCGATGATCTAGAAATAAACGGCTCTGCACTCAATTGCCAATTTGCTACACTGTTCAATATGCAAGCAGCATGAGAATAAAGACAAATTAATCAAATCTGTATCAAAAGTGAAGTATAGTGTCAGAACTAATGCTTCATAATAACTGCTGAGTGATTTTAGAGGCCCAAACCATACCAATTCTGGATAGGTAAAATAGATAGCTACGCTAGAGAACTTAGTTCCTTTGCAATGCAAGTACTGCCATTTACAAAAGTAGTGTTTATGCTACAACAACAAGGGATACCTAAAAACCTAAGCCTTGGCAACTGCATCCCAAACAGCATGGGTGTATAGCAAGGCACAACCAAGAACTGACTAGTCCAGTGCAAACAGCTTACTTGTATGAATTTTTCTTTAAATGGTGGTAAAAAACTGTTACAAAACTGGAATGGAACAATGCTAACTGCTATTCTGCAACATACAGAATGTATTTATAACTGCATTTTCCATAAGTTAATGCAACTGTTTTCACACCACTCCATTTATTTAAAAAAGAGTATTTCAAGATGTGCTCACTTTAATCATTGTTCAGATTGAGACACAGCTCTAATAAAGACTAATTTTGTTTGACATAAGTCTTCCATAAAATGTTAGAGCTACACTAAAAATACTGACTGAAAGCTGGAGCTGCACGTGTTCAGCAAACAATGTACAGTTCTATTAACACTAAAAATCTATTATACGTATTAACTCCTAAAGTCTGTCTTCAAAATTCTTGTCTCTGTGACACTGAAGAAAATATTTTCCAGTTAGACATATGCCTGTTTAAATTTCATATGAAGGAGAGAAAAGGGTTACAAATTTTTCAGGAGACTTCCTTATGCCTCTCCCCCTAAGGCTCCATTGTCACTTTAGTATCACAAAAACAAAGTGAAATGTAGAAATGATCAACAATACAAAATGGAATTGGTCACAAAGGGGGGTAAAAGTTAATCCATAATATCTGTTCTCCATGTAGCTTACAGCAGTGGTTTTCAAACCAGGGGTTGGGACCCAGTACTGGATCACAGACCTTCAGGTACTGGGTTGCAGCAACCCCTGCTGCTGCTGCCAAAAACTGGAATGCATTGCTCAAAGATGTAACCGTTGGGTCGCCAGCATAAATGATTTTTTTTCAACAGGGTCCAGGGGGGGTGCAAAAAGTTTGAAAACCACTGGCTTACAGTATCCACACTGGAAGTTTCTCTAGAATTAAAATAAGTAAGTTCACTAGGAGAAAAGTTGAAGGAAACTTCAGCATTATGAAACTGAAGAGATAGGATTGAGAGGAGAACCCATTTGGGTAAGTACTTTATCCAGCCACTGAAGGGGTCCATGAAGATGAATTTCTATCCAACAGGGAGTGCTTGTGACATCTTGCCGGTGATATTCTGCTCCCCAACCCTACAAAAATGAACAAACATTGCTGATGTTATGAGTGCACACTCTTAATCCAAACTACTTTTACCCAAAGCAAATACAAAGTTAGCTTTAAGTGTCTTACAGTCAATCACAGGTCCCATATATTCAAGAACAATTGTAATGTAAGCTAAAGGGGGAAGAGGAGGAAAGATGGTGTTGAGCTTAAGGCCCTGGACTACAACTCAAGAACTCTGGGTTCCGGTTCTCCCTTTAACATACACTTCTTGTGTTATGCTCGTCATGGTTAATCCCTGCCTCGCATTACTCCATTTATAAAATCAATGCACTACTTCTTTTCTCTTAACTTTTGTTGGCTTTGTTTGTGTCCTTCAGGAAAGAGACCATCTTGGTAGATGCACCACACTACACACAGAACTAGGGACACTGACGCTATACAAGGTAACTGACAGACTCCAAGTGAGAGAGGCTGCAATTCCACGAGCTTTTGCACTTGCAGTTGTTATTAATTCAGGGAAATCCTATGGCTTGTGCTATACAAGTGGCCAGATTAGGTGATCAGTCATCCTTCCTGGCCTCTATAATTTATAAATTCACTGTTGAGGCCCAGAGGAGTACTTTATAAAGAAATAATATCAGGAGTATATTGCAACCATGCTTTCTACTTCAGAAGATCAGAAAACCAAATGCCTCTTTAATATGATTAACATCAAGTAAATTTTCAAAGTTCTTTGTGAGTGCAGAAACATCCCATGTGCTCCACTGTATACTGTGAAAGGACTATACAGACAGGCTGCAATAGTCTCAACACTCAAAACTAAGATCATCACTGTTTTATGCTACTTTTAAAAAACACCACATTTTACAAATATGTTAAATTTACTCTTAATGAACCATCATATACTCTCCTCCTTTAAAATTCACTTTTCATAAATGATTTCTCTACAGACCACTTTACAGTGATTTCTACAGACCTTTAAACAAACAAAAAAAAACTCTGCAGACAGATCTTTAAAGGCCTGTGTCTCACTGTATTCTCCATTTTTAAACATAGTGGCACAACTTACCTCTTCTACTACAGTAAAAGTAAATCAGACCACTAATACAAAACCAGTATTTTTTTTAAAAATACTGATACCAAGGAACTTTTCTCTTTTAAAAAAAAGCATACAAGAGCAGAATTTGGCTACCTTTTTTTAAAATCTTTTTTCTATTAAAAAGTATACTGAAGGCTCAACAGGGCTGAGGCAATTCATCTGTCTAAGAAGTCAAGCCTTTGGGATGAGACAGAAATGGGGAAAGTTATGGGGAGGAGTTAAACGGTGATTTATGCACTCCTTCAATTTTCCCATACAGAAGACAGATAATAGAGTGGCCCAGCCAATCATTTTGCTCTTGCCCCGTCATTCCAACTGAAGTGCTAGAACACATTACAAGTTTTGAAAAATGAATGTTTACTATGCTTCTGACACAAGAAAGGAAACATTTAACTAGACCACATGGAATTACTATGGTCAAAATAGTCACCGAGCAAGTATCACACACATAAAACAATGATACTCTAATACAAGATGTAAGATTAAAACATAAAACTCGTGTTGCACCACAAATACCTTCTGCAGCAAAGCATCAATGCCCATCTGAATACATCTATTAAACTGCTCATCCCACAGTAAAAACACTTAGAGAATTTATTTACCTTTACAAAACTCATTCGAATGGTACACATTTTGGTGAGCTCATACACTGCCTCAAATCCATGGTTGACAGACTGAGCTAAAAGTTGAGCAAATTCCTGATTGTTAAAAATTTTTAGGCTGCAGCCGCTGGGTATCTTGCATACAGTTGTAGGGTGAAAGCCATGATGGTAGTTGCAGTTCCTGCTCTGTACAAATATGCTGCTATCACTTAAGCACTCGGCATAGACTTCCCCACCAACATAATAGAGATGAACTCCTTAAAGGAACAAAAACACAGAAAAGTTGTTTGAAGTTAAAAATGAAGCTGCCTTACTGCATACCTCCCCCTTGAGGTCTGAGATAACAACAGTCCTTCCACTTGAAGACCTTTCCTGAAAAGGTACATTTCCAGCCATATGTAGCACATTAGCAGTTTCTCATCTCAAATTACTGAGTTTTGTATCAGCCACTAGATGGCCTTCTCTCATCAACAACAACATAGCCCCACCAGACCCCACCAGAACAAATGCATAACCTGCAGGCATATCTCCACTGCTACAATGATCAAGAACCACCCCCCACCCAAATACATCCTTCAAACTCCACAAGTCTTATACATGTCCATAACAACATGCGATGTACCTCTCCAGTGCACTAAATTCTCCACTAGCAACTACGCAGATGAAACCAGACAATCACCACACTCTCAAATGTACTCTCTCAGAAAAGTGATAAAAGATAAACACTATGCTACCTACGAGTGAATACTTTTCACAAAGCAATCATTTTCTACTTGACCCATCAGCCTTCACTCTCTAAAGAAAATCTGAGCACCACTATCAAAAGAAGCATTTGGGAGCTTAAATTAGTAACTTTGCTGGACTGAAGAGAGAGACTGGATTTATAACTTATTCCAAAAGAAAAAGGTTATCCTTCTTGTTACAGTACCTTTGGCTTTCCAAGGTACTATGCAGCTGCTTCAGTTTGACCAAAGCTAATGCAATTTTGAGAATAATCTGAACAATTTTAAGTATTAAAAAGTGCTTTATAAAGCTGAGCAGTAAGACAAGGGTTCTCTTTAAGGCTTTGCTAGCTATTGGCATGGAAAAGGTAAGGCACGTCAAGGGACAACTTAAAAATTCACTAAAATATTTTGAGATGGAGCTGGCTTCATCAGTGTGAAAGTTGTGTCCATATAGTGCTATCTGCTGAAAAATCTGGTTGACCCAAGAGAAAACTACAAGATCCTACAAGGCTTGTCAAAACCAGGACTCCCCCATTCCTCAGCCATCATAGACTTACTCAGACAAAACAGATCCTTATAGCTTTATTTTAGTTTTGCTTTCAGGCTATTTGAACAAGTTATAGATAGCACTCAAATATCCTCCATAAACTGAGAGCAAAACTTTAAAATATTGCCAAGCAGCATGCAATAAACAAACCTGTTAGTCTTTGAGTGCCACTGGACTCTTGTCTGTTTTTCTGAGGAACAAATCTAAAATGGTAATTGCATATATAGAACTTCATACTCCCAGGACCTGCAAATCTGTTGAAGTGCTGGCACTGAGTACACTGCTGTCACAGCAGGTTTACCTGCTAACAGAATTATGCCTATTCTAGAGAAAAGGGATTTTTATATCGTACATCATTTATGTTAATCACATGGATTCTGTGATCAGCATTCTCCAATGTGTACCACAGGCCTTGACAAGTCTGCCAGACACTTAGGGGCCAGCCCAAAATCTCAGGTGCTCCTAGGAATCCAGCAGAGACGGCTCCCCACCACCACCACTGCAGTTCCTTTTGGTGACAAGTCCCTCCAGCTCTGCTGCCTCCTTCCTCCCCCTTCACCCCCCAGCACAGCCTAAAGAACTACTGGTAGTGGCTTTTTTTTGGCAAGGGGGGCTGCGGGTGGTTGTCCTTTAGCATGCTGTGCTCATCTCCAAAAGAAGCCACTCCCCCCCGCCCCGGCCACTGAAAAAAGCCACTTCTAGAGGCCTTCAGTGGTGTTGGCAGGGGAAAAAACTGGCGGTGCTAGAGAGGGAGAGCGTGGCCATCCCTCTCTCTTCTTGCTCCTACATCACTGACAGCAGCTTTTTTTCAGTGGAGAGAGATGGGGAGACAGCAGCTTTTCAGTGGCGGGAGCCCAGTGCACTCTGCGCAACTGATGGCCCTTTGTCCCAGCATTCTTAGATGCCAGGGCAAACCCTAGGTGCCACAGGCACCTGGCACCTAGGATTTGTTGAGGTCTGGTGTACCACATATAATCAAACATGTATAAATCAAAAATTGTTTAAATATACCTTTTCTCCTGGCTTATTTTGTACCATTGCAACCATCATTTATAATTTTAGTTTTTGCACATTATGATAATGCTGTTCTCTTACAAGTCTTTGCTTGTCAACTTACTGCTATTAATCATGGAGGAGGCATAAAGTACATTTATGAATTACCTTTTCCGATATGTCGTCTAGTGTTCTCAATAGTTGAGTTGCGATTAACATTGGACAGCAAACCTAAGCAGAACCTGTTTTTATTGTTAGAAGGATCTGTAAATCCATCCACTAAGACACTGGTAGAAGATGCATGAAAAGCCTCTCCAACACGATTGTTTAATTCATAGTAAACAATTGAACACCAATGCTTGGGCTCTTCATAAGCAACAGGCTGGACATCTACAATAAAATGAAATTAAATAGGTCATTATTTATTTCAATCTCTTTCACCTAGCAGTAAAGAGCTGCTCACACAATCTCATGTCTCTGTCTTATGCTTAGACTTAAAAGGCAGTATAATTTCATTAGAAAGACATTTAGAAAGATTTGCTGTAATCAAGTCAATTTAAAAAAACATGAGTAAAAACACCTTCAGGATCTACACCACCCTTGAGTGACTGAACGTTCTCTAACAGTCATTTTCTTATTTTGGTTTCCTCCCCCATTCCTGAGGCTTATGTGCAAGACCCACACAAACAAAGAGGAAAATTACATAATAATTGCTGCCAAATTAACAAGGAGAGATTTTCCGTATACATTTATTTATAATTAACATTGAAGCTTGACCTTCAGATGTCTCACACTTACAATCCATGTCTAATAAAAGGTAAAAGAGAAGTTCTGAACAATTCTAAAAGAACATCAGACACCTTGTTATTAAAAGAAGCACAACTGGAAAAGAAAGGGTTTTTTTGGTGGGGGGGGGTGTTTTTTCCCTTAACTGGTTTAAAAAACAGTCAATCAACAAAATGGTGTAAAGATGAATTATTAAGATTTGTTTCATCTTGCATTCTCTTCTTGGTGACTGCTCCTCCTGGTACAACCCTGGATTTCTTTTATTTGCACGTTTTCCGCTGGTAAGTACGTACATGCTACTTCAGTTAAGTCATGACTAAATTGGCTCTTAGCATTAAAAAAAACTAAACTAAAAATTAATCTACCATACTACCTTACCTCTATTGGATATATTTGGCATAATCTGAGGAATCATAGTGTTGCTTGTGTCCATAGACTGTGAATTATCCTGCCCCATCTGATCTTCTGGGGGCATATATGCAGGAGGTGGAGTATCAGCTTCAAGCAAGGAAAAAGTGAACAAGTTAAAACTATAAAGAAAAGACTGACTGATGCTGTCAGCAGTGCATGAAGCTTTGCTTTGCTCACCCAGTCAATAATTAAATATGGTCAGGATTTTGGTTATTAGATTGCTTTACTGGGGAGAACAGCTCCATGGCATTAGAGGGCCCCGGATGGAGGCAAAAAAAAAGCTGATAAGTGCTGTGGCGCTCCCCCCACCAGACTCCACTCCTTCTTGGCACTAGAGGGCCCTGCTGGAGCCAGAAGTGCAGAATAGCTAATCTGCTCTTGCTGCGCTCTGGCCGAGGGAAGGTGTGGAGCCCGCAGAAGAGAGCAGCCCCTCGCTCCACTTGGGCTCAGCTGATGGACTGTATTCAGCCCACAGAACAGTTTGCCCACCTCTGATATACATGTTGATAAAATGCATGTATTTATTACAAATCCCAAGTCAGTACTCTTCAGCACAACTCACTGCTGTAGTATTTGAGATCTTGTAAGAAACCACTGTTTCTAACTACTAAATGATGCTTAATATAAGCTATGCCTTCCACGATCTCCATGACATGATTTGTACAAGTCATATTCTTTCTATCTTAAGAAAGGATTATCACATTAAGAAACTTCCTTTCTAAATATGAAATGCAATGCAAAGACACCAAATTCACTTAGTAACCCCTTTCTACATATCCAAACCACATGTCAAATGGTATTTGGAACATAAAATACACTATAAATAATTCTGGAGAGCTCTTTCTGACCCCTAGTAATGACTGACTAATAGAGTACCAAAACTGACTGAGATCCAGTCAATATAAACTGATATCAGAAACAAAGACAGAAGCAAAAGGAAATTGCAATAGCTTTTGCTATTACTATATGGGCATGCATTAATTCCTCAGAGTTCACATAAAGACTCTTCTCACCTGGTAGCTGAAATGGACTAGATGGTCCAGAACTGGCAGGGGAACTTGGATAAGTGCTGCTCACTGGTGAAGGTGGGTAAGGGCTGTTTGGTGAAATGGAAAATGGAGTGCTGTTGGGTTGCTGGAAAGAATCTGGAAACGTAGCGTTGTGTGGCATATGCGGTTCGTTGTGGCTTAGGTTCCTGAACTGAACTAGAAGGCTGTGCTGTGGATTGAATTCACTATGTCTAGGGACTAAAACTGGAGGTAGAACTTAAAACAAAAACACCAAAAAAACAAAAAAAAAAAAGTTAACATCAAGAATGAACAATATAAATGCACTACCTATTCAGTAACCACAGAAAAATAAAAGTTCCCTTTCCCAGTTAAGAAAAAGCAACAAAAAGGGGTTAAGATTTAAGTGCTTCTTACAGTTTGTGGAATAAAAAAACCACCACACACACCGTCCTTTGTAAAAGTACTTTTACACTTCTGCTTTACTTCTCAGCAGACTTAATTTATATTTCACAGTACTGAAAGCAATCATTTGTTACCAGCTAAGTGAACCTTTTGTACGGAGCATGAATACTAAGTGGAAACTACTAACAATTTTCAAGGATTGGTGTTCTCCTAACATATGATTAAGAGCAAAAAGCAACATTAAATTTGAAACTCAAGTAAGGAAACTCAGGTCAGTGTGTCTACAACATTAGCAATCTAAGTATGCATCTAATACATGGTATTTTGGATTGTGTACATATGCTATCAAACATACACCTCACTACAACCACCACTGCTGAATTACTGTTGTGAAGTTAATTCAACTTTGTTATTGACTTTAAGGGAACCAGGATTCAGAAACCTCTTCCAGACATCACATGTTGCACACTGAATTGTAGTTATAAGGGTTTTACAGGAAAACGACATTTGTTCTAACCAGAATGTTATACTCCACCTTTCCCCCACTCCAGACAAGTGGCAAAGCAACAGTGTCCGGTGGCAATTTGTTCAGTTTTATAGACAGCCATGCACAAACTTACCTGGGCTCTCTACCCTTTTGTAGTGGTACGGATTGATACAAACTTCCTTCTGTTTAGATCCAAAAGGAAATTCACAAATATCCAATGGCTTCAACTCATGATGACTCTGTAGATCCGGCCAACGCCAGACACGACAGTATATAACATGGGGCAGGCCTTTTCTGTGAGAAACCTGAAGTCTCCCGTCTAAAGAACGAGGAATAGTAACACACTTGCTGGGTTGTCCGGGACTGCTCAAGGCTTTTTCTAATTCTTCCATAGCACCCTTCTTCTTTTTCAACTTTTTTACCAAAGCATCAACTGCCTTTTCTGCCCATTTTTCCTCTTCATCGCCTTGTTTCCAGCCCAGTAACCGCTTTACGGCTGGGCTAGTAAAAGAGAACAAACTGGCCATTGACGTCATTTGACACAAATCTTCAAGACACCTTTCTATAAATAAATATCAGCGTGTACAAGAAGCTATTGGCAAATTGTATTACTTCTTGGAAGACAACACCTGATTGAATAGATGTCACTTAAATCAAAAGGGAGGATTCTTGTGATTCAGTCCTGTTTAAAACACAAAAACAAGTAGTTAACCACTACATTTGGGGGGGCAGAAGGGGAGGGTTAAAAATCCCACTGGAATCCCCACATTACATCTAGCATCCTTCTAACTGAAAAAAAAAAGGTTGTAAGACTCCTTTCAAATTTTATTTGTGCTGGCTGAAGGAGTGAATAGGCGGTTTCACGCGACTCACTCCCCTCCATCTCCTGCAACTGTGAATTCCTAACATCAGTTGATTTAATGAAACTTTCACACAAAACTTTCCAAGTAAGCTTTTTATAATACACAGTTTAACATAGATATGGCTTAGGTTAAATAAAAGGTACAAAATTTACCCAATAGCTAAAAAAACTTAAAACTGACAAATTGAAGAACTAACCCTATCCACCAAAGGTAGATGCTGACAAATTGGGAGATACAGATAAGCAGCAGGATATAAAAGCAATGCTCTAGAGAGACCTATCTTGCCATCACCTAACTGCTGGAAAAAAAGGAGAGGATGCTAAAAGTTCAGGGAGCTGTTCTCAGAGTCTGCTTGGGTATACCTCTTATAGAATCATAGGGTTGGAAGGGACCCCACGAGGTCATCTAGTCCAACCCCCTGCCAAAAAAAGCAGGACCACTCCCATTAGATCATCCCAGTCAGGGTTTTGTCCAGCTGGGCCTTGAACACCTCCAGAGATGGAGATTCCACCACCTCCCTAGGCAGCTTATTCCAATGCTTCACCACTTGCCTAGTAAGGAAGTTTCTACTAATATCCAGCCTGGACCGCCCCAGCTGTAACTTGAAACCATTGCTTCTCGTTCTGCCCTCTGTTACTACCGAAAACAGTCGAGCTCCATCCTCCTCGGAGCAACCCTTCAAGTAGTTGAAGGTTGCTATCAAATCCCCCCTCAATCTTCTCTTCTGCAGGCTAAATAAGCCTAGCTCCTTCAGTCTTTCTTCACAGGGCTTGTGCTCCAGCCCTTTGATCATTTTGATTGCCCTCCTCTGGACTCTCTCTAATTTGTCCCTGTCCTTTTTGTAGTGGGGAGCCCAAAACTGGACACAGTATTCCAGATGTGGCCTCACTAGTGCAGAATAGAGGGGAATGATCACATCCCTCGATCTGCTGGCAACACTTCTTCTGATGCAGCCCAGTATGCCATTGGCCTTTCTGGCAGCAAGCGCACACTGCTGACTCTTGTTTGTAGCTCATTAATAATGACGTGACTGGAAGAACTGAGTATAGTTTAATAAAGGAATTCAGACATGGTCAATCACCATAGGTACTTCATTCATGGGCTTTCTCAGTTTCCTGGGTGCTGGGAAAAGGATTTACAAAAAGGTGGATTTTCAGGCTTTTGCCATATGTTTTATTCCTAAAGAGCTGAAAAAGACTCTGCTCAATAACCGCCAGAAATAAGATATAAAATGTTTGGAGGTAATTTGAACAATAGTGTTCTGTACACAATGTCATACAGAAACTGTTCACACACTGCCCTGTTTTCTACTGCCCACCACGGTCTGGTGTAAATCTGACATAAAAAAAGAGTAAAGATGACATGAGGAAATGATGTGCTGTGGCAGCTAGCTGATAAGAGTTCATGAAATCCCTTGTGAATACTACACAAGCAAGCAGAGACAATGAGCAGCTGGCAAAAAGCAAGAGCAGAGCTAAGAAAAAGGATGTCAGTAACAAAAGATGCTTCCTTTCTTGCTACAGAGACTGCCAAACAATATTGTCTCTCAGCTTTTGATCAGCTTTGGTGAATGAGAACACCTAACATTCTGGAACAATGAATCTGCATACAAGAGAAAAAATCTGTTTAATAGCGGAATACTTAAATAAGATAAAAATTGCTTACTTTCAAGGAGCCATGACTCGCAGACCACTACCTTTAACGCATAAGAAGGAAAGTAAATTTAATACACTAGGTACTACACTTTAATACTGCATTTGCAGCAACCAAAGCTTTAACTGAAGCCTATATTAAGCAACCATTTTGAAAATCAGCCAAGGGTAAAAGCACGAGTCTTTGTCTTTAAATAAAGGAACACAAGCTTTGCCATGATCAAAATAAAAAAGGTTTATACTCCTTTAGAAAGAAAAATTGTCCCAGATAATCCTACTTCTTGACCCAGTGGCTGTTTCTGTTAAAACTCTGGAAAGTTTGCCTATGTAATAAGAAATTCAAAACTGGGAAAAGTGTCAGCAGAAACCCTATTCAAATGTTTCTTTCTTGGTCATCAATACATATATTAATAAAAGGGGAAAAATAAAGAAAACAGGTATGTTGCTTTGATAAGCACTTATTCTTTGCTCCATGGCCACCTTTAAAATTATGGGTACTTTAACCCCCCCCCCAGGAATCACTGTAAAAGCTGCTCAGTTGAAAGCAACTTTCCAAGTGTGAGTATCACTTATTTGCTAGCTCTTATTAATACTCTCCATCTTCAGGCTTCCTTACAAACATTAATTCACTCTATGAAGCAAAGGATTACCATCCCTATTTTTAACCGATGTCAAGTAGCAACACAAGGCAAAAGTAGACAAAGAAAAATAAAAACTTTCAGGCATTTTAAGGTCTTAGCCCTTGCCTCCACCACCCCAACAAATAAATGCCCAAACCACAGTGTACCCATGTAGCCTATCAAGGGACAAAATATCCCACACATATTTCTATTTTTGACATGTTTTCACAAATTTAATGCACCATGGGGGAGGGGGAGACACAGCAAATTACAAATTCTGCTGTTTAAATCAGAGCTTTCTTTCTGTCCCAAACACATTCAATACTATCAAGTGGCAAAGCACAGCCACTAGAAACACTTATAATGGATTATTACAGCACCTGCATACCATGCAGATCCCTAATCATTTTAAATGATTTTAGGACATCTCTCAGAAGTTCTCTCTGAAACTGCTACCATCTAACATTAGCTGTTTTAATGATTAGCCTTTACAAGTGCAGAACACATACTATCAACAGTATTATATTCTGTATGCCATGACAATATGCAATATATACACCTAAAATGTTATCATTTTATATTCCTTTTGAAACATCTGAAAAAGATACAGTGAGCTAGTGGCATTTAAAACCATACTGGAAATTAGGAAAAAAGTCACTGAAGACAAAGAGGTGCTTTATAACAACCGACCTAAGCAGCTACTTCTAACAGGAAGGCAGCTCTGTTTTTACCGTAACTGTTCTCAATTGCAGCTAAGTGAGAATCAATTGGAAGGAGGCAAGTGTCAACAGACTTTTGTGTCTGTCTTATACATGATTTTAGGAAAAAATGTTGGGGTAGGTGAGATCATCATGGTCTTAGAAGTCCCAGTTTCTTACTCTGAGTGCTTAGTAATTAGACTGCAAAGCTAAAAGGTACTGTTTCCTGAGAGCTAAGAAAAGGTTGAACCTTTTTGGATTCTTAGAGGTCTTCAAGAAAAAAATCCCATATCCATTCCACTTAAGAGAATTATAAAGACTACAAAGGATGAACTGATAACATAACAAGAACTTGTCTTCAGAGGACAGGTTATTATGAAGTTGTTTGTTAAAGGATACCATTTGGGAAAACATTTTATTTTAATGTTGCTTGTACATAGTTCTGGTCTGGTTTTTAGAACAGCTGAAAAGAGGAGTAGTAACAGAAATACCATCTCCTCTCCTTTTGTAGCACAATGTTATGCAAAAAGGAATAAAAGTCAGATTGGAGTTTGACACTGTAGCATTCAACCAGCCTTTTCAGATTGGCCTTATCTTTTCCTAGTTGTCAATACTGGGATGCTCTAAGAAAGTCTTAAGAGCGCTACACTGATTCATGTTTTGAGCAACATTTTGGAATGTATGCATCATCTAAAGGGAAATATTTAAAACGAGAAAATTCCTTTGCACCATTTGGCTCAGAGGCCTTGAGTGGCAATTGCCCTTATATTTATCCTCTCAAATTGAAGTGAATAATGGACAGTTAATGAAATGCAGAATGAAGACTCATTTACAAACGTAAATTCCCATGGTCATCTAACTTGACCCAATACATGTACTTGAAACAAAGCCTTACACACGTAGTACAGCTGACTTAAATACCCTTTGCCAATTTATAGGTGGTTACTGTACTAGATTTGCTTGTAAGATCCCTCAGCTTAACAGAAGATTAGGACCTAAGAACTTCAACCATACAGAGAGGTTAAAACTAAAAAGATGCTGTTTACTTAGCAGAACTACATGATTTGTACACCATATAATGCACAACTTCATGTACCATAAATCAATTTGGGCTATCTGACATGATCAGACTTCCTGGTCATCTTTAAGAGAAAAAGATTTCCACTTTTTATTTAATAGCAATGTAAAAATCAATAATGCTTCTAGCAAGTTAAACTATGCTGCAAATTTTGCTTTCATTATGTGCTCTTGGGAGATGCCATTTAGACAGAACACTGATGAAGGTTAAAACCTTATTTTAATACAAAACAAAATGCCAACAAGGTTTTACTAGTAGACTAAAAATCCTGATCATGATCTTTGGGTCTTTTTGTGGACACAAAAATCATTTTTTAAGCTCTTTATCTAAAGAAATAGACTGTATTTTATCCTAAAAACTGCAGTTTTTAAGGCATGTTAAAATTTACAAATAAGCTATATACCTATTCTATGTTTAGGTTTTTCATTTGTGTTTTATGCAGCTAAAATAGGGGTCAAGAGCCAATTATAAAAAGGTTCTAAAAGCATCATAGTGACTACTGCTTGAAATGCTTCCATGGAACATCTATTTTCATAATTCATTAACCCCTCCCTGACACCTTTAAGCAAAAGCATATTTGTTACCATCAGTTGCAACTGGATTACAATATTTTGCTGCACTAAAAAGATCAACTTTAACCCAATGTGCTTATTCAGAATATACATAAAATACCCAAGCGCTCATTTCAGTCTACAGCTGAGACTGTTCAGTATCTAGTTTCCTTCTCAAATAAAACCATTCATGACTGCTACACACACACACACACACACACACACACACTCTTCCTTGAAATCTAGAGAATATCAGTGCACAGCCCGTTTTTCACAAATATCTATCCAACTTCGCTATTAAGTACTTGGGAATGTCAGGTTGTTTGCTTAATATTTTGATAGCCTAAACTATACAATGCAGTTAATATAACAAAGTAATGCACATGGCTCTTCAGTCCTGGCATAAAAACTCTACGAGATGGTTGGTGGAATGGTATCAGACTAGTAACCGAACACAAGAGGAAGTAATCTCTATATCCAAATTAGACTTTGGTGCAGATTTGATTTATAGATCTAGACTTCTTTCTAATGGGTACAGCAAATGGAAGGAAACAATCTGTGTGAACAAGTCCATTGTCTGACCCCCTTCTTAATACCTTATCAGACCAGCTGAATATAAACAAAGTTGGTTATCAGTACACACGGCAGATTCAGTTACACATGTCAAGGAAATATTTTATTTGTAAGTCTTTCAGTTACTGAAACAAAACATCTGCCTTGCCAATAAGCTTAAACAATTCATATCTATTTCTACAGATTTTTCTTCCCCTCACATTCACAGGTGAATTTTTTAACCTACACCTTCCATTACAAACACCACTGGCTCAATATCCTGGCAACCAAGCCTCTGGATTAATACGAGCTGAACAAAACTCATACCAGAACATACCAACAAAAGGTGACGTGCAGTTGGTATTTTATGCCACAAGATAAACCCTCCATTTTTCCATCTGAACTATTAGATAAAGAATGATATGGACAAGAACTGCATAAGCCTCATCAGCTTCCTTCCACTTGCAACACAAATAAATTACACTGCAGGAGCATAAGAACCACCTTCGCACTGAGGGAACAGTCTACTAGTTTTAGAGATGCGGGATACAGAAACACAAGGATTCCCACACAGCCTGTGGCATCTGAAATAATGAACATACTTGTCAGTACTAAGCAATAGTTTCAAGTGACTCAGTTTCATAATATGAACAAGCAAGCTACCCCCAAGAATTACCTACACAACTGGAAGTTTGGTTAGAAGCTCTCCAGTCAGGTCTGTTAAGAAACATGTATTATGGAAGCTCTTTGCAGATCACAACAACTTTACTGGTCCCACAAATCTATGAATGGAATATTTAGTGTGCCATAGAGGGAATTCTTTATCTTAACTATATATATATATTTGCATATATACAGCTCTCTAACATACTAACCCTTTATAAAATCTCCTCCTCTGACAGAAACCAATTTATTTAACAATACAGTCTTTGAAATTTTGAGCTAACTTTACCATTTTTCTACTTCACCTGATTTTGTTTAGAGTCTCTTCCTTTTGCTACTGTTTGACCTCTGTGGAGATGTATGTTCTGGCATCACTTTGCCAACTCACGCGGGTCCCAAATGAGCTAACTGGTTTCACATTCCCTTCTAGTTTACACAATAACCCTCGTCTACGGATCCAGGTCATGGGATTCATTAGGATCTTTTAAGGACAAAGGTTCATTGGTTGTTTCAATGAGGTAACAGTTATGATAGCAGAGCTATCCATGTCATTCTACCACATACATGAAGATGTGAATGGTCACTGAGTATTTTTCTTCAAGTACACTGCTACAGTTGCACAGCTGCCCTTGTGCAGCTGCAGCACTGTGGTGAAGACATCATTACACTGAGGAGATTATCTTCCATTAACATAGATAATCCACCTCCCTGAGAGATGGTAGCTATATCAACATGAAAAGCTTTCCCACTGACTACACAAATAGTTAGGTTGGTATAACTATGCCACTCAACTGTGTGAAAAATCTTTCTCCCCGAGTGATACAGTTATACCGATTCTGGTCTGTATTGTAGTCCAAGCTGTGAACAAGCTGCTTTCCCACACTAAACTAGTTCCACTTCAGGTCATGAATGAGGAACTTTAACGGGATGGTTAAAAGGAAGCCTGTGCTGACACTGCGTATGCCACATCTGTTCTATGAATATAAAGTTTCCTCTTCAGAGCTAAGAATTCAGCTTCTTTCATCACAGACAAGGTCAAGAAAATCCACTATTAATTTGGAGCTGAGCAGTTTTTTGAAAGATGATTTTAACTGTCAGCCAATTAGATGTCCACATATCTTAGTAACAACTGATTTATCACCATTAATCTCCCTTGCTGCTGTCCAAACATGCAATGTAAGGCAGTATATGCTGGTAATTACATAAATATTATAAATACAAAAATTGCTTGATCTTGAGAAACAAGTTTCAACATCCAGAACTGAATTATTTAACAATAAAAGCTATGAAGTACTTCAAATACTGCTTTCTGTTCAATACTTGTTCTTTTTATTGCCACACTCCCATATCACTTGAAATATATATATATATATATATATATTTTAAATGAAGCTTACCAACAAAGGTAAATATAAATCTGTCATTCTTATCAGTACTTTCATGGACTACACGTCTGCCACTTTAGACAGATTATGGCAGGTGTCTAAACAATCACTTAAAATGAACTATCCTCATCATTAAAGGCACCTCCTTTAAAAAAAGTGGGGTCAGGGACTAAACTGTGGTGAAAATTAACAGAACTGCAACTCGGACTATATCTATTCTGTGGAAAAATGAAAGAGATTCTCCAGACCTGTCAAGCCAGCACCTTTCAAAAACCCTACAATACATTAAGACATTTAAGAAGCTGGAAAACTCTTCAAAAAAGTTTAGCTGCCCATGTGCAAGAGCCTGAATATTGCACAAGATGTTAAACATTAGCTATAAGAAAATGTATTTGACACAAATTCAGCCCTAATTTCACCAGAAGGGAGAGATTTTACAAACTTGCATGAAAATTTCTCTTTTTTAAAAACAGAGGGAATGAATATTATATTTTATATATAACAAAAATATAAAAAACTTGTTAAACTGTGTTAAAGCTATGATACTTACAAAAGCTCCAGGATTTGGAGGGAAGACTGACAATAATAATTTACTTCTCTTTGCACAATGAGTTAATGGCAAATATTCTGGATTTGTCAGTTTGTGATATTTATTGACCCAGAATTTACAGACACTATCTCACAGTTGGTCAATCAGCGGCAACTAGTCTGACAAAGATCTTCTGTGTCGAGGTCGACAGTCCCTGGCATGCTCAACTTTGCTAGTAGGTCAGTAGGGATACACACTTGGCAGGCCCTCCTCTGCACCTTGCCGATCTGCACTGGACATGCATGTTGAAGCGCAAGACAAACTCTTTCCATGGTTCTAGAAACACTGCTGAACAGGTTTCCACCAAAGAGAAGTATAGAAATTTACAGCAGGGCCAAGGATGGGTGAGGTAATGTATTAATGCTGTTAAAATTACTTGCATATTTAATTTTTAAAGAGGCATCAATGTTAACTATGAAATGCACACATATGCTATGTGGTAAGGATAAATACCATCAATTCGCTTAAGTTTGGTCTCTCACTGCAGAAGCTTCAGTTTGTTGATGTAATAATGTAATACAAAAGTTCAACCTTTGTTGTAAAGTGGTCCTTGTAACAGGTATACTGATTTGCTGTAAGAGATTTGCACTTTTTTGCATTTTTTAATCAACTCAGAGTAAACATCTTTGGGACATATCACATATAACTGTCACAAAAACAGTCTCTTCGGTGACTGTTCTTTTTTTTAAAAACAGTATTAAAAGTAAGGCACTTTTATAACACTAAACACCAAAACCTAAAAATAGACAAGTTAAAGACCAATTCTCTATTTTAAGATTTAATCCTTTCAAAACTGTTCTTGCAAATGTTGAAAAGGATGTTCTGTACTGAATAAACTATTAGTTGCATTTCACCTTGACAGAAATGAGAACAATTCTTAACATTAAGTTCTTTATCAATATGTAGATCAAAACAAACGCCCCAACTTCACAGCAAAAATAAGGAAAAACAAAAACATGCTTTACAGCCTTTAGCTCATTCAGGTTCAGCCCTGGGTTAAAATTCAGGTAGGCAAAGAAGTAAAGCAACATTGTAGTCTGTATTCTTCAAATACACTTCTCCATCACTCATCAAAAATACCAGAACAATTCAATCCAAGTCCCACTGATGACAATGTTCACTCACTACACCCGACCCTCTCCTTGGTGGTACCCACAGCTCTAAAACTTCCAAGGGGAAATAAGAAGTTACTTTCTGCTTCCCCCACTCATTTTTAATCACCCACACACACACCCCTTGTATATACCCTTTGCATTTGATGACAAAAAAATGCTGGTTTGGCTAAGTTAGGTCTTCTACTGGCCAGGTGTTTTTCCAAAATAAATGCCTTGAGGCAATTAATAGTAATTTGAAGGCTTAGTCAACAGAAGTTTGATTCAAGTGAGGTAAGCACAGCACTGCTATTATATATTCCTGTGGGGATCAAGTTATGAAATAAAGCATCAAATTAGACTCAATTACGTAGTTTATTTTAATCTCAGACCTACATTTTAATGTTTTTCAAGAATTATAATATCTAAAATACCATTACTGAAGTTGATAGCTTTTCTATACACCTGCATCTCCAATAGGTGCTTACTACAGGGAAACACTGCAACCTTTTAAGAATATGACCGCAAAATATAGTTGGAGAAATGGGAGAAAGCGGGACTGAACAAAAAGAAGGATTTAGAATCTGCTTGCAAGAGAATTACAGTACCATAAAGAGTCAGTTTTCCTAAGCATTTCCTAACCTGAGCAAAGTGTGCATTTAATAATCCTTACCTGGCTTTTTGTTTGTTTCTTTGTAAAGCAGATCACTATACCTGAATGTTTGGGGGTTAAACTATGTGGGATTGTAGCAGTGAGAGATCATCATCATGAAATAACTACAATTGAATTCTGCAGCTATAAAAAAGACAACATACAAGTAAACCACAACACAACCTTTGCCAGTTATTTCCTGGACATATCAGATCAGATCTTCGAGTTATCAATTAAGTATCATCTTTACAATTTCAAAGCACCTTCCACTGAAATTTGTACAAACAGAAATGAAATTAATCTCTGGGAGGCAGAGAGGTACTATCGCACATTACAGAAAAGAAAATTTAACAAAGAAGTTAATTAGCTTGCACAAGTTCACATAGGAAGTAACAATTGAGGAGGGAAATAACCACCAGTCACTTGACTTCCAGTCTTGTGTTCTCACCACAAGACCATGCTTCCTTCATTATATCCCCCAAATCAGATCCACAAGCCACAGCAATACAGGAATTGCCTTAATGGATCAGAGAAATAGTCCATGTAATCCAATATGCTGCATCAGGCTGCAGTATATACTCCATGAACTTACAAGAAATCTCATAGCGCACTGGCTCTCAACATTTTTTTTTCCAGTTGCAAATCCCCTAAAAGTTTTCAATGGAGGGGTGGATCCATTTTGAAATCTGTTGTCTGCACACACAGTGAATTCTGGTCAGTCAGGGGAGGGGTCAGTACAAGTCTTTCAAGAACCCCTTAGACATGGTTGAGTACCACTACCATAGTGGACAATTACAGAATAACCACCTGACCACAAATGGCCCACTCAGTGGCTAGAGTATGCCAGCATAAAGATTTACAGCCTAGTTTAAGTTCCAAAGGGGTATCTGTGTTAGTCTAGTTCAGCAAAACAAACAAGTAGTCCTGTGGCCCTTCTAAAGACTAAGATTTATTTATTGTGTGATAAACTGCAAATATTGTAACTATGATTATTAGTTACTCACCTTCTCAAAATCCTGCTAAATCTTAAATTCCAACAATTTGATGTGAGGAATTTCATTATAAACACATAAAACATATTTCCTTTAATCAGCATGAAGCTCATCTGCAATTTCATTGACTATCCCCACCCCTTACATTGGTACTATCAGAAAGTGTAAACAAATGCAGTTGTTGAATGCTTTACGCATCTCTCACAACCCATCCTGTCTCCTCACTAAACTCACCAACCTCCCTATTTCCCCCCTCTTGTGAAAGTGCCCCTCTCATCTGCCTTGTCAGCCTCCGAACCTCATCTGTTTCTGCTCATCCACCTCGGTTTGCTAAGTCACCCTGAAGCGCCTGTCTTGACTAAACCTGCCGACCCTCCCGACCTATAGAAAAGGAAGGATTTCCTCCCACGAAAGCCCATGCAACCAATAAGCTTGTTAGCCTATCAGTGACACAGGACTCCTTGCTTGTTTTGCTAGAGACAAAATAGCTGAGTTTCCCTTACGCTCTTTGTTACAAAGCCACAACCTTCAGCCAAGCCCACCTCTTGTCCCCCTCACTCCAGACCCTTGTCCCCCAGTCCCCCCATCCCAGACCCTTCTCCCCAGTCTCTTCCCAACCTCCCCATCCCAAATCCCCTCCTCCAATCCAGACCCCTCTTCCCCTGGTCTGCCCACCCCAAATCCCCTGCCCCGGTCCCCCTCATCCTCCCCAAACCCTCAGACCCCTCCCCCCAAATCCCCATACTCTCTCTCCCGATCCTCCTCCACCCCGGACCCCTCTCCTCCAGTCCCCCCACCCCAAATCCCCTCCCCCAATGCTCCGCCACCAATGTTCCCTCTAATTACTCGTAGACTGTGTGCGCAAACAATTTCTTTGTGAGCACCAATAGTAGCACTATTGAATTTTCCTGTGCACACTTTATTTTGTCATGGGCACAGGTTTCATGACCTGTGTGCGCATGCACATGGGCACAGCTTAGAGGGAACAGTGTCCGCCACCCCAAATCCCCATACTCTCTCTCCCGATCCTCCTCCACCCCAGACCCCTCTCCTCCAGCACCCCCACCCCAAATCCCCTCCCCCACCCTCTCCCCCAATCCTCCTCCACCCCAGACCCCTCTCCCCCAATCCCCCACCCCAAATCCCCTCCCCTAGTCCCCCTTGTCCTCCCCCAACCCACCAGACCCCTCTGCCCCAGTCCCCAACCCCCATACCCTGTCTCCCAATTCTCCCCCACCCCCAATCCCCTCCCCTAGTCCCCCTCATCCTCCCCCAATGCTCCTCCCCCCCACACCCCCTCTCTCCACCCCAGTCCCGGCCCAGCCCCCTCCCCAGGGGCGGCCCGAGGCTCCCGCACACGCCGCGGCAGGCCCGGGCGGCGGGAAAGGCGGTTGGCGGCCGACTTACCGTTAGCGGGCGACGGTTGGTGACGAGGCGCGCGCCCGCGGGGCCGGGCCCAACCCCCCGCGCCACAAAACTTTCTTCCGAGCGCGCCGGCGGCGGGAGGGACACGCGACGAGGCACCGCCTCTCGGCCGAGGACCCGGATGTGAGTGAGGCGGGGAGAGGGGCAGAGCGCAGCACGCAGGCGCGGCGCCGCACGTCACGCGGCTGGGCGGGGCAAAGGCGGGATCTGAGGCGGCCAGCCAATCATAGCGGAGGGGCGGGGCTGGCGCGCAGGAGGGGGTGTCACTCTGAAGCGGGTGACGTAGGTGGTGGGAGGAGCTAGGGCCAGGAGAGCCCAGAGGGCTGGGAGGCTGTTAGAGAGGAGCAAGGCTCCAGGGCAGGGAGGTGAGGGGAAGGGGAAAGTCAGGCAGGAGGAGGACATGGCCTCCAGCCCGCAGGCATTTTAAAACTCATGATTTTGTCTGGCTTTTTCCTTACGGGGTTCAAGGATGCTGGAATGTCCTCAAACCCCCTATTTTGAAGGGGAAGCACTCCAGGGCCCTCAAAACAAAAGAATATTACATTTTCTCTATCACTCAATCAATCAAATCATAGGGCTGGAAGGGACCTTGTGAGATCATCGACTCCAACCCCCTGGGAATTGAACCCAGGACCTTCTGCATGTTCTCTACATGTCCTCCTTTCCGTGCTTGGGGACCTGGTAACCCTAGGAAGGGGCAAAAGCCTGTAACGGGGGCAGGATGGAAAATTTCCATCAAAAGCTTTTATTGGGTAGAAAATTGGGGGTGAAGGGTTCAAAGGGAAAAATTTCAAGAGGCTGTCTCAGGGCCCCAGGCTGTTGTAGTTCAGCTGCTTCAAATATATCCCTCCCCTCCAGGATCTGCCATGGTCTGCTCTCCCTAGCAGGACTACAGTAAACCTGGTATACCACAGCTAGGAGAGGGTTAGCAGAGCAAGGAAAGGAGGGCAGGGAAAATACAAAAGGGACAGTGGAGGACACATGGAGAAAATGTAGTATTAATTTAATATTTGTCTCTTTTTAGGGGGCCCTGGCATGCTTCTCCCTGAAAATAGGTTGATCAGCGGCTTTCCAGCATACTTTAACCCCTGTAAGTACAAAGCTAGACAAAATCATGTCTTTTTAAAATCCCTGCTAGACGGAGGACGTGAAAATGAAGAGTACGTGCCCTCCTTGTGCCTGACATCTGGTAACCCTAAGCTAGGGACGCCCCTGATACACCCCAGAGGCTGAGCAAGAGGCCACAGCAGACCATGAGGGATATGGTGTGGCCATGGATCATGTGGCACCCAAACTCTCTCTCCCAGGAGGCCCCATACCAGTATTTCCAAACTGAAGAGTTTGATCAACAAATTATGGCTTTCAAATTTTTGCCTTTTCCATCAGCTCTGCTTTAACTCCTTCTGCCTCACCCTTTTATACAGCCCCCTATTCAGACACAGTCTCAGACTGTGACTCGGATGGGGACAGCACCCCACACCACAGGCTCCTTCTAAACACAGCTGTGGGCATTATATTTACCTCAAAGATCTTGCGAAATCCTGGTCAGAGCTGAAACACGACTCATTGCAAATGGATAGCCAGCAGAGTTCCACCACAGCTTTCCTGCCCTGCCTGCTCAGTTTTCGACTCAAGCTTTTTTTCACCGTAATCTGAGTATTGTAAAACTGCTGTGGAAGAGAGACTTCTCCTGAAATACCAAAGTGAACATCCTATCTTCAATCTAATAAGGAGCTACTAAGAAATATGTGGTAGCATTTCTAAAAAGCATGTTGCCAAGCAATAATCTTATAAAGAATCATAAATTATGTAATTTTCATCTTATGAACAAAACCACTGTGGGATGGTATCCCATAAAACAAAATTGTTCTGGCTTGGCCAACCAGCCTGAAAATGGAAGAACAACAATAACAAACGCTGGGGCTTTTCCAACCCTTTTGTTTAGCTTAATTAATTAGGCGACTAACAAATAGGCAGCAGGAATTTTAGGTGTTGTTCATGTGCCAACCATGTCTCCATGAAACAAAATGTACTTGTACTGAAGAATTACAAAAAAGTCCTACACAGCCTGATGAAAAATATAATAGAATTACCATGCATATCTAGCTACAAAAAAACAGAGTCCAGTTAACTGATGGAGAAAGTGAAAGCACTCAATGGGCAGAGACAAACCATAAAGAAGTTTTTAAATGTACAGAGGAGAAGATACATCACATCTCAGAAGGCAAAGTATTATTAGAGTGCCCTCAATATTTTGGAGCTAAGCAATGCTGAATACTTTTCAGCAAGTGCAAAGAAAGTTTCTCTCCTTGTTTTGCAGTAAATGAAGAGAACTCTTCAATGAGAAAAATAGTGACAATGCCAACGGTCAAAGAACAAATGAGTGGAACTTGGACTTTTTCCTTCCGATCAACAAGAAGGTAGAAATGATATTTTATATATATTAATTCACGTCTATACATTGTTAAGGCCTCCTACAAAAGCACTGACACGAAAAAAAATAGACCACCTCAGCTACAGTGTGTATCAATTTCCATCAGAAGAGCTGATCTCTGATGTAGGACTTAACTTTTCCTTCCCTCCTATGTCTAAGAACTTCCATTATGAATAAGGGTTAGGGTTATTAAGCTGCTTGAGAACTGTTTCTGCACCAGTGAAGGTGATTTTCAGTAAGTCATGAAGCACTGAGAAGTTTCAGATGACCAGGAGAAAGCTAATGTTGTGCCAATTTTAAAAAAGGGTAAATGGGATGAACTGAGTAATTATAGGCCTGTCAGCTGGTCATCCATACTAGGCAAAACAATGGAGTGACTGATTCAGGATTCAATTAAAGAATTAAAGGAGGGCATTATAGTTCTATGCAAATCAACATTGGTTTATGGAAAATAGATCCTGTCAAGCTAACTCAGTATCTTTATTTTTTTTGATGCTATTACAATTTTGGTTGATAAAAGTAATAATGTTCATGTAATATACTTGAAACTTCTGACTAGGTACTGTGCAACATTTGATTTAAAAACTAGAACATAAAATTAGCATGATGCATTAAATGGATTTAAAACTGACAGACACATTTCAAAATATAACTGTAAATGGGGCATCGTCATCATGTTGGTTTGTTTTCAGTGGGATCCCATGGGGACCGGTTTTTAGTCCTACACTTCTTAATATTTATATCAGAGACTTGGAGGAAAACAAAGTTTTCCTGATAAAGTTGGCAAATCATACAAAATTTGGAAAGCAGTAAATAACGAAGGGAACAGGTTGCTGATTCGGATCTCTTGGTAAACTGAGCACAAGCAAACTATGCATTTTAGTATGGCAAAATGTAAATGTATACAGCTAGGAACCAAGAATGTAGGCCATACTTTCACGATGGGGGACTCCATCCTGAGAAGCAGTGACTCTGAATGAGATTTGGGAGTCATGGTGAACAATGGCTGAAAAAGCTAATGCAATCCTGGGATGCCTACATGGGATTATCCATAGTGAGACTGTCGTATCTCTGTATTTGTCACTGCTCTTGGAATACTGTGTGCAGTTCTACCGCACACATTTAAAGGAAGATGTTTATAAACTGAAAAGGGTTCAGAGAAGAACCACAAGAATGATTAAAGGGTTAGAAACAATGCCTTATAATGATAGACACAAGGAGCTCAATCTATTTAGCTTAATGAAAAGATGGTGATGATTACAGTCTATAAATGTCTACATGGGGAACAAATCTTGTATTTTAGAACGTTTGTTTGTTCGTCCCAAAAAATCTCAAACAGTAAGAGCTGGAAACACAAAATTTTAAATGGATGCTTCTGATTGCCTAACTTAAATAACTGGATTTGTTAGATCCTGAAATCAGTTGCCCCAAAGCCCCCATTGGGTCCATTGATAATTAGCTTTTAATAGGGCCCGATCATATGCATTTGATGGACTCTTCTGTTAAGCATGTTGCATACTAATACCAAGAGGTACTAATACCAAGAATGCCAATGATATCTACAGATATGCCATTCCAATTCAAAAGATTACAGTTCCCCCCTCCACCTATCATTTGCCATGTCTATAATGAAATCACAAGGACAAATTCAAAGATGCTTGAGTAGATTGGAGGTCAGGAGCATCGCTGCCCGGGGGAAGGACCCAGGACATCGGCCTAGGCCCCGCCCCCCGACCGCAGGCCATGTCCCCAGCCCCAATTCAGTGCTCGGGCCTGACCCAGCCTCTGGTGCCTGCTGAGCCAGCCGGGCCCCGGATCCCCGGCCAGGGCAGGGAGCGGCAGCTGTGGGCACAGAACTGCCTGGCCTAGGAAGGGGCTGGAAGTGGACAGCCGGGTCCCAGATCTCTGGCTGGAGACTGGAAGAGGCAGGGGCCATGCCAGGACCCAGGGCACTGGTGTCTGGATTTGGGGCACAAGCCCCATGTGCCAGCGATGCCCCTGTTGGAGGTTCAACTGCTTCAGTCACTGTCAACTATAAGTTGCTACTTCAAGAGTTGAAATAGGGAAAAATTTGTCTATGTTCTTGCTCAAAGAAAAAACATATTGTTTATTATTAGGCAAGTTAATTGTAAATGCATTTTGTAAGCACATCACTAGCTATGTTAATTTCTTTAATATATAAGAGAAAAGTATTTCCAATAAAATATGCTATGTTAATGTAGTTGACGTAGTTCATTCATCACACCTTTTACTATATTTTCCCCAGGCAATGCCAGGTATTTTTGCTAGTATTTAGTAATCGGCTCTTTAATCTAGCAAAGAACAGTATAATATGATACATTGACTGGAGGCTGAAACTAGATAAATTCAGACCAGAAATGACACATTTTTAAGAGAGAAAGTAATTAACCATTGGAACAATTTGCCAATGGATGTAGTGGATTCTCCTTCATTGACAATTTTTAAATCAAAACTGGCAGGTTTTTTTTTAAAAAAAAAAGCGCTCTAGGAATTACTTCAGGGAAGTTCTCTGGCTTGTGTTATATAGGAAGTGAGACTAGATGATCACAACACCCCCTTTATGCCTTGGAATCTATGAATTTATAACCATACTTCTACCTTTCACTTCTGCCTGCTTGGAAAACGGGTGAGGAAAGGACTAAGAAAAAAAGAGGGAGGGCAGAGGAATTTGAAACAATCCATCTCTGTTTTTTGAGTGAAGGGAGGCTTATACCAGGATGGGAAATGGAAGAGCAAACATATCTTTTTTATCTGGAAGGAATGAGAGGGAGCTACTGTCCTCCCGCACCCCCATCCCATTTAATCTTTTTATTGCACAGTGAAAACAAGAAAAATACATGCAACTATTTCTCAGCAAGAAAGTAGATATAGAGGTTTAGTATGTTTTAGAATTCTGTTCCCCCCATGAGTTTTCAAAACATGGATGAAAATGCTTAGCCACTCATCACTGGTGAATCATGGGCTACTGTGGGATAATTATCTTATCAGGCTCATAGCCCTTGAATTCTACAAAAATACAGTGTGGATGCTCTTGCAGAAAAGAACTCCAAAATATAATAAAATCCACTGAAAGTTAGTTGGAGCAATATGAAAACGTACTGTTATATCCATGTGACCTGTCAAAATGTGAAGAAAAAAATTAAGTCAGGAAATAGTTTTGCTTACATTGCTAGACAGCATTTCCACATTATTGTTGCTATTATTGCCCACTTGCTGGCTATCTGATGTTGAATGACAAATGACACTCAGTTCAAATAAGCAGTAAGGGAAAGGAAGAGCAACAGCATGTCCTTGTGTGCTGATGCTAAAGATGTGTGATGCTAGATGTTATAATGAACCTTCAGAGTAGCAGAGGGAAAGCAAATCTGTTATATATTTGAGCAGTTTTAAAGCCACAAGAGATTATTATATTTAATATATTTTAATATTAATTGGGTGGAAAAGTGACTTGGACAAAGCAAGCAATTAAGCACTGATACATTAAGAAGTTCCAAAGCTGTAGCCGTGTTTGTCTAGTTCAGTGAAACAAGGAGTCCCGTGACGCTTTTAAAAACTAACAAATTTATTTATCAATCTAAAAATAAATAAATTTGTTAATTGTTAAAAGTGCCACAGGACTCCTTGTTTGGTATATTAATAAAACGTTATGAAGAAGGGACCTTACGGTAAAGTTTAATATGACTACCTTCAGCTGAGCACCACTAGTCTTCTCTACACTGAAAAGAACAGAGAAGATATGCATGAGCTGTTGATGAGATATCCATGTTTGTATGTCAGAGAAATGGTGAAAGTGCAAGACTGAATGGAAATAGGGATGGAAGAGTAGTTTGGGAGTCATAAGCATAGAAATACTAATCAAAGCCATGGAAAGTAAAAAGTAGACAGGACCAAGGACAGAGTAGGTTGCAGAAGAAGCTATCAACAAGCAGATCTTTGTTTGAGCTGTTTCAAATGCCTGTATTATAGCGTGGTACAACACCCATTTAAGAAACATTCCTGTTAATTGGATGTGGCCCTTGAAGAGGAGAAAAACTTCCTGGTGGACCAGACAAAATGTCCCATTTATTTTACTCAACACGAAACACCTTCACAAAGGAAATGCTAGAGGAAGGAATTTAAAATCATTTGATTGCTCAAGATATTCATCCAATGTTGTTCACTGCATAGAATATCCTTCATTTTACATTCTTTTAGCTTGCAGATAACCATGGTGTACTCTCACTTTTTAAAACTCTAAGTCATTGGTTCTTGGCCTCTTCAATATCATGCACCCATGTTTTAAGAACACTTCCAGGAATTTTAAGATGCACTCCCCTTAGGCCATATAGAATGGGAGGGTGGTCACTACTCTACCTGGACTTGTTTGTGACCACTAGGTTGAGAACCTGTGCTCCAAATCACTGAGAACAGAAATGCTGGATCCTGAAACAGAAGTTATGGAAAGCTGTAATACAGTGGTTCCCAGCCTGTGCCCGAGAGCCAAAATTGTTTGTAGGAGCTTTCAGAGAGGCCCACAGCACCCCTCTTCAGGCTGCAGAAGGGAATCACTGCCTACGGACCTAGTGGAGCATGTTTCTGTGGGACTAAAAGACTGATGCGGGCTCCTTGCTACAATCAAGGGGACAGAATATCAGTATCCCTATCTGCTGCTTAGATCCATTAGTGCTGGGATCCCTGCTGGCCCAAAGCCAGTAGGATGGGAGCACTAATCTCCTATCTTTGGCTGCAGAAGAGAGCCAATGCCTAGGGACCCAGGTGGAGCACATAGAGGTATATTATATGTGTGATTTCTCTCCTGCAGCCAGGAAGATGGGAGACAAGAGACCAACGAAGCGAGTGCTTCCACGCTGAACTCCTCCCAACTGGGTGCAGGGTTGGGGATGGGGAGATGTGGCTGCTGGCAGAGACTGGAGGCCCTTCAGGATTGTAAAAATCCTATCTGTGGCCCTCAAGCCGAAAAGGTCAGGAACCACTGCTATAATATATGATGGAAATTAATCTCACATCACTATAAATTTCCTACCTATTATTATGTTCAGGTATCTCATTATCACTTTAAAGTTTAAGCTCTGCTGACAGATTGAGAGAGAGCCTCAAAAATGGCCTTTGTACAGACCTTTTATTATTATTTATTTTAATGTCATTACAGATCAACTCACTTGCATACCATATGGCTCCTCTAACTGTTTAGTACATTGTTTGTCAGGCAGAGAACCATACGTATATAAGTTCCAAGGTTACTGAGTAGAGGGATGTTCTCAGTTCCAGAAAGGTCCTCATTCCAAAATGTCAATATGCTTTTCTGAGCATGCTCAGTTTTGAAAGTGTCTGACATCTAGGTTGGAGATATTCCATACATGGGGTGGTGGGGAGGTCTAACATGTCACATTATATTAATTTCAGCAATCTGCTGACAAAACCGTTAGTTGGATGTCCACTTTTCTACTTCCAGCAGTGGAGGTTCGGCTAACATGTTAGCAATGAACTGAATGTTGTTCTTGTGGCTGCATAGCCAAAGCCACAGGAAAACTATTTTTAGCAGAACAGAGCCCTAAATAGTGGAACTTCGGAAATACAGCACATAGTTCATACAGTGGGCCAAATTCGCTGGGTAACACCCACTCTTCTGGAGATGCCTGGATGTAACAGAGAAGATTTACACTAACAGAGATAAAGAAGTTTTCCTCTTTTCAATATATGAAATCAACTTATTTCATTCTTTAAACAAAGGAATATTTTCCACAAAAAATGCAATTCATATCTGTAGTTATGGTGGTTTATTACATCTGTTACAATAAAGCTAATGCATCTCACAGTACGTAGATACATACAGCTCAACTCTCCATTCATTTATTATGCTGACACTTTTCACTGTCGGTGACTGGAATTGTCAAGACGACCTTACTTTATGGCATGTTCTTATGACTAACGAACAATCCAGAGCAAGGAGAAAACACACTGATATATCTTTTATCCTAAGAGAGTAATGTTAAAGATAAATAAGGCTTCAAAGGCCCAAACCAACTTTGCACAGATATACGTGCATCACAATTGGTGCCAACCTAAATGATTCAGCAGCTGCAAGACAAAATATGCCAAGCACCATTACTGTCACATACCATACATCAGAAGAGTGGTACAACCAATGATCTCAATATTTCAAGAATCAAAAAATCATCCAAATGCGAGCGGTATGGGCCCGAGTTTCCTTTCACACTGATCTAAATGATGTTATCTCTTCTGATATCCTTAGAGTTACACAGGTGCAAAATCAGTATAAGGTACAAGAATTGGGCCCCTTTGAGTTGTTTAAATTTGAAATGTATCTTTGCACAATTGTTTTTTCCTAACTATTCAACAAAGATTGTGTTTTGCTTTAATAATTTTCTGTCCAGTCTCTGAATCTGCAAATTAAAGTACTCTACTGTGTATCTCAGCAAACGAAACTACAGAAAAGCAAAACCGTTATCGGCCTTTTCTGTTTTGCGCAAATATAATCAAATACTTGCAGAACAAAAACCAAATGCTATTCACTTTAGTACTGAATTTTGTGTAATAGTGAAAGTAAAAGTGGAACATAACTAATGCAACTTTTAGGCACAAATTTTGCAGTTACTGTTCACTTCCATTTTCAAAAATTGCTCTTTCTACAGGCAAAAATAGAAACGGGAAATTTACTGAGATGAAAGTTAAATGTTGCCCGACAAACAGGTAAAAAATAAAGGTGATGGTAATATTCCACATTTCACAGAAAGCAGTCAAAAAATTGACGACTTACGCTCCAGTAGAGCCACTTTTTCCCCCCTTGCAACATTTCTATTACATATTCTAAAAACAGATACAGGGGAGAAACAGCTTTTGAATTTAAGATGCCTTTTACAATGCCGCAAGAAATAGGGTGAAAACATTTCTTTCTATGTATAAATACTAATGTGTAACTCCTCTATATTTGGCATTGTAGGGGAAAACGTTAACATTTCATAAACTTTTTTGCTCCAGATGCTGGTATGGGCCCCATGTAAGGCTGCATCATGAAAATAGTTCACAACCCTAATTACAGTGCATACATCTAGGGAGTGACATTCTGGGTTCTCATGGCACTTTTAAATCATATTTTAAAAACTTCATTTGTTGTAAGGATGTGTTATTCTGTAATTCTTTTTCTACGTGGACTGATTCCCATTGTTGCAAATACAGAATTTGGATTGGACTAAAATATGTTGGAAGGAGAAAATATAGAGTTTGCTTAATCAGCTGGAATAGAATCCCTAAACTAGTAAAACAAAAATAGTTTTTTCATTGAGAATCCTTTTGTACCCATCTACTGAAGTAACATTTCACCTCAAGACTCTTGCTTCTCTCTATCTAGATTTTGAAATCAAGACACTTTCCTCTATCTTCATTTTTCTAAACGCACTGTGGGATGTTTGGAATTATACACAGCTACAGGATTTAAGAAAATCTTATCAGAAGTTAACAGCAATGGCCTTGCTAACACATGCTGTCACCTGGGATTCCACTTTCACAGGCACATATTTAAACCTCAGCTGCATTGCTGAAGTACCCAAAAAGGGTACAAGTGATGACTTAAAAAGTAAAATCTGTGAACTTTAAGAAACTTACGCCATGTCAGAAAGATCTTCCTTTTCTCCAAACCACATTTCAGAGTTTAACAGATTAAGGAGTAGAAGCAAAATTGTAGAAGAAAAACCCAAACAAACAAAAAGCAATTTTACCTTAGAGAATGTTATTGGAGTTCCATTTTCTCTGCTTTTATTTTTTCTCACTAGTTCCTTTCCAAGTGATTTCTATTTCTCTTCTTCTCTCATAGTGGCGGCAGACAGACTAGGGGTGGAGCCCTAAGCAAGAATCCCCCTGCCTGCTGGGAGAACTGAGGTATCAGATAACACATACTTCACAGCAAAGGAGCAGAGGCAGTCAAACTGGGAAATCTGTGTGTGTGTGTGTGTGTCAGAGAGAAACAGTTCAAATTCCAACTTCAGAAACATTGTGCATAAGTTATCCCTCAATTTTCTTCTTTCATCTTGAAATATTGTCTAATTCCAAATACAACATAGCCATATTTCATATGACATCTTTCATACAATCCACATAAAAATGCTATAAATTATAAGTCAAATAATAATTACTAAAAAATTGTTAGTTTTTTTTCCAGTGGGTAATTTTTTCAGTGCTTCTCCCCCCCCACTGTTTGCAAATTGCAAACTGACAATGAAATGTGAAACCCTAATTGCAAACTGACTTTGAAATGTGAAACCCTAATTCAGCAAATATATTGACTATTTCCTTTTATGTTTCTCTAAATAGGTATTTTCCATCTGAATGAAATTTATTTTTGATTAAGAAAGAGGACAGCAGAAAAAAGAACAAAAGGTAAGTCTCTAGGAGTGAGCAAAGTGTATGCTCTCTCGGTGAATGTATTGAACTGAAAACAAAATGGCTGCCTATCTTGCTTACAGCAGAATCTTTGGAGATGTCAAGGTGCAGTGCTTTTATATAGCTATACTCACAACTTCAGTATGTCTATACTGCAGTCAGATGTGTGTTAGCAGTATGTATAGACGCACCACAGCTAACTTAATCTAGCAAGCTAGTGTAACAATAGCAGTGAAGGTATGACAGCCTGGACTTAAGCAGGGGCTTGCAACCTAAGAAAGTGGCTCCCAGAGCAACTTGTGCAGCTGTAAACATGCTTGTAAATAAAATGATTTACAGGTCTGTTGGAGGATAAGTCCTTAATAATCACCATACCACTCTTTTCAGTCCAGTGCTTAAACATTTAGCACACTACTGGTCCTTACTGAGTAATTAGGATTGCTATGCCTGACCTTATTTGCTATTATTTTACCGTATTTATATTTTATTATAATATATTGCATGTTTCTAACTTTATGTTGTTTAAATTATTGGCGCAGCAAGCCAAGTATCTGTCACTACACAGTTTGTATAAACTTGTAAACTACTCAAACAACAGGGATAAGATTGTTCATAGCCAGTGGAAGGTGAAATTATTTTTGTTTACACCAGCGGGGCTTTCTTCCATCAGATAAAAACAATGAATTTCAGGTGCAAGAGATCCTACAAGTCTATAATGAGTTTACACTGTGTTAGACAAATATGAATTAATTACTACAGTCTACAGTAAGAAACCATTACTAACAGTGATCACATTAAAGGTGATTTGAATAGATGCCTCAGTTTAATTAATCTTCATTATGTTAACCGAGCCATGTTTTGAAATGTTTCCGTGCAAATAATATTAATACAGTTAAGCATACCAGATTTTCTTCCCTCAGCACTTCAATTTGCATTTTATATACAATACAGAATAGTACGCTCTGAAATGTGCACTTCCAGCACACATTTCTTCCAAGGACATTAAACCCATTGGCAAACATTTATTAATTAATACCTCCTGTGAGAAAGGTATTGTTATCTGCATTTTAAAAGAGATGGAAAATGAAGCACTTATGGAGAAGGTGATCTGCCCATGGGTCATGCAGCAAGTCCGTGGCAGAGGCGGAGATGGCAACAGTATGTAAAGGCTGCAATGTTTGCCTGTGCATGAACAGACATAACCTGCCACGTGGTGTGTGCACCTCCAGCTTCAGAGCTGTTATCTACAGATACTGCATTTTGATAAAGAAAAAAAGGGAACTAGCTGCAATTGTAATACAATAAACATAGCGGAGGTACAGCAGCACATCACAGTCAGGCTCTAATATTAGTGATTTTTTTTGTTATTCCAACATATCCATTACAGCAAGTGAGCTGTACACTGACCTCCACCCTTTGTCAGACAAATTTAACTAGAAAAGCTCAAGTTTCACGAGGGGGATAGCCTTCTTGTCAAAGTTGTTGTTAGGTGTCAAATCCTAATTCAGCAAAATATTTGAGCACAAGCTAAAATGTGAGTAATCCCATTTCTATTAAACATTTGTGTTCATGCTTTCCTTAAGGTAGCAGCTTAAGTCCCACTAACATCAAGTTAAGCACATGCTTAATTAAGTACTTTGCTGTATCAGGCTCTTAAGACCCTTAATTAATGAAGTGACAAGCAAGTAAACAAGAATTAAGCTTTTGCCTGTCTGAAGAAAATGATAAACCAAATCATCATATAACCCCTTGGGGAAAACAGATATCCACAGAATGTGTTGCACATTTCTCTGATACTATTACGCTGTCATCTGTTGGTGAAGGGCTGTCTTATATAAACACTGAATGAACAAATGAGCATGCGTCTGTCTTTTCTTGAGTTCCATACACTAGTCTTGGTGGTCATTGTTTTTAGTAAATGAAAGCATGTTCCCATTGCTTGTATTATTAAGAGACCAGAGCTGTGACTGGCTGAAATTGGCTTGAATGACATCAGTGTGGAGTTACACAAATTTATGTCAGCAGAGGATCTGTCTTTATGGAGTGCCCAGGTCATGTTTAAACCCACCTGAATTGGTTCTGGATCAAGGGGTTAGATTATTATATATAAGTGTTTCCTGTTCTGATTTAAAACACTGAGATCTGGGAATGTTTGGTTGAACCTGTGTTCATAAATACAGTTGGATCAGGCACGTTAGTGGGAGCAACACATGTTCCATTCATCTTTAGATTTTTAATTCAAATAAACCAAATAAAAAGGAAAGAAAGAAAATTAACATTGTTCTACAATATATGCAAGACTTTTACTTTGATAAATGACTTGTAAGTTATTTTTTCATTAAAATGATAAATTTTAAATCATTAATATACTTAGACTGATTCACTGAGGCAGTGATCACAGCTAAAACAGTCACCAGAAGCCTCTAATACAAATTCCTCTATACAGGTTATATGAAAATCTTTGACGGAACAGCTTTCTACTGGAAAATGCAGTTCTGCTGAAATTGAAACATCTTGCAAAATCATGTCTTTTTAAAACAGGGTCTTTTTGACAATCACAACAGAACATTTTGATTTTCCTGTTGATATGACTTAATTCAATTTTTTTAGTCTAATGATTGTTTTATTTAAAGTAAAAAAGAAAACATTTCAGCTATGTCAAAACTGAAGATTTGGATCACTCTAAAAAAAAAAAAATTAAATTCAAATGTTCCTTTGGAGAATTTCAAAAATCTACTGAAATGGAAGGAAGACAAATGTTGAAATCCTCTGCAAATTGGAATGCCCGTTCTCCATGAGTATTTTCATTTATACTATTATAATCTGATGTGAAAATTGCCTTTAATGAGTGATATTCTTCCATTTTCATCTTCTGAACTTTACAAACAATTATTTTCAAAATACAGAAAAGCAATTGTTATTAGAGCAAGAACATAAATGACATAAGGAGTTTGCAATGAATGTTCAGATTTGCTTCATAAAGACAAAGTATTCACGTGGGCATCACCCACTGCTACCTCAAAATCTGTTGAAAATACCATTTGTTAGTGCAAAATGCTGAGAGCATGGCTCTTCCCTGATCCCATCACCATGACCAACCTGATTTCTCTCCTTTACTGCAAAAAAATAAAAATACAGCATAGGTAATGCTGTGGCATGACTACTCACTGCCCCACTCCCAACACACACACACACACACACACACACACACACACACACACACACACACCTATTCAGAGTTATCATCCCATTTTTCCATTTATGTGTAGGACTTTGAATAAAGATGGCATTATTTGGCCCTTTATTATGAAACCGAAGATATTTTGAAGTAAGGGAATGTGCAGTATAGGTAAATCATTTTTCAAACATGCTGGGGTTTAAGCCAGAGATGCCAATTTCACATCCACAATCATTGTAAACTATAACCATTTTACCACCTCCGTGCATGCCACTTCAGCACTTCCAGAACAGAACAGAGGTGGAGTTTGGCTGTTTCTGACACGAGAGTTATGCACACATCTCATTTTTTCTTGAAGTGCTTGTGAGCTGAATGCTGATCATTTAGATGAGGGTTAATACTTTGAAAATAATGGGCCAAATTCTCCTTTTACTTGGGACAGTTTTACTACAATATCATTCCGTAGCCTCCTGCTAAATTACTCCTAATTTACACTAATATAAAACGAGAAGGAAGTCACCCCCAATGTGTGTATTATGCATTGAGAGCTGTTGCTTTGTTCTCTTTAACTGTTGTTTTGCAAATGCAGAAGTATTGTCCTGGCTTCTGAATACTCAGGAAGAGTTTTGGACTTCTGCAATAGGCTACATCTTTATTGGGGGTTTCTATAAACTCATGATACTCTTCCTTAAATTTATTTTTACACTGATTATGGGGACAATTTGTCAGAAGTGCCTTCTGCCCCCTCCCACTGATCAGAGACAAAAAGACAAGAGATGATGGCTGGGTTCCAGTAAAAATATGCTCCAAGGAAATATGTTGAATATTTATATCCAATTCTGCCATAAATTTATATCTGTGCAACCATTTTAAGTCCATAAAATTCCACTCATATTGAGTTCGACAGGGTTACATGATGTAATTGAGATGATTACATATTATAGGCCAAGTCATATAGACTTTATGCAGGCAAAGATACTATTGGGTTATTACTAAATAAGGATGGATTAATGGCTGCAGGATTTAGCCTTAGGTTAATACAGCATGTTAATACACAACATTTTTACACTGAAGTACTAAATCTGTGGCCATGTATACACTGCTGGAGGCATCACCAACAGCACAGGATTGATTTTGTGCATTCAACTGAGCATCAGTGAAGATGTGCTCAACTGAACCTGAAAATCATTAGATGTCAAGCTATTAAAACCACCTCCGCATGTAATGGGCATTTCCTATTGATGCAGTGCAGTGGGGACTCTGCAGTAAATAAGCGTTAGAGTGTCGACAGGAGATAAGCAAATTACTGTAGAGAGTTTGTGTATCTCCTGCTGACTGACACCAAAACTTGCAGCCAGAGTAGACCAGGCCTGTGTTTAACACAAGCAGAGTAAGTTAGAAGTGGTCTGATGACATGTTCCCACATGCTAATGCTGGGGGTCTGGCCTTTTTTTTTTTAATATCAAGAGGAAGGCGTCAGAACAGTGACCTTTGCTATGGCAGAATGCTGCCGCATAAACCATCTTCATCAGAGAAGCAAGAGTGTTTCAAGACATGGGTCATATCTTTCAAAAGATAAATCACACTACTGACACCCATCTGAAACATCCCAGCAGAATTCTTCATCCCAGAGGAAAAGAAGGGATAATGACTGGGAAAATGACTATTTCCCGTAGTCTGAAACAATCAAATAAGTTCTTGCTATTGCAGCTGGTTGCACACAAGTGCATCAAGGTCCGAGGAAGAGGGCAGAAAGCTTTTGCTTTCCTAAACAAGGACAAGTCACAATGCACTCCTGATGTTCCTCATTCTAGGCTAGCCTCACTAATAGCATAAACCACTGCAAAGCAATTGGGGATGAGGACTGAGCCACACCCACACCACCAATAAACAGCTGAGCCAGCCCAGTTGGGAAAGCATGTTGCATTTTTTCCAAAAGTGATAGAGTGCCCACTGAATCCCATAAGGAGTTCCAGCTGAATTAACATCAATTCCTTCAGGGACTTCCAATGCAGTATAAGCCTTTTTGTATTGCCCACATGCAAAACAGGGCTTAGAAGCCACACAATCTGGCTCTAAGAGTATTTTCTTTGAAAACTGTCTCCTTACGAAGGTGCTGGAAAATACCAGGTCTTATCCTCTCAGTAGATCTTTGTTGAACTTATTATCTGACAAGTGTCCCTGTGAAATCATATCACCATGCTGGGGATAAATTGGGTCAGCTTATCATGGCTCAGCCAGCCACAAGTTTGTGCTCCAGAACTTAACCTTTCCTTTAAAAAAATTAGGGTCTCTGATCCTTATGGCTGGGAGGAGAAGCTTGATCATGTGAACGGAGTGGAAAAATGAATTAGGGTGACCATATCTCTCAATGGAAAAATGAGACAAACATACAGGGCACATCCGAGCAACCCACACCTCCCTTTCATGCAAAACCAGCACAAGGTCTTTCCTCATCCACACACAATTGGCCCAAGCAACATGATGCTGAGCAAGCTGGTGTCTCAGCTCACATGAGGCCAACTGCAGGGGACTGGCATTGCAGTTTAGCGTCCCCCTCACCTGAAAATGGTCTTCCATGCTCCAGTGAGGGAGTTTATACCACTCCTTCCCCCCCCCCCCCCCAAACTGGACATTTTTCCATTTTGTTCTTGCCAGCTGATCACCAGATCAGGTCTGTGCCTGAGAATAATCAGTTGACAGGAGCAAACAGGAGAAATGCCCAGTTTTGCCAAGAAAGGTCAGAACATTCAGAACAGGCCTTAAAAAGGGAGCTGTCCCAGCCAAAAGGGGGCATACGCTCCCTCTAAGAATTAAGCAGCATTCACCGGTCTGCATGTGTGAATAGCCTGAAAAAAAAAAATGGTTCTTGGTGGTGTAATGAATGATGTTGCCATCCTTGTTCATGTAAGTGGGCTGTGGATTTAAACGCATTAATCCCAACTGGAAGATGCATGGAGATGTGGAGAAGTACCTGAGTTCTCTGCTGCATGTTGTTTTAATCTCTCAGGCCCCAAGCCTGCTTAATGCATTTCAGTGGGATTCTTATCCATGGGCAGAGGAGAGATGGCCACTCTCTGTATCATTAACACCCACTGATTTTGTGCAAGATCATGCTTATATAAAGCAACGTTTTACCCATTATTTCTGGTGCTGATTTTAGAGGGAACTCTTCATGCAAGATCAGAATTTGATCCGAGGCAGCATTATTTTGCACTTGTCCCCTCTGCAAGCAAAAGGGAGCATTCAGACAATAACATGATTCAAAAACGTTTAATCATTTACTTGTTTACAATACTTGGTTCCTCTTATGAGAAATCATTAGCCTCTTCATGAATCCTGCCTTTAAGTTCTTCCGTGCAGCAGAGACAAATAAACTCATCTGTGTTGATGCACTATTTGCAGATTGCTTTGCATTATAAAGGCCACAAGGTTATTTCCCTGGCAGTGTCATGTCTCCTGGAGAATCTTCAATTTTTCTCTCTCATCCTTTTTATTTACTTTTTTTTCTTTTCCTCCACATTGCAAATATTTCCCACAGTGCCTTCTATCAGCCTCCTTAGTCATCCAAGTTAATAGTTAGGGGCACACTGGACATTTTGTTATCCTTCTTTATATCCTGGCAGGCATGAAACCACACAGTAGGGATTCCATTATGTTTTAGAGCTTGAGCTCAAGGATGAAATAGCTTCATAGCCTGTCAGAGCAGTGAGGCAGCATGAATAGCTCTTTTTTATTCTCCATATCTTCATTTATGGAAATTAACATTCTACAATAAACCATTCTCATCGTACAACTCTCTGATTAAAAAAAGATGATGTTTTTATCTGCAAAGGGCCATGAATGATTGCAGGAAAAAAGATCTCTATATTAAGTTATCAAAACCTGATTAACACTCATGGTTTTCAGCCTCATTATGCACATAATGGCCTCAGCTCAAATGGGAAATATAAGCAGAGAATAGCATTTGCCTTCATTCAGTGCATTGCTGCACTTATCTTCAGAAGTTGAAATTGTTTTCACATGGATGTTGATTTCACCTTGACACTAAACAATCTGATTGCATGCAAGCTATGGCTGATCTCTCTGTTAAACCAGATCTGCTCCGTGTTTCAGAGGTGGAGTGCAGTGCACCTCAGCCCTAGTCTATACTTAGGGCAAATTTGGTGGCATTTGATCGCCAGTTACTCAGGAATGCAAAATTACTTGTGTAACTAGCAGCGACTTTTAAAGCCGCCACTACAGATTAGGGAAAAGCCAAGCGCAAGTCCCTTGTAGTTGGCCTTTCCCTACACCCCCTGACCCCCAGGAGTGGTGGGGGAAATTCACACTCACCGAGAACTGCTCCTGGAGGGGTGAACTGACAGTGGCGAAATTGCCATTGTCAGTGTAGACATAGCCTTAGTCTCAAAAGGCACATTGTTTTTATTCTCTGGACAATGTGTTTTCAGAAGCCTGTCTTATTAACACACAATGCCTAATCTCATTGTTTCAAAAATATGAAATTGTGTGGTCACTCATTTGTTTACTGTAGGACATGTCTCATTACCACACTCACCTGAATAATGGTATCAAGTCATTGGTCAGCATGCATCTCACAGGGATTCAGTTACATACACATTTGTCCTACATTGCTTTTTAAAGAAGGAAAGAAAATTTCATTTTCATCAGTGGAGCTGGTTTCAAGCCTACAGTGACTGAAATCAAAGGCACAACCATGACAGAGCGATTAAGAAAGGACAATACCATCTCAGTGCAATTTCAGCATTTTTTCACCCGTGTTTCCTTCCTCAACATTTAACGTGACTGCATCATTGATTGAAGTCTTCTTTGTTTCCTCAGAGCAAAGTAAATAAAAGTCATGAGAGTGCTGCCATGGCTTCCCAACATTTCTTCTCCAGTGCTTCTCAATCCTGCTCCATAAAGCAGGGTCAGACACCTTTCCATTCTAATCTAGGGGTGAGGTTTCTCCCACCATAGGTATATAGCGTGCCTTTGCAAAAAACCTGTGAGGCCTCTTACATAACAATGCACTGTGCCAGAAGCAAGCTGGGAATCATATTGTGACCCAGTCTGGATCACTGTCTTCTCCCTGGTTTTCCCTGCTCTAGGCTGTGGAGGTCTCACAACCTGCACCAGCCCCATGACTGGAATTCTGTATGGCCTCATCATGCCAGCTGAAAAGCACTGGCTGGAAGGTTGTGTTTTAAGGCAACAAAGTCAAGGTACGGGTATTTGGTGCAAGGAAATAAGTGGGGTACCCTTGTTCTTGGTGAAGATTATCTGTTCCAGGGAATTTGTACAAAAGCTTTCTCTAGACCTCACTTTCCCTTTCAGTAACTTAAAGGATCAGATCTCAGTTTCAGAGGTTCCTTTTGAAGAAGGGAAAAAACAGTAGCTAAGAGCAGCCTTTGAGAAACATAGGCAGCCCAAAGTTCAAAATTATTCTAAGGCTCAGATCTATAGAGCCTTGCACGGATACAAATAAGTGGATCCGTATCCGACCTGCATCCGCAAGAAATGACCCGCGGATATCTGTCATATCCATGGACGTGGATATCCACATGTTTGCGGGGCTCTAGCTCTGTGCAGATGATAATATGTGGATCCATATCCAATCTGCTTCCACAAGAAATGGTCTGTGGCTATTTGTGTTCTATCCGCAGATGCAGCTATAAAGCAGATATCTGCGGATTTGCAGGACTCTACAGATCTAGCTTAAGTCTTCAAACTGTACTCAAGTAGTGCAAGACCAATTATGAACCTTAGTTTAAACCCTGCGCAAATAAAAAAAAGTACAATTAGGAGCTGAAAACATGGGTGCAATCCTTCTTAAAGAATCTTAAAAAAAAATAGAAAAACAAAAAACATGCAAACATTTTTAAAAGAGTACAAAATGGATCATTCTAGGATTCCATCTGGACCAAAACCTTAGCAATAATCCATTTAGATTCCAATTATTATTTTTATTAATTATTATTTTCCCTAATACATCTTAAATAGACTGAGAAGGACAGTCTCCATCAAATTGCATCAGATTATATTTTATAAGAAAGATGGCAGGAAACTGATCAAAGATGTAGGTATTTGCCTCAAACCCTTCCTCTATTTGCAAAAAAAATGCAGAGAAAATTTGTATTTAAATCAAGCCCCAAAGGGGCAGCTGTGTTAGTCTAGTTTGGTAAAACAAACAAGGAGTACTGTGCCACTTAAAGACTAGAAAGTTTATTTATTGCGTGAGCTTTCATGGGAGAAAATCCCACTTTGTCAGATGCTTTGAAGATGGAGGAATTTACAGAATGGAAAGAAATAAATTCAGGGGAATGTAATTAATAGTTATTTCCCAGTACCATTGTGGTCATGGTGGGAGAGCTAGCCATTTTCAGTACATATCTAGGATTTCAGATGTGATTGTATCTGAACCGTTAACTCTCTCACATCCCACACTCTCCGGAGCCATGTAACTAAAGCTACAGCACTCTGACTATAAAAACTAGGATGAATGTCTGCCTGAACTGGAACTTACAACTTGCACCATAGACAGAGCCTAAACATCATGGATGGAGTAGGAAGCAGCTATTTAAACTAGCAGAGGTATTTTCAGTGGCAGGATCTGGCCAGTTTCTGGCCCCATCATTCCACCAGGGTGGCATAGACAGTCTGCAGCAGGGTAAAGAATCTAGCTCAACCTGTGCAGTTTTTCAAGGGATTATTAGTTTTCTTACCCAAAAGAGAAGTTATGTTTAATGACGTCCCCACCTTCCTTTCTTAGAGTTGATAAACTTTCAGAATCCTCAGAACAATTACTAATAAAGTGTGAAGTATTTCTGTGGTGGCAAGTTGAAACTTCTGACAACATCCCTGTGAGGGAAAACTCTGGTTTGCTGAGCCCCACAACTTAAAAGTTCAGAAGATTTTAAAAAAAAAAAAAATCTCACCATGGGTGTTTGTGAAATGCAATTGAAAATAAAGATTCTAATTACACTTGACATTTCTGATAGTCTCTCACTAAACAATGACATCATTTGTGGCATTGGCAGTGAAAGAGCCAAGTCTAAGAGACTATAAACAAGAATCTTTCTAGCTTTCATTCTAATTCAACAAAAGGGAAGGGGGACTTTTGTTTAATAGCTGTAACGTTCAAACATTTTAAACGCCCAAGAGTTCCAGTGTGTATTTCTGCTGAGTGTTACTGAAGTGGGAAAAATACACACTGGCACTTTGATTTTCAGCAAATTTAAGCAGGCCACCAACATTGTGAGCACACTTACCAAGAGCTGTCACGAAATCTGGATCTGAACTTTGTCAATGCTCGAAAGTGTTCAGTTCTGTGGGTTGGTTTGTTTGGTTTTTTTTTGTCTCCCTTTTAATAGTTCTGTTATTATAATTTTTATTCCTTCAGCATCATGGGATGCCTTTTCCCAGGTGGCAGGTCTGTTTGTGGCACCTCTTCAAAAATGTACCCCTCCATAATTTAATTTAATAATATGGACTTCTTTTTATCTGAGGTTTCACATTAATTTACATACTAATTGTGCTGCCTTCACACTGCACTGGGGTACTGGTTCAATACCCATTCAAAGCAATGAGTGTGATCAACATCTCTACTTTCTTCTTGATCTGTCTTGACCCTGCTTTTTGTGAGATGTAATGGCATCACAGCACGGAGTGGTATGAATGCAGCCCACTAACCATAACAGGATGCTCTCAGAGGATGTAACAGTAATCGGCAATCACATGCAGTTATTTTCTTACCCTAATGGAAATGGAAAGAACATTTTATATTCAGTTTTCCTTTAGTGCATAGAGCTATATTATGCAATAAGACGACCATGCACATCTTTCATGGTTATTACATTGCATTCATGTGGGTGCTTGCCATGATGAACATGAAAGGAATATGAAATTGATATATAACCAGGAGCAGCTATCCAGACTGCAAACAAAAAGCAACAGACATTTACAGGAAAGAACACTTAGCATTTTCAACAGGGTGAAATGGGCAGACAGCTGGCAGCTTGTTAGGTTCCTCATGGCAGTCTACACTAAAGATTGCACAAAGAGGTGAGTCTTGGAGTCATGGTATGTAGTCTCAATAGAGACATGGCTGATGGTATTTGCAGGCCTGAGAGCATGCTTCTGTGCATATTTTTCTTCAAAGAGCATGTAGTAATGACACCACAGTACTGGCAATCTTTACATAGTCGAACTCCCAGCGAGTAAACAGAACCAGAGTGAGGGTATGTTGCATCTGGTTTTATTATTAATTAAAGACAGAGGGGAATTTATTCCTATTTTTACAAACAGAACTGGGGATTTTAGGTTTGGTTTAAGACCATAAATAAGATGATCAGGAAGTTACCCCAAAAATCTATCACATCAGACTAATTCTTGTTAATTCTTTAAAAAATAAAGGCCAGATTCACTGGTATGCTCTAGCCACTTTGCTCTCTTCTAGCAATGCAAAACAGCTATAACTGCAGTTTATCAGTTAAGTCAGTATTATGGCTGATTTTCCACTGCTGTGCTGGTGAATCTGGACCAAAATTCTTAACCATAACATTCCAGTTTCTCAGTGGTTTTTGCCACCAGCTTGTTTCCTAGTATTTGTTGTGGGTCTATAGCATAATCTGAAAATTTCATTGGATCCTTATTTGAAACAAGATGTTTGAATGACTAACAGGTTACCTTATCCAATGGGGCCTCAACTTGATCTCTGTACACGTGCAGGTTTTTGCTTATCAGCTGTGCAAGCGAGTGTTGGAATTTAAATACACAAAGCCTTTCAGAAATTGATTTGCATTCACCAGTGGAGTTTGCGAATGTAAATTCACAGGCTACTTCTTGCTGTGACAATGCCAGGATTGTTGTTTTGCTATTTGCTGTCTGGCCCAAGGTTATAGCAACAATGAAAACTGGAGATATGGGTTACAGTGGATAAATTGCACATTTTCCAAAACGCAGCCCAATGGCTGAGCATCTTCTGCATTCTCAGCCATCAATAGGGGTGACAGAGACATAGGTTTTATCATATCATCAAATCTGAGTATCCCAGATAGCTTTTTTTTCAATGCCACATTTCAGCAACAACCAAACATTAGCTGGCACCATTTTTCTCAGTCTCTTATTCTTCCTGTTCTCTTCATATTCTTATTCATCCATTTTTAAAACCAAAATAAATTCAAATGCATATTGAATCAGCAAAATATTTCTTTTGAGGATAATAAGACTGCTTGTTTACATTTTTTCCTGGCACTTGGTCCATTGGATTATGAATTATTTTGTTACAATGAATACGTAGTTGGCAGTTTAATGGCTAAAATGGATTGTTCTTGAAATATGGAGATGGTTGTCATAGTAATAATGGTAGGAAGCTTAATACATACTTAAATTAAGGCATGCAATGAATACTTAGTTGCATTAATTATTCTTTCATTGCCTTGTTTGGAGAGCTTGATCACAGCTAGGGGAATTTTTCAAAACATCTTGCTGGATTACCATTCAAGAGAGAACATTACAGTGGTGACTAAGCTAATTCCCCAAGTCACTAACATGGTCATGTGCAGTAGTATATAAGGTTGGAGTTGACAGAGCTGTAGGACTGCAGTTACATTATAGCGTTGCCTGTTCAGCAACAGGTAAAATTCTTTCCAGCTCCATTAACAATGCTCAACTGAGGCACATTTAGTCAGTGTTTGCCTGAAAGACACAGGAGATTTGTTAAAGCAGCCAGGGAAGTTTGAATGTCAGTGGGAGGTAGACTCCAAAGGCTAGATATTAAAGATACTTCAGAGTCTAGTGGGATTTTCAGAAGCACCTAACTGCATCTGTAGGTGCCTAAATATCTTTAAACATCTTGGCCCAGCTTCCTTAGGAGCTTTTGAAAATCTAAGCCACAGGGTCTTTCCCCCCACTCCTCTCCCCATATTTTGTTCAGCCTTCAAATTAAGTTACCACAGGTGGTTGCCTCAGGAAAATACATTGCAGTTAGTGGCACAAATCCTGCTCAGCTATCTACTGCAGCAGTCCCAATGGCTATATCTACATTGTCTGGACTAATTTGCCTAATCAAGCTTAGTCTGGACTAATTTAGCCCTTGGCCACTCTAGGCTTTGGCTAATTCAAACTAAGGAATTTTTTAGTCTGGACTAGGCAAAGGATAGCCCAAACTAATAAGTACAGCTGGTTCATTCGAACTTTAGTTTGAACTAAGCACAAGCAATACACAAAATAATCGCTAGTTTGAACTAGCCGTGGCTCGTTCGAACTAAAGCCGCAGTTAGTTCAAACTACCCCAAGGCTAGTTCGGACTAACCTTGGACTATTTTAGTTCAGACTGGCAAGCCTGAATTAAAATGGTCTGTGTAGACATAGCCAATGGCTTCATCAGGATGTGTAAGATGAGCAAGGATTTGTCCCATTAACTGCAACATTTTGGAAGTCCACAGTCTGCTAAGGACTTGGCCGCATGCCATTTGAAACCAACTGCACAGGTTCCATTGACTTTAATGAGTGCTCAAGTGAGTACCAAATAATGCCAGCTGAGTTACAAATTATTTTGTGGCAGACGTTTGTCTACTAAAAGCTTGAGTTTCTGAAAGTTATTAGTTAGAAACACTGCAACAGGCGTCATGTTCCCTGTAAAATCAGGAAAATACATTTTTATTGCTCTGTACGTGAGCTGCAGCTTGCAGCAGGGATGACTCCAGACACATGGAAAAATGATCAAAACAAACATCCCATGGTTCTTAACAGAAACTACAGAATTCACAAAAAGGACAAATACACATGGCCTTTCAATTCCTTTAGAACAATACCAAAGCTGCATTATGACCACAGCTGGGAAAAGCAGATTCCTTTCAAAGAAGAATACGCATGCTAGAGAAGTTTAATACGCACTACATCCTTCAGGAAATTGTCGAGGTCGGGAAACACTGAAGCCAGCCTTATTTCAAGATCATTTGTGGCAACCCAAGTGAATATAAATGAAAGATTCGCTCAAGATGCAAAATATCAGAGCAGAAGCAGTAAGTTCACCCTCTATAACAGGTGTGGCCAAACTGCAGCTCAGGAGCCACATGTGGCTCTTGAATGAAAGAGTGCAGCTCGTGGAAGAACATCAGCAAATCAATTTAGTCTGTAAAAGTTTTGGCTATATGCCTCAGTGTGGCTCTTGAAGGTTTAATAATCAACTTGTGTGGCTCTTGAGTTCCATAAGTTTGACCACCCCTGCATAACTTGGATCTGAGCCCTTGACTCACCTCCTCATTGTGGCAGAAGCCAGCTACAAAAATTGGATCTTTCTCAAGATCACAGTCTACTGAAAACACATGAGGAAATGCTACAGTGCTGTTCTTAACAATAACCATCATTCATTGTGTCTTCATCCCTTTGAAACATTAAAGAGACTCACTCAACACATAAGGTGTCCATGAGACCGTAAAAATAGACGCTCTTAACAATGCATTCCTCATTATCTCAGAATTACAAATGTTTAGCATAATAGGTATAGGTTTTTAAAGGGACCATGTCTCAGTTTTAAATTTGGTATCAAGGCTTTAGAGTTTAATAAAGTTATCTATTTTTAAAATGTGATTACAAAGGGGGAGAGAGTTACAAAAGCATCCAAGGGCAACTTTTCATCTCCTTGTTATTACGACAAACTTATACAGATCATATCTAGCCTAGTGATGTAGTTTCTGGGAAACCACATGCAGTGCGGTATACAATTTTAAGTCAGGTAGGTCTGGATGCTCTCATTTATGCCATTTTAATTTCAATGGAGACATTATTCCAGATTTACACTGACAAAAGATCAGAATCAAGCCCATTGTGAAAAGTTTGCCTGGTTGCTTTATGGCTTTGATTTAGAAATAAAGTTCTGTTTATCACCAGAAACCTCTCTGGGCAAACGACAGAGAAGCCCTTTAAAGATAAAATGACCTGAAATCATGTCTGTTTAGCAAAACCCTCCACTATTTTATTTTGATTTGTTGTATTTATATATGCTAGGTCAAGCTGTAGGACTACTCTGCTCCTCTTGAAACATTGCAAAAGTAAGACGTGATCTCCACAGTGCACACATTTGTATGTGCAAAACTTTGTGTGCACAAATGCTTTAGCACAGGGGTCTCAAACACGCAGCTCCTAAAGGTATTTCCTGTGGCCTGCAACAACACTATTGTTACCGATATTTGCAATATCTCTGTATGAATAGGGTTCAGTGGTGCAGCCCTCAGGCTAACTCATTAGTCCTCATACGCCCCTCGTGGTGATTTGAGTATGAGACCCCTGCTTTAGCAGCACCAATCCCTGCAAATGCAGTTGAGCGTTTTAATACACTTACATGCAAATTAAAGAATTTTCACAGCAGATCCATCTGACCACAATTGTCTGCACACAGGTGGAGGTCAACTAGTGTCTGCTTCACTGCATAGTTAATCTGAGTTCCTATAGGAGTTTTAACCCAGCCTCCCTCCCTCACTATCTGCACTGCAAAACCAGATTAACACAGGTACATCTTTGGAAGAGAAAACCCTGTAATTCTGTACCAAAGAGGCAGCCATGTTAGTCTAGTTCAGTAAAACGAACAAGGAGTCCTGTGACACTTTTAAAGACTAACAAATTTATTTATTGCATGAGCTTTCATGGGAGAAAACCCTCCTTCCTCAGATTCTTTGAAGACGCTTCAAAGTGTCTGATGAGGTGGGATTTTTCTCCTATGAAAGCTCATGCAATAAATAAATTTATAAGTCTTTAAGTACCACAGGACCGCCCGGTTTGGAAGTGCTTTAAGCTGGCACTGGTTTACCTGCTTTGAGAGTTCAGTTTTGAACTAGGCACTGGTTTAATTTGGACTGGGAACACATCCACTTGCAGCTAGGACACAGGCCAAAAAAACCCCCATTCAAATTCTGATAGGATTTTGGGAAAGACACTGGAGGACTATCTTTGCCTGCCAAATGAAGGACAAGTTCTACTATAATTGACACAAATGCCTGGGAAAAATCCTTGAATGCCCCAACATAAAACACCATGGGCTATGCCCCAAGACAGCCCCACACAAGTGCATAAATAGCAACAACACAATAACATGACTAGGGCTTTACAGTGGCAATGCTAACACCCAGGCATCAATGACATGTGTGAACTGTCGCAATGAAGACTTACTTTCAGAGGCTCAGTTTCAGACAGCTTATAAATCATAAACAGGAATTTGGTGGCACTTTTAAAGACTAACAAATTCACTTATTGTGCCACCAGACTCCTTGTTTATTTTGCTGAACTAGACTAACACAGCTACCCCTTTGGAACTTGTAAATCACGTTTTAATTCACTGAAAATTAAAATGCTTGAACCCTCTATGCTTCATGGCCACCAGATGCTAATAGACTCCATACAGGTAACCAAGTCCACCACGTGCAATGTATCATTTACCTTGTTCCCTCTGGTGGACTCTAATTGTAACTGCACCAATAATCGAAATTGCTTACTGCTGTGCTAGTCTGATATGGTGCTGTGCAGTCTAATGGATCTATGGATGCACAGTCCCATGTCGGGAGATTTGTAGTAGCCAAACTTCCCAGCCAAAGGCAGCACTGGTAGCTTATTAGGAGTTCTAAGGTTGCACGTTGTATCCAGAAATGTATCAGATTGCAGCTGCCATATTTTTACACAGAGATGCAGCCTGCTTGGATCAATATGTATTGGGATGCGTAGTCTTCATGAACCTCTCCCTAGTAATAAAGGTCAGGAGAGCTGGTTTGACACAGGGAAGATCTCAGCTGGCATTTGTCCTATGGACTACATTTGATCCACCCTTGATTTGGTTCATAAATGAAAAAGAATGGGTTATGATCTTTACAATGGAAATTATATTTTCTCAACAAGTGGAACTACTTTTATATACACCATGCAAGTCACCCTAGTCTAGAACCCTACTTTTTAACACTGTAACAAAGCATCACCCAGGCAAGGCATTAAATACTGACTCAGGCTTCGAGCACAAACTCGGCAGGCTCACAGAGATGCAAAGTAGCGACTTTAAAAAAAAGCCTTTTTTTTGGTCACTTTCACAGCTTCATGTTTTGATTAAGTATAATTTATCTGGAGAACAATCTGCTTGCAGATCAGCCTGGTTTCTTTTTTTAAAAAGTTGATAACAAAAATAGCTACATAGCAGTTAGAATATTAGCCAGGTGTCATACATGCAACAGACCCTGACCATTTCACACATTATATACCCTTCTCTCTCTAGCACTTTTGTCAATGCTATTTCATTTTCACCTAACTGGAGGAGATCTTTATGACTATATCATCATTTAAAAAGCTTCTAAGTCATTCCAGGGCAGACCATAGTGCCCTTATGCAGACTTGTGAGTGGTTATTTATGCGATAATCCCACTGACTCAAGTGGGGTCATCTATGTGCACATCTTCACCAAAGAAGTTATTCAAAACCCATCTCTCACTAACAATTCCCTACAGCTAGAAACAAAAATGACTGTTAAGTTATTCAGTAAATAGTGGAAGAGGCTGGCTAACAAATCTCTTAAATGGAGATATTTACACAGCAGAATTTCCAGGAGCATAAATATCAGGAGTCTCTGGGTTAAAACTGCAATGTGTTAACACTGACGTTACTGGTTTAGTATTGTTTTGAAATGCTCTGTTATTAAATTGCAAGGTGTCAGCTTCAGAATTTTCGGTGGGAAATTGTCTGTTTCTCTCCTTCCACTGCAATATTATTGAGAGTCCTGTGATACCATAAAGGCTAACAGATTTCTTCAGACATAAGCTTTCATGGGCTGCAACCAACTCCATCGGGGGCAGTTGGGTTCGTCAGTGCATTACAGCTCACAAAAGCTTCTGCTGAAAGAAAATTGTTAGTCTAAGGTGCCACAAGACTCTTGTTTTTGCTGTATGCAGACTAATGTGGCTACCCGTCTGGGACTAAGTCTTCAGTGTTAAACAAATTAAAAGTATTAACTTACTTACTAAAAACAAAACAAAGAAACCCTCGAAGAGTGGAGCTTCTGGGAATAGATTAATTGATGGAGGAAGAAAGACAACTAAATGCTAAATTCCTTGCCTTAGTCACTCATTGAGGCTTTGCAAAGACTGAAGTGGTGCAAGGAGAAAAACTGAAATTCCCACTGACAATTCCTGAAGCAGATACCTTGCGATTTACTAATGGAGCTTTTATTCAGTCTTAATTTTTTATTCTGAGGAATCATTTTATTTTCTTTAAGCTTCTACTTCTTAAATAAAAAGGGGTAATGAAGAGTTTCTAATGATCCTCTGGAGGAATCATTATGTGGCATTGCCAAATTAATCTGCCAAAACAGAAGTACTGAGCTTCTCAAAATTCATGACAATGAAAGGCATGTTTTTAAGTACCTTATTTAATTTATATTATTCTGAGGAATTGGCATGTGCCTTAGGAGAAATGCACAAGAGATTACTGTAAGACAGCATGCAATCTGTCATCCTCTTCCTTTCTAGAACTGGATTGAAACAGTTTGAGAGAAAAATTTCCTTTCTTCTCTCCTAGAGCTGTTGGCAGGCAAAGACATAGCAATCTTTTCCAGTGTAGCTGTCACTCTGTAAGGTCTAGTTTTATTCTTTTCCACCCCTTACACCAGTGGTTATTTGCCAATCGTTTTATGCTTCACTGCAATTCAAATGTCCCATTCAATACAGAATGCTTCCTCTCATGCACCACTTCCTAAATATAGACACCTATTTATGTACCGTATTTTAGTAAACATTAATCAACAATAGAGTTGCCAGAATACAGTTAAAATCTACTTAAAGTAAGTCTGTAGCACGGCCTCTTGACCCAGAGCTGCACAGGAAACTAAAAAGGGTTAAGAAAGAGAAAGTCCGTGGAAATGAAAGGACAGTGAAAGGAGCAGTTTAACACACCAAGTACAGGACGGTGTGACAGCTCCTCAACTGATGAAACTGGGGAGGAAATGTGATCTCCTGCCTCTGACACACACTGCCTCATTACACATGTCCAATTCTGATTGTCCCTACTCACTGATACTCAGTGTGGCCTAAATCAGGACTGTGGTATTTGCTCCCAAGACTTACACACAGCCTCCATGGATGGAGCATGCCCTCACCCTGTGGAAGAGAAGGAGTGCTGCCTCTGTGGTACCTTTCCCCCTAAAGTTGAACCTGGCACAAATGGAGCAAATGAAGCCAGTTGATTTCCTCCATGTGGAAAGGAAGCTGGCTGGGAAACCCAGGAGGTGGCTGGGCAGTTGCAGCATGCCCACACTTCCCTGGACACAGAAGCACATCCAAAGACAATGTCCTCCACTCCAATATTATGGGGCTGTTCCAGCAGCCCTAAGATCTGCAAGATGTCCCAGTAAGACTCTCCTCTGACAGGAACTCCACACAGACACTTGGCTAGTCATGTCATGGGCATGGCAGTGTCCTGCTCCAGCCCGCCCAGGAAAGCCCATAACTTCCTTTGAGTCTCTCCCAGATGCATCCCAGAAAGAGAGGAGAAGGATGATGTATAGACCTGCCAGGAAGAAACCAAGCTGTATTGTCTGGCCTTGCAGATGACCCAGGGACAGGACTAGAAAAAGATCTTTCTGTCACATGGCAAGGGTCTGTGTTCATCATGTCCAGTGGCTTCTGTCACAGAGTGTGTAGCAGGTGGTCAGGCAGGACAGGTGACTCCCGGGGATTCAAAGTGGATTTACAGTGAAACAGAAGCACAGCGGCTTTAGGGGATAATACAATTCCCTTTCTCTTAATAAAATTCTTTGTTCAGTGTCAGAAGTGAGAGACTCTTTACTTTTGCACTTGACACCCACATCCTTCTGTCGTCACCCTATGCTGTTCTCGACTCCATATGCATTATTTCACAATGTTTCCAGTTCTCCGGTGACTGAGTGGGACCATGGGGTCCAGATCTGCTGAAGGCTGGTAGAGAGGGAGTAGGAGCTTATTTGCATGAACTTCCTTGTCTTCTTTGGTCTCCATTTCTTTGGATGCCAGGCATCTCTGGAAACAACCCTTGGACTTTACTTACTTACTAAATCGGTCCCATTTTTACAGCACCTTTTAACTACTTCCTCAGGAAATTTCACAGGCATACTGGCAAGCATTGATTTCAAGTAGAAAATATCTCGTCGGGAAGCTTTAACAGGAAAGATGTGCAGTAATTATATCTCTTCTAAGTTTATAGGATTGTGAAAGGCAAGACAAACTAAAGCATACACTGAATATATACTGGCATATAATAGTCTAATTAATGCAATTGGGGTTAAGGCATTTTCACTGTAATTTAAAATCTGAAAGCTAAATACACTTATTTTTTGTAACACATGATCACATCAGTGTAGTCATCAAATGGCATGTACAATCCTCAAAATCACTTCATATAAACATGAGCAGTTAAATATTCAGGTCAGTCTCTAGGGCATTAAAAACAAACAAAATTAGGATATAAACCTGGTTCCACAAATTAATTTCTAGAAATCATAAACATTTTGGTAGGAAAGAAATAAAAAATGGCATGGGTGTGGATAAAAGTTCTGAAGGTAGAACTTAGAGATGATGTGTCAGTGCAGAGTTGTCCCTTAGTGTAACATTACAACCGGGATATTGGTTTTACCCAGCCTTCAGAGGGAGTTTTTCTGAAACATGTTTTTCTTAGCCAAATTAATGCTGATGCAAGATGTGCAATATATTTAGATTTACCTACTTATGTACCAATTAATACATAGGACCATTATATACATATATTTAAGTGTCTGGGCCATGGTGTCCATAGCCTTCATGTGTAGATACCTTATGCAACTTTCAAAGAGCAAAATCCTCTTCCCTGTAAAGTCTCTTAGGTGCTAATTATAGTATCTGAGCCCTCCACAATCCTTCAACTAGTTAGGCTCTCCTTACTGCTATGATGTCCATGTATTCTGCTCCAGAGGGGTAGTCTTGTTCATCTGTATATAGCAAAACCAGCTGGAGTCCTGTGGCACATTGAAGATTAACAAATTTCTTCAGGCTTAAGCTTTCATGGACTGCAAGCCACTTCACCAGATGCATGTATTCCATGACCCACTCAGTCTGAGGGGCAACATTTTCCTGACATTTCAATGAGTGATTGCTTTTATCCATTTCCACTCTATGAAGGCAGAGCAGCATTATTATTGTCATTTTACAAATGGGAAACTGTGACAGAGAAGTGAATTGACTTCCCAAGGTCACCAGGAGGCCTGCAGTAGAGCAGGGAATTGAACTTGTGTTGTGACACAGTTGAGGCATATTGCCGCCCTCCAGGACACACCAGCCCACCCCCCATAGGCCAAATCCAGCTACTTCCATGGCTCCCCACGACACACTTTCCACTGTGTGATGACACCGTGATGGGCCCCAACACAGTGGTTGAAAACCACCAACCCTGAAGGCTGTGGCTTCATATTTTATTGCTAAATCCCTGCATCATCCAGCCCTCATCACAAGTTTCTGTGAACAGATGACATCAAAGTCTAAAAAACCAATAAAAATGGGATGAATACACCATTGACTGTCCACTAAACAAGATTTTGAATACATCATTGAGACAGTCACCACCAATTATCAGCCCTTGAAACTCTTCTAAATGCAGGTGCTTGGTTCTCTCTGTCAGTTTCAAAAGGGATAGCCATGTTAGTCTAGTCCAGTAAAAAACCAGGAAGGAGTTGTGTGGCACTTTAAGACTAACAGATTTATTTTTTGCATGAGCACATTCATGTTTTTAAAAACTCAGTAAGTCATTACATTTTAGAAAGTAATTCTCCCTCTTACGTTTCTGCCACTTGAATGATACTGGGGCAGTTATTTAAGATATGCAACATTAACTTTGTACTTTTGACATATGTCACCGGTCTGGTTTTGGCAATCAGGTTCAACCCATTGGGCAGAAGACAAAGTTCAGGGCTTTATATATCTATGTATCCAGGTTTTGGCATGGACCCATCTTTCCTACTTTAATACCATATTACGGTTTGTTTTGCTCTCCTTACCTCAAACCCAAAAAGAGAAAGGAGCTCTAATTAAAAAGTAAGTCAGCTTTCTTTACCACTAGTGTGTCTATTTATATATACTTGAAACAATAGCTGACCTTGAACTTCTATGAACATTTGGATACCCCTGTGCTTTCATTGTCCTTGAGCCTTCCCACCCAACTGCATGGGGCTGCCTTCCCTTGCCAGTGCTGCCAAGCCACTGTATCAAGGGTGGGGACAACATAGGAAAATATAAACAAAGCCAGTGAAGTTAAGACACTCCAAGGTGCAAATGATGCTGCGTTTCTAAGACAAGGAGAGATGGGGGGTTTTTCTTCAGCACAAAGCCGAAAGAAAATTTCTACTTCTGTAAATTAATATTTTGCTTATCTATTTTTCTGCAGTCTGTCATTGTTTCCAGGAAGCATGAAAGCAAATCATCTTGGCCTGCTGGTTTTGTTCCTTCCCCTCTAGCAGGCTTTAAATCTTATATTTTCAGTTACCAAAGGCAACTGGACTGAAAGACACATTGGAGCATTCCAGTAATGGCCTGACTCTGCTCCTTTTTAAGTCTGCTGCCATCGTTCCTCTGCTGGTGTAATTTTCTATCTGTCACAGAGCCACAATAGGTTATACCTGCTGAGTATCTGTCCCACTGAGTGTATTACCTTGGGGCTCAATGGGAATTGAGTTTGAAAAATCTTGCCCTTATTCATTTATGCGCTCTCTTTCTTCACTGATCTCTGACTGCATTAGGGAAAACTAGTTGGTTACCTGTTTGAAAGCTTCTTCACTGGGTTCCCATTTTCTTGTTAGCAAATGCAGTGTGCATGTGTGATGCATCAAAGGCTGCCATCTAACATCCAGCTAAAGCATTTTACTGTTCTTGCTTAGAAAGGGCAGGCTTTGGTGGTGGTATCAGTGCTGAACAGAGTTAACTATGACTGCCTGTTCTGCAATTTCTTTCCTAAAGACTCTAGGAAATTGGCCAGCTACCGGAAGTGGGGGAACTACAAAAAGTTAAACCTTCAAGGACAAAGGGGTCAGCCTCCATCAATAATGTGATCTCCCATAGCAGTTTGTCAGAAGCAGAGAGACAGCTGCGCAGCAGCATCAGAAATAAAGCACTGGTGTGCAGAGCCGTTTCCACTCTGCCATCCTTGAGTGAGGATCTGTAGAGATGTTTTCAAGAAGGAACCTGTCACATATAGCCCATAGGGAGGATTTATTTCTTCTTGGACCATACAGGGTAGGCAGTGAATACAAATAAAGGGCAATCCAGACAGGCCTGAACCGTTTGCCATTACATTAGTGCTCTAAAATGATTCACCACTAGATGGGCCTCTTGTTTAGAGCTGAGCAAAGTCAGTAGGCTGTGACATGCACGCATTCAATACACCCATCACTTGCTCAATTTTTGGGACCTTCCTTTCCCCTCTCAGCTGAATTCAGCTTCCTAATTTACACTAAGATGTGTACAACTGAGGCATTCTCACTGCTTGCTTGCAAAGTGGCTAAATATAATTGGGGCCCTGGAAACTGTAACTGAGCAAAGAACTGGTACGTAATCATTTGCTCCCTGAAATTGATTCTGGTTGGGCAGCTTGCAGTTTATTATTAGAGATAAGTCACTGAATCTTGCTCTTTAAGGCAATGGTTCTCAACCACTATGTCAGGACACATTACTGTGTCACCACACAGCAGTAAGTGTGTCACAGAGAGCTGGGAAGATGGCTGGATTTGGCATGGGGGGGGGTCGGTGGGCTGGTGTGTCCTATAGGGTTGCAATATGCAACCAAATGTGTTGCAACCTGCAAAATGTTGAGAACTACTGCTTTAACACACTAGCCACACAACACCTCCTGGAGCTCTCAGGGTAGGAAACAGCACATGGTCTTCTCCATCAGCCACTGGCGGAGGTAGGGTCACATCCCTTCTTTTTTGATTGCTTAGTGCGGGACTAGCAGCTCTTTGTGCACAGGAATGAAAGCGGGGCTGGCCTGTGCAGAAGTTGCCCACAATCAGGCATTCCATAATGAGAACTAGGCTGTACAGATAACCAAGAGGGCTTTATCACAGCAGTTAGTAGCTCTGAGCAATGTGCTAATCTTACATCTAATAGAATCCTAACTGGCACAGACCCCGGTGGACTAGAAAGCTAGCAAGAAGTCATCATTCTAGTTTGTGGAGTATGTGCAGGGAGTATCCCATGGACTTCTGTATAAGTCAGAACTGTACCTATTTCATTGCTTGCTGTGGCACCCGCACAAAACTGAACTGAAATTTGCTCTTGACATTGTTTTCAGGCATTGAGTCAAATTCCCCCTGTATCTTTGGTGGGGGGGGGGAGTTAACACCAACTGGCTACATCTACACTACAGTGCTCAGGTAAATTGACTTAGTGAGGCCCCATTTGTTTAAATCAACTTTATAAAGTTGACTTAATAAAGTCAACTTTAAATGGGTCCACTTGCTGAAGTCCACTTTATAAAGTCGACTTAAAAGGCTCTACTGCACTAAGTCAACTTTATTAAGTCAACTTTAATGGGCACAATGTGTTAAGTCAACTTAATAAAGTCGACTTTAAGGGCAGGAGTTAACTCAACTTAAGCGAGTGCTTAAGTCAACTTAATGAACTCCAAATGTTGCCAGGGAGTTGCTTAAGTCTACTTAAGCCTTCAGTGTCGACATAGCCACTGACTCCCAACTGCTTCTTCTATCCGAATGATTATGTCAGAAGCAGAGGACCACTGAAGCCAGCAAGAAAGAAATGGAGTACCATTATTGCAGTTGCCTCCGAATCATCATTCTCTTTGGTGCTTTTTTCCTTTTCCTCCTCCACCACTTCTACTTTGTTTTTTCTATTCCACTGTCTGATGATTGCTGCCTTTCTCTGTGTGTGTGTGTGTGTGTGCGCGTGCGCGTGTCCCTTTCTGTTCCTCATTCTTGTGCTATTTTTGCTGCATAACTGCAACAAGTTTGCCTCTATGTAGATAATTAGCTGCTTGGATATATGTAGAAATTCAATGGAGGCAGGAGGGACAGGAAAAAATAACTTTTGAATTCCAATTTTGGCCAGTTCTACAAGTAGAGCAAATTGAAGTGACCACACTTCGGGTACCCTGCACAATAGAGATCAGAAGTCAGGCAAGTTTCACTTTCCTGCACAGATGGAGCAGTGCTGTGTGGGGAGAGTTAAAACAGAGGACAACACTACAACAGCAAACAACTCAAGACAGGTGGACTGCCGCTACAAACTCAGCCCATACACACAGAGCCTTGCCAGGAACTCAGTGAAATTTTTGTCTGAGTTTTGACAGGTTCAGATATCCTGTACCTCCATTTTTTCTCTCTGTTTTTCTGAATTCTCATCAAGAACACAAGTGAACATGACAAGATACCAACACTGGAATTCTGGCTCTGTGGTTTTCCCCATCACTACAGCCCTGACAATATGCTGTACTATTTTTGTTTCCCCCCCCCCCCAACACACACACTTTACCAAATATTTCTGCTCCAGGTCCCTTCACATACCTCTGGTTTACTAACAAATCCATGACGGTAGCTTTAGAAATATTTAATCAGATGACAATATTTCACTTGGAGAAATTATTCCTTGTCATCTCTCTGCTAACAGCTTCAAATGACAAATTTCAGCAGCACCCCAAACCAAACCTGTAGCTGAAACCCATTTGTGTTGAGTCTGCAGTCTTGTATGAGGAAGACCTAATTTCCACCAGTTTCAGTCTAACCAGATTTTTTTTAAAGCATCCATCACTATAATATCAAGGGGTCTGATTCCATCAAGCATCGAGTGCTCTCAACTCCCACTGACCTCGGCACCTTGGAGTACCTGGCTCCATGCACTGTGGGTGCAGATGAACTCATTGCAGAGGACCAAAGCAGACCTATATCGTACTAGGGCTATGTCTACACCTTAAAACACTAGGTCAACCTAGTTAATTAGACCTAGCAAAGTTGACCTAAGGCAACTTAATTTAAATTAGTTAATTCGACTTAGTGTGTCCATACCAGAAGGCTAAGTCAACCCAGCACATCCAAACAGGCACTTGCAAGGTCTGCTTAGGAAGGATGCATTACGGGAAATGTGTCAACACGGCACCTGAGAAGTACCCAGTCCCCCAGCCAATCTTATAAAAGAGGACATTAGCTCAAAGACTTAGTTTGACCTAATGCATCCACACTGGGTTTAGGTCAAACTAATAAGGTCAAAGTAATCACTAGTTCAACCTAACAGGTGGTAGTTAAGTCAAACTAAGGACACCCTTAATTTGACCTAATAAAAGCCTAGTGTGGACTGGGAGCAAGTTAGGTCAATTAAGCCTCCTTTACTCAACCTAACTTTCAATTATAGACATAACCTTAGTACTTAAAGTGGACTGTAGTGATGTACAGAATACATGCTGGCCTTCTGCATAGGAGGAAATTTCACCTTTTCATGGGACTTAGAATCAAAGTAAGTACTGTCCAGATTAGATGCAGACTGCTCAGCCTTTCTCCTTGTTCTTGCTAGTGTTCATTTTCCAGAGGACATTTACTAGTCTTGCCTACTGCACTATTTGGGGGACACCTTCCCTGAGATATCAGCTTTGCTTTGTGCCCTAAATAGGCAAAGTACCAGTTTGGTAAAGCATGCCTGTTGCTGGGCACAGACTGCCAGCTTTTTTTAGTCAGTGACCATATGGAGTCCATTGCTGTGACATCTGGGTGCTTCACATTCAAAAAATCTGAGTCACCCACAAGAGAGGGCAGTACAATTATTTCTCACTGGCTGTGACGGCAATTAAAAATCCTCAGTAATTATGTCATAGAATCTAGAGATGAAAACCATCCTATGTACTTTGTAGATGGTGTTAACGTTCATACACTTGCACAATCAGATCAAGCACTAAGCAAGTAGCTTTTGCATGAACAGGAAACAAGGTCTGTGAGTTAAGAATCATGAATGTTCTAAATTATGTGCAGATTAATTTTTATATTGATGCTGGGAGTTTTCCTTTGCAGATATGATCATTTCCTTTAACTGCTGAACTTGGAAGTGAGCCTTACCCTTTGGCAGTATGCAATCAGTGCTCACATTTATTGTTCATATTCTCATGTTTACAGAAAGTTGCATGGGCAGTTCCTAACTTCCCTCTTTTTCCTAAAAGCTTATTCCATGCCTGAGTTATAAATGGGCAGGCACCTATAACTTAGTAATGGAATGCCTCTGTAGCAGGATGAGCCATTTATGGGAAGAAGCAGGCCACCTTCTCCTCTCCACACTCTGGAAAACAATGAGCCCCCTCAAAGATTTTCCTGAACTCAGTTTACCCTGATTCGAGCTTGGCTATTGCTTACACAGTGTTTATTACATAGCCCAGCACAAGACTCTCCACTGTTATTCTGGATGAGTGGCAAAGCCAGCCTGTCTCCTCACTAATTAGCAGACCTGACACTAAACTATTTTTTTTTCCACTTTCCGGCAAAGGAGACCTTCCACTTCCTCACCAACCTCAGAGTGAGATGTGTCAACCTCTCCTTTCTTGAGCTCACACTTGTTGCTTATTTTCTTCCGGATTTGTTTTTCCCCACTGCTGATCAGGCTCATTAAAGTCTCTAGGTCAGCACTGGTTCTTCCATAGAGGCAACCTAGGCAGTCACCTAGAGCACCAGCAATTAGGGAGCGCTAAGGACCAGGCAGGGGCTGCTCCACTCCCTGGTGGCGGTGCTTCTATCTGGCAGTTGGACTGCTCAGCCAGCAGCTGGGAGGGGGGTGGGGGGGTGCATGCCAAAATCCATGCTGGGTTAGGGCAGCAAAAAACTATGGGCAGGCTCTGCTCCAGATTCAGCTCAAATGCCACATCTTTCACATGGCACTGACAGCAGTGCAACATGCCAATCCTGTGTTAACTGGCTATTAAGCAATGGGACATTGAACTGAGGCCTAGATACAGCAGGCCAGGCATGTGTATTTCAGAAACCTCTATTCACATTCCAAACACACATTTTTCTCATCAATAGGATGGTGTCATGAGTTATCTATCCATCATTATTGAGGACATAGACAATAAAAACAATAATTTGTCTTCCTCACAGTGGTGTCACCATGAGTCTTCACTGATTAATACTCAAAGCCCTTGGATGAAACCCATATATATAAGTGTAAGTCATAGAAAAGCAAAATAGTATTCTCTTAGCACCAAACCCAATTCCCCCTGAAATCAGTGAACATCTTTCTGTTGACTTCAGTGGGAATTGCATCTGGCCATCAAGGAAGACAAACCTACGCCATTTTGATGATGATGAATGAATGTAATTTCTGTCTGAGTCATTTGCATGGAAACCAGATTTAATTTCTTCTTTCCTGCAAGTCCTTTACCTTGCCATTTATGATTATGTAAAGAACTCCACCTGTCAAGCTCATCACTATTATCTAAGCTCCTTGAATTACACCTACCATGTTTTATGTTAAACAACCCCCTTAAGCTACTTAGATCTGTGTCCTTCTCTTCCTCTTAAATTTCAATCTCTTTTTCACTTGAGTGTATTATTGCTTCCAACAATAGTCCTCCAGTCATTTGGAGAGTGAGACCCCAAGACACAGAAATGAATAGAATTCAGTACAAGCAGCTGTATGTAAACCATATCACACCATACCAGAGGAGGGAGCGTAAGCAATGCCAGAATGTGGCCCTTTTCTTGTTCACCTGATTGGTGATCTAGGATGCCTCTCTGCTCAGCTGCTTTGTGTTTCCATGTTACCTTCACCGTAATTCATCTGTGAAACTCAAGACTTCTGATGTGTAGTTAGAGTGTCTCATTCTTATCTTGTGGCTACATCAATACAGTCTCACAGAGAATGGCTATTATTTGTGCTATAATGGCTATTATTATTTCTCTCCAGAGAACTTGAGTGGTGCTTGTGCTTCATAATCCAGAGTGGAGAAGCTTGTGCATCTCTGGGCTTTCTACCAAAGCAGGCACCTTGTTCAAGATGCTACCTTAACCATGATCTCCGAAGGGGAATGTCAATACACTTCCTGTCAAGTAGCTATTGCTTTTTCCTATCCGAGCTCTAAACTGGCCATTGGGCACCTTAACTCACTGTTAGACGTATGCCTGACATGACAGAGGGCAGAGGAAATGGGAAAAAGGCAATATAGAAGTCATGTTTATAAGAGTAACACCACACCATATAGTGGCTGCCATTACAAAAAAAAAAAAAAAAAGAGTCAGACTGTACCATCAGCTACCACACAATGATGATCCACTGCATCTCCTTACATTGAACTGGACACAAGAATAATCAAATGGATCTCATCTAGCACATTCCGTTCATGGATCTCAAAGCACTTTACAAAGGAAGTAGTAGTTATTTTTATCCCCCAATTTACAGATCAGGAAACACGGGCAGAGGGACAAAGACAGTTGGCCAGCATCATCCAGCAGCACAGTGGCAAAGCTGGGAAGCTAACCCAGATCTCTCAGGTTCCAGCTGTGGCACTTATTTAATCACATGACCTAAGAGTTTTATTTAATTTATTTATATAAATTGGAACTCTGTGTTTGGGAGGGAGATTTTACAAGCAAGGCCTGGACAGCATGGAGCATTTCTACAGCACATTTCTAGATACTTTCATTTATTTATTTTTAAAGAGAAAGCTAAAAATACTGACATCTAGAAGTAGCAAGCTGATATATGAAGGAAGTCCTCTGAGTAGCAGGAACCATCCCGTTTCTCACTCTAGACATAATATAATTCATAATGTTGATGAAGAAAAGCTGTAATCACTAGTACAAGGAAAGAAATATTCCCAAATCCAATCATTGTCCAGATAAAATAAAGAGACTGTTCAGTATGTATATGCATAAGTACAAGCAGGCACTGAGTGCTCCACTAGAGTGACTCAATATGCAAACAGTGAAGGTGTTCTATTAGAAGCAAAGGTCTTTTAGATTTTCTCTGAGAAGACCCCTGGTTTCAGGGACTCTTGCTGGGCTGAAAGTGTGTGCTGATATTTTCAATACATTAGGGAATAATGCTGTATTATTCACCTAGACCTGGACAATTCCTATGTGCCTGTCAAGCAAAAGACATTGGATCCTTTGTGCCAACATTTTGTACTTCCCTTCCCACCATCTTCAAAGAACTTCCTGGAATGAACCAAATGGCCATTCCATGTGGATCTGTCACAAGAATAACTCTTCTCTAAGATGTAGCCTTCACAGCAGTATGTCCACAATGTCTAGCCTACCTCAGTAAGAAGAGGTCTGCTCCCAATGGGTATGTCTGTGGTACTAACATGGAACAGCATTCTACTTTCCGTGGTCATTGCAATTCCTAAACAGAAACTCAACAGGCAACAAAAGAGAAAGTCATCCAGATAAAAACAGAAACAGGTAGATTTAGGCCCTGATCTAGGTCTCTGAAGAATGAAACATTTTGATTACCACCAAAAGAGATATAAGCAGTTGATCGTTCATCAGATGGAAGGAGCATTGATAGTTAATGACCTTAAATTGACTATTTTGTTGAATAATCACTTCTGATCTTACAATGAAGTTTTATGGTTTATTTCAATTAACTAAGTGGAAAATCAAGATACAAGAAATATTGAAAGAGTCATTCAAGACTTTTTCTCCTAACATTGCACTCTATTGTAGTTTCTGAGTATAATGGAGGAAATGAAAATGATCACACGATATTGCTTAACTGATTTCTGTATTGAATCTAATTGTTCTTGGAGGGTCCAATCATAGAATATTAGGGTTGGAAGGGAGCTCAGGAGATCCAACCCCTTGCTCAAAGCAGGGCCAACCCTGACTATATCACCCCGTCAAGGATTTGTCTGGCAAGTTTGCACACTCATGGAACTCTCAAGTCTCTTAGGACTAGATTCTGGCCAGCTCTTGCATGACCTCAATGATCAGGGAAAGGAATTTCTTACAGGAGAATACAGGGATGTTACTAAGCTGATTCCTGTAGAACACACAGCATCCCAAAGAAGATGAGGCGAAAGAAAGTAAGTGAAGCCTTGCTTCATGCCCTCTTATGTGCTAGCTAGCAAAGCCGGGGGACCACATGAGAGGATGGGGAAGAGAGCCGAAGATGTTGCAAGTTCAGAGCCTAAGGTCATAGATGCTGGATAAAAGGGAATAGTTCATTTGGTTTAACTGACGCTATACAGCACCGCGCACCATTACATATTCAAAGACACGTACAAAGAAACATTAGCTTACTGATCCTCACAATACCCCCATGAGACAAGTATTTAGTAGCAGTACAGTTATCTCCATTGTGCAGAGAAGTTAAAGGACTTTTCCAAAGCCAGCTGAGTCAGGACTCCTAATCTTGCGTTCAGTCCGCAAGTCACCCTAACTTTCCTTTAATAATAAAGCAAAGCGACTGTTCAACCAGTGGTGTATCATGTACATGTGGCATCTGGAAAGACTCCTTTTGAAACTGGCAGGATATCAGTCAGTATAGTCATAAGAGTTAGTCTGGCTACTTCCCTCATGCAAGGTGAAAATATTCTAAATGACAGCAGGAGCTCTCCAAAGGGAGTGGTGGTTTAGGACTGAAAGCTCTTGGATCAAGACCCAGTGAAAATCAGTTCTGATTCTACAGGACTTGGTCAAGGCACTGTTTCTACTTAATACAAAACAGTCCTTATTAAGGAAATGGAATAAGGCATAGTAGCCACGTTTAAATAACTCTGCAGATGGGAGTAGCTTGGAAAGGCAGTAAGTACAAGGAAATGATTTCTGAACTCCCTAGACTGTCTGAATCTTTTAAATCAGGTTTGGAAAGCACTCGCTTGAAATAATTGACAAGGCTGAAGAAACTTTACATAGCAGAACTTGATTTTATTGTTTCTAATGTTATTTAACAGGAATGCCTTTTGGCAAGATACTTTTTCAGTTAAAAAGTGTTACAATAGATGGTTCTTTGTACAAAAAAGGGGGTGGGGATTGGAAAAGACAAAGGGGCTAGATAAGAGGAGATGCTATGAAGTAAGAGGTTTGATCTTCAGGGATTCTGACTCTAGTAGGAGTTTGCTGGGGGGAGGAAAGATTAATTATATCACATAAGACTGCTCAGCAGTGGATTTGCAGAGGGGAGACAAGCATGAGAAATAAGAAAGGAACAGGGAAAAAGCAAAGGTTTTTAGGAAAGATTTGAAGGTTTTTAGGATAGAATTGAAAGACAATAATTGGATAAAGGTGGCTTAGATGCCCCAGGTCCACTGAAGAGCAAAAAAGTAGAAAAGGAACAAAGAGCACAGGAAATAAATAAATGCCTTTGTGATAGAAAAGCCTATCAGACCAGGGATGTGGAGGATACAACTAGGATATAGGGCTGATGAACAAGTGTGGGAAGAGGGAGAGGAACGCATTGCAGACACAAACAGTTTCACAAATTATTCCATCCTCATTCTGAGCATGCACGAGGATTTAAGAGAAGACTCAAAGAGAAGAGCCATGAGAATTATACAACTCCAGACAGGAGACAGCCAGAGATGGGGGGTGACAAGGTCTTTACTGGAGAAAAAGAAGGGTGAATTCTGCAAATTTTAAGAGGTTGAAATGGACAAGATGAGATGCACAGGTAGCAAATACAAAGAGAGATTAAGGAGGACCCCTGGACTTCAAGGAGACGTTACAGGAATCAGTTTAAAGGAATCTGTTTTGAAAGTGACAGGCAGAAAGCCAGAGAAAGAGAGGTGAGAAAGAGAAAAATAATATGAAGTCTGCTTTTTCTAGGCTAATTTTTAAAAAAAGTGTTCAACTCCCTAATGAAATAGCAGACAGATTATAGATGGAATATGTGCTAGAACTGAAAGGAAACTCTGTGTTTCAATATTAAAGGTGAAAACTACAATCAAAGCTAGATATGAACTGCCCCTGCTACCCAGAAACATGACACACCTGTACCATGGAAAGTGCCCATCCTGTTCAATAATAATTTTATCATGTATATTTGGATGCATGATTTATAGTGACCTGTTAATATATGAGCCTGTCTGATTTGGAAAAAATAAATCTTTATCTAAAGAATTTTAACTGGATATACAATACAAGGTTCAAATAATTTCTTCCTATTAGTAGGAGACATTTATCTTGAAGGAATCATTAACTTGTCCAAGACCCATCATATAGATAATGTTCAAGAACATTAGTGTAAGCCACTTAAATCTTAAAAAGGATGTATTTTCTATGAATAATTGGGGTCAGGAAAGAGTGTTAGCTAGCAGAAACTGGCATTTGGAAAGGAATGTGGTTTTGCTAATGGTCAATTGTCTCCCAGAAAAAATGCCATTTTAGATTGATCTATAGAAGGATATAATCCCAGATTACTATTGGAAGCCTTTGACATATGGATGCAAATTAAAAAAAAAAAGGCATTACCACAACCTCTGTACATGGACAGCTTTCTTTCTACAAATCTTTTTTAAGACTGCCTATACACCCAGTGATAACAAACATTTATGGCTCATATTTTCAAAGCCACACAGGGGATTTGGCTTCATTTTGACATATATTGGGAGCCCAGTCCCCTCTGAAAATCTCAGCCTCCATATGTGAAAGCCACTTGGTCAAACAGATGCATGAATTCTGCATCTAGTACATAAATGTGACTGTCCCCCAAAACAACCCACTCAGGTGTTTCATATGCAGAACTTGTGTACACACAAACCACATTTTAAATATTTGAATCCTTGGATCTAAGTGAGAAACAAGTAGAAAGACAATGGGTGCACATGGAAAGGACCAAAGGAAAAAAAAAACTTCTAATGGCATCTGAATGAGACGGAAGAAAAAAGGTAGGTAATGAAGCAGTAGGATGAGGCTGTGAAAGGGAAGGGTGTAGAGGGGTAAAGGTGTAGAAATGAAGACATATTAATGGTTATTGTGTACTGAAACAAGACCATCTAAAGAGAATGAAGGGAATGAAGGGGAAGAAGAGAGGATGGACAAGTGAATAAAAGGGAGAGGAACTGATTAATTTCATACAAAATAATCTGAGGTAGCCTACCCTCACTAAACTCTTCTACAAAATAGAGTCGTGCCCCCAATATAGTTAGTGACGTGAGCCTGTTTTCCATATGAAGTGGTTTCACTCGCATGAAGCTCTGGTTACTGGCATAGCTGACTTGGCACAATTCAGAATGGGGCCACGTCTCAGTTACAGAGCTTCAAATGGACTTCCACGGAGCTAGTTAATTCAGGGAGCTGCTAGAAAGCTTTGACATTTATGGTCAGGGGAATCTCCTGACCTGCCCCAGTTGTCCCAGAGTTTCAAAAATCCCACAAAGCCTAGGAAAACTGTAATTCATCTGTGGTAGGACTGCTCCACAGGAAAGGATGTGTGATAAAAAATGTCAATATGGAGAATTCATGAAATCAGAGGTGGCTTGGACTTTTTCTAGCATCCATTTGCTACACAAAAGGGAGTGAAACAGAGTGAAAGAGAGCAGGAACTGGGTGGTAGGACAGACGGAATCAAGCAAAAAGCATGGCCCAGTCAAGCTAAAAGCAAAGAGAATGAAGCCAGGCAGATAGAGCAGAGACAGATCTAAGTACAGATGAAAAATGAGGAAATGACAAGTACAAAAGAGCAGATGTTAACAGCAATAAATTGTTCTATGGGGAGGAGACTCGCAAGAGATATGTGATTCTTAGTCTCAAGGCAAAACAAAATGTAGGCAGTGATCAACAAATGTGTTGACTAAAACTAAGAGTGAGTAAACAACAATCCTTAGAAGGGCAACCTAAGGGGGCTATTGAAATCTCCAGAGCCAAGCTTGGCAAAAAAGAGAGGAAAAAAAAGAAAATAATCCATAGTGATCTGCAAGTAAGGATCTAGGGTGACAGATGAAGACGTCAGAACAGTAGTATTCAAGACCTAGCAGACAAAAGTCAAAGCAGAGAAGATTGTCCAGAAAATGTTACCAAGGTTAGAGTTCCACCAGGGTAGCCATGTTAGTCTAGTTCAGCAAAACAAAAACAACCAAGGAGTCCACTCTTAAAAACTAACACAGTTCATTCAATAAATAGATGTGTTAGTCTATAAAAGTGCCACAGACACCTTGTTTATTTTGCTCAAGGCTAGAGTGTTTGGCCTGAGAGAGACTGGCACAATGAGATCTGGAAATAATAAGGGATGTTAGTATGCTGCAAGCCAGTATGATTCTACAGCACACTAGCTTACCTTACAGTAAAGGTCCTCTGGGGACCCTTGTACAGTGCAGTAAAAGTTCTCTCATGAGCTTTGAGGAACTCAAAATAATTACTTCTCTTTGCTTTATACATTAGAAATATTTTGTTCATAACGTTCCTTTTCTCTGGACAACTTTTTGTAAGCCATCAACCACGCTTACTTGTGGGAATCACAGCTCACTATTTGAGGACTTGAATAACTCAGCAGTGGTTATGGGTCTATTACAGGAAAGGGTGGAGAAGGCTCAGAAGTTTCTAGTATGCAGGAGGTCAGACTAGGCAATCCTAATCATGTAATCATAGGTTAGAAGGGACCTCATGAGGTCACCTAGTCCAACCCCCTGCCAAAAAAAGCAGGACCACTCTCACTAAATTATCCCAGCAAGGGTTTGGTCTAACTGAGCCTTAAATATCTCCAAAGATGGAGATTCCACCACTTCCCCAGGCAGCCCATTCCAATGCTTCACCATACTCCTAGTAAGCAAGTTTTTCCTAATATCCAACCTCAGCCTCCCCAGCTGCCACTTGAAATTGTTGCTCCTTGTTCTGTCCTCTGTTACTACTGAGAACAGCCAAGCTCCGTCCTCCTTGGAGCATCCCTTCCAGTGGTTGAAGGTTGCTATCAAATCCCCCCTCAATCTTCTCTTCTGCAGACTAAATAAGCCTAGTTCCTTCAGTCTCTCTTCATAGGTCTTGAGCTCCAGCTCCTTGATCATTTTTGTTGCCCTCCACTGGACACTTTCTAATTTGTCCACATCCTTTTCGTAGTGGGGAGCCCAAAACTGTACACTGTACTCCAGATGTAGCCTCACCAGTGCCAAACAGAGGGGAACAATCACATCCCTTGATCTGCTGGCAACACTTCTAATGATGCAGCCCAGTATGCCATTGGACTTTTTGGCAGTAAGAGCACACTGTTGACTCATATCCAGCTTCCCATCCACCATGACCCCCAGGTCCTTTTCTACAATGCTGTATTTAGCTGATTGCTCCACAGCCTGTAGCAATGCATAGGGTTTTCCCCTCCCAACTGCAGGACTTTGCACTTATCCTTGTTGAACCTTATGAGATTTCTATTAGCCCACTGTTCCAATTTGTGTAGGTCTCCCTGAATCCTCTCCCTGCCCTCCAGTGTGTCTACCATTCCCTCCAGCTTGGTGTCATCCACAAACTTACTAAGTGCTCAATCTATCCCATCATCCAGATCATTAATGAAAATGTTGAACAGAACTGGCCCCAGGACCAGCCCCTGGAGCACACCACTCGTTACTGCTTGCCAACTTGACATTGAGCCACACATCCAACCCATACCAATGGTCCCTTCTGGCTTTAAAGTCTATGAGGATGAAAATACTTTCAGAAACAGAACTTCCATCCTCCTCATACAGCTTTATTTAAGACATAGACCATCCTCTCATCTAGGCTGGGCCACATCCTAAGACTCAGTTCTGCTAACGTACGATGATCAATCCCTTTCCCTGTGCAATCCCATTCATTTCAAATAGAATATTCATTTGGAGTAGGGGCTGCTCAAGGTGAGTTTGGACAGTTATGGGGGAAAAACAAGGCAATCATTGCAATTCCACCTACTTATATGCTGTGTGCATCTTCATGGCAATGCCTTTTGGCACCATATAAAAGATTTTAAAGTTCAGATTTAGCCTTTTCGTTGCCCCTCCCCATGAATTGTATCCATACATATGCATACTCTTTACATAGCTGTTGGGTGCCCTAGTTTTTAGTGCAACATCTTGTTTTCCTTTCTTAACATGTTTTAGAGTTAAACATTCTTTTCCTTTTTTTGCCCCATATTTCATGAATGCAGAAGTGGGAAGAAGATACCTAAGTATCCCCAAAGTTATCAAAACCCTATGTCTGCTTTTGATTTTAAATACTGCTTTCCGTACAGCAAGCTGGGAATGATTAAGACATAGACAATGGAAAATACCACTTATGATTTCTCCAGATAAGCAGTTATATAAAGGTGCTCACCAAAATCCAGCTCAAGCCAAAAGGCCCCTGGGTTTAATAACATGCAGATTGTTTAAATTATATTTGTCCTATGATAGCATAGATGCAGGCTTGTTTTTAAACAACAACAGTTGAGCTCCCAGAATAATTAAATTACGTGATCACAACTTATGGCATGAAGTTCTCCAACCATGATGTACTTGACTGGTTGAACAACAAAAGCCTGGTCTCCATGAACAGATTGTTAGGAATAGAAAAATGTGCACTGAGTTTATAGCAAAAAAAAGGGGACATAATTAATGCTTTACAGTGGCAGGGCATATTTTATAAGGGGCCATAAAAATGCAATAAAATAATATAAGAAGGCTGTAAAATGAATTGGAGACAAAGAAAAAATGGTAAAATATAAGAAGCAAAGTATTATACGCATTTATTATTCCAGAATCATCTATAGTTACTAAAAAAACAGGCTTTAGATTTATTGGGATAAGAATGATTAAAACGTAGTGGAATTTGCATCCCACATGACTGTTATAACAGGAAGCATGTATTAACACAAACAGTGCTTCACTGAATTATGCTTTCATGGTGGTTTTAAACTTTATATTAAATTGGACATGCATTACCAACTGTGTAGGTCTACAGTTGTTAGATATTCATGGGATCCTTCATTGTTGCTAGTATGCAATATTTATGGGGTTTTTATTAAAGAAAGCTTCCTTTAATGGTCAGACAGATTTGGATTGTCTTTGAGAACTCCTGGATGATAGTCCCAAAGGACTGAAGGACAAATATAGTATCTACCTTTAAACAAAGTGGACCTGGGAAATTACAGACATGTCAGTCTGACTTCAATACCTGAAAGATACTCGACTAAACAATTGCACAGACAGTTTGCAAGCACCTCAAGGATAACAGGGTGATTCATAATAGCCAACATAGTTTCATTAAAAACAAATCTTACCAAACCAACCTAATTTCCTTCTCTGAGAGAAGTACTGGCCTCATCGAATGGAGAGAAGCAGCCATCATATCTTGATTTCAGTGAGGCTTTTGACTGTAGCCAAGGATCTAGTTCTCAGTATTTTGGCCAGCTGCATTTCTCCAGCTGTTTCTGAAGCTTCCATTTTTCATCTACCACAAATAACCTTTGGAACAATGGGCATTTGTAAAATTAGATCTATAGCTTGCTCCTTCCTAGCATCATATTTTTGGTAGCAGATTGAATCAATGCTTGCTCAGAACCATCTGTGAAGTTGCAGTTGGCAATTAGAAATTGGGTACAATCCCTCATGAGTCATTGGTTCTTCCAGCTGGATTGTGGTTAATCAGTTTTGCCTTCAGGATGAGGTCATTAACCCAAAAAAACTTCAAACATGGCTGAGCATAGCATAGGGACAGATCCTTCCCCTTGCTCATGTAGCTAATCCCATGGAAGCCAAGATAAAGATTCTAGAAGGGGGCCTCACTCCTTATTTACACTGGGGGGAAAAAGAGCATAATCATGCTGTAAGTATTTTTCCACCATATAAAAGCCACAGAGTGGCCATCTGAGTTGTGTACACACGAATTTAAAATAGCGTGCAACATGGAATCCCCACACACCTAGAGTACAGGGTGAAAATGGAATAAGGTAGCAAAAATCTTAAATTGCATCTTAGTACTGGAATATCAGTCCTTTCTACCCAAGAAAGATTTTTTTTTTATTATTGCCCTATTGTGTCTTTCAAATCACATCTTGCCCTTGTTCCTAGACATACTTTCCCATACACTACTCAGATTTGATTTTGAATGTTTACCCCCTTTCCTTTTTCTCCTGTGTTTGCATCTTTCATCTGTATGATTTTCTTAATTGTATATGCAAAACAGAAGAATCAGAAGTTGCGGTAGGTGTTTCCAGCTCTTCTATAACTTCCTAGGGTCATTTGAAAATCCCAACATTAGACTACAGAAGCTTTTTATTTTACATTTTTCAGAGCCTAAGGGAATAGGTCACCCAAATCCTATTCAGTGCAAGTTAGGTGCCTAATTCCCATAGGTGCCTTCAAAAATCCCTGCCTAAGCTACTTAGCAACCTTTACCAACAAGGAGTCCTAGTATCTGGGTAGGAATAAATTACACAGCAGAATTTCTCTCTGCTAGCATATAAAACTTCAAGCTAGCTCAATATCTGAGGAGGCTCCCAGGCTTGTTTATGCCAGTAAAGTGCTTGGTATTAGTTCATTTTTTTGTAAACTAAGCTCTTTGCATGCCTGCTTCAGATGACAGAATACAAAGACTTGGTGCTTCATGCTAAATTATTTGCATTTTGGTTTAGTCAAGCCCTTTGGGGAAATCTGGATCAACAAATGCAGAAGGAACACGAACAGACACACTTTTTGACAGATGGCAGCACAGTTGGTGCATGGACACCGTATTGCAAAGGGGGCTGCCATCAACTCCCCTCCCCCCCAATTCCAGAACTGTTACAGTAGGAAGATCTGCAATAAAGGCCGAAAGCAAAACTGGCCAAAAGCAAACACAAGCTGGAATAGACCTTAACTCATCCCACCAGGGAACTGATGCATTCGAGCCCCTGGCTGATTCTAAAAGGGAAATGAGTGAGACACAACTCAACTAGGGCCAGTTTGCAAGTACAGTTTCAATGCTAGTGAGATGACTGGTGTTCAATATTACTCTTTGAATACATGGTGATAAGTGACTAGCATGCTAGCCTGGTTAGAAATATTTTTTAATTGAGATAAAGTGATGTGGTCACTACTGAAGGACCTCGCTTTGCACTTTAGGTGCCATGGTATCCCAGTGCCATAATGGGACCTTCTATATCCTGAAATATTTGTGCCCCCCTCATGCCTTATTTTTCAATATTGTGCCTACATAGACAGCAAAACAAGAAGAATGAAATGCTTTAAAGAAACTGCGCTAAAAGTGCATTCGTTGGGGCAAGAAAGACAAAATTGCAAGGGCACAAGTGCCGACGTACTCCTGTTAATACTCACCACCACTGGAAAGGCACCCATGCCCAGTCTCCAAAGTAGGATAACTTGAACCTTGTAGTCTTGTACCCTATAAGCCTGGACATGGAAACAGCCCAAGGATGCATCAAAAGCCCAGTCCCCGTGGTCACTGTCACTCACTTCTGCATGTGGTGCTCATTCAGTGCTATGCTACCCAGCAGTTCCCAACCTTTTTGTCCTGAAAGCCACAAATAGCATTTTTACAACCCTGAAGGGCCACCAGTCTATCAACACACACAAAAAAGAGCATATATACATGCCGTTTAAGGACTATAAATCACTGCCTATTTAAACTAAACATTTTGATGCTATGATGCTCATTTTTACATTCATTATTTTATACCTACAAATTACTCACAATATGTCACACACTCACAGACAAAGCACTAGTGTAGATGAGTATCACCACACATTGAGGCACATGGCCTAGCGGCTAGCTAAGTCACAAAGCACTGGTTTTTATTTTATTTTATTTATTTATTTGAGTCTTGCCCCTCCTCAAGGTGGGTGCTCGCTTCTCCACCAGCAGCTTCCTGCTCTCCCCCAGCAGCCCCATGCCTTCCATGCTATGCATTGGGTCCCTTCTACAGGCAGGAGGGTGGGAGGTCAGTGCTTCCTTCCCTCCGCTTCCAGAAAGGACCCTGCTGAGCGCCTATGGACCCAGACAGAGCACTTTGCCAGGTTCCCTGGTACAGCCAAGGGAGGGGAGAACTGATCTCTCATCCCAGCAAGCAGGTTCCCATGTGAGGCGAGGAAGGTACACTTTACCAGAGCCCAGAGGTCCTACAAGGCTTGACTCAGGGGGCCTGTATTACAAGTTTGTAGTGGGCCCAGAAAAATTATGCTTGGGCCAGGCTGGCAAGCAGCCTACACCAGTCTGCAGTGATGCAGTCCATCTGGGTCCTTAAGCAGTGGCTTCCTTCTACAGCCAGGAAAAGAGGAGCAGTGGCCCACTCTGAAAGACCCCACGGGCCAAATGTTGGGAACCACTGGTCTAGACAGTCCAGTGCTTGCTCACAGTAGCTATTCAGTCATTATGGCTCCAAGGAGGATGAACCAACAACAGCCAAAAAGAAAATTCAGCAGCAGTCCATGAAAAGATCAGTCAATGGACTGGAAAGTGGATTTATTTACATTTTTTTTTTTTTGGTGTTGGAAATATCAGCATCAGGAGTTCACAGTGATTCAACACAACAGATGTACAGATCACTCAGAGAAGTTGTCCAGGTACATTTCTGATGCACAGATGGAGTCTTTGTGTCCTGCCACAAATCTTTCTTGTTACTCCTGGGCCCAGAATAAAAACCTTTCCTGCATCCTCCTATGCACGCCAGTAATAAATAAAGCTGCCAGAACTCAGCTGACCTGCTATGTGCATTATCTGCTGCCCATGAAGAAGCCAGGCAGACTCCATTCAGGGAGGTAGCCGTGATATGAAGAAACTTGCTATTCTTCTCCACATTTCATACTGCAATCATAAATTTTGGGAGACCCCAAAAGCATCAAACATTTGATTTTACAAGCAGCTTTATAGTTCATTCCCTTAAATTAACCACAGATAATCCCACAACAGTTTAAAATGATAATTTTGACATCTCCCCTATTTCAGATGTCCTCTTCTCCAAGAACATTGTGTCAACAGAAATAAGGAATTCTAGGGGGAAAAAAATGTTGGAATTCCACGCAACACTCATTCCTTCCTCACTACATCAGAGTACAACATGGGCACAAGTACCGGAAACTTCCCTGCACTTCACATTCCTTGTAGCACACCACTGACACCATAAATCTGCCTACATTCAGATTTCTTTCCATTTGCAATAAAAGCCCCATGCTCATCGCTGTGTGTCCACAGACTGTGTGGACAAGTGGTTTCGCAACATATCACATTATCTGTATGAAAAAGCTACAGACTGTGAAGCACTGTAACCTCTTTTTAACATGTGATCTCAGAACTGGCATGCATTATATTTTATTTACTGATTCCATACTACAGTTTACATTGACCACTTAGAAAAGTTTGCTTGTTTTAAGATTTCCTGTTTGGTATGAGCAGCTGTTCAGGATGATATTTACAAATATTTCCATCTCTCTGAGGGAAATCTGGTTGCAGTTAACAAGAAATAAGAGAGATGGGTCTGAGCCTGCAAACCCTCTCTCCCAGCAATAATCCCAACGTATGGAGCAGTCCCATGAGAAAGGATTACCCCAGAGAGTAAAGGGGTTTGCAGTTTAGTGCACTTTATTTGTAACAGTTAGAAAATATGCTTTTACAGACAGCCGTATGAGGAGAAAGTTTTGAGCTGAAAAGTTACAATGCTCATGTGTAGAATCCAAAGACAGTAGCTGTGGAAGAACATTTGGTAGACAGGGAAATGACCACCCACTCAGTGTATTAGTCATTCTGCTTTCCTTCCAGCGCGAGAGCATCTACTATTTAATGTTTTCTAAGTTTGCTTCTTTGTGCTTGCTACTCCTTTCCCTCCCTTTTGTTCACTGCATCCTTTGGGCCTCTGTGTACCCCTCTTCCTCATTCTATTCCAGATGTGCACACTTAACATTTGTAAGTGTTCGCTGAATAAGAGAGCTACAGTTTTTTATCAAGTGGCAGCAGACCTGTCCTCAGATGTGCACAGCAGACCTTGATCCTGATATACTGCTTTTCATATGGATGAAATCCATTTCTCCCTGCTAAAAGCCAGAGTAACTGGGATTTATACCAAGAAACGAATGCCCTCTCCATGAGCTAATGAGATGGATCGATGGCTGCACCATTCTGTGCCCTGTGGGGGAGAGCTGTGTTGGGGTGCCATAGCAGCTGGATCCTTGGGTGCTTCCCTCCTTCCACTACCAGTGGCACCTTTGCAGAAGGCTACTGGGATTAACATGGAGCCCCTATCCACAGTAAATAAGATCTTCCCTTTCCTGCCAACTGCACTGTTGCAAAAGACCGGCATAGAGTTGAAACTATATGGGGACATTTATGGGCCCTTCTCCCTGCTGTTAAGTCAGCCTCTGTGCAAACCTCCAAGTCACATCTAGACATGCAAAAAGGCAGGTGGGGGAAACAGGATACAAGCATTCTCTCTTTAAAAAAAAAAAAAAGGCTATTCTGCTTATTTCTTCCTTTTGCTCCTTCCTCTTCTGTCACTCAGGTTTAGTTACAGGGTAGGAACAAGATACTGTCAGGAACAACAGCTCCTAATGCAATATTTCTGTCAAGTAGCAAAGAGGAAGCTTTCTTCAGCCTTTCAGCCAACCATCTCTTTTCTGCTGTCATCACCCACAATAAAAATGCATAATAGTTTCCATCTGCTAAGAGTTTTACAAGCCACAACTAACAAAACCTTCACCAGCCCTCCCGGGTGGTGGGGATGGATGTACCCATTTGACAAATACGGAAATGGAGGATAGAGGTTAAGTGCTTTTTGCAAAGCACAGCAACAAGTCAGTTTTGGAGCTCTGGACTGCCTGGCCTGCGGTCTGGGACCCAGACTTGGTTTCATTCATTACGGAGACAGTAGTTTATCTGATCTGGTGTTGGGATGCATCCAGCATTTCAATTTCCCCACTAACTAGATAGCAGATTTAGAGCCTGTTGGTGATTTGGCCTCCAACCAAAGGACAAAAGAGTAAACCCTTCAGAACAAAACAAGAGCCCAAACAAAAACAGCCCTCCAGCTTGTCCCGCTGCATGGGGGTGTCTGCAAAAACTCTACATGGTAGCAGAGATGGACCCATTGCCTCTACTACAGGCATGAGACCTTAGGCCCTGAAGCGTGGCTAGCATTTTGCATTGTCCCACTGGTTCCCTTTCTCCAGTGCCTCAGTGTCCAGGTCCTTCCACACACAGACCTTCTCCAGCTCCCTCTCATCAAGGGGCCATTGCCACGGGTTCTTCCCGCTTCCTAGAAAGTCTGCTAGTACAGGTCAACTCCCACTAAAATTCCTCACTGTGCTGAGGGCAGCTGTCTCTTATTTCCCAGCAGGCATGCTCTCAATGACCAGCTCCCTCAGCCGGGTGAGCCTGGAGTTAAGAGAAGTCTGCACAGCTCAATATTGAGACATGAAACTGGTCAAGGCCCAGGTCCCTCAGTGACAATTGCATAGCGGATGTTACTGGTATAAAAATGCAGACTCGTCTGCCCGCCACCCTCTCCAGTGGCCTAAAGAAGCGACAGGATATTAGTGAGCAGTTGATGACCTCTTTCCTCCCCTTAACACCAAAAAAACACTGCCATGAACAAAGATTAAGTACAGAAAGAAGTCTGAACTGCAGGTTCTGCTCTTTCATCAGAACCTGCTCTGATCGTTCGACCCTACCATAAACAGACATTTTTTCCCCCCCAGTGAACGTGGGCTCATGAGGACAACTCTTAATTGCAACCTACTGCATGGGGTTTTTCAATACTAATTGGCCCCCATTTTTTTCCATCCTTCCTAGTTCACACTGATGTTCTGAGGGGACAACACACTGAAGCTTTGCTTGGGGCAGCAGATTGTCTTGAGAGTGTTTAAGCACCTAATCCACATTGAAATCAATGGGATTTAGGTTCTTAAAATACCTTTGAGCATCTGGGTCCTTATGAATACTTTCCAGATGGAAAGACAGCAGCCAATCAGTGCCAAATGACTGCAATAGCTTCACAAGAAATGGGCTTGCTTGTTTCACAGACGTCCCAAACATAAGCAATGGGGATCAAAAAGAAAAAAAAAAAGAAACCCTGCTCAGAAATCTCAGATCATTTCCCAAGCACTCCACACAATTAGGAATGATATTGCGCTCAGATGCCCTTAGGCCTCTCTGCACTAAAAAGCAACACAGGAGAAGCAAATGAATGGCAGTTCGAGAGGCACCGTCGAACAATCAAGTAACACACTTTATGATATTGCCACAGCATCAGCTAACCTGAGACAGACTTTACTCTTTTTACATTAAGCTGCTGAGCAAGAGACAGGTGAAAGAATGGGCACACCTAGCTCACTGCTCCACTAGCTTTCTGCCAAATGGCCTGATTTTAGCTGCTTATTGCTGCATCCTATCCTTTGACAGGAGGATGACTCTCATGCTGTCAGCTGGCCTGGCGTAGCTGCATACATTTTTGTGCAGTGCTGTCTGTGATATTAATGGATGGGAAATGCCTCTCAGTGGGCTTGCAAATCTACACAGCTGTGACAGATATTGTAACCACATGCCATATCTTTGGGGAAGATTTTATTAAGTGTATGCATCACTGTGTAGGGACTGTATGAAACTCAGGGGGGAAGGTTATCACAGCACCTCCAAAACCAGTGGAGGAAAGAGGGTGATTAAGCTGAACCATTAGGTTGCAAACACCTCCAGAGAGGCACTGCTTTTGGTGAGGCTCGCATATACTGGTTCAGACCGAGTTTTCTAGAGCCCAACAGAAAAAAAAAAAAGAGACATTTGATATAAAGAGGCTGGGTTTAAACAACAAGGAGTTGTGTGGCACTTTAAGACTAACAGATTTATTTTTTGCATGAGCTTTCGTGGGAGAACATCCCACTTCCTCAGATGCTTTGAAGATGGGTGAACTTACAGATGGGTTTAAACAGACTTGGAAATTTCTTTCTGATGCAGCAAAGGGGGAGCTTCAACCCATGTGGAAGTGTTGCAGAGACTGGCTGATTAGGCCCCCATCAGACTGATTGGCAACTCCTGGTGTGTTTAAATCATTTTTGTGTGTTCTCTGCAGTGCTTTTACCTTCACAATAAACATGCTTGCTTAGAAGGAGCAATGGGTACATTGTAACTGCAGGCAATACACTGTTTATAGTCCTGGCAGAAAAAGCAAAGTGCAGACACTATCATTAGGCAGACCAGCTTGCTGGGGATATCAGACTAAGTCAGGGAGCAGTGCAGCCTTAAAAATCCCTGGTCAGAGAGGAGTGTATCAAGAGTCCCTGTCCACAGACAGGATAGCAGAAGACCTGAAAAGTGACTAGACACTTCTGAAGCGGACCATGGAGAAGTGTTTTATTTTCCTCCCCCTGCCCCCTTTCATTCAGGCAGTACATGTCATACACTCTTGGTGGCTGTATTCAGACAGTAGTGGCAGTCCAAACAGCCCCTGGGAGAGTCACACACTAACCATTCACAGTGGAGCACCCCTGGTCCATAAGAAAGAGGAGAGCCATCAACTACACTGCGCCCTGCTCCATCTCCAGATTTGCCTTTAATCAAGGGTGCCGTACAGAGGCTGCATTGTGGATTCAGGGGTGGAGGAAGCCTTGATTATGGTCTCAGCTCCATGGCACTAACTCCTGGGCTGTACCTTCACTTTAGTGGGGCCCTCTGCAGATGTTGTGGAGCAGCTACAGAGAGACCCACGGAGATGAGTGCAAAGGATAACACTAAATTCCACACCACTGCAACTTTCTGGGAGCAGGATGGGAACAGCCAGGCCTAGCAGTTAGAGACTGCATCAGCAGACAGGAATCACAACTCAAGTCAGAGCCAGCTTCTTAGATTGAATACCAGGGTCAAATTCAGCTTACCTTTTGTAAAGCAAGTTAGGGGCACAGCCAGGAACAAACACTATTGCAACCCTAGACCAATGCTCTGAGCAACCAGTCAGCTGTTGCTCCAGCTGGATTTGAGCCCATCTGCTGACTCAGCCAACCAATCAGGCAGCCTCCTACAGGCCAGCTGGGGGCATTAGGTTGTAGGAGGAGAGAAAGTAGCACCTAGGGAATTTACAACCCTAGCTAAGGGCAGGAGCAAGGTTTGTCCCAGGGAAATCTCCCCATTTGATACTCAGCTACTGTATTTTGGGGCTTGGGTTTTTTTGTTGAACAACGGGATATCTAGTTGTTAGGGGGGTTACTAACATTGGAAATACCTCCAAATAATTTTAAAAGTTCACTAATGTAATAAATAAAATCCAGTATGATGCTAATGTTGACTCAGAGAAAAGGTTAGTTGGTCTCCACACACAAATATGGTTCTATAATCATGCGCACACATACACAGAGCTCTGTAGTCACACACATGGGTGTTACACACATACAGTGGGCTCTGTAGTCATACCCATCCAGCAACCAATTTGCAGATGGATGTGAATCCAAATTTTATATTTAAAGCCCTGCAAATCCATGGCTATTTCTTAATAGCCATGGATACATTTGTGGTTCACAGGAGATGGATATAAATTTTGGATGCATGCAGGGCTCTGGTGCAGCAACTTTTTCTGTCCTCACTTTTAGGTGCTAGCCCAGCTCACAACATGGTGCCGTTTAAACAATCTAGCAAAATTCAAAAAAACTTGAGAGTGAAAATTTGGCTCATTGTTATTTAGTCAGAAAAGCCGAGGGGAAAGTTGTTTACCTTCTGGCCTGTATGTTTTAGTGAAACAGCCCCAAGAGGCTAATGTGAAATGGACACAAAGGAAACAAACACCATGTCAATTTTGCAGGGAAAAACTCAGTTTTAAACAACTATGTTACAAGTTCCTAATTTACAGCGTTCATGTTGCAGAAAAAAAATTGCTGAGTGCATAACTAGCAAACCCTAATAATTGTGCAGCCACATCCCCACTCTGTTTCCTGCCATTATTGCTTAGCTTGTTTATAAGACACTTCAGATTGCATTTCCTGTACTTAAAATGCTAACAGCTGGTCTTACCCTGACCACCTTCTGCCAATAGTCCTTGTTCATCTGTGTTTTTTAGATTGTTTCAAAGGAAACTTTTGTATCAATGCTCCTGAATGCAGCCCCACATACATGCTGTTTGGCATGGCCATGGTTATGCCCTTTGCCCTGCATGATGAAGGCACTGCTCTGATTTATTTATTTTGCTATTTCTGATCATCTGTTACACTAGAAAGAGGCCAATCCAGTAACCCGTACAACCATTAGTAACCTTCAATCCCCTGAGTAGCCCTTTGCATCCTTTGGAATCAATGGACAAATTGTGGGAGTAGCAATTATCCCTGAGAGTAAAGGTTGTAGGATCAAGCATGGATGGTGGTAAGGAGTGGGTTTGGAAATATTTCTCCCAGAACTCTCCTGTATATATAAGTAAGGCTGATAATGGGATAGACTTATTCCTTTTCCAGTTATTTATTGCAAAGCAGGCGAACAGCTTGTACATTTACTGCCATGAATTCCATCCAGAAAAATTCTGGCCTCCTGGTTAAAAGAGAAACAATTTGGCCCTATTATAAGTCAATATGCTTTTTTCCTCCACCCCTACTCTCCATATCTACTTTTTTCAACACTAGAGCAGTCAGCAGGGGCAGACCACAAGCAGGAGTATACAGCCCTAGGACAAGGCTGTACAGATACAAAACTCCTACTCAGCTCATGCTACTATTCTGCGTCCCTGGCTATGTCTACACATAACACTTTAAATCAAATTAATGATGATTAATTCAATTTAAAGTATTGCATGGCTACACTAGCTTTCCTTAGTTTGAAATAATGACCTCCATTCAAAATAAGGAAGGTCATTCTGAAATTATAAAACCTCCCTTAAATTTGAAATGACAGTTAAATTGATCTTATTAGTTCAATTTAACCAGTGTAGCTGTGTTAGTTAGAACAAACCATTAGCTCAAATTAACACTTTTTGCCCTTCTTCCTTCCAGGGTGGCTTCCTCCTTCTATATATTGGGTTGGGGTATGGCCCTTCCTGGGGGTCATATTGCCACACCTCCCATGGTCCCTCTCTCCTAAATTGAACTAGCAAGTCTTGTCCATGGACATGCTAGTTCGATTTGAATTTCTAGTGGAGTCATGTTAATTTAATTTAACAATTATTAGTTTGATTTAATTACTTCAATTATAGTTAATTCAATTTAACAATCTAAGTGTAGGCATAGCCCATGGCCCTGATTCTTGTCTGTTGCCTATGAGCACAAAAAGCATCTGAGAAGTGGGTCACAAAAAAGGTGGCGTTAATTCTGAACTCTACTGCAACATGCATCCTCTACTTATAAATCTCAGGAGCTTATATGGCTTCAGTACTGTTGAGAGAGACACATTTCCCACTGCATCGAAACATGAAGAATTTTTTTCAGAATAAAGAAAAAAATTTACTCAAAATAAGGAACAGTAGTTTTGTTGTCTTCCCTTATTTAAAATATATTTGCAGAAGACCATGCTTAAAGGAAAGAATTTACTAGAAGAAAATAATGTCTCTGAAACTGGTATTTTTAAGATATTGTCTGCAAATCCAAATGGGCAAACATACCACATTTGCTTTCCCTGTATGAATCATTTCACATAAAAATGTTTGCTGTTTTGTATAATTTCCAACCTTTTGCATATTTTTCCTTTATTTTCTGTGGTCCTGATGCAGGAAATCATGCCTGTTCAGGACACCACTTAGACATGCTTAAATTTAGGGATGTGTTTAAATCTCGTGGCAGTTCATGGGAGCATGTTCAGGGTTAAGCCAAAGAGATGTCCTTGATACAAAGGGCCTAGCACATGTGCTTGAGTGGTTTCCTGAACTGGAGTCAATCTGAATAAAATGCCTGTTATTACACAGCAGATGTGTAAACAAGCAAAACTACACATTTTTGCATGTTTTGAAATATGTGAAAACATTTTCACTCAAAAAAAGAAAAATAAAAAGACTACCCAAAAGGCCCATCTTCATTCATCAATTGCCTATTCACATGGCAAAATTTCGATTTTTTTCAGCTGAAATTGTCCCATTTTCGAACACACAATGAACCTTGAATTCTGACTGATCTTTTATTTTGTCACAAATCTAACACACCAGCAAAGTGAAAAACCTTAGACTAGTTATTGGTGCAACACCTCATCAACTTTGGCCAGGGGTGTGTAAATTCTAGTTGATGATTCTTTTCCTCTTCAGCCCATAGATGCATTCAAAATAATTGATAAATACATATATAAATAATGTCATGCAAGGACATTTTAACATGTGCAGCCCCTATTATTGGAAAAACAAAAAGGCCTAAGAACAGTTGATGAAAATCTAACGCACTGGCTCAATAAACCTTGCTTGTCTGTGCAACAAATCACCAGCTTTACATCATTGAATTATGCTCCTTTCAGCTTCCTCTCATGCAGAGCCTCATCAATTAAGTCTGGTGGAGTTCAGGTGGATATCTGCCATCCACCTCGCATGCAAAGGCTGACCATGAGCTAAACAATTGTCTCACAGGAACGCACACAAGGCAATACACAACATACTGCCACACCTGACACTGTGGAAATTCATTGTTTTTCTGGAGATGGAACAGATCCCAACACAATGCCCCGAGGTAACTGTGCCAGAAGAGAAATATTTCACAGGCAGAGAGCCTGGACTTGTGCTCAATTTGGCAGGGTGAGATTCTTGAAAAATAGCTGAATTCCTTTCATGAAGAAGATAATAGCAGAGGCTGCTGGAGCAAATCGCATTTTTTTCCAGTTGGTTCAGCCTTTATGTATATGTAACTCCCACTAATGCCAATGGGAACAGAGTGTAAGAACTATGACAGATGGATAATAACAGAGAGTTCACCACATACACTAAGGTGAACGTGGATTTATAGTCTCTCTCAGTGGTGAAATTTGGAGCATCATAATCTTTGCTGCCAGTGTATGGGCTAAAGTGCCATCAAATCTTCCTAGTCTCCAATGTAAGCAATGGGGAAAAAATTGTTAGTCTTTAAAAGAGTGCTACAGGACTCCTTGCTTATTTTGCTGAACTAGACTAATATGGCTGCCCTTTTGGAACTGGTTTACAATGAATCCTGAAACCGATGGGCCTCCAAGTTTTGGCCTACTGACTAATTGTCCTATGTTCAATGCAATGAGCTTCTGGATTGCCTACTTCTGATACCTCACAGTTGAATTACCCTATTAGTTAGCCTGACTAACAGCTCTTGAGGTCCTATGTGGCTTAGTTTGTTGTCGTCTTGAAGACCAAAGTCCTCTGTTTAGTCACAAAATGAGCAGAATGTATTCAGCAGCTGAACCAGCTTCCCAACATTGCACTGCTAATGCATCTCAACCTTGGGAAATCCCATATTTGCATGAGATCTATGATCTACTTAGTTTCGTATCCTGTCTTCAACAGGGAGCCGGTGCCAGCCGCTTCAGAGGAGATGCACAAAAACCTTCAATAGACAGTTACTTGGACGTGGAATGATGATCTCTAAGGGAGAAGTGAATTTCCACTGGCCTTTTTCCTAACACGGCCCACCAGTGGGAGAATTAGAGCAGGGATTTGTTTTCGACAGACCTTATCTCTGGAAAGTGTACTGAAGCCATCATGCCACACTGCCTAGTCTACTCAACAGCCATCAGTTGATAGCAATTTTTAATCACTTCATTGCTGACTTGCAGCATTCTGTAAGACAGAAGACTTGTAACCCTCATCCAGTAGCCACCCTATCATGTGACGGGACTGACAGTTCAAGATTCATTTAGCTGAGACTCCTTTAGAATTAACTGAGAGAAAAACATTTCACAACTGACGGTGATGTCTTAGCTCTGACATCAATAGCGTTGACTTTTCATGGGGCCAGAACCTCACCCTTCTTTCTTTACCATAGTTCTCTTTTCTCTTTGGTTGACAGTTGCCGCAAGGGGTTTTGCATTTGAAATGTATGAAATTATAAACAATCTGCTTGTTCCTCTTTTTTAGCTGTTCCCCTTTCTTTGCCTCTGGTTATTTGGCTCTAGCTTTAGTGTCCGTTACAGCACCTGAGTTAAGCTAGCCCAGTTGTGTGGGCTACCTGAAGTACTGTGGCCTTGCTAATGCTGTGCTCACCTGCGTGTGTTGCCAGGTCTTCTGAGAGGTCATCCACCTCTGGCTTTTTATGCTACAGTAAAGTGAGCTGCTCCTTGTGAATCATTGAAGAACTTGTCTGTCCATCTGGGCACACAGGAGGAATTGTGGGAAGGCGTTGGAGGACTACGAGCACTTTGGTAATTTAGCCTACTTGCTTGCTGCAGAAAGAGTTGGGTTATCAGCCAGAGTGAAAGTGATGCTTGGACTCTAATCCATACCTCTACCCAGGTCGAACTAGACCAGCCTGAAATCACCACTAAATTCATGAATAGACAGAAGGGTGTTTAGGCTAAGAACATGGGATTAACTCTGCAGTGAAGACAGACCCAGAGTCCCATCACTTAGTACTGAAGCAAACGTACTCTGGTTTATTAGTCTAAATTAGCTGTACTGCTAAAAAGCAGTTATTACTGGGAAAACCCTATTGCTAATTTGTAGGCTGCCATGTTGATTTCCTGTTGCTTATCTGTTAGCACTATTGAGTGGTCACAGGGGACAAGGCCTGACTTTTATATTCCAGCATATTTCTCGGTTGGTAATTTGTTTTTCCAATATAATTTATTAGGGTTAGTCACTCGACCGAGTCTCTGTGGGAGTTTTCTGCTCTTAAATTTGTACTTCCTTAGGAGAGTTATGTTCTCTCTCAGCAAAGGTCAGTTCCTTCTTTTGAGGATCTTCCTTTTCTTCCTTTTTTAGCCACACTGTGTGATGATGTCCCTTTAGAAAATAAAGAGCATATCAACAAACTCAGCTCAACTCCCAATGTTCCCTCTAATTTTTTGTAGGCTGTGTGCGCAAAAATTTTTTGTGCAAATTTTTGGAACCAGTGTCCAGATTTGTGTGCTAATATTAAAAAATATTTGCACTGTTTAATCTTTTTGTGCATGCTTAATTTTGTTGTGAGCATGAGTTTCACAATGTGTGTGCATGCACACACGTGCACAGCTTAGAAGGGACACAGGCTGTGTTCCCAGCTGCTGGGCTCTCCCATCTCCTCCCTTTTAACCTTCTCAGACCTTCTCAAAAAGCTAAGCACCACACTCTGTGAACTGATTCCCTCCCAACCAATTAGGCATACCTCCTCTCCAGCACTCCCTTGCTTCTCAAGGTCTGAAATAATTGTACTCGGCAGGGTGTGGGATAAGCAGATGGATGCATTGCTAATTTTTATGAGGAAAAATACACTTGCAAAATGTAACTAATTTTAAAAAAATCACAAAGAGGGTTAATGGAATACAAGTAAGACTCTGACTGGCCAGTACTTTAGCTTTCTTTCATCCCAGTTATACTTGTGAGCTCTCTTCAACTGTAGAAATCAGGCCCCAAAGATAACTTTTTTTGACCCAGTCCAAACTTGTAACATGGACCCTCTTCCCACATGCATACCACAATCCCTCTTGAAGCCTGAGCTGAGCAGCCCCGGGTACCTAGGTCCTGGTAAAGTGTACCCTTGTCCCAATCATATGTAGGGGCTATGGTGCCAACAAAAAAAACTCAATGGCTAGACCCCTGATGTGAGGAGATCACTGCCTCTCACAATGACTGATGTCGTCTCATCATTTCCTTCTGCTCCAACGCCTGTATCTGTGTCTACCTCATTGTAGCTTGTAAGGTCTTTGCAGCATGGACCAACTTTTTGGTCAGAGTTTGTATGTTACCTACCACAGTGAGATCCTGGTCCATGACTGCGGGTCTGACCTAGACAATACTGGTAGCTAAATAAGGTATTCTTAATAGGATGTTGGTATTAACATGATCAAGATTTGTGTAGATTAAAAAAAAATTAAATGGAGGTCCTCTTTAAAGCAAAACCTGCTGGGTAGCATTTCCGTTGGCCTCCCTGGAATTACTATTTTTAGCTGTGGGCCAAATTTGCCTACCTGCTGTAGAGAGATCAGGAGTCTACACTATCCTTGCCTATCACTGGCTGATTTTCAAATCATCTTTCTGCAACAAAGTTAGGTGAAAATGCCACCCCCAGTAAAACTGGAGCCTGCTCCAGTGATCTCTTAGCTCTCATGGAGACCAAAAGGTATACTGTGCTCAGGATCCTGCAAGATCATGGCCCCAGGATACCTTTTCTTTTCAGACTCTTGTAGCCCTAGGCTTGAAAAAGCTCCACATCACCACCCTGTTTTTAGAGGACCAAATCACAAAATTAAGTTAATTGGGCAGAAAAGAGTCTGATTGTTTTTTCAGCTTTACATTATACAGGTGGCTCAGATACAGTGTGAGGAAATTTGTTTGGCAGTTAAGGGAAGAAGAAAAATAATAAGCATTTTTCTCAACTTAAGCAACAAGGGAAGCCTAACTTTAATATTTCTGAAGTGAAATGTTTATACCCACATATTTTTGCTTTATGCTCATTTGTTTTATACAGGCTAACAGGTTGGCCCAACGGTGAATATAAAGGCTATAACCCAGTGAAAGAATGCTCCTGGCATCCTGATGGGGGAAGAGCTTAACTCCAGATGTTCAGAAAATGCAGGAGAACTCCCCGAGGGAGTTAGCCACATAGCTGCTTTCCTATTTTTTGAAGTATAAGGAGATTGATTTGATGCTTATTATAAACATCTAGATGCCTCCATGCATGAAAGTTAATTTCTCTGCTAATTATACTCGTTTTTCATATTTCTTCAAATAGATTACTGGTTGCATATGAGGATGCTGTGGCTACCACAATTCAATGGGGAGGTCCGTGTGGTGTTTTCTGACTAGCATACACAGAGATCAAAAAGAGTTTTGCCTTTTAGATTCTTTGGCCACTCTTCAACATACAGTAGCAGGAATTGATGCTTTAAGCATCCACCCGCCTAATCTGTCGAGCTGGTTCTAGAGACTTCAGCCTCAATGCAATGTGATGGCCACTGGTGTGTCCTTCTCACAACGTGGATCGCAGGGTCCTCTGAGGTTCAGAGATTAAGTATAACCCTCAGCACTGACCCTGGGCAGCACTGTGGGAGGCTTGCACCTAACACCATTCACAGATCCTCAAGCCAGCTGTTCTTCTCCTGTCTAGAGTCAGCTTTAGTGCACCAACATCTACAATATCTTGCGGGGGGGGGGGATGCCTCAGGGCCTTAGCAGTTTGGTGATCCTGTGCCCCAGCATGGGCTTCAGTACTAAATTCAGTTGAGAGCCGAGTGGAGCTTGTACCTTGAAGTATGATGGTCTCTTGCCACGCTTGACCCTTGCACCTAAGGGCATTGCCCCCCAAATGCCTTAGCACCTGAGTCGATCTGCACACCAGGCCACTGAGCAGGTCCCAATGTCTCCATTTGGATCCAGTGCTTTGGGGCTTTAAGGCAGCACTGGGCTCTATCAGGGCTTGCAAGTGCACTTCAGAAGATTTTGGCACCACTGTGGGACCCTGATGGATCTCTGCCTTATGATGATGGAGGCGTTTTATATTTGAGGTATGAGGTTTCAACACCAGAAGGTTTTCTGGCCAAAATTCTCTGCTGGTATAATGCCACTGAAGCCAGTGGAGTTATACCACCAGATATGCAAATTCAAGTGAGTTTCTATAGTGTCACCCACTCAAATCTTGTGAGGATGGCATCTTAAGAGTAATTACAGGCCATATAATTCAATCCCCCTGCCACCCACACACCCTCTCTCCCTTGCAGTTTCTGCCTGGAATTGGACAACAGTGAATATTTCATCTCCTTGGCCCATGAATGATGGGCATTTGAGTCTTTTGTGAGCTGTACCTCTCACTCTGCAGGGGACAAATCTCACCTCCTGTTTGGGACTGCTGTCCTTCAAAACCCTGTCACTTTGGTCAAATGGAGCCAGTCAAGGCAGAAGCAAGAATCCTACAAAGTGATCCCTTCTGGAGAAGGCTTTTAAGAGAAGCTGCAGAGCTCAAATTTATTTCCAAATTTTATTGTATTGCTTCAGACCTTACAAGGGCCTTTGGATTTTTTTCTCATTACAACAGGTGCTTTGACCTTATCTTCCTCTATATACGGTTCCCCAGTGTTTAACTGCTTCGATTTGCTGTTACAGTGTGACCTGATCATGACTTAGCATTCCCCGTATTTATTTCCCCCCATTCTATAAGTTCCCTCATCTTCAAAGCATCTGACAAAATGGGATTTTCTCCCACAAAAGCTCATGCAATAAATCAATGTGTTAGTCTCTAAGTGCCACAGGACTCCTTGTTTGTTCCTGTGGAGAAGCAGCAGTGCTAGCTAAGAGATTACCCCTTTCAATGAGAAGCAAGATCTCAAAATAGAAACAGGTGGGAGTTTCCAAACCAATGGTTTTGCTCCTTTCTTTTTACATTTAGAGCTAAGTAGGACTGATCTACTGATGGTAAGGAGTAGCCCAGCTTCTACAAGGAGGAAGGATATCCCTCTCCCCACTCCTTGTCCCCGCTTCAAGTCCGCTCTGCAGTGGAACCAGCCAAATTATAGCTGCTCAGGATTTGGGAAAAGAACAACAGAAGGAGCTCTTGTTCTCTTCCCCACTCTAATGTAGCCATGATTTGACCCATAGTATTTAGGAAGACAAAACCAACCTAGATCCCCAGCAATTCCTAAGTCAAAATGTGCCCTTGAGCAATAAAAGAAAAATCATGCTGCTGTCATTCATCATATGTTTTTGGTTTTATTTCATTTTTTTTAAAAAACCAACTGTTATTACAAATTAATCATTTTGAAGGTTTCTGACAGAGAAGAGTCGCTTTACAGATATGATGTATTTTTAGTTTTCCTGTGACTTCAGACAGCAAAAGAACCAATCCATCTGCCTAAACAAAACCAGAACCATTCAAACCATAGCTTATATCAAGCAAATTCCCTAATACCAACAGAAGGCTTTAAGAAAAAAATCTCAGACTTGCATAGAAGATTTTCTAAACAGGGGAAAGGGGGAGAAAAGATGTATTCTTTTGTTAAAATACATATTGCTCAAAACATTTAATGAGTTCAACAGAAGTATAACCATTAAAAGAATCACTGTATAATCTAACTGTAAGGTTGGCACCTATGTGGTCTATTTACTTGAAAGGTGAACATGTACAATTACTGCCACATTATTATGCTGAATATTTTGAAAAAGTGGCACAGATTTTGGATTTTTTCTTTCTTTCAGTTGCACAAAATTGAGAGCACACATTGGTCACGAGTTCAAGGCGCTTAGAAACCGTGATTGCAGTTGAAGTCGGCATAACATAGGGAAACGTTCCTGAATCAAGAGCCATTTAGGATTGCAATTAACTAGCGCTGTCCTGAATGGCGATGGATCCTAAGTAGGTGCCTATGTGCTGTCTTGAATCAGAGCTGGAACTTAGTAGTTGCTCTTGCACTTCTGAAAAATAAGGCCCCAAATTGCCACAGATCGAATACCTCAGCTTGAAGCTTTCTTTTGAAAAGTGTAAGCCTTAATGTAAAGGCCTTACCATCAAGAACAAGGAAAAACAGCTTAAAATATATATTGTCCTACTGGTTTTAGTGGAAACAAAATAAACTTAAGTGTGATATTTGGCTTTTAAAGAACACTTCTGTCCTTTCCTTAAAATGACAACCAAAGTTGAATGTTCTTCACTTTACTGTTTCATCATTGCTAATATCTTGCGATACGCAGGTGCTGAAAAGGGGAAGAAAGAGGAGACGGATGTGAAAAATACAGTACACAGCAACATTTACGCAATTCCAAAGAGAGGTGGAATTAATAGGAAAAATCTCATGTGGACTGAAAACCAAAAGCCAGCCATGAACATTTGCTCTTGCTTTCACTGGGTATAGGTTTTAGTCAGACCTTGCCAGTCAGTAGAACAGGGGTCTCAAACTCAAATCACCACGAGGGGCTGCATGAGGACCAGTACAGGGCCACATGAGAACTAGTATGTTAGCCTGAGGGCCACACCACTGAAACCTTTTCATACAACAATACTGCAAATATCGGCAACAATAGTGTCATTGTGGGCCACAGCAAATAGCTGTAGGGGCCGCATGCCACCCAAGGGCTGCATGTTTGAGACCCCTGCAGCAGAAGGACTCCCACTGATTCTAAGCCCCTCTAGAAGCTGGTCCTTTAAGTCTCAGATGTGTCCAATAAAAGGAGGCAACAGCTCTATTTCTGATCCTCAAGTCCTGTTTACTGGAACATCATTAACAGTATTGCTTGCAACGTGAGTCTTTCCCATGGCACACAGATAGTTTCACCTCCAGAAGAGTGAAATGTTTTAGTCTAACCCAAGGGTCTCAAACTCAAATCACCACGAGGGCCACATGAGGAGGAGTACAGTAGCCCGAGGGCTGCACCACTGAAACCTTTCCATACAATGATATTGCAAACACCGGAAATGATCGTGTCATTGCGGGCTGCGGGAAATAGCTTTAGGGGCTGCATGCGGCCCACGGGCCATGTGTTTGAGACCCCTGGTCTAACCCAAGTTAGTAGGCTCCTTGTAGGGGCAACTGGGTGAAATGGAAATGTCCTGTGATATACAGGAAGGCAGAAGAGGGGGTCTAGTGGTTCCATTTGGCCTTAAACTCTATGAAATAAAACTTACAATACCAGACAGCCTGGCCTTGCAACATCTACAGCATATGACTACACACCAGCATCATGGTGGGTAAGATAAAATTATGTAACCTTTTGGATGATGATAGTGCTACCCTAACTGCAGGCTCAACAAAAGATTTCTATTCAGCACTTACAAAATAGGTTGAAGGCTACCTAACAGTGTGGATTTATTGGGGGAGGAGTTGATTTAAAATGGTCAGTAGAAGTCAGAGACATGTACAGTGAAGTGGATACAGTAGCAAATTGAGTGCTATTTGAATTTGGCTTATAAAAGGGTTAAAAGACAGCATGACAAAGTGCTAGTAAATTGGAAACATCCCAGAGAATACAAAGAAGAAAGTAAGATGTTTTATTTACCTAGTCTACCATTCCGCTGGGAAATCTGTATGGAAAGAATATTTAAAAATAAATTATTCTGACGCTCTCATCTACATTGAATAACAACTACATTTACCAGTATTTTCCAAGTATACTCAACAGAGCTGGTCACAATGTTTGAAACTGGCCACAAAAAAAAGAATAGCACATTAGTTCTTCCAAGACAATGCTGACTTACTATTTTTGTTTGAGTGCAAGTGGGAGTATTGATTATGATGTTTAAGGCTGCAGTTCTGAAGAGGCTTCTGTATGTGTTTAACTTTACACACTGTGACTTCAATGGATGATTGTGAACAATGTTAAGCACCTCCCTTTGTAGGATTAGGCACTTGGGTGCTATAGGATTTGAGTCCTGGTTATCCAAGACACCTCTCCCCTGTGTACCACTGGGCCACTGAGATCAGCTGATGAGTCTGAAATCTTTAGAGTGTGTCATCAAGAGGCTGCCTCACCACCATTTTCAAGAGAGGGTCTCTGAGTTCAAGAATCTCTTTGCCCCAGTGCGCTAAAGGAACCTGGTTCTGTAAGAGGCGAAGAACATCTCTTCTCCAAATCATTTGCCTTGAGGGAAGATCTGTAGAGCCGTGCAAATCCGCTGATATCTGCATTATATCCGCATCCACGGATACAACATGGATATCCACGGACCATTTCTTGTGGATGCAGATTGGACACAAATCCACATATTTTTATCTGCACAGAGCTAGAGCCCTGCAAGTATGCGGATATCTGCAGATATCCGCATTATGTCCACATCCGCGGATACCACATGGATATCCACGGACCATTTCTTGTAGATGCAGGTCGGATACGGATCCATGTATTTGTATCTATGCAGGGCTCTAAAGATCTGAGGCAGTTATGGGGTATGATATACAAATTAATGGTATATAAGAATCTTCCACTTCTCGCATTGGTCAACAAGTTAAACGAGATACTTTCTACTTATTCCTTCTGCAGGTAAAATCCTCTAGGAGTGAGTGCAAGGCGCATGAGAAACCAATGCAGAAGGAAAGCTCCCTGCAGCAGAGAATTGAACAAAAGAGCCAGGAAAGCTCTCTGCAATAGGGAGCTGAACCAAAGAGCAGGGGGAAAGTGATGTAAAAATGATGCTTGAAAACAGCATATGCTATTGGGGTTTGGCATGTGTATTACAGCACCAGGATTTTATCTGCAGTATGTTACAAAATGTATTTGTTGTAACCTATAAGCAAGAAAGAGAAGACTGTGCAGGGGCCACAGTATTATGTAATAAGTATTTTCATACTGTAAATCAAAAACTGAATTTAATAAATATAATTACACCTAAAAGTCAATAGGTTTGTAATTTCAGGAGAGTCTCGATATGAAGCTAAATTTGGTTTACCTTGGATAATGCAGATGCCTGTTTGAAGATTTCTAGTGCAGGATCTGCAGGCTCGTCACTTCTTTCTTGAGGCCTGAAAGCTAAGGATTTCATTCAAATAGCGTTAATGTAGACTCTTTAAAAGCGTTTACTGCCCATCAACAGAACACTAGTAGAGGAAAATATGAAATCCCATGTCAATATAACATTGAATTATAATACTTATGTCATCCGCCTTCCTCAGATAGCAAAAAGTGCAAGTGTCCCACAGCTTGTTCTGAGAAACTTGGGCAGATTTGCACTATTTCTGGGACAGTCCATTCTTTAACAGAATGTGAGCTATTGTACTGATCTTTAATTGTTGAGTATATAACAATAACCAGATAATTTCACTTTCCTGCATATATTGCTCCCTGAAGCAGATAGCTGAACAAAGTCACTTACACTACAATTAGTAAATTCAGAGCACAATACATAAAGGCTCTGATTCATCCCTAGTCAGGACAACATTCAAGCCTGTCTTAAGTTCCACTGGCTTCAACAGGGCTTGCTGAACTGGGGCCAAACTTGAATGTGGGCCTGAACAGGACACAGATGAACAGTTTCAACAGTTATACCGTATGTGGAAAAAAATATATTTAAACTACTAGATAATGCTATTTTACAATGTAACTTCCTGGTGTAAAATGAGCAGACCATATGACAGATGGTACATTGCAGAACTGCTCATAAAATATTATCAAAAGGTGAGTATCGTATCTATCATGCTAGCACAATTTATAGGACTAGTGTATTTGCTACAGTAAATACAATTGTATGAATTTTACTCCCTAATACACCTGTCCAGAATACCTATTGTGTGCAGAGAAAATGTATTTCTTTTTATAAACAGTGCAAGCCACTGAAATTCCTAGCCAGCAACCCGTACAGCTTTATATATTGACCTACCTGGCGGTTGTAAGACAGTGTTCACAGCATAAATTACACCATTGGTGGCCATGATATCCTCTTCAGCAACAGGTTGTTTGTTGACATTTAGTACATTGTTTTTCTAGAAGGGGGAAAAAAGTGAAGCCACCACTTAATGAATGGGACAAAACTAGTAAACACAATTAAGTTCGTCTTCTACAGAGAAAATAAGCTTTTCCCGAGATCTCAAACCAATTCATTATTTCTAGACTGTTGGCCTTCTGAAGTTACACATCTCTCTGCTAGGATCTAGTGACGCCATTTAGTGGGAGCATTTGTCTATTGAGAAGCTCTTCTGACATTGTTCAAGTGAGTGTACCAATATTGCTGAAAACAAACTGTAAAACAAAACCCCCCAAAGAAATCCCCAGACATGTGCACATAAAACTTACAGCGCTAATTTCAATTTTATCACCCTGCAAAGACTTCAGTCTCACAAGAGCTCCAACTGCTCCACTGACCAGAATTTCATCTCCAATATGGTACTTCAGAATGGTAGCAAGTTCTTTAGCATTACCTGGCAAAAGAAAAGTATATTTACACAACAATGTTACAGCTTATTCTCTACAGTGGTCTCCAACCTTTCGCCAGCAGACGGCGCAACAATCATAGGTTTCAATGGCAACTGCCCTTCAGAAGTAATCAGAAGCTACAGGTTGGGGACCACTGCTCTATACTCTGTAGCACATTTAAGGAGATAAATGTCAGATGAATATACAGGTGGGTGAGGTAAAGAGATACTACCTCATCCATCTGGTTTCTCTAATGTCCTGGCACCAAGAACTACAACACTTCATATACATAAAAGGTCACTTCTTCCACTACTGAAATCTAGTCAACTCTGGCAGCAAATGGAAAAATATAGAGCGCTCAAAAATACACCGGTAATTTAAGGGGTACAAAATGGTAACATCCAGGATGGAATTAGAAAATTGGGATTAACACTCAGTTGTACACAAAATGTCTTTGAATCTTTAATAAATAGCAAATAGATGGGAGTAGAGCTATGCCGATAACTGATTTTTTTCAGTTTGCTGTCAAATTTGGGGGTTGGCTCAGGAAAAATCATCCAAAAAAAGTTTGTCTCAGGTTGAGTCAATACAAAAGAAATTCAAAGACTTGTTAACCAATTTTTTTTTTTAATAAAAGGCAATTAATTCCAAGTTTTAAAAAAAGGTTTTTTACTTGACCAAAAACAATGCCATTTCATTTGGAATTTTTCTAAAACTAGAATTTTTCTAAACATTTTAAAAATAAAATGGAAGTAAAATTCTAACTCAAACATTATTTTGAAGTTGAAGAAGTGAGATGTTTTATTTCTAATAAATGTTGAAAAATTCAATTTCTTTAACCTAAACAATTTGTTGAATCAACACGAATTCATTAAATGTTTCAGTTGACTTTAATCTGCATCTTTTATCATCCTGTTCTGGACAGGACCATTTTATTGTCCAAAATACAGCTGCTCCAGTAATACAGTGCTTTTTGAACCCCCTGATGAGATACTAGGTCAATTCTCACTCGCAGATATTCCCCATTGCTTCCAGCTGGTTTCCCATCTTACTACAGATCAGTCCCAGCCCTGTTTAGTTTATGAAGTCTAATGAGCTCAAAACCTAGGGCTATTCGCAGTCACTTAGAGAAAATTGAGGGGCATGATGAAAAGCTTTCTCCAAAATTAAAAATGCTTCTTCATATTATTTGCTTCATTTCCTGGTATTGGTTAGGTTTTAAAGAAATAGGAACTCGGAGAACCTCATTTCCCATATCAAATAGTTGCCGATACTCATAGTACTTTAAAATTGATACAACGCTTGATCATAAGAGGTTAAAGTGTGGCACTGCAGGGGAAGTGGGTGGTGTCACTCTTTTTCTAGAACCAACAGACTTTACAGATGGTATCTCAGAGTCCGATCCAAACCTCACTGATGTCAAACAGGAGTCTCTCTATTGATTTCACTAGGTTTTGAAAGAACTAGACTGGGGTATCCTTTGCAGTCTATTTCGTGGATAGCCAGAGGCTTGAACAACAGTGGAAATCCCCCTCTTTCATTTTCTCCTTAAAATGCCAGTGCCAACTAGTTTAGATTAGACAGAACATGAGATGCTGAGGGCCAGATTTGCAAAAAGTATACAGGCATCTCTAACTTGCACTGATGTCCATGGCAGGCAGGCACTTAAATGTGTGTAAAAATCTGAACGTTGGTCCAAATAAAAGCAGCCCATTTAGCAAGATGTACATTTCATTTCAGTGGCTTCAGCGTAATCAACAGCAAGTCCATGGTCTGTGGGAGTCAGTTCACACTGTATATCCTCACCAGCATGATTCACTTCACCTTCGGGACTGTAAACTAAATATTTGCTCAGAAAAACCAAGAACATTTCAAGTACTCACATCTGGGATATTTCACCCATTGAACTGGCTTCAGCAGTTACAAAATGGTTGTGAAATATTTATACACACAAACAAAAGAATGACTATGCAAGCTGATGTAATAGATTACTGCTCCCTGCACTTAAATGGATAACTAGCTGCCCTATGTAGAAGCTTTGCAGAATATGATGTCAGTGTTTGGTTGGGTTTCAAATGATAATCACACTGAAAACCTGGCATTCTTTCCAAACCATATCCATTTTTCAGCTCAAAAAGTGTTAACATCTTATTACTTATAGAGAAGATGTCTGTAAAAGTTCCTGTACATTTTCTATGTCATGTCTGCAAAGCTATGCTTCACAGGACATCGATCTCTTCCTGCTCTTAAAAAACAAGCGTCATATATGCCTTGTGCCATAAAATAACTATTTCATTTAACCGAATTTGGGGTGGGACTCTGCAATGATAAGAACCTACCTTAACTGGCTATGTTTTGAATTTAAGTGGAAGGCCATGAAGCCAAAATGAGCCTTCCACCATATGTAATTATGGTGCAGAGGCCATGCACAAAGATTTCAGGCATGTTCACAGTTTTTGCACTCCTGGAATATGAGGACCAGAGCCCTCAAGTACCAACTGCATTCCTAGAAACACCATGGAGAGGTGAAACAATTGTGGTTTCGTTGTCCCACCCACTCTACACCTACAAGAAGAGCTGAGCCCAGCAGGGGAATGTACCCTGAATATTCTGAACAATCATAGATGCCCTTGTGTCCCTAATGTTTCAGGAGGCTGTCAGCTTCTCTGGAAAATTTGAAGGCCACTTTTTGATGCCTACTGTGCAGATCACAAACTTTCTGTTGGTGCATGGCATATATGAGCTGGTTATGTAGTAAGACAGCTGTCACTAGATAGGGAGATATAGAACTGGAAGGATGAAATAATGCAATACTAAATGCATATTTATCAGGGCCAGTCCTTCAGATTGCGTTCAGCATTAATAATCATCTAGATATTTACCCATAAGTTTGTTCAGTTCCGCTCGTGGCATAGCTCGGAAAGCTTCGTTTGTTGGAGCAAACACTGTGAAGGTACCTGGCCTATTTAATGTCTCTGTTAGACCCGCAGACTGGACAGCAGCGACCAAGGTACTGCAAGATACACACAACACACAGTTGTAAGCTTCATTTGTTTAAACTCTCACTTATCGTTATTCTAGCAGCAGATGCATTCAGTCAACAAGGAACTGTTGTAAGAGTTATAATGTTAAACTACAAAATACAATGGGCAAACAATTTAAATTGAAAAGTTGGCTTATGAGAAGTTAAGGCCTCATCCAAAGTCAATGACAGTCTCTCCCTGGGGCTCCAAATCAGTCTTAGTTATACTGACATATGGACGATTCTTCTTTTAGATCCCACTCCAGTTCCTACTGAATTGGTCTGGAGCCTTTTGATAATTTGAAAGGCGCCACAAATTGGGGAAACAACAACAGAAATACTCTGGACTCACTTGAAACATAAGGGAATTTTTAAACTCCATTTTTTATTTATAGTCATGCTGCTTATAATTTAGGAAAACATGCATTTTGATGCTTTTTTATTAATAATAAAATGATGTATTGCAATGACGACAACCCATAGTTCATAGGAATTGCTTCGACAGCTCTGCTGCTATTACAAGACTAAGAGTCAGAACAAAATTTCTGCTTTGTTCTAGGAGTTTTTATAATGTGCTCATCATCAAAGTATCTGAGCACCTTCCATAAGGCGCATGAAGCAATGTGACTACACACCTGAAGCGACTGTCTGCTTTTAGAACATCCATAACTGTTCCTACTGGGGGAGTCAACATTTTGTCCACAGTAAACAACGTGCCAAACCTTCCTCTCTTGTCATGGGCAGCAATACAGACATTTTCAATGCACAGGTTCTGCAAATATTACCACAGACAAAGGAAATTAAAATGATTTCAAGGGATACAATATTTTAATTTTGACATTGTTTGTATTTTTCCACCTTGATACTTCTTTCAAGTTAACATTTTATACTATTATGTAAGTTAGCCCTTAAGAGACTTGCACATCTATAAGACAGGGCATTGTTTAGGCTCCAGAATTTCTGCTACAGATGATGATGGATAAGAAGGGAAGGACACAGTCTGACTCTCACATCCCAAACTGAATTTCAGTTGAACCCAAGCAAAAATCCCAATGACTTCAATGATGCCAGGATTTTACCCCTAATGTGTTATAAGCAAGACACTATAAACTTGGAACTCAATTTTACTGAAGCACTTTTCAGTGGAACTACCCTTCTAGAACAACAATACTGTATCCAACAAAATGTTAAATAAGGACTTACATTGCGGTATACAAAAACTCTAAGTTGGTTGCCACCCAAAGTCTCTAGCTTTTGTCCATGGTAAAGATATTTAGAAGAAAGCTGTTCTTTAACAATGTGATCTAGAAGCAAATTCTTCGTATTGCTGTTGATAGGAGGAGTCCCATCTGCAGCAAAAAGCATTTGACGACACAGTTATTCATTTTAACATGATCATTAAGATTCTACAAGGACCTAAATAATAAATATGGTGTGCATCTCAATGTTGCTAGTAGAAGCAACTTCAGTGAGTGACAGAGGGGTTACATAGCTGTCTACACTAGCAAATTAGTCTGGATTAAGGAGGTTTACATCGGGCTACTTTGGTCCCTGTCCACACTACGCTTTGCCTAGTTTGAACTAAAAAATATTTTAGTTCGAACTAGTAAGTTTGAATGGTTAGTTTGAACTTAGAGCTTAGTTCGAACCTAGGTCAAACTAGCACGACATAGCCATGCTTCTTCAGACTAAATAAGGCCAAACTAAGCAGTTAGTTCAAAATAACTGTGGCTTTTTAGTTCAAACCAACTCCGAGTTCGAATTAGCTGAGGGTTTGGGTTTTTTTTTTTTTTGGCTCAAACTAAAAAGTTAGTTTGAACTACAAAACCGTGGCTAGTTCAAACTAACTGGGCACTGTTTAGTTCAGACTAAGCAAGTCTGAACTAAACTTTTAGATGTAGACATAGCCCATGTGTACATTAGCAGACACCCCAAATGAAGAAAGCAGTGATTAACAATATTAAAAATCTGACGTATAAAACTCCGGTTCCTCCCAGAAGCAAGTCTGTGATCATCACCAATAGAACAAATAGAAGATTTCCAAAGTTTACCTTTGAACACAGTGTTTATTGGGGCAAGAAGTGTCACACGCTCATTTCCAGTGAGATGAGAGCTGAGACCAGCTTGTTGAAAAAGATCAATAGTTGTTGAAACATCAGTTTCTTTACCTAACTCAAACAAAGTTTTAGCTAAAAAAAAGAAAAAGAACAGAAATTATGCATTAAAACTATTTTAAATGCTCTAAAACTTTATTTAAGCACGAGTGACATCTATTCATAATTAGAAATACATAGTAATGAGTAATTCATATTGCTGGAAAGCAAATGAATGCAGGAATGATCAGTCATATGTGCTATTGATTTCCAAAGCACTCTGGCTGGGATTTTCAAAACAGTCTACAAGAGAGTTAGACATTAAATTTCAAATGGGAGTTGGCTATCCCAGCTCTCTTAGGCTCCTTGGGAAGTCACAGCCTTGTCCTTTTGACTGAAGATAATACCCATTTTCTTTTCTTTGTCCCCTGTTGAGTTATTTCCAATGAGCCCTTCATTGAAGAATCTTAGAAATTGAAATTAAATACCCTATGAAACTGTAATGATACGAAATTCTATTGAAAAACTGGATTTCCAAATCAGGGCTTGAGAGGAGAAACATAAAGGAGACCACCAATGGAAAGGTACACGTAAAACTCTCTCAAAGACCATGAAAATCCTGGTGTTTGCTCATACTAGCCAGGTACTGGGATCCTAATTACCCACCGACACACAGTTACCTAATTCACATGCGCAAACATAGGCTTAAATGGGCAGACATGCTAATGTGTGCACGAGCAATACTTGTGGCTTCTGTCAGTGAAAATGTTACTATACATTTTATTAAAACCTTAGAACATTTGCTGCTCCAAGCAAAAAGAAAAAAAATACAATCTACAGATCAGTGGTTTTACCTGAGTCTGGAATCAGCAGCTCATTAACAAAATGTACTACACCATTGGTAGCAATGACATCCTTGTTAGCAATGATCGGTCTTCCATTCAGGGTTAGCTCCTCACCCGTACAGCCTACTTCCAATGTGCTACCTTCCAGAGTCTCCATTGACAAGCCAGCAATAATAGCCTCAGCACACATGGCTGACTTTAATATGTGATGGTTTAACAGGTCTGGAAGACAGAAAACGCACATGGTAAATAGAAGTTTGGAAAGCCAGCTTGGAAACTATTATCTGTAGTGCCCAGGAGCCCTAGTCAAGGAGCAGAACCAGCCTGTGCTAAGCGTTGTGCAAAGATCACCTGCAAAAGGGTTTACAACAGCTGATAAGATTTTACAATTGATGAAATAAGACCACTGCAATGATGAAATCCACACAAGGGAGTAATTTATAGTACTCTTGGGTTCTTGTATAGCTTGCAATCTCGTTTTTGCCATATTAGCAAAGATATAGAATTGAATTCTTGCCTTCTACGCATTGAAAGAAACAGACATCATCATCATCATCAGTTTTAGCAATGGAACTGTCGCTGTGCAAGACTGAATAAATGTAATAGAAGCCATCCTCATTTTAAAGCCACTTCACTCAAAGCTGCCAAGGAAGTAGTTAAATGTAATAGAGGCTCCATTCTTGTCCAAGACATGGGTCTAAACATTGTCTGGAGTTATAGCAATGAAAGTAACATTGATTACAGTGGTCCTTCTCCAGATTTACTATGCTATAGTTGAGAGGAAGATTTGTCCTGAGATATTTAACCTGTCCAGTACGACTGATCTTCTTCTTCTAGGGATAAAGATGGGAGATCAGCCCCCTGCTACATCCCCTTTGTCTTACTCCAGCAACCCAAAAGGAAGGCAAAATTGCCGCAAGAGAGCAGCTATGGATTCCCATCCTAATAGGTCAGTGCTACTTGCTTTCAATCTCAGATGAGCTTCGGGTGGGATGACACGCAATCCTAGCTCCTAGGGGGCCATTGTACTGCACCCAACAAGCACATTAGTTCTGATTTGAAAACAGTAATACTTTTTGGTTCAAATCTTGCCCCATCATGCATGGATGCAGAAGATCTCCTATGCAGCAGAAGTGCTGTGGTTCCACTATGCAATGCAAGCACTGGGAGACTGTGTAGGGCACTCGTGTCCGCTAAATGCCACAGGACAGAGTTTCCCAGTACAATCACGCACACTGACTCTGTAGCACTAAGATAGAGCTGGAGGACTGGTTGCTTTGTATCTCTTCTGATCCTTTCCCCGCCCAAGCAGAGGTTTCCAAAGAAATTTAGAGTCAAACTCCTTAATGCCTTTGGAAAGCCCAGCCTCAATTCCCCTTTAAACCAGCTGTGTGTTCTGGGGAGGGGATAGCTTCCTCTCTTTCCCCCATAGAGGTCTCCTCTGCCCAAGTAACACACAGCTTGCTGCAGCATGTGGACCATAAATTCCCCATCTCTTGTCCTAAAGAAAAGGCTGTGCCATCTCATGTAAGAAAAGAATGACAGGTGGATTATTCCTGCCTACATGTCAAGGGTCTCCTACTTGAGCTGCAAAAATATTTTTCAACACATTTAGTTAAATGGTTCTTTACCTTTGAGAGCTTCTGGGTCCCCAAGGATCCTGTTCAGGGTTTGTTGTGGGATCTTCTCAAAAGCTTCATTGGTTGGGGCCAAGAGTGTGAACTGACCCTCACTTTCTAATAAAGTATTCAGACCAGAAGCAGCCACAGCAGTCTTTAAAGAAATGGAAGAGAGTCTACAATATACTTAGCAAGAACACAAAGGAGGAAAAGTTGTATTTTTTCACCCAGACACCTTTTAAAAGTACTTGGTGCCTATCTGCATCTGTAAGCACCTTAAAAAAAACCAGTCCCATGTTCTTAGGCTGTCTTATCATCAGGTAAGAAATCTGTGGAACATGTCAGGTTAGGGAGGGGAGCAAAAAACTTCCCTAGTCGGTGACGTGGGGCTTGTTCCAGTGCCTGCTGAAGTCAGTGGAAAGGATCTCATTGACTCAGATCTTTAAACTTGTTAACTGGCAAATGCCAGTGTTTTAAAGTTAAAATTCAATTGATAAGATGAGCATTAACAATTAATATTTTATTTTGCACTTGGTAAATTAGTTGAGTTAGTGTTTCTGAACAGTAACATCTAATGCTAGGATTTTCAAAAGGAAATAAGGGAGTTGAGTTTTACAAGTGTAACTGTCACTAAGAAGCACAACTCTTTTATTGGCAGTTATACCAGTAAAAGACACAGTTATACCAATATACGATGCTTTATACTGGTCTTGATTCCAAATCAGAATAAGCTATAATCAGCTTGAGCTCTTTATTGGCAAAGCTAAAGCCACAAAACTTCAAAGTGCAGAAAAATCTCTGGTTACATGGATCCCACTGAAATTCAACCAGAATTCACTTTTGACAATCATTAATGAAAGCATTAACCGACATGCTACAAACATTTGAGATGAACTTACCCGAAGAGTCTCAAGACTCTCCTCAGTCTCGATGATTTGCTGAATACTGTTCGTCGTGGTGGCAATGACTTTATCTATCACATGGACCACACCATTGGTGGCATGATGATCTGCTTTCAAAAGTCTGGCACAGTTCACTGTCACAATCTGCAGAGGAGACAATAGGGTTCAATTAATAAAATAAAAAATAATCACAAGTCACAAACTGCATTAGCACGAGGGGAAGTTAAGAAATCTACATCATCTTCAGTTGCAAAGAGAATGCCATGCCAGAAAGAAACAACACATCTTTGTGAAAGAGCTCAAACCATCCCTCTACAAGGTAACTCTTCTGTTTTCTGCATCTGAAACTCACCAGGCTGGTTAACAAATCCCAATGTGCAGAAAATATATATAGATCTATTTTACTGGCCAAGCTAAAATTGTACTGTACTACAGGCCTCACCTTTACTTAGGTGAGCAATCTAGTTGTAAATAAAAGAATTTCTCAGGTAAGTAAGAGTTGCAGGATCAGGACCTGTATCTAGAAAGACATCATTCATTTATATTCTGAGTAAGTGGTTACCTTTTATAGCAAGGTGACAAACTGCACTGTGATTATGCCTCCTCGTACCTCTAATTACCACTAATTCAAATTCAATACCCAAGTGTAGCATGGCTGCATCATCATCTACAGAACTATCTGTGTATAAAAACTCTATACAAGCTCATTGTGCACATATCTGCTAAACCAGCCATTTGCACAGATATATATAGCAATGCTACACCGCCTACTTGTTCACGTGTCTTACATATCATCAAGCACCTCAAATGACTTGGAATCAGATCCACCCAACCCTGCGGTAAGGAAAGTTGACAGAGAAAAGCGAATCACACCCTGACTCTACTACACATGACAACATATGCTCAGCTAACTGGGGCTCAATTCTTTGACATGCCTTCAATTCTTTTTGGTCACCAGACATTGATCATCTGTCTGCATCAATCCTGCTTTATCAGAGTTTTTTTATACATTTATTATTTATATTTTAACAAAAAAATACAAAAATTATGGTGTAACTGCTACAGCCATATTGACTTGCATCAGTTTACTCCAATTGAGGATCTGGCCCCCACCGTTACAAATATTTCCTAGTAATTCACTTACTCCATTAGGATAGTGGTGGATCTGGATATCGATATTCTGGTACATTGAAGGAAGAGATGTTCCATGTTTCAGCTCATCTGTCAGGACCCGTCTGTTCACCATATGGTAGCGAAGAGCATTTAGCAGTTCAATGTTCACATTACTGACCAAAGAATCCAACACTTCCTAAAAATAAGCCAAAGCAAACTAATTACTTGGTGCCATTAAACCTAGTGTAAATAGAATTTGTTCAATAGCAGGGGTGCAGATTTTGCAAAGGGATCTTACAGCATGGATCTGTAATCCCAAATGGATTGCTATAGCATCCCAAAGAAGTATAACATTCCCTAGTAACATATTTCAATAATCTGTCCCTTCAGCGTTGTAGGAAAAATATTGATCTCAGCAGGCAGTAAACTAATACTTCAAGTTTTCTATCTTAAAATGAAAGTCGTAGAAATGTAAAAGACGCATTTGTCTTGAACTTTAATCTCATAACTTTCATGTATAACCAGCCATAATTTTGTACATGTTTAACAGTAAACTTTCCTTTATTGTGATCATCATTTGTATTTTGGTAACATCAAGAAAGTCTATAAACAAGGATCAGAGTTCCACTGTGTTAGGCACAGTAGATACCTGTCATCGAAAAATGGTTCCTAGTCCAATATCTATTGCTAAAATGGGCATATTTGGAGTATTCTCATACCAATAGGCCAATGAGTCTAAATTCTCTCCCAAGTATGATCTCATCAGCTGAGGGCTGAGGCACACTGGTGTGACTTATGGGTGAATTCTTTTTCACCTAATGTGTAACTGAACTGTGGAACTCACTGTCACATGAAGTCATCGAGGGTTGAGAACTCAAAATAAACAGAGAGATTGGACATTTGTATGGCTAACAAGAATATCCACTCTTTTCATAATTAAAGATCCATAAAATATTGTGGAAGGGATATTGACACCCATTCTTGAGGGCATAAAACAATCTCAAAATCATCACAAAACCTAATATGAGGTGTGGGGGCAGATTATACCACATCGGTTACTACCAGGTTCTTGCACCTTCCCCTGAAGCATCTTGTGCTGTCATAGATACAATGCTAGACGAGATGGGCCTAGCTCTGATCAAATAGGGCAATTCCTATGCTGGAAGCTTACACTGTCTCAGTCAAGGTTGTAGCTATGGTGTGGAAAGGTTTAGCTGTGGTGTGGAAAGAAGACTCTGAACTATGAATTTAGGCGAGAACGAAGATGGATGTAATCTTACAGCAGGTAAACTGGCCCAGGCATCATTGTTCGGGGCGAAGATTGTAAAACTTCCAGGGCCTTCGATGTCTTGTCTCAGTTTGGAGCTGTCCGAATACAGTTGTGTCGTGGCGGCACCAACAATCCCCAGGGTGTCATAGATGTTTGAAAGTGGCAATGCTAAAAGGAGAAAATAACACATTTGGTAACACAGTAGCAGTTCCAGCACACATTTACTCATATCTCACTGTCCATTGCTGGAACAGAGCTGCTGGCAGAAAATGCATCTGGAAATTAAACCTGTCAGCAAGCTGGGACTTCAGGGGAATTGTCCGATACAGGTCGATCTGCTCTGTTATATTTTCCATGCTTTGCCCACTCCACCTTTCAAAGACTCAGCAGTATATCCTATAATCACACATAATGCTCTATATGCTGACACAATTTCCTCCCCTCGCCAGACATATTTGTTGGCATTAGAATACTAATTTATCATTTCCAACTGTCCTAAAACATGGCCAAATTCTGATCTGGCTTACCGCAGTATAAATCTAGAATCGACCACTTTAAATGGAGTTGCTTTGGATCAGGGCCGGATAAACTGATTCAGGGGCCCAGAGCTGCCCCCCACCATGGGGTACCGCTGGGGCTAGAGGGCGTTCCCACCCCAGCCCCACTCCGGTCAGTCTCTGGGGGGGCAGCTGGAGCACAGTGGTACAGTGGCCACAATACAGCCCCCCCATAAGGGCCCTTGAGAACTGCCCCAGGCCGGAGCGGAGGCCGTGCCAGCCAGCCCCATGCCCCAGGCGGAGCAGGGGCGACCAGCCGGCCTAGGGGCAGGGCAGGAACTCAGAGTCCGGCCTCTGGCTCCAGGGCGTTCCCTCCCCGTCCCCCACACAGCACCGGTAGGGCAGGAGCGCTCAGAGCTGAGCGGGGTGGGGGAACACTGCATTATTTTAGGGGGTTTAGGGGCTAAAGCCCAAGGCCCAGGGCTTAAGCCCCATTAGCCCCTTTGCTAATCCAGTCCTGCTTTGGATTATTACTTCTGCAAAACTCCAGTCCAAATCCGGGCCATGTAACTGGCATTAGGAATCCAAGAACCAAAGAGGTTTATTACTTTCACTTCCCAAAGTTTCACATTTCCCCTGTTGGTTCACATTTACTGATGTGGGTTCAAATTTTGGGCTTAGATCTTGCACATTTTGGTGTTAAGAGCTGTAAACTTTATGTGCCCTTATACTAGGTATACTCTAGCCGGTGTGTACACTGCGTGCCAGGGGGCATCTCCAAGACAGCAGTGATATCACTGTCTCCCAGGGTTGCTCTAACCTCCATTTGGGACTCCTTCGAGCCCTCACACCCCCACAGAAGCTGCCTGTGGGACATATGGAGTCAACGAACTCACTGCTACTCTCATCACACCAGCTCTGGGCAGGCCCTGTCCGTTTTCAGATCTGACAGCTGCAGGCACCAGACGGAGACGGCAGCACCTTGTGCCGCTGCAGGAGCCAACCAATAAAGTTGCCTCCAGCAGGCCACACAAATGAACCCCTCTGTCTTTCATGAGCCCCAAATTCCATAGGGCCAGATCCTCTGCGGGCATAAATTAACACAGCATCACTGATCTCCTGGAGCTTCCCCAGTTCGCACCAGCAGAGAATTCAGTCTGCAGTGTTTAAAAGAAAATGTTGCAACTACCCTAGTAGCAAAAGAAATGGGATGGGGGTGTGATGGCGTGGGAATGATTCAAGATGACAAAGCAGAAAATATTTCCCTTTTACCATACCCAGGGGATTTCTGCATGGTTTCTGAGCTCACTAAACTGTACCTTCCAATCAAAACATATTGTGCTAAATTCACACTCACCAAAACAATAAACATGCTCTGAAAGAACTGAGTTACTGCACATGGAAATCTGCTCTAAATCTAGCGGAACTCTATTACCCATTTGAATGACTATTTTCTAACAGCCAAGCTATTCTTAGCTTAGAATAATTACATTTGAAGCGGGTAGAACATTTCTGTCAAAACTTTGCAAGCGTTCTAGCTGATGTGCTCTATAATTCAGGGCTTTTTGTGTGGAGATGAGTGTAGAATATCATGCACGGAAAATCAAACTCACTTTGAACACTTGTCTGCTTTACAGCTGTTCTATTATAAAGCATTTGTATAAAAAGAAAACATTTTTACCAGCTGGGCAGCCTTTTTCGCCAGGTACCTTTTCATATCCAGGACAGCACTCATAGCTGATCACTCTGTAAAAGGACATAAATGACAGATTTTCAATCCAAGTGGCTTGTACACAGGCAGCCCAAGATAATCATGGAAGGACAACTGCCATTCTCGACATTTGGCTACAGTTCCTATGTATGCCTTGCAAATTTTTTGTGGCTAAATAATATTCTGTGGGCAAGTCTATCCTTATTACACTGCAACACAGCTTCACTGATGCGGCTGAGCCATTGCGGCGTTTAAGTTGAGGCAGGATTGCTTTTCCCGTCGGCACAGTGACGTGTACACCAGGAAGTTAGGTCCATATAACAATGTTGCTCAGAGGTGTCGATTTTTCACACCCCTGAGCAATGTACTTATTTCTGTATTAGTCTGGCACGTAAATCTGGCCATTGCCTCTTTCAAGATCCTGGGCTTCTGTCTTCACAATCTCTCAACACGATAAAACTAACATTTCCCTTGAGGGTGTAGTCACTATATAGCCAAACAGCAGGCTGAAGCCACTCTTGCTACTATCATGGCAGAATTAAATTTTTATTTTATTTATTTAAAAGACAAACAAGGTGACTTGTCCAAAAAAAAAAAAAACCCACAAAAAACCACAAAAAACAAAACCCAAGTCTGGTACTCAATGTAGTAGTTGCGGGTTTTGATTTGTTTTGTTTTGTTTTGTACTGGGGGGAGATGCACTGATTCACTTTGAAAAATTAAAATGTGTTGGATGCAAATTATACTGTATGTAAAGACCTAAACTGAAAGAGTGATATGAGTGATAGTGGCCAGCAATTTAGACATGAGTTTTCAAAGAGTGATAGCAATAAAAGAGGGCTGCTTGAATTTGGTCTTGGTTAGGTATTCTTTGGTTATGTTTCCCTTAAGCATGCTACAGAACAAAAGTGCAATTCAATCGTGTTTGCAAGAAAATGGAGGTAGAAATTCAGTCAATTTTCAGCATATACGTACTGACAACACCTTCAGATTTTTAAGTGCTGATCACATCAGCTTGTCCCTGAGAAAGGAGAGGACACACAAAATATACTAGCAAATTCAGTTCATCTCATAAGCAAGCATGCTCTATTCCTGGAGGAGAAGCTTAGTCAAGTAGGCCACTGATGATACCCAAAAATAGAGGTGAGACGCCAAGGTCCTTTTCTGGCCTTAGGGCTGGTCAGCGACCCTAGTAACACAGGTAAGCAGTTTGTCTGGTCTGGTTAGAACAAAGTAAATCTATTTTGCTTGAGCTGACGTGGGTTTGCTCTATCCCAAACTACTAGCCAACTGGATTTTGCTTAGTCAACATCACATTTAGGTGCACGTCTACACCCATTCACACTGCATATTCCATATGGTCTTCCTGTCAGCTCCACTACTTGGCCAACACATATCTTTATACAAACAGCTCACACTTCTATCGCTTTCATCTCAACAACCGTTATATATTCTCCTCCTTAGCAAGTCTTTCACTTACACCAATGCCTTAAAATTCATCCCTGTGCAGCGTGCATGACACCCCATTTTAGAACAAAATATCTCAAACAACCACCTAGAGCAGGGGTCTCAAACATGTGGCCCGTGGGCCACATGCAGCCCCTAAAGCTATTTCATGCGGCCCACAATGAAACGACTATTACCAATATTTGCAATATTATTGTATGAAAAGGTTTTTGGTGGTGTGGCCCTTGGGCTAACGTATTAGTCCTCATGGTGATTTGAGTTTGAGAGCCCTGCCCTAGAGATTAGTTTGTAACATCAGTCGACATGTGCAGTGCGAACTACATTACGCTATGAAGCATACAGGACTGAAACACAGTCTCCATGCACGGTCGCTGCCTCACAGGAGGTTTGGCCCTTTGTTCCAAAACTAATAATAACTCTTTTATAGAGCTGAGAGCTGAACTGGGAATACTGTAGGCGCAGAAGAAAAGTACAAATTGGCTGTCACTGTTCAGTAATGTTATGACATTTTTGAGGCAGAAAGAAACTCCTTTTATTAACTTTTAGTCGGTTTAATTGCTCTGTGGGGCTTTGAGTTATAATGTCTCTTAAACACTATCGGGAGCACAGTCCCCTGTGTCCACTTGGTAAGGAATGAAGCGGTGAGTGTCAGTTTACTTTAGCACCTTAGAACAAGCTATTTTGGTATCCTGGGCTTGTACACCTCATTTAATCACTGTTTGGATAACACCCTGCAATTCTGCTATGTTTACCTTAACCAAGTAGCCTCATGTTTTCTTTCGGCCCTGTTGTCAGATGAACTCTTCCCTTTAGAAGAAACCGTAGTTCACTTATAGCAAGCTGTAATAAAGCTTTCATCCAAAGCTTAGGTGTTTTACTAATTAGTGGAGGCAATGAATTCAGCTATTGCAGTTATTTACAATGCACGAGAAGGGGAGTCTGCAATAGCTTATACACAATTGACACAAGAGGCCAGAAAGAAACATTGGAACTGGCAGACTTGCATCTACTGCTGCTGTGCAAATTACTGCAATTTGTGAACTGATTACCCTACGGCAATTAGTAAAATTTCAAGGATTTATAGCATGGACCGAACCACTGATGGATTATAGAACTGTTGATCTCATTTAACCCCCTGCTACTTCTTCCCTTCCTGGCCGGTTAGAACAAAAAATGCAAACAAACCGCCAAGAGATCCAATGCTCACATGGTGTCAATCCAGATAGTTGCATTGACATGCAGAAATTAACACCAGCTGATGAACTAGTCCAGCGTGCCATGTGCTTACATTTTAAGGAATAAGTACGGGCAGCAACCTTGTTTTCAGATCTGTCTCCTTAAAAAAGGTTTCTATATTAACAGGGAAAGAAAATCAAAACCGAATTTATCCATTTATTTTTCATTAAGGGTTGTTTTACTGGTAACCTTCACAGCTGTTAGAAAGGGACAAAACAATCTGATTTTGTGTCACCACTATGAAGAACAGGCACTCCTCTTAAAAGACATTTTTATTCTCTCTGCTGAACTTCTGCGTATAATTGGATTGTAGGCATATATAATGCCGGGCCCCCAAGATCTGAATTTCAGTGAGCCTGGTTAAAAAAAGAAAAGGAAAATCCACAGCCCTCAAATATGTAATGTTATTATTTGATCACTGTTCCAAAACAGTGAAAATGCTTTGAATTTAAAGTGAATTCCTTTGGGCAATTAGGAGTCAGCAAATGAAACAAATACCTGCACTCCTGTGACAGCAGCAAATAAATTCTTCGCCACGGTTTCCTAACAGAATTACAAAGCAAATCCAGACTGATTGTCTAGACATTATATATTCCATATGGGAAAGAATTTGCCAAAAGCAATCCCTTCTTTTGACTGCTTGGGATCTCAGCCACCGCTGTTCCACTTTTCTCAGCTATCTTGCTTTCCACGTTCATTTAGTAACAAATGTTTTGTCTTCCTACCTGTCCTGCCGATAAAGCCGATTTCTCTTTTTATAAACCAAAGAAACTAACTCAAGTCTAGACAGCTCCTCTGTCCTGAACTGTAATCAAAGGCAAGGACCGGACTAAACAGAATCATTCCAAAATGCAGCATAACTAATTCTTGTGCTCTGATGCAGTGGTTAAAGGGCTAATTTACAGATTGCTTGGAGATTAATGAGCTGTGACTAATAGAGCAGGAAACTGCTGCTACAGACCTGTGGTCTAAACTCATTTCCGAGTAATACCAATGGAGGCTGCCCCCCTGGTGAGGGAAAGGCTGCTGAGGATGGTGAAGCTGTGTCAGCAGATAGAGGCTGGAGGCTCTTTCCCACATGAGAGAAAGTAAGTCCTTCAGCAGTGGGAGATGCTAACTGGAACGAGGTAATGGCTTTAGTGAAAGGCTGCTACTGTACCTCTGCTTGTCTTTGCCCAGAGTGAATCTCTCCTCCAGAACAAGAGGTCTTGCAGCCACAAGAAGGTATCACTTACCCGACCCAGGAGCCTGGATCAGCCTCACCATGCGCCAGAGAGGCCCATTCTCTTCTCACCTTGCTGTCCATCTCAAATTTCTTGCTCACAATTCTCATTTTCAGTTTTTTTTAATTATATATCAAAACATGATTAAATCTCTATCCCTCATCTCACTCTGTCCTCTCTTCCCCTCACCTGTAGGCAGCACTCCTTATGTCTGACTGACGTAGATGGTTAGTTCCTCCAGGCCAGAGTCACCCCTTTTTTTCCCTTCTGTAAGGCACCATGCAAAGTTACAGGGCTGCATAAAACACTGACACAGCCATCTGAATTTCTGGCATCACATTCCTAGGAATGCAGAGCTGGGATGGTGAAATGGGCTCTGAACATCTGCTGATCACTGGAACTGGGATACAATAGAAAATGCTTTCAACATGCAACCTTCAGGGAGAGAGTTTTGACTTTCTGTTGCAGAATAACCAGCACCATAACAACTAGTAAAGAAAAACACTGTGCAAGGAATTTGCCTGCTGAGGTTTTTAGGAGGTGCTCATATCTGTGATAGTTTTGCTCTGGTGACATTTCACCTGGGCTTCCACAATACCATCTTGGATGCTTCAGTCAGTACAGAAACGGGGCTGTTTAGTGGGGAAAGTTGTAGGATGTGCAACTCTTCTCCAGAGCCAACAGTAGCTCTGTAAGCTTCTGGGAATATCCAGGGTGTTGATTTTCATCTCTAAAAGACCTAAGGATATAAATCCTGGCCATCTGAGAGGCTGCTTCTAGGACACTGGGGTAGATCACTGTATCTGCTAAGATTAGCTAAAGGGCCCTGGTTTTAAATCTCTTGGTGTTGCAGACAGGGAAGGTGTTACTAGGAGGAAGGCTCAGCTGTGAGGTTGGCTATCTCCGTCCATCAGAAAGAGATTCTGTGCTTCAGGGCATGCAGCTGTGTCATTCAGCTTTCGCCTTTGAGGAGAGGAGGGTGGTGGCAGGAAGGGCGCGGAGCCATTCAGGAGAGAGAGTCCACTTGGTTTGCTTGTTAATAAGATCAGCAGTCTAAATTTGTGCCTCTGCTCACCGCTTGCACAGAAGCACGTTTTAAAAGGCAGTTAAGAAACATTGGCTCAGTTTATCCCTGGGGTAACACTACTGACCACATTGGTATTACCCCACTGATGAATTAGACCCATTGATCTTCAGTCTTTTGTGGGGGAAAAAAACCCAAACAAACAAGGCGTCTTATGGCACTTAAAGACTAACAGATTTATTTATCGCATGAGCTTTTGGGGGAGAAAATCCCACGTCGTCAGATGCTTTGAAGAGGGGGAATTTGCAGAATGGGCTGCACTTGAAATTAACCCAATACTTCCCATGTGATTCACAAAAATCTCACTCTGCCTGCACACAACACTGATGCACATTGAGAGTAAGGGCTTTCCAAAGCCTCCCTCTGGCTCAGAACAATGAAATAGTTTGCTTCCACCTTGGCTCAGCTGCCTTTTCAAAATGCCTTGGTGATCTCCCAGCTAGCACCCACTAACTCACTTTAAAAAACAAAGAAGGAGTTGTGTGGCACTTTTATAGCCTAACAAATGTATGTATACATGAGTTCTTGCAGGTCTAATCCCACCTTGTCAGATACAAGAAATGGAAAATGTGGCCTGTTAGCTGCAAATGGAGAGGGAAGGGTGGGTCACAAGATTTTCTCCCGCAAAAGCTCATGCAATAAATAGATTTGTTAGTCTTTCAGTGCCACAGGATGCCTTGTGTAAGGTGAATTAAAACATCCAGAGGGCTAGACTGTTAGCTTAGCTCTGTGGAGGAAACAAGCTTTGTTTTGATTCAAACAGTGTGTAAGAGGAAAAGCCAGAGTTGTAAGTGAGAGTTGAGATGATAGAGGAGAAATCACCTTTCATAATGACCCAGCCATTCAAGAGTTTTGTTCAAATCCCTATAAAACACTTACGTTAGCCATGTTCTCTAAACAGCTGGTTGTAACCTGGATAGCACAGAAACTTGAAGCAATTACCCCTCTAATCAGGAATATAGTTTTGATTCATTCAGTGCCATACACTGGATGGGAGCTGCATCATTCCTCACCCTGCTAGAAGTCTATATAATCGAGTAGGGGGTCACACACTTGCATGATGCCCCGGGGGAAAGAAACTACAGTATGCCAGGCAGGTGAAGAAGGAAACTGTTGTGTATGGTGATATTCTACAAAGTGAGAGACACTGGAAAAGAGTGAAAAAAAGGTGCCCAGGTTAATCTAAGCAACCATTATTGGTAGCTGTACTGTCAATGTGGATGCAGATGAAACTGCAGAAGGATTAGTGTAACACAAGGGTGTAGAGCCATATTTCTAGTATCTGGAAGGTTCCAAATATAAGACCAAATTCTGTCCTGTTACAGTCAGGGAACAGACCTCCCCTGCCTCCTATCCCCATGCATATTTATAATCATTGTGAGCATTCACTTTCATTCTTGTACAGCTATATGTTACATAGTTTGCAATGAACAATCGTTAAATATACTTCACAACTTCCAGAACAGGCTGATGGTATGCTACTTGACAGCATTTCAATTTGCCAAATATCGCACATGTTTATGATGTCTGATCATTGGTTACAGATCATTACATCTCAGCAAGGCTGGTGCCAACTATGCGGGTTAAATAAGCAATCCCGTCAGAATGCCCTCATACAAAGAACGTTTGTCATACCTTCTGCAACGCCTTCTGACCAGCATTTCCTGCCGTCCCAGTCATATAGTTTCAAGTAAAATCTTAATAGTTATTAAAATTAGATTTTCATTCCCAATGACCATGTTGTAAAATTCAATATGCAGTAAAGCAAACTGAGCTCCCCCTGTTTTTGTTAGTCCTTGTTTTACGCTGGTGTATTAGGATACAAAATTAAAATTTAAGTGCATTTTTCAAGATAATAAAAATAAGCTCTACCATACAGTACCAAATAAAGATTCATTTATAATCATTTCCTGTAATGAGATCCATATGTTTTGTTTTTATGAAGAGAACCAGAGACTTGTTCTTTTCCTGAGCCAGAGAAATTAAGTCAGACAAAAGAAGAATGTTTGTTTAGCATAGAGAAAGTGTTAGGGGGCAGCTTAATGCTATCAAGGATTTAAGAAAGCAAAAAGTTATCCGGGTTACCTTTTTGTTTTTTAACAGAGAAGGAAGGAATTTAATTATATCCATGATTCAAAAAGCATACGGCCCTACTAGTGCTTCCACAGGATTTAGGAAAATATAAACACAAAGCGAGTACAGGAATGTAGATAGATAAATAAACTACCTTTTGCCTTTGGATTAACTACAAAACCATACGGAGAAGATTTCTTAATCACTAAAACAAAGATCTTGCTCATTAAGTCAAAGTAACATCAGACATCTTACCCACTGTCTCATCCCTCATCATCTAATTACTTCCAAACACCACAATCCAATTATTTAGCAAAGAAGCAGACAAGATTGTTGGAGTCACATTTGATAGGTGTTGAAATTTCCATTATTATTCATCAGCTCATATATGCTCGAGCATTTTACAGCAATGATCCAAAATGATATGACTTAAGGATCCAAGCCTGCAGAAACCACCTCCCAGGAAGATGCATAATACGTAATACCCCTGGGAGCCTCAATCAGGGAGGGCGCTATTAAAGTTAGTATGGAGCCAATATATCTCCTGCAGACACCACAGAATCTCCCAGATGAAGGAAAGACCCTGCACCCTTTCTCCACATGCGGAGCTAGCAAACCCTGCACCTCCAACAGGGCAATGGGGACAGGCAACTGTTTGCAGTGCTAAAATAGAAAGTGGATATTTGAAGTGTCACTCGTCCATTCAAATAGCCAATTCATATAGCAGACCTTGACTCTGCTATTTAGCCCTATTTATACCAGTATGCCCCACCTCTGGGGGGCTTTTTAAAAAAAATTTTCTTCTTCCCAGGAGGGAGGACCATGGTGAGAGAAGGCTCTGGGGAGCCAAATCCTATTGCTGGAAATTCTTCTCCTACAAGATGCTCATTCCTGTCTATGTTAATGCTGGCAGCTACCCTTGTGTCATGCTAAAACATCTTTGTATTAGAAGTCTGGGAAAAAGTCTAAAAGACTGACATAAAGAAGAATAACCTTGCCTTACCCGAGCTACAAATGCAACCATCAGCATGGCCAGCTTTCACTTACTTCAGTGCCTTTTGGGAGAGATGGATCAAATTCAGTTCATAGAGGGTTTTTTTGCTAAGAGGTCTTCAATTTATTGTTCATTCAAAAGTTGAAGACGTCTACAGCTAGTTGTCTTCATCTCCCAGGGGTGCTTATGACTTGCTTGAACTCATGCTGTGAAACTTTAATAGCAATGCTCTAACACGTCCCTAAGGGACAGTTATGGGTCCACTCCGAGACCTCTTTTGATCATGCATTCATACTGACTAAGGACCCGTTTATGGAACCTTTACTTATTCTAGTAACCCTATATCCCCATGAATAGTTTTGATTTACCTCAAATACTCACAGAAAGGGCTCCCCCTTCCAAGATTTGGTTTTCCCTTCTAAAACTACAAATAGCACAGAATAGGATTGTGGTTTTTATGACGCAAAGACTCATCTTTTAGAATGCAATTCAAATCACACTCATTTCACAAAGGCCACCACGGGGCTGTCAGAGGTCCCTTTTGTCAACCCCTGTTTTTAAGCTAGTGTGCTAAAGATGTGAGAACTGCCGGTCCCTCAAGGCATCTAGATTTGGTTCTCCCGAGCTTTTTGCATTATGGCATCCTCTGGCTGTAGTGAACATTTCGGCCTAGGTGAATGAAACCATTTGGTTTTAATTTATATTTTCACACTGATAATGTAGTCATTCTCCAGTTTTTAGTTAACTACAGTACCTCCATGTAAAGACTAAGGAATCCACTCCTTTAGTGGACTCCAACCGCAGCGTGCTGAAAATCCAAAAACTGTGCCAAAAGGCCATTTCTGGACTTTCTACCTCCTTATTATACAAACAATTAACACAGGTTCCAAAGGGGTAGTCGTGTTAGTCTAGTTCAGCAACAAAAACAAGGAGTCCTGTGGTACTTTTAATTTGTTAGTCTTTAAAAGTGCGACAGGACTCTTTGTTAATTAACACAGGGTTAACTGTGTTTATACAAAGCTCAGCACATCCGGCTGAACCAATGGAGTGTTTTCTTTAGAAACCAACTTAAACTCCAGTTGGTCCTTCAGGTAGACATAGTGAAAAGTCTCTCAGTTTGCCAGTTAGCAAAGAAAATTTATTTCATTTGCACTCAAGAGACAGTTAAGACATCCCAACAGACCAGGTCCCACACTGGAGTTGGCAGGAAAACACTTTCCCAAATGTTCTCACAAACATTGCAGTGATTTGATATCCGGTCTCTTGACTCAGGTATTTTCTACACATTGATCTCAATCAAGTAAAAATGGCTAATCCTTTCATTTCAGCTCTTACATTTTTTTCTAAATTTGCACTGAAAAAACACAGAACTAGCTCACATAAAACCCTCCAACTGGCACCTTACTTCATGGCAGTTTGTGGCGCTACCTCAGACCCCCAAAATCATGATTTTCTGGGGCCAGCATGACTCGGCTTCTGTCTCCTGAAAGAAGGACAGATTCATTCTGAGTCTGGCAGCAAGCTGGGCATACACATTTTGAATTATGTGACGACTTTACCTTTCAAAAGAATGTGCTTAGGCTACTCACAAAGAGTACTTTATACAACAGCTCCTTGAACATTAATATTTGCAGTTTAAGTGTAGAACTGATCTAGCAGTCGAATGAATTTTTCCTGAAGGACGCATCAGAAAATAACGTTCTCTTAACCTGACCAGACCCCTCACTTCTATTTTTCACCTTTGCTCAAAAATCTACATATGCAGATACATTTTATGAAGTGCAGCATGGAGGTCTTGGAGATGCACAGTTAGATACTAAACTATACCTGTGGATACTTCATTACATCACTAAGAGCTCTGTAAATTCTTCAAAATGAACCTCTATTTATAACAAATAACCTGGCTTTCGATTTATGTAGCATTTTCCACCCTTAACATCTCAAAGGGTTTAGGGATCATCATCACCATTTTACGAAGGGAAAATCATGGGGCACAAAGATTATTTGGGAGCAAATGACTGCTGAAGAGTCAACATATAATGCATAAAAAAATAAGATGGCTCCCCATGTTTTATTCGCCAAAAGTGAAATCAGCACATTACTTCTAGGACTTTGATGCCACTTAAATCCTATTTAGGGCCCCAGCCATTACCTGTCCAATGATTTCCCAACTCTTTAGAGTCTAGCAAGAGCTTGTGTTTGACTATCCCTTCCCTAAATTATATGTCTGACAGGTCTGAATGCCTTTCCCTAAAATGCACTGCTTAAAAATCTGTTAGAACGCTGTTAATATTTGTAATTACATTGCTCTGAAGTCATATAAACAAGAAGGCTACACTGCAATCTGATGTCCAGCATGTTTAATAATTGCTGCTGCTGCTTTTCCATACAAATGCTTGGTTTGGAGCCAAAGAAGCCTGATGTGAAGCTTTCTAGGGAGATCTCTGGATACCTTTCAAGTACTTACGTCGATTTTCCACAGATTTTTCTCTGGTACCACTGCTTGCAGTTTGTGTAGTATTTCCTGTTTGTTCCAGTAAGTTTCTGCACAGCACACACATTGGGGCTATAGATAAAGAAAGACAGAAGAAGACATTGTAAGCTTTGCCCTCACTGAGACATAAATTATTAAGAGATACACCATCAACAGAAGGTCTGAAAAGCAGTACTTTGTATTTATGAAGGAAGATTATTTTATAGCTGCAGTTTACCTTTCTAAGGCATTAAATTATATAATGACTATTATAAATTAAACTAAACTGAGAAAAAGTTCTCCCTTCATCAAGCCTGGATTTTCTTTTCCTTCTTGAGTGCAAAACCTGACCTTTTCCACCCCTTGCAGAATAAAAAAAAATTACAGCTAAAATTACAGTGGCATGAGTGTTTTCCAAATGAACACTTACTGACCAGGAAAAATAGGCTTCTGATAAAGCCTTGCTGGACTAGACGGCATGGTAAAGGTATTTAAGTAAACGCTACCAAGAAAACCAACCCTATTTACTACTTTTAACTAAAAATTCCAGGATCCTGAGCTGCGGGTTAGACAAGAACCATTTGTACGTGAAATTAGAACGGTTCTTCGTTAATATGTGCTCCTGTTGCAAGACAATAACTTTTCCATAGGATGGATTAATACGAGCATATTGATGATATCAAGCTGGTATCCTACAAGGGGCCCGACATTCTCCCCACAAGCCTGCAAAGCACGTAAGCGGCGCATGCTTATCATTAAGCAAATGACTAGTCCCCCTAAAGTCAACGAATCAGGGCCTATGCGCTCAGCATCTCCCAGGATTGAGCACATTTCTGAAAGCCCCTGCCAACTGACCAAGATGGTCCATACGGAGGTTTGTACACTAAGCTATGGTGATTTCAGGGGTAGCAGGAGATGGGTAAAAAGACAGTAGATGTTGGCAGTGTAGACCCAGTTTGTTGCCTTCAGGGATGAGACGTCTACCCCCAAAACTTCTGCCTGTTCCTCAGCACCATGCAGGATCAAGTTCTGAATGTACCTCTCTTCCTAAACATTGTTTTCTTCAATCAGGAGACCACCTGCAGCAGCAGGTTACTCAGCGTGAGCACTGAGGGCCAGCACTTTTCCCCCAAAAGTGCTAAGTTCACATTCACTGAGCCATAAATGAGGGAAGGAAGGAGATGGGGGCAGGGAACAAATCACAAGGATCTCACGTTAGACCTACTCAGACAAAATATATTACAGCCCGTTTGCATGTACAGTAAACCACATTTACTTGTCCAGACGAACCCAGGAGGTTTTGTGATACGGCTGAGTCATCTGTCTCCCCTTCCGCTTTCTTCTCTTTCTCACTACTGCACAAAAACCTCACTTCTCCACAACAGGCTGGTCTCCCAATCCCCCGTATACATTTGTGAGGTTCTACTATTAGTTTGCCAAATCCACTGCCAGTTTTGGTGGGAGCTTAGCTTTTCTTCAGTAAACCTTTGTTAATCTCGCTGCAGCATTCATCAGCAGAGACAGAGCCCGACCCTGACACTTCTGCCACCCACTGAAGTCAACGGACATTGAGGGCTCAGTCACTGCCATGTCCAATAAAAACAGCACATTTTTGCTCGGTGGCATTCATTTCAGTTCACACACAAACTGTTAGGCATGCAGGAGGGAGGGGGAGAGTAAAAATCCACTAAATATAAATCAGACTGCCGACTCTGCAGCTGGTATACCTTGGCCTAGCCTTTCTGACTTCAGCTATGCCAACAGACACCAGTGGACGAGCAGCCCCAGAAATCTAACCACAAAAATTCCTGCACCTTCTGACTCAGCTTTCCCTGGCCACCTTGTGCCATGGCAGGGATCAGACTTGGTTACCACCACATGCCAACCAAAACAAACAAGGAATCCAGTGGCATTTTTAAAGACTACCAAATTTATTCATCATATAAGCTTTCATGGGAGAAAAATCCGTCTTCATCAAACACTTGAAGGGGGATTTTCTCCCATGAAAGCTCATGCGATAAATAAATTTGGTAGTCTTTAAAAATGCCACCAAACTCCTTGTTTGTTTTGCTGGATTAGACGAACACGGCTACCTTCCTTGGAACCATGCTAGCCAAAGCGCTCCTAGACTTCAGTGCCCATTTGCTTGGCAGTGGAGCATCCTCACACACCCCATTTTCATCCTTTACATGTCTGGCTACTAAAGAACAAATTTTATCATTTCTTCTGCACCCTTTGGAATAGTCTCCTATTTGTTAAGAAATACTTAGTACTTTGAGGACCATTTAACCAATATCCCCCTGATCTTTTGCTTATAAACTAAACCACCGGTGCTCATGTTGCTGCTGTTCAGTTTTTGATTTATCAGTACAATTCGTGCAGGTTCAGGTCAAGCCCCAGCAAAGAAAAAAACACTGGTCTGTGTTTCCATTAATCCTCACAAGAAGACTGAAGCAAATGCCCCCTGCAGTGTTCTGCCTCATTTGGATTTCAATGAATTTGTCATTGCCCACGTTTAAGTCTCTTATTTCAGCTGTGCAGCATTTTCCAGTGAAATCAGTTGATACTTATAAATTATTTCCTTTTGTCTAACGCCTGCTGCTCACCAGTCAGTCCTAAACCAATATCTTTGAAGCTGTCCTTGAAAGTCTGGATGAGCCTAGCACATAGCAGATGCTTCAAAGAACAAAAACAAAAAACCAATAAGCAGTTTTCAACTGGAGTAAGTCGCTGCTCATTGCAGGGGCAGGCGACCCCCAGCACACGTGCTGATCCGGGCACCCGAATCCATTCAAAGCAGCATGCGACTCCCTCTCTTCTACCACAGAAATTGCCACTCCTGCCACCAAAAGTCACTCTGGGCAGCTTCCTTCGGGTGCAGCTGGGACACAGGGGGTGCATACATTGTCACTTATTTTTGTAGCGCCAGATTCTGCCTCCCTTATTCCTACTGAATAGTAGCTTTCCATGTAGTTAGTGCTACTGGAGTAAGGCAGTAGTCATCATGAGTAAGGGTCAAGGAAACTGGCCGGGCTTCATTCTCTGCTACTGACAAATGAGAGTAATTTAGGATCCTTTGGTTGCTTCTCTGGTGCTATATCTCAAGGGTGGCCAAACTTAGGGAACTCAAGAGCCACCCAAGTTGATTATTAAACCTTTGAGAGCCTCACTGAGGCATAGAGCCATATACTTTTACCTACTCCAAAATTACGAAGTTTAAAATTCATTGCACACTTTAATTTTATCGTAAAAAGAGGACAAATATTGATCCTACTAATATCAGATTCTAATAATTACTTAAGGTTACCATGAAAATTAGGCCTATACAGTAAAAACTTAGCTGCTGTTCACTGTAGAAGACTGCAGGCTAGTGGCGAGTTTTTTAAAATCCTGACCATGCCACACTTCTCCTGCCATCCCCGACCATGCTGCACTTCGCCCCACCGTCCCAACCCCTGCTTGAACTCCTAGGCCGGGGCTGCTTTCCTAAACTGATTTGCTGATGTTCTTCTGGGAGCCGCAGTTTTTCATTCAAGAGCCACATGTGCCTCCCGAGCTGCAGTTTGGCCACACCTGCTATATCTGGTTGACACACCCAGAAACTGGCCTCCAAATGCTTAGTTTTCTCTCATGTGATGCTAGCAAAACGGATCTTTTTATAAAGCCTTGTCTGCCAGAAGGGGCCAGATTTACATCAGTGGAACTGACAGCAGATGGTGATTCACTTCATCCATCCATGCTTGCTTCTTAGAAGTTGTCCTCCCAAATTACGCAATTAGCAACAACATTCTCCGCTGTCTCCAGAAATGGAGCGTCAGAGGAGAAATACATTCGTTTATTGTACGAGAGGGGTGTGTTAAATTACCAGTTTGCACACTTTCATCTTAAAGGTATTGGTTGGCTTTGGTTTAGTTTCTAGGCATAGGTATGTAGTGGGCAACGTTGCACGGCAATGATTTAAGGAAGGCAATAGCCTCAAACTCATATGTTAAGGTTCTGTACCCCATTAAACACAAACTAATATGCTGCTTTTACGACAGCTGATGTAGTTCCAAACGATGTGTTGGTTGCAATATTTCACCATTTTCCCCTTAAAAAACAGAACCAAAAAAGTTTTGAGATTTTAACTTTCCCACCCATCTGAACTGTAGCTTCTTGAATCACCATCATGTTGTGATGGGGGAGTCATGGGAGTTTCACACCCATTTCAAGATTGAGTCCCAGTCAGATCTCAAGACAGGTGTGAGTCAATTTGACAAATTGCAGATTTCATAGTTAATGTCATAGCTGAGAATTCATCTGTATCAACACAATCAGGATCAGTCACACATGATTAATAATGCGTTACCTATCCAAAAGAAGACTTCTACGCACACTTTGGGACATTCTTTGGGAAGCAGATACCCAAAAAACTAATGACTCGCAACAAGAAGGATTTCAAGATCTATTGAAAAGAAAGACTACAGTTGATTTCAAAAATGAAAGTTCTTTTAAATGTGTCTGACATTACGTCTGGGTGTGTAAAACAAAAATTAAACCAGAAATAGCCTTTGAGACGTCTCAGAGCAACAAAAGGGAAGACAAATTAAAATTTCATGCAAACACGCTGTAGAAAATTCACTGCCAGATGCTGCAGTCCTGCTTTTATGTGACTTTAAGTGTGGCTCTCATGATAGTCTGCAGGCACAAATATAAAGATGGCCCTTCCTGGTGGAGTCAGTAGTCTGGCATCAGAACTGTGCCTGGGTCTTTATATGTTAAAAGAAATATATGATGAAGGCTGTCCCGTGAAGAGCTTACACTCTAAAGCTATGTTCCCTCTAAGCTGTGCGTGTGTGCATGCACACAGGTTGTGAAACCCGTGCACACACCAAAATAAAGAGCGCACACAAAAAATCTGACAGTGCAAATGTTCTTACGTTACTTTAAGAAAGGTGTTTCAAGTAGCCTGTTTCAAAGAAGCTTTTGTAATTTATCATATCATTGCCATCACCATATCAAAATAAAGTTAATATATTAGTTGCACCCTACACACTTGCTTCGTTGGGCTCACAAGTTGGACCACACTCACTGGAGCGTGCACAAATTTGCACCCCAGTTCTGAAAATTTGCACAAAAGAACTTTTTGCGCACACAGCCTACAAAAAATTAGAGGGAACATTGCTCTAAAGGGAAACTCTGTTAAGAGAGAGGCTGGCAGTAACTGTAAAGTGGTCTAAAACGACCCGTGGCGTCCCAAGCCGCTAAAGGACAAACTAACCCAGCCTAAAATCGCTCACGATTGTTACTTTGGGACACAACCTCACTGTCTACACTTCAATCTCTGGAATAACGTCCTCAGTTTTGCAGCCTTTTGTTCAGCAGACCAGCGCCCGCCCAAGCCTTACCTTTCTGCCAACACCTTACCGTCTGCGCCGCGTAGGATGATGCCTTCCAGCCGGACACCCTCTAAGCTGGACAGGTGGAGGACAGAGTCCGCCGGCTGCCTAATTTTGGATGCTTTTTGCCTTCCCCTTGGCCTAACCGCCCGCATTTTGTGGCCAATTTGGAGATCCAGCTTGCCCCTCTGTGCCAAGCGGGATAAAGCCACAGCCGGGTTGGAGGATGCTTGGCCAGGTTGGAGCTGATCCCAGCCGGACCCCACGCACCCCTCTGGCACCCCCCAGCCCCCTTACCCGTGCTGGCGGCCGCGGAGCCGGCTGTGCTGCAGGACCTGCTGGTAGGGGGAGCGGGCCAGCCCCACGGCCAGCCCCACAGCCCAGCTCAGCGCGATCAGCCGCCCCAGGCGCCCCATAGCCGGCCGCGGACTGGGAGCCGGCGCCGCCCGCCCGCCCGCCTTACATAGCGGGGCCGGCCAGGGGGCGGGCGGCGGCCGGGCAGCGCCCCCAGCGGAGCCGAACCGGAGTCGCGCCGGAGCCGGAGCGTTCACACGGCACCGAGCGCCGGGGCAACGCGGCCGCTGCGTTTGCTGCAGGCGGTGGGGGCATGTCCCCAACACCCCCGGTTGGCTGCTGGTGACTGTTACTCCGAATTAGGGAGCCCCCCCCACACCTAACACCCCCCCGGTTGTCTGCCACTCACAGGGGTGTGCCAAATTAGTGAGCACCCCCCTACACGCCCTAAATTTCCTAACACCCCCAGTTGTTTGCTAGTGTTAGGCCAAATTAGTGAGCGCCCCTGCACCTGCCCAAATTTCCCAACAGCCCCCGTTGTCTGCTAGTAACACTTGTGCCAAATTAGTGGGCACCCCCACACCCCCTCCAAAATTTCCTAACACTCCTCCCCCTTATCTGCTAGTAACAGGGTTGTGCCAAATTAATGAACACCC
>ML682007.1:9606436-9660466 GCA_007922195.1 Podocnemis expansa
GCCCGTTGTCTGCTAGTAGTAGGGTTGTGCCAAATTAGTGAGCACCCCCTTCTGAAATTTCCTAACACTCCCCAGTTATCTGCTAGTAACACTTATGCCAAATTCGTGGGCACCCTCTAAGCCTCCCCAAATTTCCCAACACCCCCCACTTGTCTGCTAGTCACAGGGTTGTACCAAATTAGCGAGCAGCCCCCTACACCCTCTGAAATTTCTCAACACCCCCCGGTTGTCTGCTAGTGACAGTGTTACCCCAAATTAGTGAACACCCCCCTACAGCACCCTCCAAAATTTCTCAACACCCCCCAGTTGTCTGCTAGTGACAGTGTTACCCCAAATTAGTGAACACCCCCCACAGCACCCTCCAAAATTTCTCAACACCCCCAGTTGTCTGCTAGTGACAGTTACCCCAAATTAGTGAACCCCCCCCCCCGGCCCCCCCCAAATTTTCTAACCCCCCCCCCCCCCGTTATCTGCTACTAACAGTGTTACACCAAATTAGTGGGCACTCCCTAAACCTCCCCAAATTTCCCAATACCCCCAGTTGTCTGCTAGTAACACTGTTAAGCCAAATTAGTGGACACCTCCCCATCCCCCCAAAATCTCCTAACACCCCTCAGTTGTCTGCTGGTAACAGTGTAATGCCAAATCACTGAGCACCGCCCCCCCCATAATTTCAAGTCCTGGGTAGAAAACTTTCCCGTGGCACTTAAAAACTAACACAAAAAAAAGGCAAGGAGTCCTGTGGCACTTAAAGACTAACAGATTTATTTATCACATGAGCTTTCGGGGGAGAAAAGGTAATTTGACTTCACCTTCCCTCCCTGCACAGTTTCCTAGAGCAGTGGTTCCCAAAATTTTCTCTGCTGTGGCACTCCTTGCTATCTTTAATTAATTTAAGGCACACCACCATATAGTCCCCAAATGAACTCATGAATATTCATGAGCCAATCCAGAGCTCTTTGAGTAGTTTTTCAAAAAAAAAAATTGTGGCACACCTGTGTGCCATGGCACAGTAGTTGGGAAACACTGTCCTACAGTTTGAATCCTTACAAATGCCCTGATTTGCTGTTGCAGTGTGACCTGGTCCCATGTCTTACACACCCCTGCATTTATTCTCATCCCATTCTGTAAGTTCTCCCTCGTCAAAGCATCCGATGAAGTGGGATTTTCTCCCACGAAAGCTCATGCGATAAACAAATCTGTTAGTCTTTAAGTGCCACCAGACTCCTTGTTCTTTTTTGGCTTTACTAGACTAACACAGCTGCCCCTTTGGAACTTGGCAAAACTAATACAGCTATTTAGTGCGTGAGCTTTCGTGGGAGACAAATCCCGCTTCGTCAGACTTTGAAGATGTGGGAAGTTTTCCCATCTTCAAAGCATGTAACCAAGTGGGATTTTCTCCCACGAAAGCTCATGCAATAAATAAATCTCTTAGTCTTTAAGTGCCACAGGACTCCTTGATTTTCTCCACTGTCCCTTGATCCAGCCCTGCCCCTGCCTCTTTCTGTCGTGGGTTTTTGCCTCTCATGCTTCGCCCCAGCTGCTTTTCTGTCCTCACTTTTCTTCTCCAAGCCCTTCTGTCTGTTCAGCTGCCTCCAGCCTTTCTGTGCTGCTAGGGGAGCAGGGGAGATGGAGGGGCCGGGGGAGTAGGTTAAGGGCAGGAGTGCAGATCTGGAGCAATGTAAACGTAGCCACAGACTTTAGAATCCTGATCCGGTTTCGAAGCGAGAGGAAAGAGCCAAAACCAGCACAAACCCCTTCCAGCCCCTGTGCTGAGCCCTCTTCCTCCTGGCACGTCAGGGCGTTTTCCTTCTTGCAGATTACACTGCACCAGGTAGAGCGCAAATGTCTTCACACCCCAAGGGTCTCCTTTTCTTCAGATTAGCTTTTGGATCCCAGCCCCTTCTGTAGTACTTGCAGGTTTGCATTTTTATTTATGGCAGGGGAGGTTTGAAATCTCTCTCCTGGGAGCCTGCTTACACAGTTAAGTTGATGCAACTGGCTGGTGTCGCCCTAGCTGTGGAAGTGGCTTCGTTTAAATCTGGTAAGTGCCTCTCACTCCTGATTCGGTATCACACCCTCCTGCACAGCGTAGAGTCTCGCTCCAGGTAGTTAGGTCAAGGCAGCATCAGCAACGACTGTTGCTGGCTCCTGGAACTGGCCCACAATGTCCCACACTGACACGAGAGCCCACACAAGCGGGCCTGGGGAGGCTGCAGACACAAGGAGCCACCTGCGTGTGTACGCACACAGATTTAATAACTGCATCGGCCAGTTGGTGACGCAGGTTAGCTCAGCATCGTTTTGCGGTGCAGACATCCCTCACGCTCTGATTAATTCTTACCTGTTCAAAGCCCATGGGCAGCCTCTTGCAGCTCCTGGTGCATAAGAGGGATATTCAGACAGACTGGTATAGAGCCGCTCCTCTGCTGAGAGACGTCTGGACCCTCAGCAAAGAGAGCAGCCCCCACCCTAGTGAGTCCCAGCTGTTGAAACCACTGGGAGGGTTTTTTTGTTTGGTTTTGAATTCCCACTGTTCTGTCCTGCACTCCTTTTACCCCTTGTTTTAAGCATGTCAATAGATATTCAAGTTAACTGGAAACACATTCCCAATAGACTTTCCAAACACTTGTATGAATACCCTAAAAAGAGTCACATCTGAACCTGCATTCAGAGGAACAGAGGCTTTTATACAAGTTTGTAGAGTCAGCAGTAGTTGAAATGGCAGCTGCTTACACAGGGGAGAGGAATCAACTGCATCTTAAGAAGTATCATCAAGCCAAAGAGACAAAGCCTTTGGCAATAATAAAGATATTATCTGGAGAGCTTTTCTAGTGATAAACAAATCTGAAAGCTGGAAAGATTGAACTGTTTGGATCATAAATATTGACGACATTTCTGTGTAAATGCGTAGGAAGAAGAGAAGACTGGTGAATTTCTGGAAAATCATTTCAAGAGAGATCTGGTGGAATTGAAATGGAAAAAAAATCTTTATTTGGATCAACAGCCCAGGATTAAGATATTGGCCATAATTATGTTCCAATAATTGGAAAGTATATACAGTCAAGATGGCTACATTCATTCTGGAAAGTATTTAATCTCCCTTACTTTTAACTTCTATTGGGAGCGCTGCTGATGTCAAGAGCTGTTTTTCCAGATTACCCTCAACTTTAATTTATTAAAAGCTCATTCTGAATAATGGCTCTGAAAAATTTGAGGACTTTTCTGTGTCTCCTTGTTTCAACGTCAGTGAGCTATATTCTAACAAAAAAACTGAGGTGGAAAGCCATACAATCATTCATTTATTTTATTCTCTGGACACTTTAAGATCATGGAAAATTCCCCCTCATCATCAAGAGGTGACAACTGACATTTAAAAACACTCTAGCATTTTTGCAGACTAAGCCAATAAGCTAAAACCAAACATTGAACAAACAGAATAAAACCATTGGAACTTTTATTTAGTTGTTTGCTATTTTTGTACTGCATATTCCTAGACAGCCATTTCTGTAAAACAAGACTCTGATATGCCTTATTTAACCAGTAGTTAGATGACTCAACCAGTGAAATACTGGAGTTATGGGATCCCGGCACTGGCAAGATCAAGTGAGATGAAAAAGTAGCCAATTTAAATCAGCACAATGGCTTCACTGCAGTGGAGCAATTCTGATTAACACAAGCTAAAGCTGGCCCCAAGTTTCAAAACAACCTGATTTAGGGTCACGTGGACCAAGTCCTGCTCACTTTACTCGCTTGAGAAATTCCACAGAAGACGAGCAAATGGAAGTTGAGGACATGTTTGTCCTCTGCCAATGCCTTGTCATCTCCATGCTTGTGTCTGAGATTTTTTTAATCTTTTGTGCCTGCACATCATCCCCTTGGTGATGGTGAGACAGGAGGGTGTTTCTCCTTTTCACCGTTCCATAGACAACCGACTGTGCAAGTCGTCATGCCGGCAGAACGCACGAGCTGGAGGGAGTCAGGGAAAGATGATGCTAGCCACAATTCAGGGCTCAGTTCGTTTGTTATTTCAGGAAACACAAAGCAGCTGTTCAAATTCTAGTTTCTGGACATGTTCCCTTAATAAGCCAAAATCTGGTGGATGGCAGAAGATCACAGTGCATGCACAGCTAGCTGAGCAATGTGCTGTGGGTTTGATCCTGAAACACTTACTACGAAGTCAATGGGACAACTCACGGCAGCTCAGTGGGTTCTAAGCGTTTTCAGGATTGGACCCTAAATCACTCTCCTGCTGGGAGATTCATATAATGGGATATTTCAACAAGAGGGCTGAAGTAGACCAAAAGGGCACACTCATCACACACTTATCCTCTTACTCATTTGCCGGGTGTAATGAACCCTGAGCCAAGACCCTTTAAATTCAGTGGAAAAAATCCTATTGAATGTAGCGGGCTTTGATCAGGCCCATAGACCTATACCCTCAAAGCTATTTAGTTGCTTAATGCCCAGTGAAATACTTAAATAAATCTGTGGCCACAAGACCATTTATGTGAATGAGATGAACCACATCTGGCCCTCCCTTTAAAACTGCAGACCACAGATATTACACTGAAGAAAGTTAAATCATATCTTCACATCATTAATATTTATGTTCAGTATTTGTTGTTTAAAGGCTCATCTTCTTACTTTCCCAGCTCCTCTCTCTCCTGTTTTCCTTTTTAATAGGCCCCTTCTCTGGCCCCCTTCCCTTTTCCTTTGTGTTTCCTTTCCTTTTTATGTCTTTTTAAACTCACCCTCTCTCAAGCACACGTGCACAGACACACACCTTTGTGCCTGCTTTCCAGACGCCACGTGTTAAAGATATTGCAGATGCCCTTCTACAGTAAACTCCTGCCTTGACACATGAATCCAGCTATAAAAGGAAACTAATTAGGATCACATCTTGTGAATTTCCCTTTGCAGCCAGTTCCCCACGATGTATCCCGAGTTTGCTGAAGGAGGAAACCAGCTAATCCTAATTTCCTTCGGCAAGTGCCTGGCTCACTGCAAAGGAGACTTGACTAGATTTATTCCCCCATGCCTTTCAGATCCATGGCTATAAAGACCATATAACTATAAAGTGCTGTTATTACACGGAGCCATTCCCAGATCAGATATCAGTGCAGTATGGATATAGCAAGATTAGCTTTCTTGAAAAGTCTGCAGCCTAACCTCTGCTCATTTGTTCTCTTTTCTTTCTTATTTTGCAATTTCTCCTCATGCTTCACTAAACAGACTATGAAGAACCAAAGGAAAATATACACCCATATACCATGAATCCTAGTATTTATTTGCACTTAGGCCTAGCAGCATAAGCCATGGTAAACTTCGTGGGACCATGGGAGAACAAACCACTTTGAGTGGAGTCTCCAAACTGTCAAATGGATAGAAGACAGTTTTTTCTGGCTCGTTCCAACTGATTTAAAAGTTTGATGGATGCCCAATGTTAGTGCTGTGATTGGCTGGAGGCCATCTTCTAATGTAGCAATAGAGCAAATTTTCAAGTGACCTGAGCCAAACTATAATAGACTTATTTTGGGAGAATAAACTTTGATGTCTGATTTTTATTTTTTTCTTTATGATGATCTAATGTTATTGCCTGAAAAAAATGACATTCATAAGCTTTAATTAAACCACAAGAGCCTAAACAAGTGAGGGAGATAACCGTTTCCTGCCAAAAGATGCATAAACCATTCTGTGTTGATAATCTACCTAGTAAATAGAAAAGAGCTCTATCCAGAACACTGCTTCTGCACTCTTGCTAACTGAGAGGGAAACCCTGGCCCCTCTGAATCCATGGCAGAATTCCCTTTGATTATGGCACCCTTTGAATATTTCGCTTCAGAGCAAACTCCAGAACTAGAACTGCCTGGTTCAGCCCAAACACTTCCATGTGGATTTTTAGGGAGACAGTGCCACAAACAAAAACTTTCCCCCTATCTCTGCCCAAGATCCACATCTGCACAAAACTCAAAGGGCATGATTTGGTCCATAATTATTGAATGGTTACAAGACATCTTCGCAACCACCTGTTTCTTTTCCTTTTAGATGCATTATTGAAATTAGAGATGGAAAAGATCTATTAGATCATCCAATCTATACTTGTGCCAGAACAAGAGTGTCCTTTACTGTATGTTCTCTAACATACTATCCAGGATTTATGAGGTAATCCAAAAGCTTTATAGAAACCATATGGTCACATTGAGGAACATGGAATCATAGATTCACAGGGTTAGAAGGGACCTCATGAGGTCATCTAGTCCAAACCCCTGCCAAAAAAGCAGGACCACTCTCACTAAATTATCCCAGCCAGGGTTTTGTCTAACCAAGCCTTAAATATCTCCAAAGATGGAGATTCCACCACCTCCCTAGGCAGCCCATTCCAATGCTTCACCACCCTCCTAGTAAGACAGTTTTTCCTAATAACCAACCTCGACCTCCCCAGCTGCAGCTTGAAACCATTCCTTCTAGTTCTGTCCTCTGTTACTACTGAGAACAGCCAAGCTCCGTCCTCCTTGGAGCAACCCTTCCAGTGGTTGAAGGTTGCTATCAAATCCCCCCTCAGTCTTCTCTTCTGCAGGCTAAATAAACCTAGCTCCTTCAGTCTTTCTTCATAGGTCTCGTGCTCTGGCCCCTTGACTATTTTTGTTGCCCTCTGCTGGACTCTTTCTAATTTGTCCCTGTCCTTTTTGTAGTGGGGAGCCCAAAACTGGACACAGTATTCCAGATGTGGCCTCACTAGTGCCGAATAGAGGGGAATGATCACATCCCTCGATCTGCTGGCAACACTTCTTCTGATGCAGCTCAGTATGCCATTGGCCTTTTTAACAGGAAGACCACACTGTCGACTCATATCCAGCTTGCCATTCACCATGACCCCTAGGTCCTCTTCTACACTGCTGCTACTTAGCTGATCGCTCCCCAGCCTGTAGCAGTGTGTGGGGTTTTTCCCTCCCAAATGCTGGACTTTGCATTTGTCCTTGCTGAACCTCATGAGATTTCTATTGGTCCACTGCTCCAATTTGTCTAGGTCTCCCTGAATCCTGTCCCTGCCCTCCAGCATGTCTACCATTCCCCCCAGCTTGGTGTCATCCGCAAACTTACTGAGAGTGCAGTCTATCCCGTCATCCAGATCATTAACGAAAATGTTGAACAGAACTGGCCCCAGGACCAACCCCTGGGGCAGACCCCTCGTTACTGGTTGCCAACTAGACATGGAGCCATTTATTCCTACACGCTGAAACCGGTGATCTAGCCACTTTTCTATCCACCTTACAGTCCACAATCCAACCCATACTTCCTTAACTTGCCAATGAGAATGCTGTGGGAAACAGTATCAAACGCCTTGCTAAAGTTGAGGTATTAAAATATTCAGAATTACAGAGTAATGCTAAATCAAAAGAACTGTTTTGTGACTTGTAGAGCATTATTACTTACGACAGCATTAAAGACCAGCATATTTTGTTCCATTTACTGTTTTAGTCAGAAGATGATCAATCTTGAATTGGTAGATATTTTGCATAGTATTCATGGGACATAATTTCTAACTGCCGCATCTGGCAAACATTCATATTTTTAGCTTTATTACCATGAGCAGTGCCATTGATTTACATAGGTGAGTGTTTGAGGCATTGAAGCCTGAATAAGTGGTCAGAAACTTATGGGAACCTGGATCATTAAGGGGATGTTCTTGTTTTTTGATAGAAAGAAAATTCGGTGGTTAGAGTAACAATATATTCTTAATTGTTACACTGTAACCAACCAGTGTCTGTTTTCCTCAATATCCTATAGTAACCTACGCCTTCTCTTTTGGCTAAGGTCCTATGGAAGAGATAGAAGACCGGGTTATGAACTTTTCCATCCCCTCCCCCCTCCCTCAAAGATTTTAATTTTTTTTTTCTTTTGGCTTTATGTGGATATTTATATAAGACATTTCTTGTTTCATATGAGATGTTTTGTTTATTTTACCCCTTTTCCTCAATTCTTCTGCTAAAAGGCTTGACCCAGGCATAGTGAGTGAAAGGGTGGCACAGAGCCATTTCCACAATCACCACCATAGCCTACCACCCATAGGTCCTGTGCTCAAGGCACAACTCAGCCCTATTTTATACAAACATACATTTCTTAAAAGTGATTTTGAACGGACATGTGGTTTTATTTAAAGGCTGTGATATAGTTAATTATAAATAAGCAGATAACTTGGAAAAGATGTGTCTCTGAGACAGAGTGACTAAATAATAAAGACTCAGTCTACAGGATTTCTAAATGTTCTCCTTGTCGAAGGGCTGGGAGGAAGGGCTAGATGTGTGATCCATCTCTCCATTGCTTGTGGAGTATGGATGTTGCAGCTAACAAAAGAAAAATGAATAAAGAAATAATTTACTTCATTATATATGTTTAACATACAGGTATATGCTGTTTCCAGAAGCACCTGGGCCAATGCAGCTGGTTATCAGTCTAAGAAAGGCCTCAGTATGCACACGCGTAAAAGAAATCTCTTCCCTGCCAGATGGATTGGCTACGCAGGAGTTGCCTAGCTAAATCTTTGTATTTCCTTCATGCTCACAAGCTTTGTGTAGGTTTGCCATTGCGACATCCTCAGTATAGATTAGCATAGTAATAGCAACATTCAGTACAGTTCTTTGAACATGTAATGTGCTATAGAAATGCTAAGCACTGTCCTCCTTGTGGAAAAGTCGGCTGCAAGTTAATCTATTATAGGTATTTACAGCATGATGCTGGAAGATGGTAAATGCTTCCAAGGAGCCAGATAGGTGAAGCAGGCACCTGCCTAGGGCCCCAAGCTGTAAGGGGCCCCCTCCCCAGCTCAGTGGACAACAGGGGCAGTTGCCTGCTTTGCCTACCCCAAAAACCGTGTCAGCCTCCCTTGGCAGCAGGAGTGCTCCAAGCCGTGCAGACGCAGATAGCCTGGAAGAAGGCCATGGTGGCGGTGGGGTGGTAGGGGGACCTGCAGCTGGCTGGGGGGACGGGCAGGGCCCCTGGCAAGGAGCTGGGACTATGTGGGGGTGCACGGAGCCTATAGAGCAATGGTTTTCAAACTTAGGGTCAGGACCCAGGACTGGGTTGCAGACCCTCAAGCACTGGGTTGCAGTGACCTCTGCCACTACCGCCAAAAGACTGGAGTGCATTGCTCAAAGATGTAATTGCTGGGTCGCAGGTATAAATGATTTTTTTTCAGTGGGGTCTCAAGGAAAAGATTTTAAAAACCACTGCTGTAGAGGGCCCCATAATGGGCCTTCGCCTAGGGCCTAAGGAGAGTGTGAAACTTCTAGGCCCTGTTTCAGCAAGCACCTAGGAACGGGCACAACTTTAAGGACATACTGGAGTCCACGCCAATTCAGCAATGCACTTGTGTGTCAAAAGTTAAGCATGACCTTACTTGTTCTGCTGAATTGGGGCTCTGCCCTCTGCCACAGATAGGATAATTAGAGGGAAGCACTGAAGGGATAACAAAGCCCCAGCCAGGACTTTGGAAGACCCAAAAGAGAGAAAATCTTGAAGCAGTCAGGGTTTTACACAAGATCACATGCTAAAACAGAACGTTTTGGAACCAATCCAGCTTCTGTTGTTGGCCCTATTGATGCCAATGCAGTTGCTTACTTGTGCAAGGCAAGCACAGTGTGACTTTTAGAAGGTTTCGCAGGTCAATGTAAATACCAGAGGTATAGCTATGGGTGGACCTGGTCCAACCACTTTGAAAGCAGCCCCACCAATCAGGTTTTAAACAGGCCCACCAATCAGATTTTAAGTAAATCACTCTGTGTTTTATTAACCTCTGTTTCGCTTGTAACACAAAGCCTATGTCCACCTCCGTCAACCCTATGCCCTGCCAAAAAAACCCAGTTCTGGCTACATCTCTGGTAAAGTCAGAGAAGCTGCTATTTTTTAATATTAATAAGAATTCCTAGTATCCAAATTAGTTCAAAGCACCTGGAAATTTGAAATGCAAATCCACCCAAATCATGGAATATGTAAGGCTCTTCTTAAACCCAAGGAAAAAAAGATTTTTTTCACTGCAACATTTAGAAAAGAAGAAATCAAATGCTAAATAAATGAATAACTGATGCTCTAAACTGGAAAGGTTCCAGTAGCATTAGTCTGTATGCTGTCGTATGATCATCAAGACAAACTAATTTTTCATTATTATTTTTATTCTTCTGGGTTTGCTTTACACAATGGTTTGGCATCTTCAGCATTCACCATGGTCTGACTCTGAAACTAGCAAATGGAAACATTTTTTTTAGCTTATTATACCTCAGGGATGTGCTAATTTATGCTAAGAATCCATTGCGTCTGCTAAACTCTGACACAGCCATAGCAAAACCAGTGAGGAGATGCTTTTCTTGCTAGTAGCTGGTGCATGGATGATGTTTCATCTGCTAACAAGGACAATTTATCAGACAGTCATATAGTTTTAATCCTTATAGCACAGTGAAAAAAAAATCTCCCAGGATGAAGACATCATTGGTTTTTTAATTCCACACATACTTTTTCTAGAGGTTAAATTAGGTGTTTTCCTTCTCCCACATAAGAAACAGATGAACAGCTTGGACTGCCAACAGATCTGAACATCCTAGAAAAGGTGCACGCACATGCACGCCTGCACACGCACCCCGCAGGACCACAGCTGTACCTGCTCTAAGAGTGTAGCAACAGCTGATGGTGCATAAAACAATACTTCCAGTCACCAGCAGTTGGCGGTAATAGGGTGGAGTAAGTTGACATCTATATATTCACAGATCCAGAACTTTTACTAGGAGAGAGCCCATGGACACACAAAAAAGGTTAAATTAAAGAATCCAGGGGAGTATTGGTTTGCCATGATAAAGGAGATGGTATCATCAGAGGGCAGGAAGCCAGGAGAGAGTTGTTTGAAACTTTGATAAAAAATGGAAATTTGAATTTTTTTCCACAGAAAAAAATGTTTTTGTTGAAAGTTGGCAGACAACCAAAGTCTGAAGTGGGGTGGGAGGAATTCAGGTTGGGCAGAGGGTTTATAAAAATCCATAATATGCATAAGAAAAACTTGAATGAAAACAGTGTTTTGTTGTTTTAATCAAAATTGTTTCCCAAGCAGCTGTAACCTTGTGTCATTTTGTAGGTGAATGCAGGGACTTTGGTTTGCTGGTAGTCCTCTACTTGGGTTGAAGCAATTAAATATTCATTCAGCATTTCTCATTTTAAACTTAAAAGATGCAGTAATTTCTTTCATAGCCATTTTTTCACGTGATATTGATCTGATGATCTTTCTACCTTTGCATCATGCCTGCGGCATATTTCTGTTTTATCTGAGAGACTGGGTTTCCACTGGAGGATTGATCCATGGTAGCTTATGTCAAACAGCACTTAAAAGAGAAAGAAAGATGACATCACAAAGAGGCAAACAAGGAGTCTGGTGGCATTTTTAGCGTCTGACCATTTTATTTATGGCATGTGCTTTCATGGGAGAAAATCCCACTTCATCAGATGCTTTGAAAATGGGGAACTTAGAGAATGGGAGGAAAACAAATGGCCAGATAGGGACCATGCATCTAGAAAAGTTGTGTCCCAGCACTGGTGCACCTCCATGCTTTCAATACGAGTTCAGTGCTGGACAGATCTGTGCTCCTTAGGTGTGGTAGCACGTCATGTCTTACATGTATTGCATGTAAGCAAATTAGCATGTGACAGTCTAATATGAATTTTCAGTTCAGTCCACTAATTAAAACATAAGCCTCTCAACAGGGCGTTTACTCCTAGGGAACTTATAGTTTTGTTCCACATGGATAACTAGGCTTTATCCAAAAAACTGAGCTACGTACTGCACTATACCTGATTGAGACATTGTGTAGCCTTTTGTGGCATGCATCAGAAAGGAGATTGCTGTCTGCATTTTTGTCACATTCTTTTAATTAAATCCCATAGGCAGTAAGCCTGCAGATGATTCTGTAAGTGCACATGAGCCCACCTATGTCAAGACAGAGTAGGATCAAAGCCATGGGCTGTGCCACAAGCAATGATGCAATGTTTCGTTCTGAAACTGAACTGTCCCGAAGAGCTGGGGAACTGGCCTTGGGGTTTTAGTTTAGCCTCATTTCTAGCCAAAATATCTGCCTCTAGCGGCTGTCAGCCACTGAGCACTTGAAACACCTTTGTGGATGACCAAACTTGCATAACGCAGCAACAGCTCCCAAACAGCAGTTCTCCTGGATGAAAAAAGCTGAAGCAGAGGAGGACGGGGGAGATGTTACTGAGATAGAGCCAGGCACACAGAGCCAGGTTTCCATTGTCTTCACAGCAGCCGTATGAAGGCGACAGAGGGGCGGGCAAGGACACAGCCATAGGATTTTTGAACTTGTTTACTTCATTATGCTCATCGTTCCAGACACCACCAACAGAAAAATGTTTCTTGTTCCAAGCTTTTCTGATCAGGTCTTTTATTGTCAGTACTTGTGTTTAGAATCAAACCATGGAATATAAATTGACGGTTCCAAAAGATGAACAAAAAAAAATAAATTAGAAGAGAAGCTGCATCACCAGGCACAGACCTTAATGACTCCTTTCTAAACCATTTCCAGATGGCAGTAGCAGCAAACGTGTCACATATCGACCCGACCTACTGACAAGTTGTTCCCTGTTTGTTAATGACAGCTACCATTTCCTGGCAGAACAGTGTGTGTGTTTTCCCTCACCCCATTAAGGTCCTCAAAGTAATTTTGCACGAAGCATTTCTTCCCCTTGTTTTCTTATCAGTCAAATTCCACCAAAATGACTGCAGGATGATGCTACAGTGAGTGAAAAATTTAGTTCCCACTGCTAAGTTTAAAGATCTCTGCTCTGGGACGAGGAGTGCTAACTCAAATGACCTAGATGAAAAACAATTCAAAGTCTGTCCCCATCAAGCACTGACATGGTGGCAGCTTTACAATAACTGAATATAGGAATGGATTCCTTGCAGTATATTTTTGCTGTAAGCACCAATGAGTATCTTTTACAGATTCAAGAATGTAAAGTCCGCTGTTTTGCCCGAATCGCCTTGATTCAGTCATATGACTTTGATGCACATAAACTTCACTAGCATTAATGTAAATCATCTGTTCACACCCCTTCTGAATTGGTGGGGCAATAGGCCTTGTTAGCTTTAATTTGTTTAGCCTTATTCCTAAATTACTGGATTGGACGCTTCCATACATGCATTGAGGCAGCCGGTGTGACTGTCATAATCCCATTAAAGAGCTATGACAAGTAACACCAGCTGAAGTGGTGCCCCATTGACTTCTTGTCAATGGGAGCTGTGGTTTCTCAGTAGTTAGGCACAAGGTGTCTAATGTAGATACACAGAAAGGGAGACACAAAAAAATTAATGAAGACTTAACAAATCCCCTTTGTAGTTCTTGTGCACTCTGATTTACTTTTTATAGATTGGCAGTTTTATCACTTTCCTTCCATTTACCTGGCACTTGCTCTTTTGTGTAAATCTTGTTGAATAGTTTGTGCATCGCATTTAACAGCAGTCCTCTGTTTTTCAAGTTTTCTTTACTTTGTCGAAAAAGGCTGGCAACTGCTCTCTTTCATTTGTGCTGGGAAGCTTCTCCAGGACCATTTCATCTACTGTGTACTATGCATCATACAGCTCTTCAGAATATTCTCTGCATGGCTTATTCTCTGCTTGTTAGTCCTCAATTATTTGCCTACACTTGTCTTTCACCGCCAACATCTTCAACTCATGTGTCCCACTCAGTTCTTTTATCTTGAGATACAGACTCTGCATCACACGTCTCTTCACATATTCTTCTACTTCTTTACATTGTTCACTTACCCAGTCATTTCTGTCTCTCTTTTCTGTTTTACTTTTCTGGTTAGCCTATGAACTACAGAGGAATCACCTTACTGAGTGGGCTGGGAAAAGCATTCACCAACTGTGGCGGAGAACGAAGAAGTATGTGGAAGTGGCACTTGAAGGAGAACAGATCAGATTTGGACCAGGATGAAGTACAACAAATCAGTTATTTGTGAAGTACATAGAGCAACCAAGCCTGTTATAACTTCACAGGGTTCAGACAGGCTTTTGATAGCATTTGACAGAAAAGATTACAGCATAGTAGGAGAATGTATGGCATCCTGAAAAAATTGATCAAACTGACAGAAAACATCTACTGTGGGCCAATGAAGGCAGTGAGACCAGACAAGAAGCTGATGGAATGACTCAGGACAATTGCAGGAGTAAAACAAGAATGCATGTTATCAAATTTGTTTAATAGTAATGGCTGTAGCACTGAAAGATGAAATGGGAGAATTCATCTCATGCGAGAGTACAGTGCAGACTAATATTGGTCTCACATCGCTGGTGAAGGAAGATTTACAGACAGCAACACTGTAGTACAAGGAAGCAGAAAATTTGGATTCAATATCAGCACAGAGAAGATAAGAAGTATAACAACTGGAAAATAAGAGAAAGAGCTAGTTAATATCAAACCCAGAGACAAAGAACTAGAAACATTTGTATACCTTGGAGGATCAATGTTGAAAAGTGGGAATTGTGAAGATGATCGTCAGGCTAGCCAGTACTGCAGTCAGAAAGTTCTGAAAGATCTGAAAGAGAAAAAACAAAGTCAGCACATATGCAACAAATGATTCTCAAGTCAAAGCTATTGTACAGGTCCGAATCTTGATGTATGAGGAAAGCTAATGAACAAAAGCTTTTTGACTGAAGAAATTTACTGTTTGAGGGGAATGCTGAGTTTTAAGACTGCAGAAAATGAAAACTTAAAGAGATAAAAAAATAATTATGTCAACAAAGAACACTTCATAGAAGATTAAAGAAAAATGACCCTTTGTTTTGATGCGTGTTAGGAATACACCTGGAGAGATTATCATATATTTCTACATGTACCACGGTAGAAGGAACTGGAAACAGGGGAAGACCAAAGATGCATTAGACAGACAAGAGGAAAAATGACACAGAAAAGATTAAAGATGAAAGAAGCCATGAAGCTTATGCAAGGTGGAAAAAAATGGGAAGACTTATTTGGCCCCATCATCACTGTTGAGCTGATAGACAGGAATCAGTGAGAAAAAATATTACCTTAGCACAAGCACTGTGTGTTTATTCATTATACAAACCACTAGATTGGTCTTGACATCCCATAGTGCAGCTTGCAAAGCTAGATAGTCTATTCCACTATAGTAAATCTGCAAAGACAACCCCAAATTATGAACAAGCATTTGAGGGCCTTGTATGTGTTAAGTGGGCATAAGCATGAATGTGGATGAACTTAGATGTTCACGTCTTGGAGAATTTGGACCAGTGGGTTCACGGTGTGTTTTCAATATCAACAGGACAGAAGCGTTAAGGATTAAACATACAAATGGACTGAGTTGGGGTGGGAATGGGTGGAGATACCCATCCAAGCTTCAGCTACAAAATAAACTTTGTCCTTGAGTGAGACACCACTCCCAGTGGGTTGTGTACATGTCCAGAGTTATGGTGCATGTTATCTAAGCTCCACGAGGCCCCTGGAGCTTGATTCCACCTTAGTGGGGCTTAAATAAGCACACGGACTCTGTTGGGTATCTTGAGCTTGGCTCCTTCCCGCTGAGAAAAAAAACATAAGTGGTGTCAACTCATCCAAGTGCCATCCACTTGTGGCACCAAAATGGCATATCATTAACCGTCAGTTGTACACATCCATGATCTCTCTCTCCTTTTATATATGAGGAAAGAAAGAGTTAATAATGTTGACATTTGAATTGTGATTACTGGTTACCTGTGTGAACACCTTGCTGAAATGACTGGGGCAGCTCACATTTCGTGGAGTTTTTTTCTAAGCTCTGTACAGACTCATTTCTGCACTGGTTACATTGGGTTGATGTTTGAGAGGTTTTCTTCACAACCATAATAACTAATGAATTAATGTTTGGTTTTTTTTAAATGACAGCTGGGATTTCAGAGGACAAGAATGCAGTTTGAGAGGAATTGGCATTATGTTACACCACTACAAACCCTGCAGACAAGTGACTTGCAGTAGTGGACCTCACACCTCTCGGAAACCAAGAGACGCAATTCTAATGGAAGTCACTTTTTATGGAGTTAGAGCACATCTTCAATAGGAGGCTGGATGCAGGGCCAGCCGTCTGTGTTTTACCGTTCCAGGCAGAAAAAAAAATTCAGCATCCCCTACCCAGTTGATTGACGGGACTGGTGCTGATATATTGGTGAGCAAATATATCCATTGTAAATAACCCCTTAGTCGCATGGTTGAGTTTCTACTTTCTGACTTCCTGAACAGTTAAAGTGGGGAATAGCAAATAATGAGCACTCTTGTTCATGCACAAGTATTATTGTTCCTATGATAATTCAGGCTGGTGTAAGAATAAGAGCCCGAGTTGAACATTACAGGGAACAAAGACCCATTTGCAAGATTTTAATCAAGTTGCAGAATGGTTCAAAATTCCAATCAGTGTTTGTGCAAACTGTTTTGTGGTTTTAGCTCATTATCATTGTTCCCAGATCCTCTGCACAGATGTGAAGATTAGAGTAACTCATCAGCAAAAATTTTTACTATCAATGTGAACTGGCTTTTTCTTTCTTTTTTTATAAGGACATAAATCAGGATTTCAATATGTCATCTTGGGATAATGTTAGTGTCTACTACAAAATTTTCCCACCACTTTGTAATCAGAAAGGCCAATTACACAAAGTTGTACATAAATCCATCCCTATTCAACAAAGCACTTAAACATGTGCTTAACTTTAAGCATATGCTTAAATGCTCTGCTAAATATGCTCAGGTGAATTAGGATCAAGGCTGGGGAGGGTTGTCAACTGTTTCAGACATCTATTATATGATAAATGTGTCGTTTCAACTCACCTTTCATGCTTCAGAGTAGCCTCTATCTCTTGGGGATTGAAAGGCAGATTCCGAGGTGACTGGTGCTGATGGATTGGCAGCTGGAGAATTAATCAAGTAAAAAATAACATCACAAGAATACAAAGAAGCTAACAGCTCAGTTTACCAGTAATTACATGAGTTATGAGTAACCCCGAGTTTCTGGACTGGAGGGGATAATATGGTATTTGGAGAGGAACAAAATCTGAACAAAGGAGGGTCAGATTGTGACCTCATTCTACACGGTCAAGCAGAGAAGTGAGGCAGAGAAAGATCCTACCAAAAGCCTCTTCTGCTGTTGTAATAGCTATGGAAAGACGTATTTTTTTCCTTTCTGATTTACAGTTGCACCAGAAAATCAAACATATCTTTTCACTCTAAGTCTGGGTATAAATCCCACATTTTTAAGAGCAAATTTAGACAAAGGCCATAACCCATCAATGAGTAACATCTGAGAAATAAAAGATTGGAGTAGAGCAGAGGTAATTCTTTGTGAAGCTTTGCTTTGACAGCTTTCGTAGTTCTGTTATTCGCTTTCCATGAATATTATGTCGATGTTAGACAGAAGGTCCGGGGCAAGTGAGTGTGTTATGGATGTGTATGTATTTGCATGAATATTCATGGCAAAAGTTTTTGCACAGCCATCTATGAAGCAATCTAGGGTTTGTGAGTTATCCAGGGAACAGAAACAATTCCATGTGACACAGTGAAATTAGAAATAACAAATACTCACCGTCATGGTCATGGTGAATAGCAGTTGGTAAGCAACCTGGAACAGAATATATTCTTATAAGTCACTATTTGAATAACTTAAAAACAACACACACATTTATAAAAATCTGTTTGTGACTAATTTGCATACAAAAATAGGGCACATTCATCAGGAGCAAAGTTAGTTCTGTGTTTAAGGCACCAAACTTGGACTCAGGAGATCTGGAATCAGTTTCTGGCTATGTCACAGGCTTTTAAATTGACCTCAGCCAAGTCACTGAATTTCTGTGCCTCGGCCGCCATCTGACAATGGATATAACAATACTTCTTTCTCCCCAGATTTTGTCTGACTTGCCTTTTGTGTGCTCTTCAGGGCACAGATGGTCATTTATGATGAGTTATTACATGAGTTGTATAATGTGACCCTGATCTTGGCTGCAGCCAGGTCTAGATTAACCAGCTAGGGGGCCCTGGGTTGCCCCCCACTATGGGGCCCCTCACCAGCACGCAGGCCTGTAGCTGGGGCCAAAGGGTGGTCCCACCCCAACCCAGCTTTAAGCAGTCTACCTCTGGAGGTGGGGCTAGCTGCTGCATGGCATGGCCCCTAGTATAGCCGCACAGGGCCATGGGCCCTGGAAAGCCATGCCAGAGTGGTGTAGGTTGTGGTGTGAGCCAATCAGGCCCGCTCCCCAAGCACAGCGGACGGGTGCTGGCCTGCCCCACTCCATCCCCAGAGCTGGATCTATCAACCCCGGGGCAGGGCAGGAGTACAGAGCCCAGTCTCTGGCTCCAGGACCCCGCCTGCCCCGCACAACGCAGCGCTCTTAGCGCTCCAGCCTCGCCGGCGCTGAGCAGGGCAAGGCGGGTGTGGGTGTGTGGGTAGGGGTTTCGGTGCTTCCCTTTGGGCTGAGGCCCGAGGCTCCCACCCCTAAAGCCCTTTCTGTAATCCAGTCCTGGTCACTGTTCCCTCTAAGCTGTGCACGTGTGCGTGCGCACACAGGCCGTGAAACCTGCGCATACAAGAAAATAAAGTGCACACCAAAAAATTCAATAGTGCTAATATTGGTGCTCACAAAGAAATGTTTTTGCACACACAAAGAAATCATTTGCGCACACCGTCTACGAGTCGTTAGAGGGAACATTGGCCCTGGTTGCAGCATCTATCGCAATACAAGGAAATAATGACAAACTGAATACTTTGGTCACTGCAAAAAGTTTGTCCTGCCGTTGTGTGGAGTTAAATCTGTCTCCTAGCAGCATTTTAGGTCCCAAACCGTGGCACAAAATTTGCGTCATATGTGAGCAGTTGCCAGGAAATAAACTTATAAAAAGAGCTGCTAATGCATTCCAAATAAATAAGGCTCACTCATCCTTAGCAGGCAAGTAGCTGTGTATAATAACTAAAGGAGTATATTTTTTTTTGAAAGTCAATTACGTAATTGCCATTCACAGCTGAATTTGTTTAAAAGAATAAAAATTGTTAAAAGAATGGAACATTTTAATAATTAAAGGCCCCAGTCAGCTCAAAGGATCAACAACAAAACACAACAAAACAAAAACAAAAAACAAAAAAACAAAAAACCCAAAACAACACTCCCCCCCCACCAAAAAAAAAAAAAAAAAAAAGGATAGTCTCACACAACTGATCCTTCCAGGAAAACCAGTAAGGAAATGGAAGCATAAAAAAGTCCCTTACTAAACAAAGACAATCTTACCTCTTGTTATTCCACCTTCTCAGCTTCCCTTCAATTTTCTTGCCTTTCAGTCTAAAGCACACTATGCTATTGTCTACTAAATGCCTTACTTAAGAAAATGAGAAACATATTGTAAAGCATGTCATAATTGCAGGCTGTGATTCAAATCCATGTGAGCACCTACAGTTGACATCTTGCTGCTATTGAAGTCTATTTTGCAAGGGCTGCTTTTAATTTTCATCCCAAAGTGGAGTCAGTTAGAGGGGAACATGAGACTGGGATGCACGCTCCCGCTGTGCTGCTTTTTGCATTATGTCTAACCGCATGTTATCATCACAGAAAACGACTAGTTAACATTAACGGTATAGAAAACAAAGACAGAGAAAGGAGCAGAAAATATTGCAACAGCTTAATTACAACATAAAACTTAATCATGCTTTACATTTATACAGCACCTCCCTTTCAAAGATCTCAAACATTAAGTTATGCCACCATAGGTCCTTCTTGAGGAAAGTAAATATTATCCCAATTTTATGCAGGGAAACAGTCACAAAGGCACATTAAGTAGGTAGCCTACAGTCACAAACTCTGTGGCAGAATTTGAAGTAAAATCCTGGCTCACTGAAGCGAATGTCAAAACTTCCACTGACTTCAGTGGAGCGTAGATAGCCTAAGGGCCAGTTCTTCTAACCTTTATTCACATGAGTAATTGTATTCATGTGAGTAATCCCCTAGAAAGCAATTGGACAGCTCATTTATGAGTAATTCACCCCTTTGCAGGTTAACACAAGACCTGACCAACATTTTCTCAAAAGAAAGAATGAAAGAAAGAGAGGAGTGAGTGGAGACAAGTGATGAATACAAATTGATGCCATCACTGCTGCAAGCCCCAAAATCATCTGAAAGGTTCATGAGGATTCAACCTAATGCAGGTGACTCAATGGAGGAGTCAAATTCTCTGAGAACCGGATTTTGATATCTTTACTCACCCAAGCTATGTTTACACTGGAGGCTTAAGTTGACTTGACTTGGCTTAAGTCAACTTAAGCAACTCCATGGCCATATTTGACATTTATTCAGTCGACTTAAGCGCTTGCTTTGGACGACTTAATAGCTCCTGCCCTTGAAGTCAACTTTAAACATTGAGTCGACTTTATTAAGGTGACTTAACAAAATATGGCTGCCTAAATCAACTTAAACCAGGGTAGCCACTCAAGTTGGCTTAATAAAGGCAACTTAAGCCAGGTGACCAGCTAAAAATCAACTTTATTAAGTCAACTTAAGTAGCTACCTTGGCTTGAGTTGACTTAAAGAATGTGGAGTCTCTAAGCTGACTTAATAAAATAGACTTTAAATCGACCTTGTTAACTTGACTTATCTGAGCCCTCTAGTATAGACACAGCTCCAGAGTAGTGCTCTGGTCCCACTGAAATCCTGGCTGTAACTCATGGAGAAAACTACTACTCAGTATGCATCTGACTCTCCCTACCCAGTCTTTTAAATACAAAAGTTTGATGTGTATATTTTTTTAAATGCTATCCATGCCAAGCATGAATTTAGGTCACCAAATAGTTTTTAAATGAATAAATCAAGTTTTGATTGCATTATATTAATCAGTTGAATGTTTTTTTTTCCTGGGTTGTTTTATGAAAGGCTGGCATTTTAGCTATGGTTAGCATATCTTCTCATCTTATCTATCTGTATAGTTTGCAATAAGTTAAATCGTGAAAATGTAGAACAGATGTTATATAGTAGCTGGGACTACCATGCCTAAGTTGTGCTTTCATGGAAAATGACCCACAGCAGGCTCAAAAGAACATGCTTTATGCATATAGTAATGTGGCTACTTGAAAAGAATATTTCTGTGTTAATATGAGAGGTGACTTGTTTTAGTAGTCTGGTTTTAGATGAGTCAGACTCTGTACACAGACAGTTTAGTTAGAGGAATATTTTCCAGTAACTTATTACTGCTAATTTGTCTGCAACACCACGATCTTAGAGATTTCTCAACCTTTTTGTGGTTCACAGAAGACTTCCCAATCAGTATACACAGAATTATTGTACTATTCAGGTATACAGCACTGGAAGTTCCCCCCTTCTGTGGGGAAGTAATAAATCACAGCTTGTTTAGATTCTTGGACCATTTCCAGTAAAACATCTTGCAGTACATAATGAAGACTTTTGAATTATAGCGCCTGTTCAGACCTTTGACGGGAAAGCCACTATGTGCGGTACTCTTAATGGTACCAATGTGGACTTCCACATGCAAAGGATTTGCAGGATCAGATCCAAGGTTTTGGTACAGTAAGTGTAAAAGGAGGGATTTAATATCAGAGTCACAAAGTAAGAGGCAGAATAGATTACAGCTAATACCAAAGTGCCTGAGATGAAAGTGATGAAATACTGAATACATTCTTTCTATGTTCTCACACTTCCTATTTACTACAACATATGCTACTTTACAGAAACACATATATTCAGATCCTGCAAAAGCAGCAAGAAGGAAGTTGACTAGGACCATAACTCTACACAAATGGCTTAAATTAGGATTGATTAGATTGGTTTGGTTTTCATATTTTATGGTGGCAGTCCAGTTGCTGACTGGTCCAAAACCTGGCTGTGGATTAGTGTTAAAAGTAGTGAGTTATGCCCCTCCGTAACATAATTTAAAATGATCAAGCAACCTCATTGTATCCTACAGCCTTAACTTTTGTCAGTACTACAGCACAGAACTCAGAAACAAACTCGTACTGAAACAGTGACAAAGTGGAAATTTACTGCAAAGTGATTTCTGGGAGAGACATGAAATCAAGTATCTCCTGCATTTGATTCTTGTTGCTTGTTTTTAATATACAAAAGTGTGCCTGCACTGACAGTAATATGATTGTAAAGGAGTAGGTGGCTAACTTTATTACATAGCAGTAGCACCATATAGGAGTAAAATTAGGAGAGGCAATGTGAGATTGTCCATCCCGTGAGAGTTTCTGAGATTAAAAAATTCCTGTCCCAACCTGGGATGAAAAGTCAAAGCGTTGACAGTGGTCATGCATCAATAATCTGAAAAAAACAAACAAACAAAAATTAGACTGGGTTAATCAGAACATTTTATTTCAAAATAGACGTTTTAAAAGGTTTAACTTTATTTATTTATTTATTTATTTTAGTATAAATTAACTAATTTTTTTAAACAAAAAGTTGTTTAGCAGCAAAAAGCCCAAGCCTTTGCATTTTGAAAATGCCAACAGGAGTCATTTGGACAATATTGATTATTTTCTCAGAAATGTTGAATTGAAAAATTCACTGGAATCAACCTCCCAACCCTGAAGAATTTCAGTATTAGATGAATGGATTCTGTTATAAAATTCCTGACATGCACTGTGCTATCTGTTTATGGGAACTGTGAGCTCAAACCCAAGAAGGGGCTGAAGCTGCCTGGGCCCAGAACTTTGCAGGATCCGAAAGCTCATTGGACACATAGACATTTAAATCACAGAGGATGCCCAGTCTCAGCACCTCCGACGCTCCAAAGAGGGAGAAAACGAGAGATTCTGAGGGTCTGAGATGTGGGCCTTACTGGTCCCCTCTTAAACCTGGACATGCAAGATGGATGCACATGCAGATCTAGCTTTGAGACAGGAAATCTGCAAGACACAGGGATAAATGCTGAAGGACTTACTCAGGTCTGGGGACTTGTATAATAAAAAAAGGAGCCAATCACATTTTCTTCATTCCCATCATTCTAAATTCCATAGAATCTCAGTATTCGACACAAAGGATTGAGAAACTCAGGCCGTTCACATGGTCTAAATTATCAAGGATGTGTACAAACCTATATAAATCATGGATAGGCCAGCACACAATGTACCTGATTCATTTCTTTCCATTAGAACTGAGCCAAAACCATAAGATGTAACTCTCCCTCCTCTCTCAACCAAAATGCTGGCTCTGAAATCATATCCATCTCAAATTTGGGTGAGAAGAGATTAGTTTCAATTGTTTCAGCGCACAGAAGTAATGCGGTGATCTGTAGTTTGCAAAACTAGTGAAGGCTCAAGTAACGCAAGAGTAGCCTACAGCACAGCTATTAAATCTTTGCTGGGAAATGAGGATTAGATTGCCAGTGGGAGCTATAGTGAAAGGGACTGAGTCTGTAAAGGAAGGCAAATGAAAGCAGGCCAGGTTCCGATGTCAGGGTTACAGATTTCTAGCTGGGGACAGATCTTTTATTTAAGTCAGATACAATTACTCTGTTAGGTGTAGGAGCATTTGACTCCTCTGTGCAATCACTGGAGACTAGGCACCTGCAGTCCCAAAAAAATAAATATGGCTTTTCTACATTGTATTCTGTACAAGGGGGAATTGCCTAAGCAGAGCTGTAAGTAGGGCATCGAGTAGAGATGTGGGAGACATGGCAACATCTCTGAATATTTTCCACGTTTCAGTAAGGACAGTCAGTTGACAAATGAAGAACTAGGAATATACATTTTTTAAAACACCAGTTTCTAAGTTAAATCTGCCAAGGGACAGCTCTAATTCACTTCCTTGGCCATCTATGTAGAATTTTCCTTTATACAATTTGCTAAACATAATTACCATGGTAACTAATGTGCTGCATTGCTGCTCTGCTCTCACGTACTGCATGGTTTTTGTTTTGAAGACACAAACACAGCCACCAGATTGACTGCGTTAATATTGCTCTTTTAGAACACTTCCTTTCTAGAGACAGCACCAAATTCATCCCTAATACAACTCTGTTGAATTCAGGTTAATTACACCAGGCATGATGCTGATGTATCATGAAAAAGGAGCATGGACAAACTGAGGGCAAAATGGAGAAAGAAGGAATAAGCAGAAGAAATGCAGGGAGGGACAAAATAAAATGGGGAGGATTAAAGAGTGACGATAAAGTGGAAGAGAAAGGAACAATGTGAAATTAGGGGATAGAAAGATAACGCTTTACAAAGATATTGAGAGAGACGTCGAAGAAGCTGCCCATGTGAAGAAGCAACACTAACAGATAGCCCCCCTGCCACACTCAATGCACACACAATAGACATCATGAAAAGGTTGCCATGTTGCAGAAAAAAAATATAGCAGCAATTAAGCCCTAGCATTAACTGACATCTCTCTTTCAAGTCGATTGCTTGACTGTCTCTATGGCTGCTGAATACACCCAACAAGTTTGCACGGAAAGAATGAGTCTTGATGAGCAGCTGCGATATACTAGTTAATTTCACACTAGCCTGAGGCTTTATCTATTAGACCACGAAGTCTGCGTCCTAGAGTACAATGAGTAACATTACATGAAGACACCTGCAGTAGCACATCCTTCCAATACTCATTCACGTTTAACCCCTTGCGTGGCTTCTGAAGGTGCCAGGAAGAGATTATTTATAATTTACAAACAGAAGGAAATGACAAAGCAGAGGGGAAGACACAGACACAACATATATAGTCTGTTTATGAATGGAGAGATTTCTAGCAGCATTTGGATGAAGACACTGATCTCCCATTTCTTCCTGTTTATACACATCACAGTAACCTTGCTTTCCATGGAAATGACTCTCTCCCTCCTGATCTTACATCTTCTGTCACAGAGGGCAGCTGGAGAGAAAAGCACACCACTCTTTGCCTGAGAGGGATTATCAAAGTTGGTCTTTCCCTGAGTTACCAGCTTCTTCTGATTAAGCCTCTCCCAAAAACTTACCTGTTGCAAAGTGATTTCTACTTACATGAGATTTTTGCCAAGTAGCAGAGAAATTGCATGTAGAGCGAGAAGCACTTAAAAAGTTCTCTTGTAGGCAGGGCTGGATTAAGGCTCCTCTTGGGCCCCGAGCTGCGATTTTGCGATGGTGGTGGCAGCAGCCACCAATCTGGGGTTGGGGCAGGTCGGCGACAAGCTGGCACTGGGGCCCAGCGGACTGGCCAATCACGGGGGCAGGACAGCACTCAGTGCCAGGGTGTAGCTGGGGGGCATTTGTGTTCTCAGTTGTTTCTTTTTGCGAGCGGACCTAAACACGTTATTCTCACAAAAAGAGATGATATGCTATGGGTGGATTCTCCCTTCACTTCTCCACAGAAAAGGATCTTTGGGTTTCTCCCTCTGTGACGTGTGGGAGACGGAATCCAAGACAGCCAGAACTTTTGATAGGATGGAGAAGAGTGAACCAATTTATGTTCCTCTGCTCCACTTTTTGGTGAAAACTAGCCACATACCAACTGTACTCAACATAAGGTAACCTGGGCACCACCCTTCCAAATATGTTTTCCTATACTTTATTCAGGACATTATTCTCTACGTTTTTTTTCCTATTTGCAGTATTCACCAAAAATACTTACTTGGATCCATCTCTTCTGCCTACAGTGAGCCAATTTCAGTCCCGGTACTAGTCCACTGAAACCAAAAGTTACACAAATTATGGTTGAACTTGACTGTGCATATAGTGGTGACCTCCGACAAATAATGGCTACCTACCTTACTACTTTCAGCAGAGGACTCCGCTGAACTCTTTTTTTGGGTGTGTAAGAAGGGAATCACTGGGCTAAATTAGAAGACTGTTTAAGCCAATTATGATATTTAATAAATGTGAACGAAGACGTCATAGAAGTTCCTGCTTTTGATGTCTAATGAGTCAACGGCATGGAAACCTCCACAAAACAAGAACTTATTACCAAGTCTATAGTTCCTTTGTCCAAGATTTCTAAGTTTAAATCAAATGCACAACAACCAGATGTTTTTCACATAACTGTATTTCAAGATTTTACTGGAAGTGATCTCATCAGACATGGTTAACGTAGGTGTTCAACTGTGCATATTATTTCTATCACAAATCCGAGCTTCCAGCCTTAGGACATTGAGCAGCTAACATAAAGATTGTTTAAAGCGAATAAAATTTGTGCTAAACCTGCCACTGGGATATGGAGGAAACCAAACTGGATATAATATGCTGACTATGATGAATGTCAAAAGTGAGGAAATTATATCACTGGTAAACATTTGAACATATTGTTAGGAAAAACTGAGCCACTGTTTCTGGGAAACGTATTGAATGTAGCCAATATAGTAAATCAAAGACTTCACAACCCTCTAAAAAGCAATTAAGTACAAATGCCATGCATAATCTGCTTCAGGTTGAAGATAGGAGACAGACAATGACAGGAAAAAAAGATGCAGGTTTCTCCAAGAGACTCATTTTTGGGGAAGCAGCATTTAAACAGGGAAACCCTGCTTTGCAATTTTTAAAATAAAATACTTACATTTCTTAATCCAACATCAAATCCTAACAATTGTAACAGGACTGCAGAGTAAGATTTTTACACACAATATCAAGCATAATTCATGTACTCACACTGCATGATCTCTATTCTGTGCGCACACACAAATAGGATGTAACCAGTGGTACACTTGACAGGGAAATAACTAGCAGGCACATCAACCTGTTGAAGCTGTTGCCGGTAATTAGTGAGAAATTTGTTTGTGCTCACATGTTAGTCAGGGCTTGGTGGAGATGATAGCTTGTAGAAGGTAATTAGTAGTGATGGGCATGAACGTCAAGAGACTCATTGCACATCCTAGCAGCATTCAAGATCTTGAGCCTGCAAGAGCCTCTTAAATCTACAAATCTGAACAAAAACCCTCACAAGAGCTAGTTGATTTAAGCACTCGTTTAAAGCAACTTTACAGGGCAGGAAGCCCTGGGACCTGCCCCCTGCCCTTCCCTCAGTCCCGATTGAGCTCCTGGAGCCCGATCAAGCTCTGTGGGCCCGATCCAGCCCCAGCTGCTGCTGGCAAGCGGCTGAGAACCAAATTCCACTCCCAGTCCCTTGCAGCAGGTTGTGGGGCTGGGAGTCGGTTCCTGCTGCCCATGGAGAGGGGCTGGGAGACAGATTGGGCCCCCAGACCCCTGCTGCAAGCTGCGGGGGGCTAGGACCCAGCTCCTGCCCCCACGACAAGGGGTGCAGACCCCAGTCTGGCTCCAAGCCTTTGCGGCAAAGGGCTCGGAGCCCGATCTGGCCCTGAGCCGCTTGCCGCTGCCGGTAGGCAGCTTGGAGCCTAGTCAATTTCACAGGCTACGGGCCTGTGAAATCAACCAGGCTAGGAGCCGCCTGATCAATTTCACAGGCTCCGAGCCTGTGAAATTGACTAGGCTCAGAGCCCCTGGTGATGACAAGCAGCTCGGGGCCAGATTAGGCTCTGAGCTGGCTCCTAGCCCCCGCCAACTGCGGCAAGGGGCTGGGGGACAGATCAGGCTCCAAGCTCCTCTCTGAGGGCAGCAGGGGCCACCAGCCAGTTCCCACAGCCTGCAGGAAGGGGGTGGGGGCCAGCAGAGAGGGACTGGGAGCCTGATGGGGCTCCCAGCCCCTCTCCCCAGGCAGCAGGAGCCAGCTCCAAGCCCCCGTCACTTGCCATAAGGAGTTGGGAGCACCAAAGTAGTGACAATAATGGGAGATGTGAGCATGCCTGAATGCAGAATTTGACCCAGAGGCTTTTGATAGTGCCCAGTTCAACATTGGATTGGACACGCTGCAGGTAACCATGACTAGTTGCAAACTGCAATTCCTACTGACAGTGGAGGAACTTTTAATACCTAGTGGAGTTAGTGCAAATTTTTCCAGCTGCACAATTTGGTAGCTGACAGCAATTCAGAAACGGAGTTCTAAAGTGGGATTTTGTCCCATGAGAGCTTATGCAATAAATTGATTTGTTAGTCTTTAAAAGTGCCACAGGGCTCCTTGGTGGTTTTTCAGAAACTGAGAAAATATTTATTCTCCCCCCGCCCCAACTCAAAGGATATGCTAGTAGGGGTGTCATGCAGCCTATGTCACACAAAGCCATCTTCAGCTGGCAGACCAAATCACTGATACACATTTCCATTGCAAATATTATTGATTTAGACTAGGTGTCTCAAACTCACAGCCCACGGACCGCATGCAGCCCCTAAAGTTATTTCTTGTGGCCCACAACAATACTGTCACTATTGATATTTGCAATATCGTTGTATGAAAAGATTTCAGTGGTGCGGCCCCTCAGGCTAACATACTAGTCCTCATGTGGCTGTCATGGTAATTTGAGTTTGAGACCCTTGATTTACACTATTCTCTTTATTACAAAATGAGCATCTAATCCAATTGGGCTGCCGTGAGCTGTAATGTCGCTAATGGTAAATATAGTCACAGTGCGCAGTTCCCATTTTTGGTGTATTATTTGTACACAAGATGTCCAAGAGGAGCAGAATTCAAAACTACTCTGTTCATTTTCACAATCTCCATTACTTTCATACAACCACTGTGTATGAAAATATAGTACTAGTCAGGTTACAGATTTCAGACCTGGAATCTCCCTGTCACTTATCTTAGGGAGCCGGGAGGCAATTACCTGAGCTAGAATTTAGCCAGGACATCATGAATATCTGTACTGCATCAATGCCAAATTACAATGCTGCTTGTAAACAATTCTGGAAATGCACAGAGAACTGATGACTGCAATACTGGTGGATAAACACAGTTCAGACAACCCGCTGCTGTGCAACTAGGAAGACTTTGATCAGCACTCTCTCCACCAACATCCACTAGTCTGTAATCTAGTAATTTTACCCATTGCTACTTTAATAGTTAGTCTGTGTACAAAGGAAGTGGTTTACCCTTGTGAATACATATCTAGGCTGCATAACATGGACAAAGCTGAAGTCAGTGGCAAAAATCCTATTGACTTCAGGGGGATTGTGACTTGGCTTCATGAAAATGTATCAAGACAGATTTAGCTCCCTGCAGAAGATCATTTGACCTTCTGCGATTTCTTCACACTGTTTTACTGGCCCCTGACATAGAAAAAATTATTTTTAATAGTTGTTTTTATAGCAATACTGGATCATAAGCAATTGATTTAGAAGAATGACAAAGAATCAAATGGCTTTCAGAACCTAATCATGCAGATAAGGGTTATGTAACTGCTGCACTGAATTCCTTCTGACTAACTGGGCAAACAATGTGAAAATAGATCCAAAATGTTTTGCTCTAGGGGAAAAGTTAAAATCTGTTCATGAAGTTACCAAAAAGAGTGACTGCTTAGCATTGTTAGAAAGCACATTGCAATTGGCCCAGTGGTAGCAATATATTTTTATTTAAGAAATAAGCATCTAAAGACAAAGATGAGGATTAATAAGTCAGTCCAAGGCAAATTTCTATCAGAATCAAATAATTCATCAGAAAATATTTTCATTTGCAATCAGTGAGACTAAAAACTCACCACATGGTGAAAACAATGGTAATCTCTCACAACTCCCTGGCCACTGATTAAAATGGTATCTGACTTTAATAGCTAAGAACAATTTACCACATTTTTGAGCTTTTCTAACATTTCCAGCATATTTCTCCAGGAAAGTTACTGATAATGAAGAAAGTTCATGCACAAACAAAAAGCTATTGCTCCCTCTGCTGGTCTGCACTGTAAATAAGCAGAGATATCATAATGACCTGAGAGATTTGAGTAAGCTTGAAAGCTTGCATGCCTCTTTCACAAACAGATGTAGATTCAGTGTATCAACAACAGTTATTTACACTCCTGAGCTAACAAAATTCTTACTGTCCCCCTGAGATGAGCAATTATTTTCTGCAAATGTGTTTAATGTTTTAATGCACTGGATCTCAGCCTGTCCGGACTAGTCTCCCTTTCAAGAATCAGGCTGACATCTCAAGTTTGACATGGCTTACAAATGACTTCCTTACAAAATCAGACATGAAAACACAACAGTGGCACAGCTCACTATTACTGAAAAATTGTTTTTACCTTAGATAATTATGAAATAAATAAACTGGAACGTAAATATTGCCCTTACTTTTCAGTAAAAAAAAGTCCTATGGCACCTTAAAGACTTAACAAATTTCTTTAGGCATAAGCTTTCATGGGCTCCAACCCACTTTGTCAGATGCATGAAATGGAAACTTACATTTCAGTGTACAATAGATAGAGCAGTGCAAACAAATCATTGTCTATTTGAAAGTCTCATTTTTACTGACTTTGCTGGTGCTTTTTATGTAGCCTGTTGTAAAACCAGGCAAATATCTAGATGAGTTGATGTGCCCTTGGAATGACCTGTGTACCCCAGCAGTAAGAATCCCTGCTTTAAAGTACTGTACACTTGCAGTAGAGGTGAAAACTTAACATATATTAAAAACAGAAAATTCCCAATTACAGATTACGTCAATAATATATTTTAAAAGTAGTGTTGCATATCTCATTTTAAATATGAAGGGTTGACCAATATCCAAAAGATCAACTGTATTTGTAAGTAATGTAACACTTTTTTTTCTGAAATGAACTGTAGATACTTTAAATATGCCTTTTTCAATTTCACCAAGTAAATTTTTTTCTTCGTACAGGCTTTATACCAGCAAGGCATTTAACATGTGTAAATTGTGCATTTAGAGGACTCAGTCCTACAGTCCTTGAGGCTGATGAAGCTATTGAGATGAGTAAGGGCTGCAGCATAAAGGCCTAAGGCTCCCCTGAATTTGATCTAACTGATTTTTGCAGGCAGCTGTTTAACGTTGAGGTGTGAACTCAGAAACCTAAAGAGGATGGATAAAACATTTAAAAGCACCTAAGTGACTTTGGAGCCCAGGTTGCAGTTTTCAAAGGTACTTGGGTTTAGTTTTTCTAAAGCATTTAGGCATCTAAAGATGCAAATTGGTGCCAGTGAGATTTTCAAAGGTGTCTAAAAGCTTAGGTGCCGAGCTTGACTTCAAAGACAAAATGACTTTAAGGGAGTCAGATAGACACTTGAAGTCAGATGAGTTCTAAGGTTAGTTAGCAAGTCTGACTATTCCATGAATTTGCTGTTTCACGAGTACACACTTCTCCATCGATCATTAGTTGTAATGAAGCAGAGATAATTAAGGAAGTCTTTTCAGTCAGATAGCAGTTGAATTTATGATGCTCTTTTCATTAAAGCAAGAAAATGCAACTTCCTTTAGAATATTAACAGCAAAGAAAGCCATAAGCCAAAAGCAAATTAATCTCGTTGCTTGGTACCCCACATTCCCTTCTTTTCCTATGGCACATGGAACACAATGGTGAATCAAGCTTCCTGGGAACGGAGACCAGAAACGGCAGGTTCCTGCTCATTCTCCATGTGAAATCTTGGAAGTGAATAGTAGTTACTACAGCACTGCGGTACCACGTTGCCAGAGTCATAGTTTTCTTGCTGTCAGGTCCTATTGCAGTGATTTGCAGTTTATAAATTAAGCCCTTACTTCACTTGTGATACTGTGAAAATTGTGGATTCTGCAATATTAGGCTTTTACCATAATTTTGACAGAGGGAGCCCTGCCGTGCCTCGGGCTGACAACGGGACGCTGGCCAACCCTGGGCTGAGAGCAGAAACCCCCATGGTCAGCCATGGTTGGCAGCTATCAGCTCCAGACGGCCAATAGCAGAGAATCATGAATGCAAATAATAAGGCCCAATTATGATTTTTCTGCAATTTTTCTGGGATTTGGCACATTACTGTTTAACTTCCAAATCTGTTCTGAGCCCTGCTTCCCAAACAGAGATGGTCGAAAACCAGAATGTATCCAACAGGCCTTCTGAACTCTTTCAGCACTGTGGGTTTGGGTAAAATGGGCAGAGCCGGCGCAACACGGTAAGCAAAGCAAGCACTGCAGGGGGGCACTGCCGTTTGAGGGGCGCCAAAACGCCCTCGGGGGATGCGTCCCTGGACCAGTCATCCCATATCACTGGGGACAGGGCAAGCCAGCCAAAAGGGTGGCCCGGTTCAGCACAGCAAATCTGCTGCCCCCCCATCTTCCCTTGCCCCCACCACAGCCATGGGTGCTGCTCTTGGCTCTGTGCCGGAGCCATGTGGAGGGGGCAGGAGGCAGCGCAGAGCCAGTATCGCTCCTGCCCTCCCGGCAGCGGTACCTCCCGCCCCTTCCGTGCTGCTCCGGGGCACAGAGCCAAGAGCAGTGCCCTTGGCTAGAGCGGGGGCGAAGGCAGATGGGGGGCTGCAGACCAGCAGCACTGAATCGGACTGCCCTTTTGGCTGGCTCGCCTGGTTCCTGCCAGCATGGGCTGACCGGCGCAAGGGCCGACCCCCTGGTGCCCAGGAACAGCCTTGCCGGGGCGAGGGGGAAGGAGGAGCACACCAATTTATAGGTTGCTGTGGGGCACCAGAAACCTTAGCACCAGCCCTGAAGATGGGTCTTTAAAAGAAACAAACAAACAAAAGTTATTTAGATCTAACATGTTAATTCTTGATGTTCGCAAAACCAGAACTCCCTCTTATTTCATGCCAGAGATGGGCCAAACAAGAGCTAAGCATCCATCATCTGATAGATGTTCATTTTTTTCTTTTAAACTGTGCTATTTTCATCTAGACAACATAGGACAATAGGAAATTTCCTATTAAAGCTGGTGACCTTGTTGTTATTCTTTAAGAAACAAAGAAAAGGCTTTGATGCTAATGAGCCTAGGGAGATTTTAATTAAGCTCACTGGAGAACATAAATATTTGGTTAAATTGCACAGTAAGAAATAATGCTATTTTTAAGCTAGGTCATGAGAAGCCAAACAAGCAAATTATCAGCAACCCAAGAAAAAATACAATGAAAAAGAACGAACTGTGGATGTGATGACGCATGTGGGGCAAGAGGGACTCACAGATGAATCTGTTCTTCAGCTGCAGTCGTAGTATAATAATTAAGAGGAGGAATGTGTTTGCTCACTTGCTGGTTGTTATTAGAATCAATGTTTGAAATATTGCCATACGAGATAACCCCATCAGAGAGAAAACCAGAAATATTCTCCACTTAAAATTAATAACCCTTCTGTACACAGAGGACTCACAGGGCTACCTCTACGCTGGACTGCTCTTCTTTTGTCCAAACTAATATCTCAGCCTCTCTCTGACATCTCTTTGATGCTCTGTCATAAGTTAATGGTCAGTATGGCCAAAACAGATGTCCATATCTTTATCCCCCCCCATTCAGTCCTTCTTCCCCCATCCTTTCTGGATCACAACAGTAACACCATCCTCCTCCTTGAAACTCTGGCCTGGAACTTGGGCATCATCTTTGACCTGGCTTTCACAATGAAGTGTGTTTAAATCTTCCTGTTACTTTTCTGCCTAACATCTCTAAGATACAGCCTTTCCTTGACATTCACTCAGCTAAACACGTATCCAGGATTTCATCATCTCAGATCTCAATTACTGTAATACTTTCGTCATAAATCCCATCTTACCTCCATCAAGTCATTTAAAATGCTATTGCAAAGATCATTTCCTAGCTTGTTTCTTTGACCATTTCATTCCCGCACTAGCAACCCTTTCTCCACCATATCAAGCAAACTACTTGTCTTCACTTTCAAGACCTTCATGGCCTGTCCTTATCCTATCATCTGTCACTGCTATCATGATGTCAGCTCCTACTTCCACTTTGCCAGTAGGGCAACCATATGCCTCAATTTTATAGGGACAGTCTAGGGGGCTCTCTCTTATACAGGCATGTATTACCCTCCACTTCCACCCTGATTTTTCACACTTCCTATATGGGTCACGCTTGTTTGTTAATATTTCAAACAATTACTTTTTTTTCCCTTCCCACAATGCCCCTGAGCATTTGGGATGAGCTCCTCAAACGTCCACAAAACCCTCTTATTGTCCTCCTTCAAATCCCTTATAAAAACTCCATTTTGCAATAAATGTCTTAAAAAAAACCCCCAACCTTGACAAAGGTCACACAGCTGGTGTCACTGCCCATCAGGCTGACAAATACGGTCTCATTATTTCCTTTTACTCACCCATGAGTCTGGCTCAATCTGTACTAAGTTAGGTGCATGAATGCATCTGTGGCTCACTGCCGACTAGTTGCCGTTCCCGGAGACTACCCCAGCTAGTGGTTGCAGCAGAAGGGGCCCTGCTATTGCACCAGGTTCCAGTCGAAGCTCTGTGAAGCCTATCCAACACGTTTTTACCTTGGGTCCCTCAAATCAGCCTCCTTGGCTCACTTCCTATCTGCCTATTTCCTACCACAGGCTATAATGTCCCTCTATGTGCTATCTCATGGATTGCCTAGCTGGCTTTGGCCCCTGAGGACTGCATCTCACCATGTTCACTCTTCCTGGCAATGTCCTCCTCCAAAACAAGTCCTTCTCCTTGCCCTGTCCCCCTCCAACAGACCAAGGTGGGTTCCTTTTAAATTCTGCCTCCAATTGGAGCATGCTTTCCAAAGGCAGAGAGTGGGCTTCCTGAGCCAAGAACTACACTAACATTTTGCTAGCCAGTGGGAGGGTTGTATAGCCCCTTGCACAGTGGAATCTAAGATCCCAATGAGTCAAAGCTGTTAACATGACTTGTCATTGTCTAATATTAAATAGTATTGTACAAAATTCAGGGACTGCTCTAAAGAGACATTAGTCTGCCTAGTACCACGGCAAATGGCTCATTAAAAATGCTTTAACCTTTTATTAAAGATGGAAGGACAAAAGGACAAACAGTGAAGCCATAAAGTAGGCACATATCCATGAACAAACCATGCTGCCAACTTTGCCCACGCCTGCAGAAAAGACGCTATTACAGGACCTAGTAAAGCCAGCTACCCCAGCAAATGCTTATTCATCTGCTCATCCACCAATGTGATTTATGCCATCATGTACCAGAAATGCCCCTCTGCCTTATATATTGGACAAACAGGACAGTGTCTGCTCATAATAAGTAGGCACAAATCTGACATCAGAAATCATAACACTCGAAAACCAGCGAGTCAGCATTTCAATCTCCCTGATCACGCCTTTGACAATTTAGTAATTGTGGTGCTCAGACAGATGAATGCCAGATCAAGGCTTCAAAGAGAAGCTGCTGAGACTGAATTTATTGGCAAATTTGATTGCATTGCTTCAGGGCTTAATAGGGACTCTGGATTTTTCTCTCATTACAACAGCTGATTTGACCTCATTTTCTGCAAGGTGCTGTTCCCTAGAGTTTGAATCTTAACAACTGCTTTGATTTGCTGTTAGTGTGACCTGTTCCCATGACTGACACTTCCCTGTGTTTATTTCCTCACATTCTGTGAGTTCCTCCATCTTCAAAGCATCTGACAAAGCGGGATTTTCTCCCAAGAAAGCTCATGCAATAAATCAATTTGTTAGTCTTTAAGTGCCACAGGACTCCTAGTTAGTTTTACTGAACTAGACTAACATGGCTGCCCCTTTGCAACTTGCCTAGAAATGTCAGGTATTAAATAAGGCTTTCATTTTCACCCTTTAGCAGTCTTTTATGTGGGTTTTCCCCTTTTGAGGGAAAGAGAAGTCAGTTGAGATGGGCTGGAGCAGTTGCCATTAGTGTTGTGGTTCAAGTCCAATCCTGTTTTCTTTAGGATAAATCAAGACTTTCAAGTGTTGCCTTTCACTTGCAACCTCTCTGCTGGGAAAACACAAGTCCACACTTCTCCCAGCTACTCTGCTATCTGGCAAACTTATACCAGGATTGGGCTGCTTTGAGATTTACTGGCGAAAAACTGTGTATAAGAGATATGTAGTTTTATATCCTGAGAGCCACAGTGGCCAATACCAGATGGTTCAGAGGGAATGAACAAAGCAGGTAATCATCAAATGATCCATCCCCTGTCACCCACTCCCAGCTTCTGGTAAACAGAGGCTAGGACACTCCAGAGCATGGTCTTGCATTAGTGGACATTGATGGACTTATTGTCCATGACTTATCTAGTTCTTTTTTGAATCCTGTTGGAGTCCTAACCTTCTCTGGCAAGGAGTTGCATGACTGTGTGTTGTGTGAAGAAATTTTTCCTATTGTTCATTTTAAACCTGCTGCCTATTAATTTCTTTTGGTGACCCCTAGTTCTTGTGTTAAGAAAGGTAAATGGCACTTCCTTATTCATTTTCTCCAAACAAGTCATGATTTTAAAGACCTCTATCATATCCCTTCATAGCTGTCTCTTTTCCAAGATGAACATTCCAGTCTTCCTATGTGTAAATCATCACAAATGCATGAAGTTGAGGACTTGTCCACCAGAACAAGAAGCATAAGCAATGGTAGAGGAACCTCCTGTTGTTGACATGGCTTAGTGAGGACAACATCACTACTGAATACAAGGTACGCCGACATCAGTTACACTACTTGTGTACCAGTGTAGACAGTCTCTAAGACTAATGAAGCACATATACTCATTCTCTGACTAATAAAGACACACAGCCTGAAGACTGTACCATCACTTCTATAAATCACAGAATTCATCCACTGGAGTTCTGACCATAGGGAATGATCAAGAGCTTAGTTGGTGCAGAATAGTATTTTGTGTACACTGGTGTAAAGCCATCTATTACATCACCAACTTCAATGACATACGTGCCCTCTGTCAAATACTTAAGTCAGCTGCCAGCACTTTCAACAATCAGGTCCAAAAATGTCAAAAAGTTATCAGAAACCACCTTAAATTTCCTTTTCAATGCTGAATGCTTACTGTTGTGTAATCAGTCTGCCCCTCCCAAAACTCATGTGTCGCTGAAGAAGTTCCTAATGCGCCACAGGAAACTCTGTAAAGAAGCCTAGCTGAATCTTTGGATACTGGCAAACTATCTTATCCCTCATGGGGATGTCTTTAGGAGCGCTTTTATAGGGTGAAATCCTGTTCCTAAGGAAATTAAAAGCAAACCTGGTCTTGACTCCAATGGGGTCCAATTCCTCCGTAGGGTTATAGAATAGTTTGCCTACACATTCACTCTCCCCTGCCCAAATTGTTCTTAATCCTGAATGTTAGCTGTGTTAGCCTAAGAAAAAACATTTAAGACTTCTGGATCTGGTATTTCCAGCCTACCACACACACTTCCTAGCTCTCAAATTATGGAAGTTAACAAGATCTAAATATGTTTTTGCATCAATCTGCCCATCTCTGGCTTTGACTGTCTCAGACACAATAAATGAAACCTTCCAAAAGCTATCGTTTCAACTCTTTTTTGATACTAGTCACTCAGCAAAGGAAAATCAGCCACAGTCAGGACTGATGGTAAAGAAGAATGTCACCCATAAATAAGAAATTCACTTGGGTATTCATAATATGTCAATTTGTACTTCTTGTTACTTTGGTAATTCATGTGAGAAAAAATTGTAACAGAAGGTACAGAACATGAACAAGGAAGAGATTGTACCATTGCCTCTCCTGCAGAAGAAACAAACTAATAAGCATTCATCTCTTATCTTTGTCCAAGAAGATACTGTAAAATATTCAAACAAATAACTCAGGAAATTTAACCCGTTCAGTTATTTCATTGATTCAACAAAATCAGCTAAAAAACAAGCCAAGAAGGCACAAATCTTCCAGCCTGTGCTCAGCAATTATTCACACGGAACCCATTCGTCCCTCAGCAGAGAAAGCAGAATTTAGACAAGGGTCTGTGACAGGGGTAGGGTCATATCTGTTAATTTGGATTTCCAATGAGCTCTTCACCTCCAGTTTATCAGTAGCTAAGAAACAACAGAAACAAGCTTTCAAAGATCCATTCATCTAAGTTCCTCTCTCATGCAGCAATATCTTGTATTCTGACAGAGCTGAATTGTTTATTTTGCATAAGTTTCTCAAGTGTTACGAAAAATTCATCATTTGAGATCTCTCTGGTAGAGATTCCCTATAAGCTGATATGTTTTGTGTTTGAGGAGTACATGCTGGACTGCCATTTTCCTCTCCTGATTTAACTCAGCATGAGACTGCCTCCTTTGCGGTGGATTGAAAGTGTATGAATCTGGATTGGTTGGAAAGCCAGAATGGCCTTCCATGGCATTCATAAGAAGCAGGATTACAAAAAAGGTACAGGGCTTTCTTGCAAGCACAGAATTGTGGCGAAGTATACAGAATGATTTCACTCATTCTGTTTGCTGCCTTGATTTCATCTGGTAAGTCTACTACAAAGTCAGAAGTTGTTTGGATGAATTTATACTAATCCAACTAATGTTGCTTTAACTTAATGGAGTTGTATGAATGAAAAGCACTGTATAAGAGCTAGCTACTATTAATTATTTTTAATATTATTGCTTTCATTAAGACTATATTTAACAGCAAATTCTACACAAAAATTTTGCAAAAATGCTGTAGTAAAAGAAATTTAATCTGTGTATGAAAGCTAAGGAATGTAAACTAGTAAACATAAATTAAGAGTTCATTAATATTCTCAGCAAAATGGAGCATCTTCCAGAGGAATAACCTCCAACAGGATTTTAAACAGGAATGTGAGGTCTGGAAAGGTTTGGATTATTCTAGTTTCTGTTTTTCAAGCAGCAGCTATAAATTAATGAAATTGAACTGAAGAGAACTAAACAGATTTAGTGTTAAGTAAACCTGTCGGCAGTCATTATTGATCAGTTTCCCTTATTCACAGCACTATAATTCAATGATCTGAAATAAAATATTTTAGAAAATATTTGAAATATTTTGTAAGCCTGGTGTTTTACAGTCACAGCCCTGTCCTCTGTTTCATAAATTAAGGATGGGATAAAGTTTGAAAATTTACAAACAAACAAAACAAAACAAAACACAAAACAGCTCCAACATGTATATGTGAATATTTGGGGGAAGTTTTGGAAAAACATTTTAGCAGTTTTTTGACAGACAAGTTTCCAGTGGGTAATCATTTTATCCTCCTTGTTGTAAATAGAACAAAACCTTAGAAATGATGATGTTCTTCACGTGTTTTACCTTTTCATTTCCCAGCAGCACAATCGACTATTAAGGCTTCTTTTGTGCGTTGCTTTCCTAACCATCTTCCTCTTTACCTGTTGTTCACAGTAGGAAGGAGAAAAAACTTGTCTATGTAAATATTAACATTGCTGAGCACAGTATACAGCAAGGTTCTTCAATTCAAATCTTAAGTGAACAAAATGGGGCACAATAACATCATTCCTTTGCTTTTGCTATGGTTTGGTGGGAAAGGTTTCTGGAAGCCTGGGTTAACAGCGCAGCTGTATTTGTGATCCAAAGCAAAGACTGTTTGTTCACAGATACATACATCATTCTTGCAATGTCTGCGCTGGTGTCCTACCCTTTTATGGGTCCTGGTGCGACTGTTTTCTCACAGGTCTCCGAACTGGCAGAGACTGGAATCCATATATGCAGTTGGAGGATTTTGCTATATACTTCTCAGGAAGACATTTGGAGTCAATTTAGGCAAACTGTCCCAGCAGTAGCCCGAGCAAGCAGTTCCCTTGTTACTAACATTGGCCTCCTGCTCACTGCAGAATTCAGTTCACTCTGTTAAGTGTTGATATTGTGTAGGAGAGATGGAGAACATCTAAGCTCTCGCTCTCTCTCTATTAAAAAAAAACCATACATGGACACTTAGCATGCTCAGAAGTAATTTTTCAAGTGGTTAAGTTCCTCATTTCTGTATGACACAAGCCTTCAAAACAAAACAAAAAAAAATCCCTCAGTAGTTCACCTTTTTCTACACCCAGGATGGATCTTATGTTAAATTTCAAATTAAAACTATGTTTTTTTAAATACAGCTGTGACAGTTTTCATACACAAAGGGCTAAATAGGCATTTTCAACGTGGATGACTTATTTTAGAAAATTCTCATAGCTCAGTTTTCTCAAACAGACAGTTGAATCCAGAATAATGTTTACCAAGGGTCTCTTTACAAACTTTATTACCCCTTATTTGTCAGTGAGCTATATTTTGTCACTGTGTTGTTATAGCCAGGATGAACACGTGTATAATATTTCTGAACAAGCCTTTTGTACTTGACAGTTGCTGCAAATGCTGACCCTGATTATGAATGTACTAGACGATTAGGGAAATGCTACGACTACCGTTACAAAAGATGCTGGTCTGAGATGGCTACTGGATTGTGTAAAGGTGATAAAAATCGAAGATGCTGCATGTATTGCCCTAGTCACTGTAAGTACAATGTGAGCATGCATGTTTCCCCAAAACAAGCTATCTTTTAGTCTACCAATATCCATTTTCTGAAGTGGGAGTGCTGAGGTGACTCCTTCCCTCATATCCTTGGGAAGGATCATCTGGCTGAGTGGCCTTCCATGCCAAAATTAGTAGGACCAAGGAAACACTTCTTTTCCTAGTTCTGCTGCTATGGCTCATCAAGTTCCCTGGATCTGAGATGCCTCACAGAGAATTACACCCCATCCAGGCTATGAATGTAGGCTTTGAATAGTGTCTCGTAGGAGTTCCCGAGGCCAGCATTTCACTGGATCACCAGCTAGGGCCAAGAAGAAATCTTTCCCTCCTAAAATTATTGCAGAAATAGCCAGGTGGTGGTGGTGAGGGTGAGGAACGGTGTGCCTTCCTCTGGAAAGATATGGATGGGACATTTGTTTTAGTAAGGCACTACATATCCATTGGTCCAATCACTGTTTGGTACTCAGACCACAGTTCAAACTCGCTGCACAGCTGTGGGTAACTGAGCCCAATCAGATGCCAACAAACTAAAGCAGTAATAAAATAAAAAGATTAAGAGGCTCAAAAGATTGATTTTTTCAGGAAAGGGTCAAGAATATACATAGCTTGGCTAGATATTAACTAAAGGAGTCAGGATACCCATTTACAAGGGCTTGACATTTGCAGTCATGAGAAGGAAGAATTGGCTACAGTTATGCAAGAGGGTAAAAGGACAAGTTGGAGTGAAATCCTTTAAAATTGGCCCAGATATGGCACTACAGACAATAACTCTTTTATATTCACCACTTCCATGATTCTGCACCAGTGATCAAAGCCCAGGTCACCATGATCGTGTTCACTAAAATAAATGATAGACAGTGTCAGTCACTAATTATGAACATAAGAACAGCCATACTGGCTCAGAGCAATAGCCACGTAGCCCAGGATACAGTGTCTCAGAGTGAATGAACAGAATAGGCAATCATCAAGGGATCCAATTCCTATTAGACCATCCAAAGTTATGGCACTCAGAGGCATAGGGACACCATGATGTTGCATTCCTGGTCATTTTGTCTAATATTCACTAATGGATCTATCTTTCATGTAAGTCTCTCTTTTACAAATTTGGCTTTACAACATGCCCTGAGAAAGAGTTCCACGAGTTGACTGTGGATTGTGTGAAGAATTATTTCCTTTTATTTTTTTTGTAAATCTTCTGCCTATTAATTTCATTGGCTGACCTCTAATTCTTGTTTTATTCAAATGAATAAAATGGCATTTCCTCACTCACTTTCTCTCCACTATTTCTTAGGTAAAATGAATGAGCACATCTGGTATATACTCTTAGATTACAAGTGTTTGCAGTACAGAGGAATCTGTCAATATATAAGCAATTATTGTGCTGGAACATACATGCCCTATAGATGTGGGGGACCAGCAAGACGCCAATGCTGTTTGCATTGTAAGTGAAATCACACAAGTAAATTAAGATTTGGAAAGCATTTTGGTAACTTTATAGGAAAATACTGTGTCGTAGAAAAATATTCACTTGGTTTTATAATTAAAAGCAAATCAACCCTACTTTATGATTTATGGTTTGAAATATTTTATGGTCTCTGGATTTGGACTGTGAAATGGTTTGTCCTTTGCATTATATTAATTTCTAGTACTAAGTTATGCTTTGTGATTAGAAATGGTCAAAATTTTTCCTTGAGAACATATTTTGGAATTTAACTGATCTTTTTTCGCACTCAATGATTTCACAAAACTCTTAAAAAGTCCAGATTTTCATCAAAATGAAAATTAACTTATCAGAACTCCAGATTTCTCAGATTTTCTCCCATCTCACCTATTTCCCATTTTTCCTTTTTGCCATCAAGTGCAATAAAAGTGTGATTTCTTTCCACTGTTTTACTGCATTTCCTTCCAACCCTTTCCAAATTTACAAAGACAAAAAAGTCCAAGTGCCCTATATCTGACCTCCTCTTGTGTTTTTGTCACCAAGGTTTGAATGACAATAGCTTTCCAGCCAAACGTTTAATACTGTCTAGGAAAAGAAACGAAACATGAAAGAAAAAGGGTTGAAGAAGCAACCACTTTGTGTGAAAGTCTGATTATAAAATAAAATGTAATCTAATTTTTATTTTATTTATTTATTTTTTTTTTAAAGATTACAAGCCTAAACCATGACAGCTCTCCAAAGGCGAACAACTGGAAGAGAAGAGCCAAGATCATTAATTAATTAATTCCCAGTCCCCAGCTACAAACAATAGACCACATTCCCTTCCTTCCCCAAAATAACAAGTTTGCTTTATTCTTGCTTCAGTGTTCTGTTTCTTGAATTTCTCATATTTTGTTTTAACAACGCTATTATTGGCTTCCTGGTTTGAGCAATGCTCAAGATTTGGAATTATGAAAAGGTATTAAAGACAGAGGTAGCTGGCTTTTGAGTATTGGCTTGTTTGATGGTGGGGAGGGTCTACAATTCTTTTAAAAGATTCAAAGCCATCATTTCTCTATAGAAAAGAAAATAACAGACATACCAACACAATACTATAGATTTTAGTGAGACTTATGTGGTTCATGTCCTTTCTGCTGGCTCTCAGCCACAGGTGAAGTTCACCAACAGAATAGACCACTGAATCAACAAAATTTTAGAAGCAGCTTCTTAGAATTATATTACGAATGATGACTTCTGCATCTGCTACAGACTCACCTTCATGACTTCCATACCATTCTGAACACACACAAAAATATTTAGTCCACACTATCTTATAATGAAGCAGATCACTACCAGGGAACAATAATAAATCATAAGAAAATAACGGGTGTTTGAAATCTTCCCCTTCGAATAATTCCTCTCATTCCATGAGTGTGATGTGACCACATCTGGAGCATTGTGCACACCACATTATCTGAAAAAAGAGACGAACAAGAAGGACTTCAAAGAAAAACTACACTGATTAGAGGATGAGGGGTTGGTTCCTAAGTGAAAGCTAAAAGAGCTCAATCTGTTGTAGCAGATTAGTAGATAACAAAGGCGCTATCATGGAATATTTAAGCAGTTCCAAATATTTAAAGGGAGATTAGTCTATGTTTCACACAAGGATGTAATTAAGAATACAAGACAAAATTAAGCAGGCTGAATACAAGTCACAGTTTTCTTACTGTGAGATGAATTATGCTGTGAAATGATCTCCCACTGTTAAGTGGCAAAAACTCCATCTCTTGAGACTTTTCAAGGAGGACAGGATGAAATGCACCATGTGGTATAATTCGGCATTAGAAGAAAAATGGGCTGGAGACGTTAAAGGTATTCTCCATCTCTAACTTCTTTGCTTTTGCACTTCATGGCTCCAGTTTGACTTTCTTTTCCCACCTGCGTGGCTTTTAGCTCATAGGGAAGATTTCCACATTCTTCTGTCTTCTTCCAGATGCTCATTCAGTTTCTGTCTCACCTCATCATCAGATGCTATCTCCTGCACAGAAACCAGCTCTTAATAGGAGGGTAGCCTGGAATTTGCATTCTGTGAAGCAAAATTCCCATTATTAACAAGGTAATGCACCTTCTGATGAACATAAAATGCAATATATTGCATGAGTCCATCAGCTCCAATTGCTCTTGCAAAGTTACTTTTGATCAGATTGTATTATTTGGCTTCCATTTTGCATATGGTGGTAGGACCTCAGCCAAAGATCACTGAAGTCCGTAGGAATCGTTATATGCAATTCAACAGGCATTGTAATAGGCTTGGGCTGAAACCCAGTCCTTAGGAGCTTGTGAGTTGGCACTCTTGGTATGTAATTGCAATATAGGCATATGCTCAGCGTTTAGCTCCTAAGTGAAGGAGCTAATTTTCCAAACATATTGCTCCCTCGGTAGCTACCTGCACTGCGTTTTGGGTCGTGCCCTTATTGCTAGGAAAATGTAACAGATCCATAAAACTGATGCAGCCTGGCAGTGCCTCAGCCCCTATCTTCTGGGTTGCTGAAAGGGAAGCCCTCAAACCTCTCATCTCCAAGTTGGGTTGTCTAGTCAAGTAGGCCAGTATCCACAGACACAGAGTTGCTGAGCAGGCTGGACAAATGATGTACTCTATTAGGACCTCTTGAAATAGCATCACTATGTAGATGAGTTTTGAACTCATCTATTAAATCTTGGCTGCTTTTCCCCTCCTCCACTGGGAGCTTCTAATGTGGAAAGAGCTCTCCTCTTATCATCTGGTCACTGAATTGCTGGGTCATTTAGGATCTTGTGCCTATTACTTTGTATATTAGCGAAAGATGGATAAAATAAACACAATGAATCAGGTCCTAAACTAATGGCCACAAGGCTTGAACTCTGATGGACTCCTTATGGGATTAAATTCCAAAGGTATGTTCTCTTCAGTTGAAAAAGGCCCAGCCTCTGCCACAAGAATTAGAGTACTAGAGAGATGAATACAGGTTTACGATTAAGTTCCAGAGGAGCAGTCATGTTAGTCTGTATACAGCAAAACCAACAAAAATCCTGTGGCACCTTAAAAACTAACAAATTTCTTCAGGCGTAAGTTTTTGTGGGTTGCAGTCCACGAAAGCTTATACCTGAAGAAATCTGTTAGTGTTTAAAGTGATGCTGGACTTTCGTTAATTTAGGTTTACGATTGCAAGTGAAATATTCTGCAGTGTACACCAGCTCATAAGAAACATCCCTTGTCTCTCCAAACTGCAAAAAAGGCTTTCTGAGAAACCTATACTCTGAACAACTCTTATTTTCAGAGGCAGGGTGCTTCCAAATCAGTTTTCCACAGATCTTTGAACAAAAGTTCTCTATAAAATTACACTCATTAAACAAATTTGCTTTAATTAGCATTGTTTACACAGAATCCGCACTGTTTCAGGAAGGCATTTAAATATTAAAAAAGCTTTCTTTATGAACACATTTGGTAAAAAGCTAATTCACCTTTCTGTAAAGGTGCAAGATATTTATTTGAGCTTTCTTTCTTAAAACTGTTTTGTCAGCCTTTTAAACACCGGAGAACAATGGAAATCATCTCTCATGATTGTTTCAGTGTTTTGCTAATTGGAGTCAGCTGAAATACCCTGCTTGATCTATCTATTCTTTATAAGCTGCTTTTACCTTTTTTGATTAAAGAAAAGAGACAGAAATAATGACATGCTGTTGACACATTCTGTAACAGGCAGCCTTTATCACTAATTCAAATCCTTCATTTTCGTCTGCTCACTCCAGCCTTAGGAAACTGATGAAAGTAACTGCAAAGAAAGAAAGTGGGAACTGACAAAAATGATCAGACAAGTGGTTCATCCACTGTGGTAGCTTTGTCCAACAACAGCATGTACCAAATACACCAAGGTCTTTATAATGAAATTCCATGGCTGAGGGGTTTTTTTTTTCATCTTAAGCCTCATGTCAGCAGTCAAATCTGTGATTTCAGGAAATCTGGATATTTCTAAATCTGGCATGTAGGATGCTAAGCAATCCTCCCTGCCTTCATTATTGACATCCACGACCATCTATCACAACACAGGATAGATTTGATTCTATTTCTATTAGAGGTTTTAAGATGGTTTAAGGGTGTTTTCATTTATATCTACTTCAAAAAAGGAATACACATTCTATAGGTGGGTTCCAAAGAGATAGCCATGTTAGTTAAGTTAAAAAAAAGCACACAAGGAGTCCTATGGCACTTTTAAAGACTAACAAATTTATTTATTTATCACATCAGACTTCATGGGAGAAAATCCCACTCTGTCAATTTATTTATTTATTTTTAATATAAATGCTGAAGGACCAATAGAACCAAAAGCACAGCAGAAATAGTCAAATGCATGTGGCTGGGTTCCTAAAACACTCAAATGATGAAACAAAGGGTGGGTACATTTGGTCGCGTGCATTATTTAGGCTGGAAAGTTTTTCCATTGGGATATTAGTATAGTAGTGAAGCATGTTGTTTACTATACAAAGAATACTATTAAAGATATTTATATGACACACCCTTTCTATGTGACCTACGCTCTCTATTGCATCATGAAAATCTAGAATCAGCTATATTTCCTTCATGGAAAATTTTATTAGATCCTAGTATGGGTAGCGTTCTAGGCATTTAGTACAACTGAAGTGCAGTGCCTACCTATTCTGTTTGGAACCGGATACATGGCAATTTCACTCTGCTATACATGGGCTCTGAGTGTACCTTTACTTGTATCATTCAATAGGTCCCCTTCAGATGTTATCTGTCTCAACTGTTTAACACATTACTAACTCAAATTCCTGTTCATAAAGAAGGATGCCCAGGATAAATCTCTATTCCTAGTAAATGGAATGTACTTGACAGACACTCAGCATTTCTAGTCTCTGATCACAGTCTTTGTTCTTACCAGATAGGTCTACCATGTGAGATGGTGACATGAGGACAGCTGGTCAGGTAGCAAAACTGATATTGACTTCAGTGGAGTTATTTCCATAGGGGGGTTCAGTGGGAACCTCCACAGATAGTTTCCCTGACATTCCCTCCCTCCTCTACTGTTTTCAACAGCTCTGAATGCTAGTTGTATTATTCAGAGAAAACATTCAGCTTCCTTGCTTCAGTATATCCAGCCTTCCACATACCCTTAAATTATGGACATTAACAAAGCCTACATTTGCTTTTGTTTCGGTCTGCACCTCTTTATGTTTGACACACTTACAATAAGTGCAATATTCCAAACCAGCTATGGCTAGGGCTGATAGCAGATAAGAATGCTAAGCATTAATGTCATCACAATACTTTTCTAGGTCTTAGACAATGGAGCAAATATGTCAATTTGTACTCAATGTTCTTTTGTAAATTCATGTGAAACAAATTATAACCGAGGATACAGAACGTCGTGAACAAGGAAGAGATTGTATCCTCACCTCCCCTGCTCATGAAAATGAGTAACACTCATTTATCTGCATCCAAGAGGACAGCATAAAACATTCAGCAAATAATTTAGTTTGAGCCCATTCAACTAATTTCATATGGAGCCACAACAAAATTAATTGAGCAATAAACAGAGAAGGTATCGGAGTCAAATCTTGCAGCCCTTATTCAGCAGTTACTGCCACCAAACTCCTTTTCCCCCCTTCAGTAAAAGCATCAGGATTTAGTCAGGGCCTGTAAAAGAGTTACAGCCATACCTGTCAATCCAACTTTCTACTGAGCTCTTCAGTTTATCGGTATCTAGAAAGCAACCAAAACAAGTTTTCAAAGGCCCATTCACCTAAGTTTATCTGTGGCCCAGCAAAATTTTATATTCAAAACATAGCTGAATTTTTGTTGAGAATTATGGATAAACCCTGTTTTTGGAGAGCTCTCAGATATAAAAGCCAATGTGCTCTTATGTTCCATACTGGAGCAACACACACTCGGTTGGCATTTTTGTCTCTGGATTAACTCGCATGATAAGACTGCCTCCTTTGCAGTGAATTGAATGTAATTTGGATTGGCTCAAAGGCATCATGGCTTTCACTGACATTCACAAGTAGCAGGATGAGAAGACTGTCCAGGACTCTTTCCATGAACACAGAAGTGTGGTGAAGCATCCAGAATGATTTCACTGATTTTTGTCTTTGCCTTGATTTCAATTGGTAAGTCTAGGACAAAGTTAGAAATTATCTAGATGAACTTAAACTGACCCAAACAGTGTTGCATTGACTTAATTGATATCTATGGATGAAAGGCGATACAAGAGCTAGTTAATCTGAATTATTATATAATTATAGCTTATCTATAACTGCACATTCTCAAAGAAGTTTGTTGTAAAATGCTACAATAAAACATTTTAAAAATATAACCTAGATATTACAGTGAAGGAATATTAAACAAGTAAAAATCAGTTAGGAGTTAATATTGTCACTAACATACTGTTAGTTCAGAGGCATCGTCTCCAAGGGACTTTTAAATAGGAATGTGAGGATTGGAAATGATTCTATTATTCTTATTTCTCATTTAGCAGTTCTAATTTAATCCAAATGGAACTGAAGAGAACTGAGCTGATTTGCTAAGAGGGAAATGTACCACCATTCAATATTGATCCATTTCAATTATCTTTTTAATTGAATATTTTGAAATAAAAGGTTTTGGAAAATGTCTCCAATTTTTGGTGATGCTATTATTGAAGAGACCTAGATTAAGCCTGTGTGTGTTAATGAGGGATGGAATAAAGTTTGAAAATTAAAAAAAAAATATATCCTTTGAAATGTATGTGAAAATGTTGGGTAATGTTTGAAGAAAACATTTTGGCACTTTCTTGACAAACAAGTTTCCAATGGGCAATATGCTTTTTTCACCTGCCCTGAATAGCATAAAACTTGATGAATGGTATTGCTGTATCATACTCTTTCATTTGCCAGGGGAAAATCTGGCTATTATAGCTTTCTTTGTGATTTCCTTTCCTAACCATCCTCTCTCAGCTTCCTGTTCATGGTTGGAAGGAAGAAGAAATTGCCTGTGTAAATGATAACATTACTGAGCAGGTATAAACATGGTTCTGAAAAATACATCTTAGGTGAATGAAATGGAGAACAATAACACAACCGCTTGGCAGTTGTTATTTGTTGGAAGAGGTTTCAGAGAAGGCTGAGTTAACAGGGCAGTTATATTTGTGAATGCAAAGTGAAGTCTGTGTGTTCACAAAGGGATGATAGCTAACTCATCCATCTCACAGCATCTGGTCTGGGTCCTTGTACCTCTACAGGATCCCTCGTGGAACAGTATGGGTGCAGGACTCTGAATTGGCAGATCATATTGCAGAATCAGGGATCCAAATACGGCATTGGGGGATTTTGCTGTGTGCTCCTCAGTGAGACATTTGAAATCTAGTTCAGGCAAATTGTCCCAGCAGCAGCCTAGAAAAAGCAGTTCCCTCTTGACTCTCAACCTGATCTCCTGGTCACAGCAGAATACAGTTTGCTCATTTCTGATGTGATTTAGCTGAGGAAGGGATCAACTTAGCTACACTTGAAATCTTAGCATGTGGCCACTGATCATGCTAAGAAGGAAAAGTTTCAATTGTTAAAAGTTTCTAGTTTTAGAAATTAGACCAACTTTTTTTAAAAAAACCCACAAAGTGGAATTGTTCATCTTCAGACAGTGAGTAACATTCTAAATTATGCCCCTTTCCCCTTGTTTGAAAAAAGTAAAGCACTTCTGTTACAATCCCACAAAGTGCTGAATGTGCATTTTCAAACTGGGTGACTCATTGTACAAAACAAGAGGGAAAATCCTCAAAGTTCAGTTTTTGTAGAGGCAAAGCTAGGCCTAGAGTTAAGTCTAGTGAGTACCCTTTTGGAAACTTCCTTAGCACTTATTTACTATTCAGTCCCAATCTAACATGTCATTGACATTTCTGAAGAAGATCTTTTCTATTTGTTAGTTGCTGCTGACATTAAATGTGAGAAACAACATGGGAAGTGCTATGACTATCATAAAAAGAGATGCTGGTCTCATATGGTTTCTGGTTTGTGTGGAAGTAACGAAAATAGAAAATGTTGCATGCCTTCCTCGATCAGTACAAGCTATATTACAAACTACCAATATCAGTTTTTCAAAGTACACATTTATAAAACATTGGGACTGCCTAAAATAATCTGAGAGAGACAGGATGGGTGAAGCAATGTATTTTATTGAATCAATGTCTGATGATGAGAAACACAACACTTCAATTCACACGGAGGCCTTCCTCAGACTGGGGAAAAGTACTCAGAGCGTCAAACCCAAATATGAGATCAAAAAGACAGTTTAGTAAAGGGGTCGACAATCTTTGCCAGCCCCCCTGCCAGCCCCACCCTCAGCAGGTGCCGGGGCAGGGACAGAAGCCATGGCGTGCAGTGGCTCCTTTTCCCTGCTAGCCCTAACCCTCAGCTAGGTGTGTGTGCCATCTTTAGCACTCGTGACCAGGGTTGCCATCCCCTGGTTTAGCATATGTAGTTAGCACATACCCTAAGGGACCATTCAAGGCGAAGTGGCCCTCAGCTGACTTCTGACAAACCCTAGGTTTCCCCATCTCTTATCCAAAGTATTCTTCTGAGAAACATCTTCTCCTCTTACTTCAGCTTCTATAGAAGAGAGGGATGGGCTGGCCGGAGTGCCTGCCTCTTTCTACCAGCTTGTACTTTCATGTAAGTGTTGAGGAAACTCCTCCTCTCCACCCTATCCATGGGAAGGATAACCTGGCTCACTGGTTTCCCATCCCTAAATTAGTAGGAGGACCAGGGAAACACCTCTTTTCCTGGTTCTGCTGCAATGGCCCTTCAAGTTCCCAGGGGCTGAGATGGATGCCTCTGAAAGGATTATGCTCAGGAGAAACTTACAGAAAAATATCATAAGTTGACTTGAACAGTACCTAGTAGGAGTTCTCTTGCCCAGCACGTCACCTGCTGTGGTAAAAACTAGATCTTCTCCTTTTTAAAATTATTGCAGATTTGGCCAGATGACAGTGGTGAAAGGTGTGCTTTCCTCTGGAGGGATATGGATGGCACTTCTATTCTAGAGAGACTATATAGTCCTCTATCCCACCACTACATGGTTCTGGGACCACATCTCAAACTTCCTACACAGCTGTGGGCAACCAGTACCAATCAGGTGCCAACAAACTGTAGTAGTAGTACAATGATTAAGATGTTCAAAAGACTGACTTTTGAGGGAAAACACAATATACTACAGTTTGGCTAGATATTAACTAAGGTACTCAGGATATCTCTATACAAGGGTTTGGTGTTGGCAATCACTGAGAAAGGAAAGGAATTGCTTAGAGCTCTGCAAGAGAGTTTATGGACAAGCAATGGGCAATTTCTTTAACACTGGCAAGGCAACGGAGACAATATTTCATTGACACAAACTAACTAATCATTTCCATGATTCTGTGCCAGTGATCAATGTCAGTGGCACTAGGATCATGTTTACTAAATAATGATGGATATCAATTCCTAATGAGATTTTAAAGAACTTTGTTGTTTCTTAAGCAAAATGAGTAAGCACATCTGGTTTTTATTCAGTGATCCAGACTGTTTACACCACAGAAGGATATGTGAATATAACAGCAATTACTGTTCTGGTTCACATGCTAACCATAAATGCAGAGGACCTCAGACGCGCAAATGCTGTTTGCTGGGTAAGGGCAATGACTGAGATTTGAAATGAACAATATTTGAAAAGATTTTTAGTAATGCCACCAGAAAACAAAGTATTCATTCTATTTTATTATTAAAAATAATTGGCTTCCTCTAACTTATTAATGGTTTGCAATATTTTGTGGTCAGTGCATTAGGACTTTGAAAAGGATCAACCTTTACTGCATGTCAATTCCTGGCCATAAATCATGTCTTGGGGATAGAAACAAACAATGTTTTTCCTTATACTTTTTGTTTTGGAAAAAAAAACCTGCCTTTTATTAAATGCTTCAGGTTTTTACTACCCACTGCTGCTTTTCTTTAAGTGCCCAGTTTTCCATTAAAATGAAAAATTATTATATATCCAAATGCTAGGTTTCTTGGCTTTTTTCTCCTCTTCCTTTACTGTCCTTGTTGCCAATAAGTATAGCAGAATACAAACCAATCCTATTTCCTTATATTGTTGTATTTCATTTCATTCTAACCCTCTCGCATTGTATTAATGCAAAGATTTCTGTTTGACTTCCCTGCATCTGAAACTCCTCCATTGTTTTGTCACCAAGGTTGGCTAGGCAATCACTTTTCAGCAGGAAGTTTGATACTATAAAAGGAAAGAGAGGATAATGAAAGGAAGAGGGAAGAGAGCACTTCAAACATTTCTAAAAGTCCCATAATAAAATGAGATGTAACCTATTCTTTAATTTTAATTTACAGCTAGGACACCCAGGAAATGATGACTACCTAAGGGCATACACCTGGCAGTGAAAGAGCCATGAATATAAACTCATCTCTCAGCTACCACCAGTAGGTCCCATTCACTGCCTTCCCCAAAATAAATTCAGTTGGTCTTATTCATGCTTCATTCAGTGTTCTACAGTTTTTGAATTTCCTGTAATTTGGTTTAACCACACGATGGCAGGGTTTCCTGTTTTTTCATTCAGCCATATTCCTGACTATAACCATATTACTTTACCTGTAGTTAACTTCACAGTGTATCATGTCTTCACATGTATAATAAAATGAACTTATGTAACAGAGGTGGTGCAATCCCAGGTTCTGGTAAGAGAAAAAAGAGAAATATTTCCTAGAACTCCCTAATCAGGTTTTATTTCCCTACAACTTTTCCAAAATCAGGTCGATTTCCAAGGGTTCACCTTGTGAAATGCAGAACTGTACAACTAGCTGAATTTCAGAAGTAATGATGTGTATGTCTGTCTGCATACCTATGCCATTATCTTTACAGGTGATTTAGAATTTTCTCCCTGCCTTCCATCTAATTATCCTTCTGCAATTAGGAATTTAGCTACAGACTACTGAGGAGGGTAGAGAAAACTACCTGCAATTTGTCCTTGAAATCTTTTTCTTACCTGCATCCTCCCGTTTTTGTTTACCCCACTGTCCAGTTAGTGAACACACCCCAGGCAAGTTAATTGTTTTGCATCAAAACTACATGATTACTTCTGTCAAAGGACTTGGCATTTCCACCATGCTTATTACATGCTCTACTGGGACATCCCCAAGGCAGTCTCTCTTCTGGCTGGTATTGGGCTTAACACATTAGGTCCTCAACCAAGGGAACAGACTCCAACTATTTTCCTGCTCTCTAATTAGCAGGGAAATTAGACACAACCATTTTTTGCAATGTATAAATAGAAAGCAAAGTATTTAAAATCCTTCACTCGACAACACAACTCTGGTGACGAAGATGCTAATAGTCAGAGCCATCATTGTTGCTACCTTCATTTCAACTGGTAAGTCAAAATAAGCTTGTAAAGCTGATTTTAAACTGACATTTTTTTTTGCAGGAAAAACACTTAAATAAGTAGGGGCAGATTTGGGTTTAACTCCCACTTGTGTCTTTCAAAAGCATCATCTTAATTTTGTATGAATACTTTAATGATAATATCCATAAAGTTACTGACAAAGAATTAAACATGAATCTATGTCTGTTGTATGAAAGGCTACGTCTTGCCACCATCAGATCAATTCATCCGGACTGACTGAGCAGTCAGTGAAGACATGCTCAATTGATCCAGAAATCAGTCTAATAAGACAACCTCCTCACGGCATTGTGCTGTGTCGATGGGAACACATCTCCTGTCAGCACAGCGCAGTGAAGATGGTGCGTAGAAGGGAAGTTATATAGCTGACAGGGATTACACAACCTACTCTACCTCCTCTGAATTTTGCCAACAGCGTAGACCAGGCCAGAGAGACTACAGACAGGTTGCGGCATATTAATTCCATCAGCAATCTGGGGTCTGTCCCAAAAGCCTCTAGCTGGTTTCAAATAAGAAAAAGGACTAAAAACTTTAGAGCATTTTAGGCTGTTTCTCCATCTATCATCCTGCAAGAACCAGAGCGGAGGAAACACTCTTTTTAAATGAATTGATGTTATCCAGTTTAAGTTTGTTGGACGTGATGAAACATATGTGGTTTTTTTTTTGTTACTGCTTGATAAAAGTCCTTCCCCCCAAGTGGTCAGGTCTTATTGAAGGAAACAAGTTTGTGTGAATATAGCAGTCTGCCTTGTCAGGCCCTCTGCTTCCACCTCACTTCTGCTCAGGTTCTCCTTCCCCAGGGTTAGAGATTCCCACAAAAGGCTCACCACTCTGTTGTGTTCGTCATCACCCATGCTTTTTATTTGCAGTGCTCGCAGTAAATCCCCGCTCCAGCCCCAAATATCTTAGGGGCTCACTGTGGCTCAG
>ML682007.1:9682504-9695540 GCA_007922195.1 Podocnemis expansa
ATTTGTTTTAAGAAATCCTCTGGCACTTTTTAAAGACTAACGAGTTTATTTCTCACATGAGCTTTCGTGGACTTAATCCTACCTCATCAGATGCATGAAAAGGAAAAAAAAAAAAAGATAGGTGTAAATATTTGTACCTACATATTCACACCTGACATGCTTTTCCATGTCCACAAAAGTTCATACAAGAAATAAGCTTAGGAGTCTTTCTGAAAGTGCCAGTGGACTCCTTTTTTGTTGTATTTTAACACAGCACCTCTGGCTTAAGCCCTCCCTCCCTCCCCCCGAGCACTTTATAAAACTATCTTTTTTTTTCCAGGTATAAACTAGGCACAGGTATTTAATTGATTCATTCAAGATCACAGAGTCTGTGCAAGCATCAAACAAAAGCCAGGACTCCTGTTTCTGTCATGTGCTCTTGCCAATAGAGAGGGAAGCCAATGGGAGCAAACTGTAGGCTCTTAATGGAGATTAAGGCCCAGTGTCTGCTACTACAGATTTCAATAGGAGCAACATCAGGTCCTAAACAAAGGGGAAGTCAAGATTCAAGAAATAAGATTGGAATCAGTCTTCAGGAGATCAAGTATACTCAATTACCAGTTAATCTGGGACTACTGTTATTTCAGAGGAAAAACACGTTTATATTTTTTAATACAAACACAACCATGTTCAATAAATGCATGTTTCATTTTGTGCAACTTTGCCCTATGAACACAACTGACAATTAGAATACACTTGCTTCAGAAGATCATCATTTACAGAGTAAACTAAAGCTCTCTTCATAAAAACTAGCTTGTCATTTTAATGGATGTGCCATTTCAGATACATGTGACTCATCCCTTTTAAATACGAGGTGGGTCCCAGCCTTTAAAAAGCTTCTTATCCATTAGCCTAAATATTTTTTTTAAAACTAAACCAATCAAGAAATCATGTATCTTTTACCCAGAATTTTATAATCGTTTTTACACTCAAGAACTAAACAGCAGTTACTCAGAAATCCTGTTAAACTGTTTGAAAAACTGCCTCTTGAGTTTTTTCAACACTTTTCTAAAAATTCCTCTTACTACATAATTTACTCAATACTCCAATGAAACATTTTATAGGTAAAAATACAGTGCAGGAGCTTTCAGTCTGCCTATTCCTTATGGAATACCAGAAATCAAAATTCTCCCTTGCATTTCACTCTAATTTTAAGTAGTATTCTGTACACTCCACATGGAAATCCAACCTTTTTAACATAATACCCTCTTTTTTTGCGGAGACCAACAACTATAAGAAGTCTTTGGATTGAGCCGCTAGTTCGGTTTCACTGTAAAACTAACAGATGATATCAACCAGCCATGCTTAACAGCACATCACCAAAACACATCCTCTTTTCTTTCGGCATCACCATTACCTCTCTCCTACCAGATACCAGGATCTGCCAGGCCAACCACCTAAGATAAGAGCCTGTTTGCTGCCCGATGACTTTTTTCTTAATACTGCTGGAGCTGGCAAGGATGTTTTCCACGCAGGTCGCCTCTGATGCAGAGGGCTCCAGTCTGAAAAAGCCCAACTGGGAAGGGAGAGGTGGCACCTGTGGCGACCCCAGCAGCTGGGCCACTGTTTATAAACGAGCACACAAGACGCGCATGGGGCAGCGCCGACGTCATGGACAGAAGCAGCTTTGGGGCTCAGAGCGAATTAAGACCTAAAGGCCAATCACCATTTCCGGCCAGCAGCAGGTTCTGACTTGGCAGGTCAGGGCTTTGTCAATCACACCCCTTCTTTTCCATTGGACAGGTCTGCATCGCCCCGCCCCTTGGCCACGCCCACCCCGTCCTCATTCGCTCCTTCCCCACCCTTAGCCACGCCCACTCCAACCCATTCGCTCCTTTCCGCCACGCCCACCTCATCCCCCTTCAGTCATTCCGCCCGGCCCCTACATCCGCATTCCATCTCCATCGCCTAGCCACGCCCACCCCTCCTCATTCGTTCCTTCCCCGCCCCTTAGCCACGCCCTTAGCCACGCCCACTACGCCCCCATTCGCTCCTTTCCGCCACGCCCACCTCGTCTCCATTCGCTCCTTCCGCCCTAGCCTCGCCCCATCCGTTCCCATTCGCCCGTGCCCTTAGCCACGCCCACACCCCCTTTCCGCCTCTCTCAGCCACGCCCCCACGCCCCTGATTGACCCCTTCTCGGCCCAACCACCGCCCCCCACCCCCGCTCCTCGTCCCCTACGCAGACCGCAGCACCGCCCTCGGGTCGCTCTCCCGGCAGGCCCTTATTGCGCAGGAGCCCATTCCCCCGCCGCCAGCGCCTTCCACTCACCGCTGCCTCCAACGGCTGCCTGGGCCGGAGACGGAGAATCAGAACGTCGAGGCCAACCGCCGCCGTCCGCGCGCGCCGACGCCTGACTGAGGAGCGCGCGTCTTCGCCAGCGGCCTGCCCCTGAGTGCGCGCCCGCCTCGGTTTCACCCTGCGCATGCGCCGTCCGCGTAGGCGCGCGCGCGGGGCAGCACGCTTCCGGTCCGCCCGAGCGCGTGACGCGAGGCGCAAGTCACGCGCTCGGGCGGGCCGGAGACGCTCGGAGCGGAAAGGGGCGTGTCCTGCCGCCCCAGTGTGACGCGATAGGCCGCCGGCCTGCCTTCTCCACCAATGGAACGTCTTCAGCCACGCCCCCTTTTTCCCAGCCAGGTAAGCCACGCCCCCAGAGCTTCCCTCCCGCCCCAATAGCCCAGAGCAGGGGGTGTGGCTCCCAGCCACTCACGTAATCCGTGGGAGAAATCCATTGGGTTTGCCATCTGCCACTCCAGGCCAATGTTCCCTCTAATTACTCGTAGACGGTGTGCACAATTTCTTTGTGCGTGCAAAAACTTTTCTTCAGGAGCACCAATAGTAGCACTAGTGAATTTTTTTGTGCACACTTCATTTTGTGGTGTGCACAGGTTTCATGACCTGTGTGCAGGTGCACACGTGTACAACTTAGTGCTCCAGACTGGTGCAAAAACAGAAGCAGTGCAAACTAGCCTTAAACTAACTGATGCTCCCTCCATTTAGGGCTCGCCGTGGCGCAGGTTCGGCCCTGGTATAACTCAGTGCAGCCCCAGGGTATAGCGGAGCTGCCCCTGATTGCAAACTCTGGCAGTTTGGGATCAAAGAATGGGTGCGGTGCAAAGGTGCTCTGGCCACATCCTGGCTGTGGAGGGCTGTGCCAGTGTAGAAGGAGAGTTATTGGGTATGTGCAGAAGGCATTTCAGCATGTAGTGGGCAAAGCTGTATATCTAATAATGCCACACGTTTTCCCTTCTTTCTCTAGTTGCTTCTTTCTTTGGGGCAAAATTTCTAAAGCTGTGGCATCCAGCACCTTTCTTCTGAGCACAGACAGGTTGTGGAATCCTTTTAAATAGATCAGTCACTGTATGACAAGAACTTTGAGAAAATACTGAGGAAAAGTATGTTTTCAATCTAATCTGTTACATTTTTAGTATCTGCTAAGAAACACGTAATATCAGGTTCCAAAGGATGTAGTGTAGTGGCTAACACCTCTACTTAACATGCAGAAGGTCCTGGGTTCAATTCCCAGGGGGTTGGACTTGATGATCTCATGAGGTCCCTTCCAGCTCTATGATTTGATTTAGCTATATTAGTTTTGCTCCCGTTCTGTAAGTTCCCCAGCTGATGAAGGATTTTCTATCATGAAAAGTCATGTGATAAATTTGTTAGTCTTGCAAAGTATCACCAGACTCCTTGTTTGTTTTGATGTAATATCAATTTATTCAGTTACTTTTCTACACATTTTTTGATACTTTAAATGAGACAAAGGTTAGTCAGTCTGTGATTATAAATTACACAGGAGAGAAATTTTGTTCTACGTATCAACCCAGTTTTAAAATATGCTACCATATAAAAAGTTTTTACAAAGTCTTAATAATTAATACACAAATAACAGTGAAGATACAGGAATGTGCTAGTGTCCAAACTGCAGTCTTCTTCACTAAGAAAAATTTTGGTGGACATCCTGCATATATTTTACTCTATTAACTAGTTGTCTGTTCTTGCATATGGAAAATTAGCTTCTGCATTTTTATATTTAGAGCCCCGCACGGATACAAATAAGTGGATCCGTATCCAATCTGCATCCGCAAGAAATGGTCCACGGATATCTGTGTTGTATCCGTAGATGCGGGTATAAGGCAGATATCTGCAGATATCCACGGATTTGCAGGGCTCTATTTATATTTATCCATGAACAATCTGTATTCATTTCCAACTGCAACAGTATACTCCCACTAGCATCCACAGATTTCCTGGTATTTGTGTATGAGAGTAATTAGCTGACTACAAAATTTTATGGTATCTTAACTGTATTATAAATAAATAGTTGTCAACATATACAAAAATCTTTAAATGCAGGATTATTTGCTTTATGTAAATTTATTCTGTTTTGCCAGATACGTTTTTTTCAAGGTAACTAATGGCTTTTAGTTTTGTTTAGACCTGTAAAGGTTATTATGTCAGGATTGCTGTAAGTGTGAAGTAGGTTATGCTTCATTTTCCAAAAGGGATTTTTTTTTTCTTATAGGAAATTCACATTTGGTTAGAATCTTGCTTCTTGAAGTACAGTTGGGAACTAAGAAAACTTAGTAAAGAGCTAACAAGAAAAATCTGAAGTATATATTCATCATACTGTTTTTGTCTGCAGGTTCTTATAAAATACAGTAATGTTAAAAAATAAGAAATCGATTCATCAAAGAAAACCACAAAATATATTCTTACCTATAAAGTTCTTGAGTGTGTTATCAACGAGAGAGAGAGAAACCAAAATAACAGGTAGGCTCAAAAATTAATTATGCACATGAACACAATTTCTCTTTAATAACCTGTTGTTAAAAAATAGAGAGATGCTTCTTGGTGTTACCGTTAGTCTCTGCAGACGAGAATACAGTGTATATTGTAAACAGAGATTAATGGAGATTTGTACCTGTTGGCATCCAGATCCAGAGGCAGCCTTAGGCTTTCTGGGTCTGGTGAAGGCCCATTGCAGGACCTGCTACAGGCCCCCTGCTGCCAGCCTGTCCTCCCCCCCCCCCATGGACCCAGTGCCCCACCAGGGGCCCCAAACCCCATCTGAGCAGCCCCCCCTGTGGCCCTGGTACCCTGCCAAGGGCCCCAAAACCTCCCCTGCTGCCCTCCCACTCGCTGTGGGCCCTCCCCACCAGTGGTTTGGATAGCCCTGGGAGCCAGCCCCAACCCCAGCCCCACTACTCCTCCCAGGCTGTCTGCACCTACCAGAGCTCAGAGCACTCCAAACAAAGCAGACTTGGCTTTGGGGTAGGCAAAGCAGGCAACTGAGCTGGGGATGTGGCCCCTTAGTGCTCAGGTCCACCTGCTTTGCCTACCCCAAAAAGCCACCTCTATCACTCAAAGCTTATCTTTGTGCATTGTACCATATATTGTGAAGAATGGATCTGATTGGACTTACCTGATATTCAAAACGTTCTGTCTTTGCTTCTCTACAATGGTAGCATAATACATGGTTTGCTCTATTCATATTGCACTAACTTGCATATGTGCTTAACTTTTTACACTGAGGGGCATCCTACTGTCTTTAAAGATAGGTTAAATGATGTTTACAGGATTTCGAGTTATGTTTTGTAAAACTTCTGTATGTATCAGAATAATAGAGGTCATATATGAAGGGGAAGATGTGATAGGACTCCTTCCACCAAGTTCAGGTTCCACCACAGTTCAAGTTCTTGATGCTAAACACACACCGAGCCACCCACCTCCCATTATCATTGGCCTTCAGAATAAATATCCACTGGAGATTAACAGGAACTGTCAACATCTTTTATAGCGCGTGCTTCATGATCTCTACACAGCAGCCTCTGGCAGGCACCAGTGCATTTGTTTTCATTTGGTTTATTTTGGTGAAGGTTATTTTTGCAACTGTAAAAACCTAAAGACCTACGCCTAATTTGATTAAGTTATTAATTAATTTTGGGTGTCTCTGTTTTTGTTGGACTAACCTGAGTTACATTTTGGTTGACTTTCAAAAGCATTGTAGCCCAGCATTTTAGTTACCTGAAAATTAGATAAATATAGAAAGATGAAAGGAGAGTGGGAAGAATGGAAGAAGGGATGGAAAAAAGGGAATAGAACAGAGGAAAATAGAAGTGGAAATTTCTGGTGAGAGCAGTGGGATATCTTTATACTGATTTATTTTTCTCCAGAGAAAATAGAGGAATTTAATCACAATAAAGGCCTTTTCCTACAGAGGCTAAGCTCAGCTGCCAGATCGCCCCACCCAGATCTAAAGGAATCATTCTGAAAGAGAGACATGATTGAGCAATAACATCATCTGAAACAAAGAGTATATTATTCAGATCTGTGCCGTGATTTGCATTGCCTAGTTTAAAAGAAAAAAAGTTTTTAACAGAGTTTATAGTGATACAAAATTAAAAAAAAAAAACCAGATTCTTTTGATATTTAGATTAGAATTAGAGCTGAATTAGAATTCTTATGATTCTTTAGCATTTCAGATGTTTCTCTTTCAAAGATCTTTGCTTATTAGGTCTTAGCACATTCTAAAAAGAGCAACAAACCTACATATTCTTAGAGGAGGCCTTCACTCTTTTTGATTGGAGTGGTGAAGGTGTGGCCAATAATACGCAAATCACCTGTCAAATGATTTCACAATCTTCTGTCTTGTTTATGAATTCTGACCCAACCAAATAGTTTTAAGATTTATAATACCATGTGATTTTATTGCCTAAGGCATGGAGCAGCCTACATCCCTCCCCTCACCATCCTTGCATATTGTGCCCAGTGGCATTCACCTGAAGGAGGGCAGCTGAGAGAGTAACACTTCCAGTCTTTCCCTGGGATTTCTCTTGTCTGCACAACTTTAGTCTGAGATTTTCGAAGTCACCCAGGATATTTTAAAAACACAATTCCATTAATTGCAATGGAAATTGAATGTCTAAATCCTCTAGATGCCTGAAAAATTCAGTTCAGTCCTCCACAGGGGAATCCACAGGAAATCTTGATAGAGGCTACAGGGAAGAAGTTCTCAACAGATGTATCGGTGCTGCTTGGCGACTCCTCTTAGAGGAAAAGCTGAGGCTACCTAACCCTGAGAATGATCCCAGGTGCACGATCCTCCACCAAAGTCTCCAGTAAGGTCTGCACCAAAAGAAGCTGATCAGCCCCTGAGTGAATTTGGCTTCCTGGCTATAAGCCATTTTTATGAAAATGTAGATCTGAAGCATACCAAAAACATGCAGTCTTAACAAGGTCCTGCTGAATTCTAATACTAGCAAGCTTTCTTCATTGTGCATAGTTTGTCAGTAAAATGTAGCTGTTAATTATCAGCAAACGTTTATATCATGTCAGTGACCAGAGGCTCCAGGCAGGATTATAGCCCTGTTGTGTTAGGTGCTGGGCAAAGACACAATAAACCCTGTCATGAAGAGCTAATAGCGGAAGTACTTCACAAATACTGCTGTAAACGCAATGACCAATTTTCTTTCGTCATTCTTTTTTAAAGCAAAATACCCAAGCATTATATGATTAGACAATGCTGCTCTCGTGGCTTGGAATTACCACAGGAACTGAAGAAGCAAGTGACAGTAATTCCCTGGAAGTAGGTTAGTATGTCATGTTTGCTAGAGGCTTGCTGGCAACTGCAGTAGGCAACAGCTGTTTTCAAGAGTATGTGACAATAAGAAACCGGCTTTAGTAAATGTGTAAGTTTCCTGATTTCTTTAAAAAAATAACCAAAATATTTACTGAATTTTCACACGTATTTTAAATAAAAATTAAAATGACAGATTAGTTGTTTTTAGAATGCCTTCCTTTGTAATATTTCAGAAAAAGCAGGAAGTTGGTTTGATAGGTTCCTATACTTTTAAATGCTATAGTGAGGCTTTTAAAGATCTATTAACATTTTTAGAAAAATTATTTACTCTGCTAAGCATGATTTATTCAAGCAAGTCACCTGAATTGTAATACAACCATGCAAATCATTCTTTTCTTGTTATGTGGTGTGAGAGTTTAATAGATAGTATATTTCAAATACATTCATTTTATTATGCAGTACACTGATAGTATGGCTTCCAAATATACCTGCAGGCCAATAGCATTGACTGAGTTGCAAGACAAAAGACTAATCAATGAAATATTGACACTTGCTGCAACTTTCTCTATTAAACAAGCAGCCAAAGGAAATATTTTTAGCAGCTTTTAGTTTTTCAGAAAACATGTTAAGTCAGGTTTTTCCAAAGTAACCTCACAGTTTCTTCCTCTGCTAAAGAATATGGAATATTCCTGTGGTAGGTCATGGTACTTCAGTGGCAACACTAGTAGGAACCCTAATGGGCATAAGGTTCCTGAAACAGATTCTTTTTCTATATTGCACCAACATTCTCTCAGTGTTTAACAAATGAACAACAGCTAAAGTGATAAATCACTAACAAATGGCAACACAAGGTTAAATGGAGGCTAAAAGTAGATGGGATTACTTGAGTATAAAAACGTTTTGAAATTCCCATTTTGCAAGAATGTTTATCTCTAGATTCAGAAGTGAAACAAATACAGTATTAAGAAAATCAAATGTGAATATAGTCTCATTTTTCTATTTCTCTGGTAGTAAATCCTCTAAAAGCAGTGTGTGTTAGTTTCTAAAAGTAAGGTAGTAGTCATCCTTCTTAATAACTCTGATTACGCTCTCTGCACATTAATTTTGAACTGCCAAGTTTTGGGAGGTTATTCTACCCACTAAATATACGCAAGGTATGGACTACTATACTTGCTCTGAAGACTAAATAAATGGTCAAATACATAGATGTCACTTTCGAAAAGCAACTCTCTTCTCTTAACTCAGAATATTTATCATTTGACAAGTTACATGCAGATGGATTTTACATACTTGTATCCTGATTAACACCTTTAAACAGATGGACCATTTAATTTATATAGTTCTTATGTCATCCCTAATATATTTACAACACATAGGTGTCACTGCCACCGCCAAGAAAACACAAAACAGCAGGGTATTCATGGCAAAATGTTCCCTTGCAAGGATTAATACTGTGTAGAGAAGAACCTCATGAGGCCATATCTTAGCCTCTGTTAACGCTGCTTTACGCAAGTCCATCATGCAAAGTAGATTTAAAGATGTCCTAAGTATCCAGTTGGGGATTGTATTTGAATAGGAACAGCTCCTTATTTGTTACTGAAGCCGGAGGAAATGTAGGATGCTCTAATTCATGCTGGAGATTGAAGGCTGTTAGCAGCCCCAGAGATTGAGTGAGTATAAAGATGGCACACAGCTTGATGAGATCCATGGATCAGTCCCTCAGAAGAAGGGCTTTGAAAATGTTTTCATTAGTTTTCTCCTCAACTAATATCTGCTAAAATTTATCAGGATTATGGAGAAAGTTCTCAAAAATGTCACTGTGCACTACATTTCACTCACCATGGCCAGGATCCTACTCCATGAAGAGAGACTGCAGACCTGCCTCAAATTCTGTTTTGATGGATCCTTCTCCAAAGTCACTTATCCAGCAAAATAACTTCATTTTGAACATCTGTATAGCAAAATTGAAGAGCCACAAATCTTAGAAAACTTGAGAAACGGAAGATGACAAACTTGGCTCTGTTGAGTCTGCTACGTTTTACAAAACAACCAAGGATTCCTGTGACAGTTTATCAGCAAGTCACCATAATCTGGTGGCATCAGTTTGTTACTGTAAACCCGATTTTTTTCTAATCAGGCTCCAGAAGTCTATACTAAATGTCTTGTAATTTGGGAAAGACTAGTTTTTTTTGTGTGTGTGTGTCATCTATCTAATGTGATTTCTTGGCTCTTCAAAGAGCCAAGAAATCCTATCACTTTGAAAGGGTCAGCTCAAGGGATTGTGGCACCCCATGCTGGCTTTTGCTCCCCCCCCCCTCGGCTCTGCTCTCCCACCCCTCCCCTAGGTCAGCTGTTCTGCCCTAGAGACAGGGAGGACCGGTCCAGAGATGGGACAAGAGAGCCAAGACTGCCCCATGGGCTGTCCTGCTCCACTCCCGGGGCGGAGTGGCTGGCTCAGGTGAAGTGTGGGAGCACAGGATCCGGCTTCTGGGCCAGCACACCATGCAGCCCCTAAGCTGTGGCGCCCTGAGCCAGTGCTTCATTGACTCATGGCGAGAGCCAGTCCTGCACTTTGATGAAAGAAACGGGGTCCTGTGACATTTTAAAAAACTAACAAGTTTATTTGTTGCATGAGCTTTCATAGAAGCAAATCCCACTTCAAGCATCTGACAAAGTGTGGTTCTCTCCCATGAAAGCCCATGCAATAAATACATTTGTTAATCTTTAGGAATGCCACAGGACTCCCTGTTTGTTTTGCTAAACTAGACTAACATAGCTACCCCTTTGGAACATACCACACTAGTGTTACTTTGAGTTGCAATAGCACCACTCGGTCACAAGATGGGGTGCAAATCACTCTGTCAAGGAATTAGAACCCTCTCATGCAATGTAGTGAATCAAGAAAATATAGCATAACATGTTTATAGGTATGTACTATACTATGTCAGCTAAAACCAATTTGAACAGAGGTTATTGGAAAACAGATATTTTACAGTATTTCAGATATGAGACATTCTGCTAAACGTATTTATATTAAAAAAATGGCAATTAGAAATCTTATGCCTGCATCAGACTTCTGATCCAATGTCCTGCCTCTGGTAGTAACCAACGGCTTACGCTTTTATGGAAAAGCCCTACCACCATTTACTAAATTGCATCTATCAGTTAAGTGGTGCAATTTTGGGTGTTTCATTTTCTCACCTAGGAGTTTAAATGTAAGTAAAATTAACAACCTTCCATGCTCCCCAGTACTGGAGACAGAGATAGATCACAGACACAAATGACAGTAACCCTAGAAAACAGAGCAAAAGGGAGGGCCAGAGCCCATTATAATTCTGTTTTCCTATGGATCTGCAGGGTGATCCTCTTCCCATTCATCATCACATCAGCACATCTACCCCATTAGAGATAAAAAATATGAGAGCACAGAGTCAGAGTATAACTGCAATCCAACAATCCTGGGGTACCTAAAGGACTGCTCTAGCTAACAGAATGTAGAGCAGCCTTTACCTTAAGCACCCAATTAAGTCAGGGTTCACTTTTCACTCCCAGTCTCCCACTGTGAATCCTCAGCTATATTTACTATTAGCAATGTCATGAATATTGCCCAGAGTTTCTAGTAATCTCCTTTCACTAATTTTCTTTTACCACTATTAATTATATGCATTAAAAGAATAGAATCAGATATAACAGAGGGCCATCCTTCTGCCAGGTGCTACTGGCTGGAATATTGCCCTGGTTTATTCTGTTTAGAGAACTTTTTTCCTCAAATAAATAAAACTATGGCTCAAACCTGCAGCCAGGGCTCTACCGCTTCCTTCGCTGAGAATTTGAAATGCAGCTTTTCTGGTCACCTTTGCAGATGGTTCTTTCTCGCTCATGAGAACTCAGAATCCTTGCAGGCATGGAAGCATGAGTACCTTTTATTTGAGGAAACTGGGGAAACCAGTAAAATGACATAAGAATTCTCTCTGTCTCTCTCATGGTCAAGAAGTTAAGCAACACATGTCAGTGCATCAGGAATTGCATCAGTTCTAGTTCCAAATAATAATTGTCTGACTTCCAGATCAAAACTTAGCTCCACCACAAAACCCATTCAGAGGTCCAGTTAGACTCACAAGTAGTTAAGAGGTTGTTCTCGTCTGCCAGACTTCTTTAGTTCAGAACGAATGACTGTCAGGTCCCATTCCACTGCGGCTGCATAATCCGGGTCTGTGATGTCAGTTGTGCTTCCACTGGTCTGGTAAATGGGGCTGGGGGGGGAGTCAATTCAAGTTTTGCCACAATCTCTGGGTCACTACATAGTCCGCTAGGCAGTGCTGACCCAATCAGACTTTACTCTGCAGCTATCTCTGTATGCCTATTACTTGTCCAGTCCTGCAGATTCGCTCCATGGCAGGCACAGATTCTCCACCACCCTTTAAGTCTCTGGTCTTTGCATAGACCTCCCTGCCCCCAGACTCTAGGACAGAGCCTTCTGTACTAAGCTTGAGTTTTGTTACCAAACCAGCATCCACTACCTGGAAAGTCAAGTTAACCCACTCACTCCAGGACACAATTCCTATGCCCTTTTCTTAGTACAGCAATAATAATCATTATTTTTACAATCAATCCAAGTAAAGAAACAAAACTCAGTACATGAAAGTACTGTTAGGCAACATTATAACAGATGTAATGAACAGAGCGGTAACCAAAGAAGCTGGCACCCCTTACAGGGGTTGGCGCCTGGAGTGCTCGGCGGGGAATATGCCCTTTAATGGAGCAGCTCAATGGAGCCGCTCCAGTACGCCTGAAGCTAAGCGCTGCTTGCCCCACCGTAGTTACGGCTCTGTTAATGAAGGTATCCCCAGCTGACTTGTTCCTTTTGTCCCTCTGGAGAGGGAATAGGTCATTTCTTCCCTCTTTTCTGGTTCTAGATACCCCAAGAATATCCCAAAGAGAAGAAAGTTACACAAAACAATCTGCACACTATTTAATAACTGAATTGTCCTGCACCACGCCTGCATGACATTATTTTCCTTCACATCCTGTTTCTTTGACAAGCACACAAATTCATTTGTGCAATCGATTTCAAAAGTTTCTCAAATTCTGAAAGGCTTAAACATCTGTGCTTTCACAGAAACTACCTATAATGAAGTGGGTGGCCAAGCCCCAAGCCAGGTGTGCAGCCATAGACATGCCTCATGCTGTTAGGACTCATCAGCCTGCTAAGGCAGTCTTGAATGGTGAACAGACACAATCAAAAAAGGCCTGGAGATTAAGATTCTGTTTATCCAGTGACTTTAACTGAATATGAAATCATTTTGAGTCTTTGCCAATTCTAAACTTGAGTTGTGTCCTCAGAAAACATGCCTAATGCTAAAACAAACAAACAGAGGAGTCCTGTGGCATTTAAAGCCTAACAAATATATTTA